>JADMNL010000026.1:319239000-319871000 GCA_016271365.2 Neoceratodus forsteri
GAAGAAGGTTGCTGACATACAAAACAGTGTCATCAGCAAAGAGGTGTACAGAGGATTTGGTGAGGGTTGAATCAATATTATTTATATAGATGGCGAAAAGGATAGGACCCAGGATAGAACCTTGGGGGACTCCTCTTAACAGTGGTTTTAATGGGGATAGGTCACCTTCAGCTTTTACCTGCTGTGACCTACCGGTAAGATAACACCTGAACCACTTAAGGGAGGGTGGATCTAGGCCAATGGAGTGCAAGGATGATAGTAGAAGCTTGTGGTCCACAGTGTCAAATGCTTTGCTCAGGTCAAGAAATACTGCACAGACATTATTCTTTTTATCTAATTTGGTTTGCCAGTCATTTGTGACCTTGGCTAGTGCAGTGATAGTGCTATGCTTGGCCCTGAATCCAGATTGAGCTGGATTCAGGAGGTTAGCATCATCAAGATATTCCCTTAACTGGGTACTCACTAATTTCTCCAGCATCTTGCATAGCACTGGTAGAATGGAAATGGGGCTGTAATTATTAAGGTCCATAGGGTCCCCTGATTTTAGAAGGGGGACCACTTGGGCTGTCTTCCACAGTGTGGGAATAGAACCAGAGTTTAGAGATAGGTGAAAGAGATGTGTTAGGGGGACTGCAAGTACATGGGATGCAATCTTTAGAAAGTAGGGGTCCAGAGAGTCTGCCCCTGCGCTTTTTTTGATATCCAGCTGCCATAGTAGGTCCTCTACTTGCTTCAACAGTACAGATTTGAAGCTGAAGGAAGAGTCAGCTCTCTGAGCACCAGTGTACTGGGAGCTTAATTGTTCCCGAAGCCGGTTAGCTGGAAAGGTGTCAAAGGCAAGGCCAGCCGTTGTGAAGTGGTTATTGAAGGCATCCAGAATTTCCATTTTGCCAGTGATAGGGCCATAACTGTGGTGTAATTGAGTTGGTAGGGAGGTGCTAGAATCCTGCCCAACCATACCTTTGATGGTACCCCAAAACCTAGCAGGATTATGATGTTTAAAAGGTGCAGCATGCAGTTGACTGTCACTGAAACCAAATGTATGAGCGTGGAAATGGCAGGCACTGTAATAAGATGGCGCTCTATTGTATAGCGCTAGAGTGACAGCGCTGTAGTGAACGGCACTGGGTGGGATAAGGGTGAGACTATATGAATGGTGATGACTGGCATGGTCCATTTAGAAGAGCTGGGGACCCCCTACACTTGTCAGTAATGGCAGCTATGGATCTGTGGATGGTCATTTCAAAGTCTGGTCTGCAGTGGTGTCCAGGGAAAGAACAGAGTTAAGAAATTTGGAGGGGAGAAGGAAGTTATGGTGAGGCTGGGATAAAACCCACCACCTGCAGGGCCGACCCTGTATACCTCCCTGCATTTTGTCACTGAAATGTTGGATATAGACACTCAAAATGTAGGGAAATGAGGGGCATTGGTTTTAATAATATGGAACAAATTGTTAGAGACACATTCAGAAAACTGGAAACTAGTGACTTAACAGCACTCTACCCTTGATCACACCTTGGACACGAGCTGAAAGTCCTAACAATGAAGTGATAATGACTCACATTGAGTCTTTTGTGGGACCCCCCTTGAACTGTCAGATAATTGCAGCTCTTAATGAGTTGTTAATCACACCAGGCCATCTGGAACATTGAGAGAGATTAGCATGAGGACTAGAGCCTGCTAAAGTAGAGACTTTTTTAACTTCATTAACAGCTGTAAAAATCTGCACTAGTCAAGATAGACAAGTAGAGAGTTAGCTGCACTAGCCCTGGTCAATGTGCACTAGGTTTTGGGCTAGTAAAACAATGTTTAAGATTGACCCCTGTGGGGTTCTATGACAGCTGTCAGCCAGTCAACCTTCTTTGCTCCTTAAGACAGTTGTATTATGTAAGGATTAAGCCACGAGAAAGCATGGGTCTACTGTGGAATTAATCCATGGTTGGAGGGGTTGGACCATGTCGCTGAAGTCCGAGTGGGTCCAACCAACCAACCATGGATTAATTCCACTGAAGACCCATCCTTTCGAGTGGCTTAATCCGCTTGTAACATGGCAATAAGTGTATGACTAATAATCTTTGACAAAAATGAGTAGAATCACACTGATTTACTTTCAGAATACTATATGTTGAGCTGTTAAACATAACGTACATATACTTGAAAACAATTGGAACACACCTATTGGAAATATCGTGGCTGCTATTTTACTTTTGTTAAAATAACTTTCATTACAAGCTTTAAGCTTTCTAACATCAAAACATATTTTACTACTTTTCTAAAACTTGCAATTCACTTTCTATTCTAAGTGCTTTGATTTTCCTCTCTGTGTATTAGAAGATATGGGCTGCACTGCATGATGGGAGTGTGCTATGGTACATTTTAGTTTTCTTCCTCCAGTTCCTTTGCAGACCAATAGGTGGCTGTCAAACAATCCTGGTAGCACAAGCACCATTTCTCTAAATGTACTGAATTAAGCCAATCTGAAAAACACTTTATTGAACAACTACTATTTTGCGGAATATTATTTTCACTTTTTTTCCCTCAAAACTATCTAACTCAGCAGGACATAGAACAACATAACGTTTACTGCTTTCACCTTTCAAATACTTGTTTTGACTACTATTGTTAGTCTGTTTCTTTGATTTCTTTTTGTTTCTCTCCATTTATTTTTCTTTTCACCCATAGAAGTGTCCTCTCTCTTTAATTTTGTTTTGTTCATCTCAGTGTCTGTTATTTTTGCTTTCGATTATAGAAGCTGCATGCTCATGTTTACCACTGTGTATTCACCAAGAAAAGGCTAGGACAGATAATATTATTCAGTCATCCACAATGCATTGCATCCACATTTGCTTAGAAAGCAGTAGATCAGAAGGGATGGTAACAGTATGTAACTGTTCACTTCTAAAGAAATATTGCTGCAGCATAATTAACAGTATATGTGGAGTTTAAATGTACAATCTTTAGTAACTCATGAACTTGTGTCACAGTTACAACATAGAACAATCTTGAAAAAGTCAAAAATCCTGTGCCAGGAAAGTCCTTAGCAAATACAAGCTGGGACAACTACACCCTGCAAACTATTTGCATATTGTTTTCACTTGTACACTGCCTCTTGCCTGTAGTGGATTGTCAAGGCATTACATCAGAAACCATGATCTACTATGGTATTAGACCATGGTTTCTACTGTACCACATGACGTGTTTGTACCTATCTGAGTGCTTCATTTCATTTTTCTTTTTTATGCCATGTTACAAATCAAATTAAATGTAGTGCCATATGCTGTAAATGGATTTAACAACAAATATGAACAGGTGGGATCAACATCAGCGGTTGAAAAATAAAGCAGTGTAAAGTATTTGAAAAAAATCTTTTAACAGAACTGGTGCTTTAAATTTTTTTTTTTCTTCATAGGACTTGCTCATCTGGGGTAATGGCGACTGGCAAGAATTCATCATATATCTTAAGGAAGGTACGGACTAAACTGATGGGGTTGCTTGCGCCCAACCCGGACGTGGTACTGGATGAAGTGGATTCTCTCTTTCTCATCTCTCAGGAGGAGTACTTTGAGTTGGACTCCATCAGTAGCCCCCAGGGCAAAGTGCGAGCTATAATCAACACCATGCTGCGGAAAGGGGAGCCCGCATGCCAGCAGTTCCTACTGGTGCTAAAATCCTTGATGGAATATTTCCCTGGCATCGAACACCTAGTCCCCTTTTCAGTGAGTGGTAAGTCTGTCTACCTTTCTACTGTTGTTGACTCTGACAAACAGTGGCCCTGATTTTCTTAACACCTGTTTCGCCATGCATATAACTTCTGGCAGAGAACAGCAAGAGGAAGGAGGTGCTGTTAGAACTAGACTTCTCTACTGGGATTAAAGAAAGTCCAGTTACATAAGAACTTACCGTAATAGATCTTTGAGAGAGGATCTTGCAGTAGGTATTCACATATAGGACTAAGCCACCAGGCACCAGGACCCCACAGAAAAATTTGTAGCTAGCAGTCTCTGATGGGGGACTGCCCTCACGTCAGGTGACTGGCATCGTGCGACGTCGGTATAAAAGGGTGGTTCTCTATTTAACTACATGTTTACCTCTGACTCCCTAGATTCTACCTTATTGGAAGCCACGATTGTTTTGATTCTGAAACCAGATAAGCCTCAGAGGGATCCGGCCAGCTATTGTCCGATTTCACTACTAAACTATGACATTAAAATTCTAACCAAAATTCTATCCCTTAGAATTAAACAGGTTTGGTCTAATTTGCTGAGTCCCGAACAAGTGGGGTTCATTCAAGGCAGATCCCCTGCTGATCATTTGCGAACTCTTTCACATGTTTTTCAAGTGGCCCAAGACTCCCAGATACCTATGGCTTTAATCTCACTAGACACAGAAAAGGCCTTTGATAGAGTGCACTGGGACTTTCTTTGGGCCACTCTTCGGAGAATGGGCTTTCCAGAAACTTTTATTCGCTGGATTCAGACAGTATACAAATCTCCCACCGCTAGAATTTATTGTAATGGGGTTTTCTCCTCTAGATTTCCCCTGTTTACTGGCACTCGGCAAGGCTGTCCCCTATCTCCCTTTCTGTTTAATTTATATTTAGAACCCTTGTTAATTAGCATTAAACACTCCCCCCCAGGTCCTTGGCTGCTCGGTTTACCAACAATCCCTGACCCTCTCAGCATACGCAGACGATATTCTTTTGCATTTGACTAACCCGGAATCCTCTCTAACACATGCATTGCAAATTATTGATAGGTTTGGCCAAGTAGCTAACTATAAGTTGAATTTATCCAAATCTGTCATATTCCCATTAAATACCCTCACTCTCCCCTTCAACTTTGTCCATTTTGGTATGAAATGGTCCTCCTCCTCATTTAAGTACCTAGGTATACATCTCACTAGAGACCCAGAAGCTCTCAGGAAACTCAATTTGGATGCTCTGTTGGTGAAGGTACAGCAGGATCTTCAAAGATGGGCCACTCTTCCAATGTCCTTATGGGGTCGAATAAATATAAAAATGAACGTACTGCCCTGTATTGTCTACCTTTAAATTTATTGAACATTTGGTTCCCAACATCCTAGTTTCAGCAGCTTCATTCTGCCTTGTCTAAATTTATCTGGCAAGGCAGACGGGCCTTTCTCAAACTCAGTCTACCCAAAGAGAAAGGTGGACTCCGCCTCCCCAACTTTATGTTATATTACTGGGCGAGCCACCTGTCTAAAATGGGGAGATGGTTTGAAGTTGGGCCTGATTCATATCTGCCCATTTGGCTACAGTTAGAGAAAAAGCTGTTAGATACATATAGTCTCTATTCGTCTAGAGTTTTCTATTATACCATCTCTGAGTTACCTCCTTTTTTACAAAGTTCGGTTGTAGGGGTCTCCATAAAAGTTTTGACCCAGTGCTGGAACTTTTTTAACATATCTTCTAAAAAAGATATGGCGCAACCTCTCATTTCCAACCCTAATATTAAAATAGGGGGTGCTCCACTTTCTCCAGATTGGCTTCCCCAGATACAGGACTCCCTTGTAGAAAGCCTGTTCTCTCAGGATTCTCTTCTTTCATCAACTGATATGTGTTAAATTGAGCATCCCTCAGAAACATATATTTAGAGTGTTTCAGTTGAGACACCTTAAAGTTTCCACCTTTGGGACTATGTTTAGACCATCCCAAGTTAGGCCCTTCCTAGATCTGGTACATGAATGTGCAAATAAACCCCATGGAATCTCTAAGATTTATTCCCTTCTATTGGAGATTAAATTCCCTAATGCCCTTTCTGGGGCTAAAATCTGGATATCTATTCTACCAGACTCCCCTTTGACCTAGAAACAGATTTGAGTGGACCTGCACAGATATCTTACCCAAAATAGACATAGGTTAATTCAATTTCATATTTTAAATAATCTCTTAATTATACACTGGTTAAGTTGGTTAAATTAGGCAGATTACCCTCGAATATTTGTACAAGGTGTGGGGCTGTGGAAGGTAGCCTAATACATGTTCTCTGGCACTGTGACAAAGTGGCTCCCTTATGGAATACAATTCAGGCCAAGATGAACCCACTTTTGGGTCTGGGCGAGTTGTTCACTATAGAAATATGTATTCTAGGCATGTTCTCCAGCATTAAATTTCGGGAACGCAGATTCCACATGGCCTTAATCTCTATAGTAGTTAAGAGGCTGGTTCTAAAACACTGGATGGATCAGTTGGTCATATCATATGATGAGTGGATTAAAGAAATGTCTCTTTGCTTAAATACCGAGAAGTTAATAGCTAGCTCCAGTAATTGTATGGCCTCTTTCAACTTGAAATGGGGTAAACTGTATGCGTTATATTTGAACTAGGAGCGATGCTATGTATACCTCTGACTGTCTCAGTTCTGGTTTTGGTACTGTTAGATCACTATACGTTTTGTCATTTTCTTATTATGTTAGCTTTCAAACTAATAAATGCACACTCCAGGGGAGGGGATTGTGGAGGGGGGTGGGGGGTTGGGTAATGTTGTATGTAGTTCTTTGGTATTGTTAATTTGTGCCAATAATATTCTGGTGTCCTTTTTCCATCAACTGGTTTTGGGGGGATGCTTTTGTCCCGTTTCACTATTATCCGGTATCTTACTTTTTGTTATTCTAAAATCTAATAAAAATGTTGAATTTAAAAAAATAAAAATAAAAGGGTGGTCCCCCATACCCGCCTTCCAGTTCTTTCCCGCCAAAGGCCAAAAGAGGCAAGACAAGAGAGAAAATATTTCCCCCATGGAAATAAAAGAAAACTTAGTAGGACGGAGGGTGGGAAGGGGTGGTCCCCCACGCCCACCTTCCAGTTCTTTCCCGCCAAAGGCCAAAAGAGGCAAGACAAGAGAGAAAATATTTCCCCCATGGAAATAAAGTAATCTTAGAAGGACGGAGAGTGGGAAGGCAATACCTACTGCAAGAGCCTCTCTCGAAGATCTACTGTTACGGTAAGTTCTTACATAACTGTACTGTCTTCCTTCGAGAGGGCTCTTGCAGTAGGTATTCACATACAGGACTGAGTCCCAAGCAGTCTGGAATAAGGAAGAGCACTCGGGAGGGGGATTGTGATCCATAGCATGGAACCTCAGGGCTGAACGGGTCTCAAGAAAGGAGACCTTGTGGGATAGCCAACCCGAAGCCTGCTCTACGGTGAGTGGCGATGTCCAAACTGTAGTGTTTCGTGAAGGTATGGACAGAAGTCCAAGTTGCGGCTGCACAGATGTCTGCTGCTGACACATTGTTAAAACAAGCCGCAGAGGCAGCGACCCCTCTGGTGGAGTGATCTCTGACTTGATCCAGAAGGGTCTTGTTGTACTTGTCGTAACAGAAAGTGATGCAGTGTGCCAACCATTTGGATAGGCATTGCTTAGAAACAGCATTGCCTTCTCTTCTGTGAGCAAAAGAGACAAAATGCTGATCTGTCTTCCTGAGAATCCTTAGTCCGATTGGTGTAGTATCTCAGGAGTCTGTGAACATCCAAAGTATGCAAGAGGTATTCCCCTTGATTGGAGTGTTGTGTAAAGAAAGTTGGTAACTCAATCGATTGAGTCAGCATAGATTCAGCCACCACCTTAGGGAGAAACTTAAGGTTGGTGCGTAGAGCCATACGTTCCTTGTGGAAAATCAAGTACGGTATTTTACACATCAAGGCCTGAAGCTCGGAAATGCGCTGAGCAGACATGATGGCCATTAGGAAGAGTGTCTTCCAAGAAAGGAACTTCAAATCAGCAAAAGCTGCCGGCTCGAAGGGAGGCAGAGTAAGTTTCTCCAGGAAAAAATTCAAGTTCCAAGGAGGGGCAGGAATGCGGATTGGGGGGGCTCAAATGGAGAACACCTCTGAGGAAGGTCTTGGAGACTTCCAACTGAACAAAAGTCCTGTCTCCAAAGGGAATATGGTAGGCTGAAATAGCTGCCATGTGGACTTTCAACGAGGAATGGCTGACACCCAGATCAAAGGGTGACGCATGTAGTCTAGGACTTTATTGACTGGGCAAGAGAAAAGTTTGAAGTCTTTCGAATTAGCCCAAATAGAAAATCTCTTCCACTTCATAGTGTAGGTGGACCTCTTGGAAGGCTTTCTGGCCTCCACTAAAATGTCCGCTGCTAGAGGAAAGACTCCAAAGCGGGCTTTATCTACGTCTGCAGGAGCCACACATGGAGATGAAGGGATTTGAGACCTGGATGAATAAGGGTCCCCTGATCCTGGGTCAACAATTGTTGCGAGAGAGGAAGAGGAAGTGAAGGTTCCTCTGAAGACTGTTGCAGAAGAGAGAACCAAACTTGCCTGGGCCAGAAGGGAGCAATGAGAATCATTCGAGCTCCCTCCAATGTGTTTGTTCAGGACCCTGGGAATTTAAGGAATGGGAGGGAAGGCAAAAACTTATCAGTTCCTCCAAGTGAGAGACAGAGTATCCCGCCAAAAAAAATTCTCTGCCTGGAGCAAGCGAGCAGAAGGTGGGAAGTTTTGCGTTTTTGGGGAGGGGGAAGAGGTCTATCTGGGGTGTTCCCCATTGCTGAAAGATGTTGTTTATGACTTCTTCATCCAACTCCCATTCGTGGGACCTGGCTGAAGACTGACTGACTCGGTCTGCCAGGGTGTTTTCCACTCCCGGAACGTGAACCGCGGTCAAGTGGAGGTGGTGTTGGGCTGCCTAATGCCAGACTCTCATCGCTTCCCGACACAGAGGGTAGGAACGTGTTCCTCCCTTCTTGTTGAGGTACCAGACTACACACATGTTGTCTGATTGTATGAGGAGATGACCGGGGGGGGTGAAGGTTGGGAGAGCCTGAAGGGCATAAAGAACTGCTCTCAGTTTGGGCACATTTATGTGAAGGTTTTGTTTGAACTTGGACCAGCTGCCCTGGGTCCTGTGAGATCCCAGATGGGCACCCCAACCTGCTCCTGATGAGTCCGTCGTTAACGTCTGGGAGGGCGGGTTGATGCAGAACTGAACTCCTAGGCAGAGGTTCTCCTGAACCATCCACTACTGCAAGTCCCTGATCATGAGATCTGATACTAGTACATCTTGGTCTAGATTGTCCCTGGTTTGGTCCCATGAGACCACGTCCATTGAGAGATTCTCATGTGGAGCTGAGCGAATGGAACTGTTGGAATGGCAGCTGCCATTAGCCCGAGGAGGTGGAGGATTGACCTGGCTCAGACTCTCCTGTGACTGGACAGAAGACGAGCCTGGTTCTGAAGGGTATCTGCCCTGTCTGGAGGCAAGAAGGCTTTGCCGATGGTTATGTCCAGAATCGCCCCTATAAACTGGAGGCGTTGGCATGGGACCAGATGGGACTTGACATGGTTGATGGTGATACCCAGGCTGGTAAAAGCCTGCAGGCTAAGGCAAAGGGAGTGCAGGAGTTCCTCCCTGGATGGGGCCGCCAGGAGCCAATTGTCCAGGTACAGGAATACCTGTACTCCCTGGGTATGCAGATGGGCTGCTACCACCGATAGGCATTTGGTAAACACTCAGGGGGCTGAGGAAAGACCAAATGGGAGGGCCTTGAACTGGTAGTGGTCCCCCTGAAAGCAAAATTGAAGGAATTTGCGGTGGGAAGGGCATATGCAGGTAGGCATCCTGCATGTCCAGGGTGCATAGCCACTGTCCCTGCCGAAGAAGTGGTAGAAGGCTCTGCAGAGAGAGCATTCTGAAGCGTTTGTACTCCACAAACATGTTCAGAGAGCTGAGGTCTAGTATAGGCCTCGGATCTCCCATCTTCTTTGGAACTAGGAAAAATGGAATAGTAACCTGTTCCCTAAAGATGAGTGGGAACTGGTTTTGTTGCTGCCTTCAAGAAGGGAGATGATTTCCTCTAGGACCAAAGGAAGATGTTGCAGGGAGTAAGATGACCGGGGTGGTGGTCTTTGGGGTGACTTCTGAAGAAACTCGATTGAGTGTCCCACTGATATTAGCTGGAGCACCCAAGCGTTTGATGTTCTCTCCCAGCCTGGCAGATAGGAGGAGAATCTCCCCCCTACCGGTTCCCTCTGGAACTTCCGGAGGCAGCGGGAGGGCATGGAGTCAGGAGGTGTGTGGCAGCGCAGCAGCCGAGGCTCCCTTTTTTTTTTTTTGCTGGGGAGTCTTGGTTGCTGGAGGGGCCCAATGTTTGTTGGCACGTTTGCCATGTGGTCTTTGTCAGTTTTGGCGATGAAAAGGACGCCGCTGCCCTTGAGGGGGCCTGTACGTAGTCTGGACAGACTTGAATGCAGTACCCTACCCCTGCAGTTCGGTAATGATGTCCTTGATATAACCCCCGAACAGCACCGAACCCCTGAAGGGAGCATCCTGTTTAGCGGATTGTACGTCTGGGACCAAACCTGACATGCGGAGCCAGGCATGACACCCGTAGGCCTACAGCGAAGGCTGAGCTCCTTCCAGCTGTGTCCAACACATCGTAAGTGGCATGGAGCATGTGCCTACAGGCTGAGCAAGCGAAACGGACAAGGTCACCTACTTCCTGTTTAGACGGAAACTCAGGAAGGGAGTCCAATTTAGATGCCACCTGGCTAAGGATAGTCTTCTGGAAATTCCCCATGTGTGCTACATATTTAAGGGCCCTGATGCCTAGGGTAGAAGAGGAATATATCTTCTTCCCATACTGGTCCAGAAGCCGGGATTCCTTATCAATTGGAGATGAGCTGAGGTGTTTAGGGTTGGCGGAGCTGCCGTGAGCAGCACTGATGATAACCGAATCCACCTTGAGGTGAAGGCTAAGAAAGTCTACACCCTCCGGAGCCTGGTATAGCCTGTCTGGCTTCCTCGGAAGGGGCTAACGCAGATGGCTGTTTCGAAATAGTGGAGACAAGATCTGCATGAGGCTCTATCCAGGGTGGAATCAGTGTATGAGTGATCTCGGGCAGATCCAGATGAGCAGCGAGTTTTTTACGCTGTAGGTCTGGCTCCACTGATTGCCACTGATGAACTTCCTGGATTTTCCTCAGTATCTCCAGAAAAGAGTGGTTCTCCAGAGGAGACTTCGGAGGATCCCTTGGCCTGGGGTGTTCCGAAGTATGGGGCTCTTTGGGGTCAGAGCAGCCAGACTCGGAGGCCATAGCCGAGGATGATGAAGAGGAAGAAGAATCCTCCCTAGCAGGGGGAAGGATGGCCCCTATGGGGAGTTCCCTGGGGCATGTATCCTCCCAGCTTCAGGCACTAGACAGCACTCCTCTGGTGTCGGGAAGGGGGGGAGGGAGCCTCCCGTCTCTGACGAAGGCAATCCTGTATAGGGTCCGGCATCATGAAATGACTCTCAGCCCCTCTGGTGAGCTGAGCCGTGTCCTCAGCCCACCAGGAGGCCAAGGTCTCCTTCAGAATCGCTGGTGGCTGAGGAGTGGGCGGCGGAGGTGGAGGGGGGGATACGGATAATGAGTGTATCCATAAAGGGAGTATCCGTAAACCGACGACAGGTAACCTGGCCTTGGGTAATGAGGCGTCTAGTAATGTGGTGCCGGATATTGTGGTGTTGGGTACTGAGGCGCCGGATATTGAGGGGCTGGGTATTGCGGCACTAGATATTGTGGTGTCGGGTACCCAGGCAGCAGGGGCTCTGACGGAGCAGAGGGACCTGGCAGAGGCCCAGCTGGTGGGCCAGATGGAAACGTCGTCCCCGCGGGCGTCTGGCCTGGCATGGGTATACCATCGATCGGTTCAGACGTTCCTGACGGAGGAATGAGCCTGTTGTCAGGTAAAGGGATGCCGGATGGTGTCAGGTCAGCCGGCGTCTGAGGGTTCGGCGTCAGAGGGTCTGGCCCAGAAGGAGGAAGCCCTGACGGCAGCGTCTCAGTGATGACCGGGGAAGGGGAAGTTATAATCCCCGGGAGTCAGTCAAGGAGACATAGGGACCTCGGAGGGCAACGTGGTGAGACGTTGCAGAGAGCCTGGGGCGTCAGACTGTTCGATGGGGTGTGGTGCAGACCTCTTGGCCAGGTGGGCGTTGTTGGAGCCGGTGTCCGGCCTATCGGCTGAATCCGGGAGTTTTGGCTGGGTGCTCCCCAAAGGGGTAAGCGGCTTAGCAGCCTTGTCCGGGCATGCGTGCGGTGGGACCAACATCCGACTTACCAGACCCGCTCTGACTGGATGGTCGTGAGGAAGAAGCGGCCTTCACGGGAGTGGAGGCCTCCTTTGCCCCAGAGGCTCCCGAAGGGCCCGAGTGCGAGCCAGACGACGCTTCCTTGGTAACCACCAAGACAGCTGTCGTGGGTCATGGAGCGATTTATTTATCCCCGAGGATATTGCTTTGAGTACCACGAGCGCCAGCCGGTCGGGCTGCTGTGGAAGCCATTTCCCACTCTCTGTGCTTCTCCTTGTCACGCTTTTTCTTGTGACCTTCGGGGGAAGTGGATGTCTGCCTGAACTTTTTTTAACTCTTTTTTTTTTCTTTCTATGATGGCCATTTTCTTCTTGAGGATATGGGCTTCCAGGGACTGCTGCCTTCTCTTGTGGGTAGCAGAGTTGAACTGGCAGTGCTGGCACTACTCCACGGGATGGTCTGGGCCCAGACAGAAGAGGCACAAGGAATGGCCATCCTTGTGTGGAGAGTTGGGAACCACACACAAGTCGCACTTTTTTTTTTTTAATGCGATTCGAAGGGCGTCGGGGACGACATACATAGCAAAATGTTTGAAAAAATCGAGAAATAGAGAAAAAGGGGTCGAAAAGTTAGAAAACTTAAGAGACCAACGAATAACTGACGAGTGCTGTTCTACTGTGAGGAACTTTCACAAGGCGGCGGGAAAGAACTGGAAGGCAGGTGTGGGGGACCGCCCCTTTATACCGACGTCGCATGTTGCCTGTCACCTGACATGGGGGCGGTCCCCCACCAGAGACTGCTAGCTAGAAATTTTTCTGTGGGGTCCTGGTGCCTTGCGGCTTAGTCCTATATGTGAATTCTTACTGCAAGAGCCCTCTCGAAGTAATATCTAGAACTCTGCTACTGGGACCTTCAATTTAGGGTAAAAACAAACAAAAAAAGAGTGTGTTTGTCTGAGTTGGGTGAAGAGAATTGTTATTTGTATATCTAGGTGCAGAAGGAAGCTGGGAATTGGGGGGAAGTGGCTTAACCAGAAGGAAGCCAGGTGTTTTGGATTTAAAAACTGCCCTTGCTAGCTTCTGGCAAAACAGCAAGAGGAAGGAGGTGCTGTTAGAACTATACTTCTCTATTGGGACTAAATTGCCCTCCTTCCCTCCACCCATAGGTAGTTCTACTTTTATAGGCACAGAATTTGACTGACAACAGGAACTTCCTGTTCGGGAGCAGGAAGGGAGTGATCACAGAGCTACAAAAGACACCATCCTAGAAGGAAAATAGTAGCTCTCCATCCCCCCGTAGCTGCTGGAGGCCTGACTCCGAGCAAGTAAGGAGACTACTAAGAAATATAGAAACTTCCTGTCTCAGAACAGGAAGATCAGGAGCTTTAAGGACACATAGGCAGTAGGAAAGTAAGGGTGGCCACCCGCCCCTCCTGCACACCGTGCAAAAGCACTCATGGCATCCCTGGTGGTCCCCTCTCCCTCCCTGTAGCCCCGATCACCGTGCAATACCTGTAGAAATAATCATGGTAGTCTAGTGGCAGCCCCCACCCCTCCCGTAGCTGCAGTTGCCAGTATACTAATCCCCACTGCATTCCCTGGTAGTTTAGTGTCTCCCCCTTCCTCGCCTTAGCCCAATCGCTATAATACAACCTGTGATATATTCCCTGGTGATCCAGTGGCTCCCCCCATCATTGGAGGTGATCCAGTGGCAACCCACCCACATACCTCCGTGGCTGCCTGCCGAATGGCAGCTTACAGTATCAGCTGTAAGCCCATTGATCCACACTGTGGACCAGTGGGCCTTCAGGGCATACTGTACTAGACCGTCACAAATATGTGAATGATAGACTTCATTCACATATTTGTGACTGTCTAGTACAGTATGCCCTGCAGGCCCATTGGTCCACAGTATGGACCAATGGACTTACAGCTGATACTGTAAGCTGTCATTTGGTGGGCAGCGACAAAGGTATGGGTGGGTTGCTGCTGCCCGGATTGGGGAGGCTGGGTGGGCAGGGGTCCTGTCTGGTTGGGTGCCACTGGATCACCAGGCAATATGTCACGGGTTGTATTATGGCGATCGGGCTATGGGGAGGCGGGGGGGTGACACTAGACTACCAGGGAATGCTGTGGGGATTAAGATATCAGTGATTGCAGCTATGGGAGGGGTTGGGGTGCCATTAGACTACCAGGATTATTTCTTCAGGTATTGCATGGCGATCGGGGCTACGGGCAGTGTGGGGGGACCACTAGACTACCAGGGCATAGTCCACATAATTGGTATGACGTTCGGCTATTGGGGGGGGTGCCACTGGATGTTCGGGGGGAGTACTGCACATACCTCTCACCTGTCCCTGATATTAAGGGAGGTCCCTGATTGTCCCTCTAAACCATTCTCTGTCCCTTATAACAGTTGTACTTTTGTGACAGAAGAGTGGGAATTAAATTCAGAACCTAATGTCACACATTAAAGTTACAGACCTGTTCCTCTTCGGGATATGCATCGTACCACAACTCTCCTTATTCCATCAGCACTCTGAGTGAATAGTACAAATTGGTAAGATGTGTCACTGATTTGGGGTCTTTGTCACTGATTTATCTAAACCTTGTCCCTGATTCAGGAGGCATGAGGTTGAGAGGTATGGTACCGCATGTTGTGCAGGACGCCAGGTGCATTTCACTGGCCTGCCCTGCTCAGCGCATGCAAATGAGGCCGTAATGACATGCAAATGTCCCCGTTTGTGACTTGCATACATTATGGGCCCATTTGCATACTACTGGCTGAATGTCGGGAATTTGCGCACCGCGTAACTCTGTTGTGCTGGCGCAGTTCCCATTCATGGTATTCAGCCCTGTCTCGGGGGGGGGATGCACCAGTGAAGGTAAAGCCATCAAAAAATGGAAAGCAATGAGTACCAATGCCCGTAGTCTGGGTAACAAGCTTCCTGAATTAGTGTCCTTGATGGAGGAGGAACATCTGGATATCGTGGCAGTCACAGAAACATGGTACACACAAAACCATGACTGGGACGTAAACATACCAGGATACACTATCTACAGGAGGGACAGGGAGGGTAAAAGAGGAGGAGGAGTAGCTCTTTACATAAGGGAAGGAATCAAAGCAACAGAACAAAAGGGTAAACAGGGAGGAGAAGAAGCACTGTGGGTAAATTTGGAGACAGGCAATGGCACCACAATCCGCACAGGGTTGTATACAGACCTTCTCAGGGGAGGAAATGGACAAGGAAATGATAGAAAGTATATACGAATGGCAGAAAAAGGAGATATTGCTGATGGGTGATCTGAATATGCCAGATGTTAACTGGAGTGCAGTTGCAGCTGCCACTTGAAGAGTGGAGTTATTCTAGATGCCCTACAGGGTATGCCTTAGACAACTAGTACTGGAGCCCACTCGAGAGGAGCAATATTAGACTTGATTCTCTCAAATGGAGATGGAGAGAGGATCACAGATGTGAAGTGGGTAGCCATCTGGGAACTAGAGACCATCGAACAGTATGGTTCACAATAAACACAGCAATAGAGTCAAGCCATACAAAGACAAAAGTACTGGACTTTAGGAGGGCTGACTTTGCCAAAATGGGTGAGTGCCTAAGGAATGCACTAGCAAATGGGCAGGAAGGAGGGTGGAAGAACAATGGGGAATAATAAAACTGCCATCACAGAGGTAACGAGCCTTTGTGTGAAGCAAATAAAACAAAACGATGTAAGAAACCACTATGGTTTTCAAAGGAAGTGGCAGTGAAGGTTCAAGAGAAAAAGAAAGCATTCAGGAAGTACAAGGAATCGCAGAAGGAGCAGGACAGAGAACTGTATCAGTTAAAACAAAAGGAGGCTGGGAAGGCAGTCAGAACAGCAAAGGCCCAAACCGAGGAAAAGATAGCCAACTCGGTTAAGAAGGGGGATAAAACCTTTTATAGGTACATCAGGGAGCGAAGGAAGACCAAGGGGTGGATAGTGAGGCTTAATAAAGGGGAGGGAAGGTGGGTAGAGGAGACTGTGAAAGGCAGAGATACTAAACAAATATTTTTGCTCAGTATTTACAAATGAAGAGGGAGGTACATAAAACAAACAGTAGAAACACTCTGGATACAGAAGTTGATACCAGCCCATTTACAGAAGAAAAGGGTTCTGAAAGAACTCTTAAAACTGAAGGTGGACAAAGCAATGGGGCCCGATGGGATTCATCCCAGAATTCTAAAAGAACTAAGGGTAGAACTAGTGACACCACTGACTACCCTTTTTAACAAATCATGGGAGGATGGGGTGGTACCCGTGGACTGGAGGAGGGCAGATGTGATTCCCCTTCACAAAAGTGGCAGCAAGGCAGAAGCAGGAAACTACAGACCTGTTTAACCTCAGTGATAGGGAAAATGATGGAATCACTTCTGAAGGAAAGAACTGTCGAGTATCTAGAGGCCAGAGGGGCACAGGACCCTAGGCAGCATGGATTCACAGTGGGAAGGTCATGCCAGACGAATCTGATAGATTTCTTTGACTGGGTGACCAAAGTAGTAGATCAGGGGGGGGCTGTGGACATGGCCTACCTAGACTTTAGCAAGGCATTTGACACAGTCCCACACAAAAGATTAATATACAAGTTAGCCAGCAGGAGTGGGTCCCAAGATGATAGCCTGGGAAAAGAATTGGCTGGAGAATAGGACACAGAGGTAATAGTAAATGGAGTCCACTCTGAAGAAAGGAGGGTTACTAGTGGGGTACCGCAGGGTTCAGTATTAGGACGGTCCTCTTCAATGTCTTTATAAGCTTACATTGCAGAAGGACTGGAAGGAAAGTATGTCTCTTTGCAGATGACACAAAGATCTGCAACAGAGTTGATGCAATAGGTGGGGTGGAAAGGATGAGAAGGGACTTGGCAAGGTTAGAGGAATGGTCAAATGTATGGCAGCTTAGATTCAATGCTAAGAAGTGCAAGGTAATGCACCTGGGAAACAAAAACCCAGGGGAAGAGTACACAATGGGGGTGAGATACTAACAACAACAAAAATGGAAAGGGACCTGGGGGTAGTCATATCAGATGACCTAAAGGTGGGCAAGCAATGTGAGAGGGCAGCAAGGAGGGCTGGGGGATACTGGGATGCATAGGGAGAGGCATCACCAGTGGAAAACAGGAAGTTATTATCCCTCTGTACAGACAGCTGGTGAGACCCCATCTGGAGTACTGTGTGCAGTTCTGGAGACCCAATCTCCGCAAAGACATAGACAGGATGGAAGCTGTCCAGAGGAGGGCAACTAAAATGGTGCAGGGTCTGCACCGGAAGACACATGAAGAGAGACGAAAGGAGCTTAATATGTATAGCCTCGAGGAAAGGAGGAGAGGGGGACATGATAGAAACGTTCAAGTACCTCAAGGGAATCAACAAAGTCCAAGAGGGTAGTATCTTTCAAAAAAAGAGGTGTGCAAGAACAAGAGGGCACAATTTGAAGATAGAGGGGGGGCGGCTCAAAGATAATTTAAGGAAGTATTTTTTCACAGAGAGGGTTGTGGATGCATGGAACGGCCTTCTGGAGGAGGTTGTGGAGTCAAAATCAGTGGTGGAATTCAAGCATGCATGGGACAGTCATAAGGCAATTCTAGGGGGTGGGGGTCGGAAGAAGTAGGCTGCTGGTTAACTAGGATCTGCAGCTTATCCAGTAGGTAGGGAAATGGGCAGACTGGGTGGGCCAAGCGGTCCTTATCTGCCGTCAAATTCTATGTTTCTGTGCATTGTAGTTGCACAATGCGCATTACCTGATATAGTCAGAGGAGATGCACCATTGCTCATCTTATTTGCATATGTCCCAGGATTTCACAGGTGCAGCACAGTTGCACTGCGCCCACACATGCGCCATTGGCGGGCGCAGTTCTGAATATTGGGGCCTATATTTCTATCCAAGGAAATCTACTAACGGGCTGGCTTGGCCCTGCTTTGCTCAGATGCAGTATCTGCTCAGCTATTCTGTCCTTGATAACTGCTGTAAGTTACTGACTGTCTCTGTTATTGTTTCTGACATGGAACCTTTGTAAATGAGTCCCTGACTCAAAGGTAATTTCCGATTGATTTCAATAAACAGTTAAGCAGTCGCTTGCGACCCAAATTAAGCTGCCTTGTGTGGCCAGGGACTTAGCTGGCTGGACCATTTTTGTATCATTTAGCCTGGTGGGACTCTGATGGCAGATACATCCAGAGTTCGATGCATGCAGCTTGGAACTACGTCCAATTGTTGCAAGTAACCCCCTGCTACATTTGACTGAGAGATGGGCGTAGATGGGGTGGTGCTAGACATAGATGCATCCAGTAGATGTAACTGCATCCTGTGTTTTGAAAATGGCCCCTGTTCCCCTGAAGAATGTTCTCATAAAACACAAAGTGCATCTGTCATAGCGTGTGGTAGTAAACTTCAGACAAGGCAAATTTACAGGTTTAAAACATGCCATGGTGAGATATTTATTTTTCAGAAGTTAAAAAAATAAATGAAAAAAAAATTGCAAAGAAAATCACTACTTAACATTAGTAGTTTCTCCCATAATACAGTCCTGGATCTTAGAGCTCCTAAGACCCTTCTCATCTGCACACAACAGCTTGTCTGCAGTAGCACCTCCCTCTTTCACTCTCAAGACTGAACTTTACTAGACCGAACTGAAGTAAACTCTGTGCAAAGGTTTTTATATCTGTTTGGTAGGGTCACCTGACTGAGCCCTTACATGTCTGGACATGTTTCAGAACCATTTTTTGGGGGATTGTGTCAGGGGATTTCCTAGTTCAGTTAAAGGTACAGTGTATACATCCACGGATATTGACTTTCTATATCTCTGATCCACAGTGACTAACCTGTTTTATACATAGAACCTTATACAGTAACAGGTCTGTAGTGTGAATTTATGAAAATGCCTTAAGGATTTCTTATAGCTGTACTAATTATGAAATTATTATTGTTTTATATGACGTCTAATCCCTTTTTCCTTTAAAGGGAAACAGTCATTGCAGGGCTCCTGCCCCACATCACCACCTCTGTTGCTTTTGCCCAAAAGTGCCTGTTTCTGTGTCTGAAAATAATTTAATTTACAAGCGAAAGTCCGCTATCCGGGTATAGGACTATCGGTCGGCTCCATTAACTGTAAAGGTGCGGCGCCGCACCTGCACTTCGGGCATTTGTGTTGAAGTGCAGGGTGCGGCACAGACCTTACAGTTAATGGAGCTGCCCAATAGTCCGCCATACTCCGGTAGTGGACTTTTCGCTTGTAAATTAAATTATTTTCTTGGTAGGTCTACCACATGTATCACTATTACCTGGCCGCATAGGTAGCTCAGCTAGTCACATGGGCTAAACAACGTACTGGATCTGGGTGGTATCTCATCGAAAATTAATCAATCCCTAACAGTAAAATATGGATCTACCCAACTTGCTGGATTGACCCACATAATTGGCGGTTAATTTCCAATCTTTGGGTAAAACAATCCCTATATATTCTTCTTAAACTTAGAAAAAAAACAAACACCCCAAATACCCTGGGCCCCCTGTCTTTAATCAGATACACGTCAAACTTTGTTCCCCCAAGGTTAGATCAGGGATATGTCTACTGGGAGCATAAGGGTTTAACTGCCTTTAAACAACTGGTAGATGGAGGGTCTTGCTTAGCATATGCCACACTTCAGGAACATTTTACATTACGTAAGGAAGACTTTTATAGATATCTTCAGATCCGGCACTTTACAAATACTGGCGAAAATCTCCAAAAAGTCAATAGGGCTTTGACTCCCCTGGAGGAGTTCTGGTGGGACTCCAGAAGAATTAAAGATAAACTACCCTACCTTTCCATCCTGTACAAAATACTTATGGAAAAAAAGGAAATCCCTGTGTTAGAAGACATCAGAAGGAAATGGGAGATAGAATCTCAAGGGACAATACATAGGGGAGACTGAGAGCGTCGCTTACAGAGAGGATGGCAGGTAACTTCAGCCATGACATGGCGTGAATTTAACTGGAAAATTTTAGCCCGCTGTTTTCGTTCCCCAATGATTACCAAACATTATAATCCACAAGCGTCATCGGCATGTTGGTGTGCATGTGGGAGACACAAAGTACACATTACCATATATTCTGGGGGGGGTGTAAAAATACAGAGATTTTGGTCTCCGGTTCAGGGGGTTATGACCCAAATGGGGGGATTGATTATACCACACATGTTTCAGGACTTAGTCCTAGGAATGTCAACCCTCTCCTCACAAAAAAAAAAGTGTGGAGCTGTTTCAGATACTATGGCTTGTGGCACTAAAGTGCATCACAATTAAATGGCTACAATAGGAACCTCCAACCTTCCAGCTATGGGCCTCCAAAGTGGAGGAAATGGAAAGATTAGAAAACATAACATATACTATCCAGCTAAGGAAAGACAGATTCCTGGAAATCTGGAGACCCTGGTACTGCTGGAAAGAAAGGTTGGGTGAAGGGGTGAGAATAGGAGACAGGAACATAAGAAGGGAGGAAGAAAGAGAAACTACAGAGGAGAGGAAAGAGGGATGGCATACAAACCGAAGGGAGAGGTGAACGACTGGAGGGTAATGACATACTGGGATAGGAGGGTCTTCCTGGGAAATAGGGATGGAGACACAAGTATATAAATATGTATATGTATCAGTATAGGTATAGATATGAATACATTTTTAATATAAGATTAAAATAATCACAGTGCATTGGTTTGAAGTAAAGAAGTTGATGTGGTTGTAAAGATTTTGATTAAAAGGTTAGAAAAAATAATTGGAAAATGATAAGACAGGTAGTTAACTGACGAAGTAGAACTCGCAGGAAAGAAATGGAAACAATAAGATGGAAGAAGTGAAGAAGATTTGAAATCAGAACTGGGACATTTATATGGGTCACATTGAGGAACTGAAACTACCAACTAAAAGCCTAGGGCTAGATAAAGTGTACCCATAAGTTGATTCTACTACTGGATGTGAGGAATCATTAGCATATATAAAAATATAAGAGATAGAAGAATAGAATATAAGAATATAGTAAAGAATGAATAAGAATGGATTGTAATTAATGTACGATGTCTCTAAAAGATGTATTTATTAAATTTTGGTGACCAGGTAGGCCCACTGAGCCCCGAAGGTCCCTTTTTTAAGGGCGACCCGGGATAACAATACAAGTTATAAGAATGAACAAGGACATAAGGAACATTTGAGGCATTGTGAGTTATATCATGAGGTGGTTACAGTAAAGAAAAATAGTGGATACAGGTATGGTAAAAGAAAAGCAGTGGATGCAGGCATGGGTGCAGGCATGGTTATCATGACATGTAAGCAACTGGTAGTACTTTGCAGATATAGTTTATTCAGGGGTTACACGTGGCCTCTGGCGAGCAGTCTGTATAAGGCAGGTAGTAGGAAGGTTAAGCTAGGAGATGTGAGTCTTTTGGAATTGAATGTAATAATGATAATGATATGAATAAAACAGCAGAAGTTTAAAAAAACAATTATTTTCTCGGACACTGAAAAAGGTGCTTTTTGGGCAAAAGCTTAACTGGAGGGTAAGGTTTGCAGGGGCGAGAGCCCCTGCAAATGATGGTTTCCCTTTAAAAATATTTTATTAATTATTTTCATTCCTGTTATGTAAGATAGCTGTAATCCCCCTACAAATAGGGGTTCCCGAAAAGTCTTCCTTGAGCTTGCTTAAATGCTCACTGCCAGGCTGGTGTCCTGTGTTTTAGCAGTTTAAATGTATTGCCAGAGAGTGCCTGTATAGCCTCTGTGTACTGTTTCTTTAAGAGCTGCCTGGATTGCAGTCATAATTAATCTGAGAGGGAGCGCTGTTAGAAGATGTACTTGTTTTCTGATCATTTGTTAAAGTAGTAAAAATATTGCAGTTTGTTCTAACATGCCTTCTTTGCAGCATGGACAGTTCTGTTTGTTTCCATCGTCTTGGTCCTGGATTGCTGAAATGGGCCAATCCATACATTTGGGACTCTAAAATGGAGCCTGCCTACAGGGGCTTGGTGGGGCCAAAACTTGTAGGAATTGTAGTTTTGGGCTTTTGGCACCTAAAATAAAATAACCTGGAGGGGAATCCCTTGTTGTGACTGACTGACAGATCAACCAACCGAACCCTTTGGATCTTGGGGAAAGTCTCACACTTGTTGCAGTTTCAGGTAGATCTGAGTTGGGAAGTGAAGAAGTAATAGCTCGAGATAGTTTGAGCAGCAATCCATAGTGGATTCACGTAGGAGAACTGGAAAGGCCTGAGTTTGGCCTGCATGCCTGCCTGCTGTTCCTGAGAGGGAACTTGTGCTTTTTTTGGACTGAATCCGAATTTGGAGAGCGAATTAATCCACTGAATTGTGACCAGGCTTTAACATGAAAAAGACCAAAGATTTGCTGAATGCGATCGGCCCGTCAGGACTTCCAGCTACCTCTGAACTCCCGGATTGTGCAGAAACTGTGTAACTGTGACCGCAGAGCCATTTGCCTGGTACAGTGGAATTTCCTTACATGTGAATGTGCTGTGTGCTTATGGTGGGTCGTGATTTGATTCCCCACTGTGTGTCTGAACTGTGTTTTGTTTTTTTGCTGGAGGCTGTATCCAGCTCCACGGACTGAATCCATATCCATTTCCATTTGCCTGGGCCATGCCACTGGCCCAGCCAGGGCTTCTACTTTCTGAAAGTCATTGGCGCGAGACGAGCCTGGGGATCGGCCCCGTGCTCAACGCCTTGAACAGGAACGACGCCTCAGTGATTTGTGTGGGCCCTGCTTCTCCAGGCACTCCAGCTCAACAGCCTGCAGTCTCGATTTCGTCCAGCCTGTGTCCAGTATTGGGTATTGTAAGTAAACATCAAGGTAGCTCCTTGCAACAACAGCTAAATCTAAAAGTGTTGTCATCTGATTGTCTTGTTGCCTTTTCTTTCATGAACTGAGCCCACTGGCTCCAGATTACAAATAATGTGTGTTGTGCATGTTGCTTTCTTCCATCACAGGGCCCCAACCAGCTGCAATGTTCCTGGTTAGCTCACCGTTTTCCTACCTGGGTACCCAGAGTGTGTGACTGTGTAGGGACTCTGAACTGCGTGCATAACTGTCTGATTAATATAGCCTTTAAGTAAATCAACCTGATTACGCCCCTCCCTTGTTCAAGTCCCCTGAATAAATCAGATTTAACTTTGTTTGCATTTAACCTGTAGTTCCAGTTTGTGCCAAGAGTGTTGTACTGTTATGAGCTGTGCTTAACCTTGTTTTACAGGGGGTTCCCAGGGTCGAGCTAGAGGAATCAGCCCTGGTGGTAAGTGCAAACAGTGTTGAAAATTGCCTGGTGAATAAGGGTTATTGTGAAAGTAATTATTGCATATTATTCAGGCCACTAGAAGGGAAGGGGGGGGGGTCAGTGTCCCAGAGGGCTGTGCCCAAGTTAGCCTGACCACTAACAACCCTGACCTCTGGATGGAGGCACCTGTTTCCTTACCCAGGCCCCTTAACCTGCTACTAGCCAAGCATGCAGGGGTAGTAGCCCTAGGGATAGCGCCACCTAGGGGTGACATGGCCTTCATGCTTTTTGTACACAAAATGCACTTTACACAACATCTCTTTGGGTATTTGGCATCATTCCAGGGACTGGATGGATGGAAATGGGAAAAGAATGAAAAGAGCGAACTAGTAGGAGGTTTAGTAGGGAAAGTAAAGAGCTACGTTAGGTGGCCAACCTAGGGTAGGCGGGGAAAAAGTAGAAAAGCAGAGAGAAAAGTGTTAACTGATGCTAGGAAATAAGAAGATAGAAAAGTGATTAATCAGTCACAGCCGAGGGTGTAGCCTAACTCCGCCACAGCATCATTAAAGTATAGTTACTTCTCAGTTCCACTGTTAGTCCTCACCTTTCAACAACACTAAATATATCACAGTGTGGGGAAGCCTGCATTGTTCTCGCCCCACGCTGTTCCTGTCTCTGTGAATAAACAGAGGGGTTCAGTCTCCAGTGCTGTCAGTCCCTCACCTTTCACCAACATCAAATACATTGGGAGTCCTGCTGTGTATCCGTCCCACACTGCATTTGGCCCTGTGAGTAAACAGAGGGCTTCAGTCTCTAGTAGTGTAATTACCTCTCCTTTCACCAACATTAAATATATCTCCGTGCAAGGAAGTCTGCGCCTGTACCTGCTCCTGTGTGTAAACGGAGAGCTTCAGTCTCCGTTAGTCCCTCACCTTTCACTAACACTGAATACATCACTGTGTGTGAAGCCTGCTGTGTGCCTGACTACTTTGTACCAGAGAAAAAACACAGGCTTCTGTCTCCAGTGCTGCCACTTCCTAATCTTTTACCAACATTAAATCACATTTCACATTTCTTGTCAGAAGTTCCCACTGTACCTAGCTCTGTGGATAAACAAGGCTTCAATTTCTGGTGCTGCACCTTGTCTTATTTCACCAGCTCAAAATTTATTAGTGTGGGGATGGAAGCCAGAACTGTACTGTCTCCACAACGCATCTGGCACTATGGAGAAACAGATGACTTCAGTCTCCAGTGCTGTCACTACCTCAGTTTTCAAAAGCACTACATTTATTACTCCTAAACCCTAAAAACAAGGGTGTAGACAGGTATACTCACTGTACACATTTGTGTACAGTTTTGTTGAGTGCCTGTCACAAACCATGTGCCTTTCTGTTAACATTTTCATTCTAATCTGTAGTATTTGGGTTAGTGTAGGCCACTGAGGAGTGTCTCTGTTTAAACTTTTGTTGTTTAGGAGACAGATACATGCATAACCTCTTTAGAGATTAGATGAATCATCTGGCAACAACCTGACTTTTTTGGAAGGGGGTGCCATTTGGAAAGGATGTGTCCATTTTTTAATGTAACTGTTGGAGACTGTGTACAAAATGGAAATTTCTGGCTACACTCCTGCCTAAAAATACTTTTATTCACGGTCTACTAGCAGTGGTTAAGAAGGGATATAATTGACTCGTGAATTTTTTTTTCCTTCTGTTTAGGGGACTTCATCACGAGAACAGAACCAGAAAACGAAGTCCAGTCTCGATGCTGCATCCCCCAAACCTGTGACGGTAGGGATCTTGCCCACTACAAGAAGTGAACACCGAACACTTATTCTTAGAGGCAATGTAACCCAGTGGTTAGAGAACAAAGTGGTGAACTTGGATACACAGGTTTTAACCCCACCACCACCACCAGATCCTCACTGTCTGATCTTGAGCAAGTTACTTAACTTTTCCATGCTTCTCCTCCTCTCTCTATCTCTATCTCTCACCCTCCCTACCTCCTTTATCTCTCTCTCCTTCCCCCCTTTCTCTGTCTGCTTTCCCTCCCTGTCCTCTCTTTTTTCAAAACATTTTATTTTCAACTTATAAACGACACATCAGAAACAAAAAAAGTAATTTACAATAAAAGATCTATCAATACTATACAAGAAAGCATACGTTAATAGAACAAATATCTTAAAAAAGAACATAGTTAAATTATTGCAGAAGTTCTTTTTTCAACTGAGTAGCTGATTCTTTTGTTACTTGATAAAAAGTTGCTTTTTTTGGAGGCAGTATAGCATAGTGGTCAAGAGTACTGCGCTGCAAACCTGGAGATCTGGGTTTGAATCTCATCAGCTCCCGCTTGTGTACTGTATGACCCTGAGCAAGTCTCTTAACTTACATGTCATCCTAGGTAGCACCTGGAAACAAGCTCTGGCTTAGTGGGCCTTTCCTGGTTAAACAATTTCTCCTTCCCCTGTCTTTGTCCCTCCTCCTGCTCCCTGTCACCTGCCTCTCACTTCCTTCCCCTTTGTTTCTCTCTCTCTCTCTCTCTTTCTCCCCTACCCCACTCTTTCTCTTTCTCTCTCCCCCCCTCTCTTTTTCGACCTCTTTCTGCACTCATTCTGTCCCTCTGTCTCCCAGTTATGAGGGTAGGGTGCCCTAGAGTGATGTATTTTCAGGGTTGGCATGGACTGTTTCTGAGAGGGTGCTGGAACTAGCTACACAAACGTAGGAGAGCAAAAAATTTAAGAAGCGTATGGCTTGACAGCATAGTGGTAAGGTTGCCGCTTGTGACACAGAAACATAGAATTTGTTGACAGATAAGGACCGCTTGGCCCACCTAGTCTGCCCAGTTTGTCTCTGTCTATACTGTCGCCATAGACCCTGCATGATCTCCGGCTAATTCCCCCATCCCCCCATCAGCACACTTTTCAGCTAATATTCAGTTGAGTCTGTCCCATGCATACTTGAAGCCCATTTTTGCTCCCATAACCTCTGCTGATGGACTGTTCCAAGCATCCACCATTTTTGTTTTAGTGAAGAAGTACTTCCACACATTCACATCTCTCCTGAACTTCCTCCCCTTTAAGCTCCATTGCATGTCCTCTTGTCCTGGTGCACCTTCTCCTCTGCAAAATATTCCTCCCCTATACCATATTTCACCCCTGTCAGGTGCTTGTATGTCTGTACCATGTCCCCCTTACCGTACTCTCTTCCAGGGTGTACATATTGCAGTCCATCAGTCTGTCTTCATAGGGCTTTTGATGTAAAGTCTACACCATTGTAGTTGCCCTCCTCTGGACAGCCTCTATCCTTTCTGTGTCCTTCCTGAGTTGTGGTCTCCAGAACTGGACACAATACTACAGGTGGGGTCTTGCCAACGATTGATATAGTGGTAACTCTACCTCTCTCCTTCTGCTGGTGAGACCCCTCCCTATGAATCCCACTGGCCCTGCCTACTCCCTTGTCTCACAGAAACCTAGAACAGACCAGCAGAAAGGGACTGGTTGGTACATCCAGTCTGCCCTTATTTTCCCTTCCTATTACCACTCCCTGGACCTATTCGATCACAGGTGTACCCATCCTCCCTTTCCTCTGCCTAATATGTCCATGTGCCTGTTCCATGCATGCTTGAAGCACCCCATTGTCTCCACCTCACCACCTCTTCTGGCAACCTGTTCCAGGCATCCATCACCCTTTCTGTGAAGAAGTATTTCCTCACATCCCTATTACCCCTTCCCCCAAGTTCCATGGCATGCTCCCATCTTCCAGTGATTCCAGTGATGTCATTTTCCCTCGCCTCCCGATTAATACTGAAGTCCCTCAGTGCTAGGGCCCCTATTATTCTCCATCTTTCTAAACGACCTTCCATCAGTCTGTGCCTCTGTCACTGCCATACACATGTATGCCCATGGAATGGTCCTTTATGCGTCTGACTCTTGCCAAGCTGAGGTTACACCCAACTTGCAGCAAGACGTTGACAAGGTTCAGCTCTGGTTTGCTAACCATCAGCTTTTTCTCAACTCCAAGAAGACTGTCTCCATGATTTTTGGAACAAGGCAGAGACCCTCTAGATTTCCCTTCCTGCCCACTTTCCACACCCTTGATGGGACTTTACTTGAGGACACATCCTCCTTCAGGTACCTAGGAGTTTGGCTGGATCAACACCTAAACTTTTCCAGACATATTGATGCCATCCAAAAAAAACTGTGCCCCAAGCTTGGTGCCCTGTTTAGGAACCCTATCCTCTCTATGGTTAGGCGTGAACTTGTTTAGAAGATGATCCTGCCCATCTTCGACTACTTTGTGTAGACTACGGTGTTGCTCCCAAGTCCTTCCTGGCCAGATTGGATGCCCTCTTCTATTCCTTCTGCTGCTTTTCCCTTGATGCTTCCTCTCACACCCACCACTGTGATCTCTGTCGTGCCCTATCCTTCCCCTGTCTTACAAACAGACGACTCTCCCACTGTGCTAAATTCTCCTCAAAACACTGGTTGGGTGAACTCCCTTCATACCTCTCCCCCTCATTTATAACATCCCCCACTCCCTCTCACTCCCTTAGATCATCCGACTCTTGTACTTTGGCGGTCCCCTGCAGAGCCACCCACATCGACCAATCCGGTTACTCTTGCCGACTCCTAAAAATGTGAAATTCTGTCCCCCATCAAATTTGTCACTCATCCTCCTAGTACTCCATCAGGTGTACCCTTAGAAACTTCCATGCACCTAGCTGTTCCTGCTACAACCCTCCCTAACTCCCCTCCCAAGCCCCTGACAAACCCTACCCCCTTTTCAGTACCCATGCAACGTCCCTGCTGCAGCTCCACCCCCCACCCACCTAAAAACTAGCATTCCTTCCCTTCCTCCAATTCCTTTCCTTCAGACCTTCCATTGTTCTCTTACTCTGATTTCTCAATCATCCAAAGTTGTACCAAGGGCCAGTCCCTACCCTATCCTTATACCAATAACCCAACTCTTTCCTCCACTTCTCCACATCCTGAAGGGCTGGGATTCCAGCCTCTCTTCTCTCACACCTTAACCATCTCTTCTGTTCTTCCGAAGCCTATTCCCCTTGCTGCCTACAACCTTCTCAACCTGCTTCCCTCCTGTTGTACTCTACCACTCGCTGCCACAACCTGCTCCCTTCCTGTCATACTTGACCTTGCTTTGTCCAGGCACGATCCTTAGCATACTGCATGGGTCGGGCCCCAGCAGGCCTTTCTCCTCCTACTTCTTCCTTTCTTTGCCTCCTCGTTCCATCCCCTTCCACCACCACCCCCACTTCTCTGCCTACTTACATACCTACCTCTCTCTCACCTTCCCTTCTTCCCCTTACATAGCCCTAGCTATGGCTGACCCCTAATCTGTAATGCACTTGTAGTTAACTTGCACTTCTGTTATACCTTAGCCAACCTGTTCTGCCTGTGTTTATTCCTCATTAACTTCCCTAGATCAAACTACAACAATTCTGTTCAGCCATTTTCCAGCTACACAGTTATGTGTCATTTAGTGTATGCTTAAATGTTATTTTGCGTTGTACCTGTCTAGTCCAAAACTTAGCGTTGGTGTAGTATCTGTCTAGTTAAAACCTGTTAGCATCCCACTATTTCGTTACTCATGTACAGTCTGCTTTGATTATTTGAATGTAATCTACTGTAAATTTATATTGTGTACCAAATCTCTGTAAACTATCCTCATGTTCCCCTATCCTCCAGGTTGCACCAGGAGATGAGCAACTTGTTGCTCAGCGTGCTTTCTTGGTTAAACATTTCAATAAATAAATTAACCCCCGAAAGAGAGACATCTCCACTCTGAGGTACTTATAGGTCTCAATTATGTCCCCTCTCACTCTCCTTTCTTCCAGGGAGTATGTGCTGAGGTCCTTCAGCCTCTCCTCGTATGGTTTTCTTTTGCACATCCCCAATATTTTGGTAGCCTCCTCTGGACCGCCTCTACCCTGTCACTATCCTTGTGGAGGTGTGGCCTCCAGAAGTGGACGCAGTACTCCAGGTGGGGTCTCACTAGTGAACGATACAGTGGCAACATCACCTCCCTTCTCCTGCTAGAACCGCCTCCCCATGCAGCCCAGCATATGACTATCCTTGACTACTGCCTTGTCCCACTGCCCTGCCACCTTCAGATCATCAGATGTGATTACCTCAGGGTTCCTCTCTTGCTTGGTGACTGTCTGTACCCCTTCATCTTATACACAGCACCCAGGTTTCCCCTCCCCAGCTGCATGACCTTGTACTTTTTGGCATTGAAACCCAGCTGCCACACCCTAGACCACTCGTAGTTTCCCTGGATCCCTTTGCATTCTGTCCACCCCCTCTTGGGTGTCTACCCTGTTGCAGAATTTTGTGTCATCTACTGAAAGACGCCCCTTCCCCTTCAGTTCCTTAGCAATGTCACTTATGAAGACATTGGAAAGGACGGAACCTAGTGCGGGTCACTTTTGGACTCCCTTGGTCACTCTTCCGTCCCTTGAGTGACTGCCATTTATCACCACCCTCTGCCTTATATTTTTCAACCAGTTAGATACCCAGCTTACTACCTTCACCCTCACACCCAAGTTGCTAAATTTCTTAATTGGCCTCCTATGTGGTACAGTGTCAAGGGCCTTAATGAGGTCCATATAGGCCACATCCACTGCCTTCCCTGATCCACCTCTCTCGTAACACAGTCAGTGAAATCTGTGAGATTTGTTTGACATGACCTCCCACCTGTGAAGCTGTGCCGACAGTGGTCCTGCCGCCTATTTGCTTCCAGGAACTCCATCAGTCTCTCTGTCAGCAGGGTTTCCATTAATTTCCCAACCACTTGATGTGGTTATTGCTAGTCTGTTCCCTGCTGCCGCTGTTGTGCAGAGGGACCACAGCAGCCCTCCGCCAGTTCCCTGGAACTACCCCTTCTCTAATGAGGTGCTAAATAATGTTACTAGGGGGTGGCTAGCACTGTGCTCCATTTGTTTAGTACCCATGGGTGGATCCCATCTGGCCTTATTGCCCTGTTTTCCTTACGGGCTTCCAGTCCCCGGTGGGTTCTTTCTTCCACAAATGTACTTGAGTACACTTCCCTCTCTCCATTACCCCTTTTACTTGATTGCCTCTACCCCCCCAGTGGCCACCCTGTTGCTGAGTTTTGTGTCGTCCATGAAAAGGTAGACCTTCCTCCGAAGCCCCTCTGCTGTATTGCTGACACAGATGTTAAACATGTTTGTCATTGAAACCCAGCTGCCACACCCTAGACAGGCATGGGAGAAGAGGGGGAGGAGTAGCTCTCTATGTAAAGGAAGGGATAAAAGCAACTGAACAAAAGAGTAAACAGGGAGGAGAGGAGGCACTGTGGGTCACCTTGGAGACTGGAAAGGGCACCACAATCCGCACAGGGGTTGTGTACAGACCCCCATGTCAGGGGGAAGGAATGGACAAGGATATGATGGAAGGCATTCTTAGAATGGCAGAGAAAGGGAGATACTGTTGATGGGAGACCTGAATATGCCAGATGTTAACTGGAGCACATTTGCTGCAGCCACATCCAAGAGCAGGGCCATTCTTGACGCCTACAGGTGGCAGGTATTAGACAGCTAGTTTTGGAACCCACTGTGAGGGAGCAATCTTAGACTCGTACTCAAACGGGGGCAGTAGAGGATCTCAGATCTAGAAGTGGGTTGCCATCTGGGGACAAGTGACCATCAAACAGTGTGGTTCATTAACTCTGCTACAGAGTCAAGCCATACAAAAGTGAGGGTACTGGACTTTAGGAGAGCTGACTTTGGCAAGATGGGAGAGTGCCTCAGAAAAGCACTAGCAAACAGGCTAGAAGGAGGTGTGGAGCAACAATGGGAATTATCAAAACTGCAGTCACAGAGCAGCAAGCCTTTGTGTGAAGCAAATAAACAAATCAAGCGAAGAAAAGCCACCATGGTTCTCAAGAGAGGTGGCTGTGAAGTCAGGAAAAAAGATAGCATTCCGGGTATAAGGAAACACAGAAGGAGCAGGACAGAGGCTGTACCAGTTAAGGCAGAAAGAAGCAGGAGGGAAGTCAGAATAGCAAGGCCCAAACTGAGGAAAGGATAGCCAACTCAGTTAAGAAGGGGATAAAACCTTTATAGGTACATCAGCGATCGAGAAAGACAAAGGGAGGGATAGTGAGGCTGAATAGAATCAGCGTGTGGGTGGGGCAGAGGGGACAGTGAAAGCAGGAATACTGAACAAATATTTCTGCTCAGTATTCACAAAAGAGGAGGGGGAATAGCCTAATCCAATTAACAGAAGCACTCTTGATAGGGGGGTCGATCCCAGTCCTTTCACAGAAGAAAGGGTTCTGCAAGAACTCCTAAAACTGAAGGTGGACAAAGCAATGGGTCCTGATGGAATTCACCCCAGAATTCTAAAAGAATTAAGGAAGGAACTAGTGAAACCACTGGCTACTCTTTTTAATAAATCATGAGAGTATGGTGTGGTACCCGAGGACTGGAGGAAGGCGGATGTGATTCCCTTCACAAAAGTGGGACCAAGACAGAGGCAGAAACTACAGACCTGTCAGTCTGACCTCTGTGGTAGGAAAGTGATGGAGTCACTTCTGAAGGAAAGAATAGTTGAGTACCTAGAGGTCAGTGGAGCACAGGATCCAAGGCAGCATGGGTTCACAGCGGAAGGTCGTTCAGACGAATCTAATAGATTTCTTTGACTGGGTGACCAAAGTAGTAGACCAGGGAGGGGCTGTGGACATGGCCTACCTAGACTTTAGCAAGGCATTTGACACAGTCCCACACAAAAGAGTATTAGTCAAATTAACCAGCCTGGGAGTGGGTCCCAGGGTGGTAGCCTGGGTAAAACATTGGCTGGACAACAGGACACAGAAGGTAATTGTAAATGGAGTCCACTCTGAAGAAAGGGTGGTTACCAGTGGGGTACCGCACGGTTCAGTATTGGGTCCAGTCCTTTTTAATGTCTTCATCAGTGACATTGCAGGGGGACTAGAAGGAAAAGTATGCCTTTTTGAGGATGACACAAAGATCTGCAACAGGGTTGATACACAAGGAGGCATGGAAAGGATGAAAAGGGACTTGGCAAGGTTGGAGGAATGGTCAGACGTATGGCAGCTAGGATTCAATGCAAAAAAGTGCAAAATAATGCACCTGGGAAACAAGAAGCAGGGAAGAATACAATGGTGGGGAGGTAGTAACAACAACAAAACAGGAAAGGAACCTGGGGTAATCATATCAGATGACCTTAAGGTTAGCAAGCAATGTGAGAAGGCAGTAGGGAGCCGGGGTATACTGGGATGTATAGGAGAGGCATCAGCAGCAGAAAACAGGAAGTTGTTATTCCTCTGTACAGACAGTTGGCGAGACCCCATCTGGAATACTGTGTCCAGTTCTGGAGACCCCATCTCCGCAAGGACATAGACAGGATAGAGGCAGTCCAGGAGGGCAACTAAAATGGTGCAGGGTCTGCAAGAGAAGCCGTATGAGGAGAGACTAAAGGAGCTTAATATGTATACCCTTGAGGAAAGAAGGAGGGGGACATGATAGAAACTTTCAAGTACCTCAAGGAATCAACAAAGTCCAAGAGGGTAGCATCTTTCAGAAAAGAGACTTGCAAGAACAAGGGACACAATTTAAAGATAGAAGGAGAGTGGTTCGAGGGCAATGTGAGAGTATTATTTCACAGAGAGGGTAGTGGATGCATGGAATAGCCTTCCTGAAGAAGTTGTGGGGTCTAAAACTGTGGGAGAATTCAAGAATGCATGGGACAGACATAAGGCAATTCTTGCAGGGGGCAGGAAGATATAGGCTGTTGGTTAACTAGGATCTGCGACCTATCCTGTAGGTAGGGAAATGGGCAGACTAGATGGGCCTAGCGGTCCTTATCTGCCGTCAAAGTCTATGTTTCTATGTAAACAGAGCGAGCCCCAGGATCCACCCCTGGGGGACTCCACTCGTCAGCTCTGTCTTCCGAGAGTGCACCCTATTGACCACCACCCTTTGGCTTCTACCCATCAGCCAGCTGTCTGCCCATCTTATTTCCTGCCCCACCCCTAGACTCCCCAACTTACTTACCAGTCTTCTGTGGGGCACCGTGCCGACGGCCTTCCTGAAGTCCAGTTGGGCCATGTCCATTGACCCACCTTGATCAACCACCCTTGTCACCTCATCGAAGAATTCAGTCAGGTTCGTCTGACATGATCGTCCCTGAGTGACTCCATGCTGCTGAATGTCCTGCAGTCCCCCTCCTCCAAATAGCTAACCGCACTTTGTTTCAATATTGCCTCCATTACTTTACTCACCACCGATGTGAGGCTGACCAGTGATAATTGCCCGCCTCCTCCTTGCTGCCACTTTTATGAAGTGGCACCATGTCTGCCTTCTTCGAGTCCTCTGGTACCCATACTATATCCAGGGACAAGTTAAGAAATCCCACCAGTACCCCCTTTAATTCTCCCTAGAGTGTAGACCATCTGGGTCCATGGCCTTGTCCACTCTCAACTTACCTAATTCCTCCCTTACCTCTTCCACACTGATTGGGCTAGAATCCACCCCACCTCCCCTTTCCCTTCTCACTTAGCACTGGTCCCCTTCCTTCCCCCTCTGTCATGAAAACCAAGCTGAAGTAACCATTCAGCACTTTAGCTTTCTTGAAATCCCCTTCCACCTGCAATCCCCAACCCTTAATCCTTACTATCCCTTACTATCTTCTGTTTGAGCCTTTGCTGCCCTCACCGCCCTCTCCTTGTTTATCCAGATATACATCCCTGTCCCCCTCGTGTTTGGGTCTCCTTGTATTTCCTAAAAGCTGTTTCTCTTCTCCCCCCCTTATTGCCGTAGCCATTTCTTTAGAGAACCACAGTGGGCACTTCTTCTCTTACCCTTGCTTGTTTCCCTCAAACACCTTGCCATTTATTTATTTTATTTATTGAAGTCTAGGAATTACAACCCTTTGAGTCGGGGACTATTTTACAAAGACTCCACATCAGTACAAAGTGAGTGACAGGCAAGTATTACAGACATCACGAACAATGACAGTAATTGTACACAAAAAGAAACATTATATAATGGGAGCTAGTACAAAGGCTCCATGTCAGTGCAAAGTGTGGCAGGCAAGTGTTACAGACATCGTGAACAATGACAGTAACTATATACAGAGAAAATTGTACAATAGGGAGTTATCTAATAACTATGCAATACAATAAGCATTGTCAATTGACATGGGAGTAACCAAAATTGTTCAAATAAGTCGGAGAAGAAAAATAAATACTGGAGACAGGAGCGACAGAGCTATGGAGGAGAAAGTGAGAAACAGGCCCGGGAAGTGGACCAAAGGAGAGCTGGAAATATAGTAGAGACCAGAAAGCCATCCAGTGTGTGTTGTCGTGGGGCTAAAGTGTACTAGAGGAAATAGTTGGAGGGTTAAGACAGTGTTACGGGCAGTCACAGTTTGATGAAACCAGGATGTGGTCCCGCAGTTCTTTTTTAAAAGGGCCCAACCTGGGTATTTTATTTATTTAGCTTTTCTTAACCGGGTAAGTGCACTAGCCATAAAGTGACTATTTTCAGGCATGACCCGGGAGAGTACAGACATGCAGAAACTTAACAGGATAACAATTTATAAGTGTTTTACATACAGTGAGTTAAAGTGGATACAATATATCGGAGACATACAGAGTAGACCATTCATAAGTTCATAGGTGCCTACCCATGCAATGAACAGAGAGGACCTTGGAACAATAAATTATCAGGTGACATATCATATGAACAGTCCAGAACAAAGTACACAAAAACAAAAACAGGTACTACAAAAGGAAGAAATCACCGAGAGCAGGGGATGTCATTAAGGAAAAGGTCGGTAAGTGAGGAAGAGGGGAACAAGCCATGAAATTAGATTATATGAGTGTATGTAAGTGTAAGGGAGATGCCTGCAAGGAGGGAACAGAGGATGGAGTTCATCCATAAAGGGGCCCTATATTTGAAGGACCTTTGACCAGCGGTGGTTCTGCAGAAGGGAACTTGGAAATCATTTTTGTTGGTGTGTCTGGTCGCCCGCCTGTGCTGCCCTGGAGAGAGGAGAAGGTTACAACCGGGGGTAAGTGGCCCATAGAGATATTTTATTGCTAGTAGGCAAGTCTGAAAGTAGAGACGCCCTTGGAAATTTAGGCATGGCGAGCGTTGATAGAGATCGCAGGTATGCGTCAACCTGTTGTAGCCAGTGGCCAGGTGGCAGGCTTTGTTTAAGGCAAGTTTAATTTTTCTCGGGGCAGAGTTTGAGGCAGACCTGTAGATGACTACCATAGTCTACCAGGGATATAATAGAGATGGAGATAGCCAGTCTAAGAGCAGCAGGGGGAGGCAGGACCTAAATCTGTAGAGGAGGCCAATTCTGGCATTAACTGTGGAGCAGGTAGCGGTAATGTGTTCATGGAAGGAGAGGGCAACATCGAGGGTGATATCAAGGGATCGGGGGGTACCATGAGAATTGAGGATGGAGAGAGTGGAGTACTTGTACTTATTTTGGTGTTGGGAGAATCGCATTACTTTTGTCTTTTTTATTTAATTGAGAATAAGTTTATGGGCTGAAAACCAGGATTCAACCTCCTTGAAGTAGAGCTGCAGGTCCTGTTGAAGCAGGGTGGGAGATCGGTGCGTGACTAAAATACTGCATCGATCATGGGAGGAGACATCCGGTGCAGGCCGAGGGGAGAGTGTTCAGGTATAGGGTAAATAGGAGTGGGCCAAGAATGGAGCCCTCAGGTACCCCAGAGTGAATCTGCTGACTAGTGGATAGGGTGCCATTTATCTTGACTTGCTTGGATCTTCCTTGCAGGTAGTGGGTGAACCAGGCAGTGACCTCCTGGGACAGACCAGTGGAAAGAAGCGAGTCTGATAATAGGGAATGATTGACCGTATTAAAGGCCTTGGTGAGGTCTATGTACACAAACCCAACTAAGGTCCCTTGGTTGAGGGCATCGTGGATGTAGGAGGTGTACTCCAGGAGGGCAGTGTTGGTGGTGCTGTGGCCCTTCCTGAATCCGTGCTATTGCTGGCAGAGGAGGTTATGTGATTCCACGAAGTTGGTGAGTTGGTCAGTGATGTTTGTTTCGAGTGCTTTTTTTGGGGGGGGGGGCAGAATGGGGATTGGCCTGTAGTTATTATGGGAGGTTCGGTCGCCACTCTTGTGGATGGGGGTGACCATCACCTGTTTCCACTGGGAAGGGAACTGACCAAGGCATAGCGGCATATTCAGGATTTTGGTCAGGGGGTTAGGACTGCATCTAGAGTCAGGCTGAGTAGCTTAAGGTCTAGTGTATCGCCAGTCTGTCTGCCAAGGAACTTAGATAGGTAAGAGCGGGCAGTACTTGGGGAAATGGTCTTGAAACGGAATGGTGGGATCTTGGGTAGGGACCCCATTTATGATCAGTGTGTGGGGGTTGGGATTTACCACTGAGTTCCTTAATATTCTCCCAGAAATTACATCCCTGCCCCCAAGAGGTGGAGTTTAGCTAGGTAGTAAGCAGCTCTAGCCTGGCGAATGGCCCAGGTGCAGGAGTTTCGGGCAGCACGGTATATTTGACGGTCCGCGGGATGGCCAGATTCCAGGACTCTGCGCCATATGGTGTCACGAGCAGTCATTTGGTCAATTATAGCCTGGTTGACCCAGGGAGAGAAACTATCTTTCACCATCCACTTAAACGAGGCAAAGATATTGCAGGCGGAGTTAAAGGAACTAATAAAGAAGGACAGTGCATCAGACAGATGCAATATGGTCAAGCGGGGGGGGGTGCAACTGTTTGACTAGCGGCAGGTGACTGGGAAGTGATCGCTAAGCGAGTCAGACAAGACCTGAACATTGGTGATACGTTATTAGGGTGATTGGAGAAAATGTGGTCAATGAGGGTTCTGTTGCCCATGTTTTGGTTATCCTTGGATGGAGAGGGGACCAGTTAAATTAGGTTTGGGGCAGCAGCAGCATCTCTGAAGTAGGTTGGTTATGGGGCAGGCCAATTTGTTAGTCACCAAGTGTGATGATCTCAAGAGTTTTTGGGGAGCCTGGCTGCATTATCTGGAATTGAAGTGAAAGAGTCTTTCTGGTTACGGGAGGGGGGTATGTTATAGACATCCAGTATACAGTTTTACCAGAGGTCCCAACGGCAATTTTAAGGGTAAGAGATTGGGTGTTAGCAGTGGGGAGGGTAGTCTGGATTACATGACCTTGTAGTGTATCACGGAGATAGATGGTGCAACCCCCCTTTTCCCATTCTATCTGATCTGTATAGGGTGTAACCAGATAGCACGACAGCAGAGTCAGCGTGTGGTGGGGTAGCCAGGTTTCAACTACTGCAAGAGTATCTGGGTTGTGGTGGCATACTCAGGATTGGAGTTGGGCATGCTTCTTTACAAGGCGATGTATCTATGTATCTATGTGAGTGGCTGGGGAGTCAGTGACAGGTAAACACCCTCAGGACAAGCAAGCTCTAGTGAGGGCTTTCTTTACCTCTTCAGGCTGATCCAAACTGTCTTCTCTCAGGGAGCTGTTAGCAGTGTGTGTGTTGGCCTTTTTTATTGCCTCCTTTGCCATTCTGCATTGTGGCTCTACTTCCTTTGCTCTCCTGAAGTGCAGTACCCTCATCCTAGAGTGTTTTTTCTCCTGCCCAATCTACACAGACACATAGAAACATAGAATCTGATGGCAGATGAGGGCTGCTTGACCCACCCAGTTTGCCCAGTTTTTAATCTTAATGTTTGCTGTAGACCCATTTGATCTACGGTGCTCTTCTCCCCTCCCCCCTTGCTGCTACGATTCCCTTGTGCCTATTCCAGACATTTTTGAACCCTGCCATTGTTTTTACTCCCTCCCCCCACCACCTCCAGGAATCCACTGCTCTTTCTGTGATTAAATACTTCCACACATCTCTCATGAACCTACCCTCCTCCAGTTTCATAGCATTTCCCCTTGTTTAGAGCACCATTTTTTCTGCGAAATACTCTACTCCTATACTTTATTAACTCCCATGAGGTATTTAAAGGTCTCTGTACTATCCCCTCTCTCTCATCTCTTCCAGGGTGTGTATGTTGAGCTCCTTTAGCCTCTCCTCATAGGGCATTTGATGCAGACCCTGACACATTTTGGTAGCCCTCCTCTGGACCGTCTCCACTCTGTCTGTATCCTTCTTGAGATGCAGTGTCCAGAACGGGACACCGTACTCAAGGTGAGGTCTTACTAGCAGTTTATGTAGGGGCAACACCACCTCTCTTTTTCTGCTGGTGATACCCCTTCCCATGCACCTCAGTATCCCACTAGCCCTGCCGACTGCCTTGTCACACTGCCTGGCCACCTTTAGGTCATCCAATATTACTTCCAGGTGTCTTTCCTGCTTGGTCATTATCAGTATAATTCCACCTATTTTGTACTCCACCCTCCAGGTTTCTGTGGCCTATGTGCATTATTTTGCACATTTTTGCATTGAAACCCAGCTGCCATAATCTTGACCACTCTTACAGTTTTCTCAGATCTCTGCCCATCCTTTCCACCCCCACCCCCGGAGTACCCACCCTGTTGCAGAGCTTGGTGTCATCTGCAGAGGCAGACCTTCTCTTCCAGCTCCTCTGCAATGTCATTTTATAAAGACACTTAAAGAGAACTAGTCCCAGCACTGAACCCTGTGGTACCCCGCTGGTCATCCTCCCTTCCTCAGAGCAAACTTCATTTACCACTACCCTTTGTCTTCTATCCCGTAACCAGTTTACTACCTTGTTGTCCACTCCCAAGCTACCCACTTGCTTACCAGTCTCCTGTGTGGAACGGTGTTGAAAGCCTTGCTGAAATTCAGGCAGGCCACGTCCACCCAGTCAAAGAAATCTATCAGATTTGTATATGTATGCCAAACCACACTGTATGATGACTGCTTGTAGGGAGCTGCTTACTATGACATCTGCAATGCTGTCCTTGCTTATAAGCTCCAGATCCAGCACTGCTCCATCTCTAGTGGGTTCTGCAACCAACTTCTAGGATGGCCCTGGTCCTAGTTGTAGCTGCTGCCAGAATGCTCCAGTCTACATCTGACAGATTAAATTCCCCCCCTCCCCCTAATCAGCATCTCCCCTTTGCTTGCCATTCCCCAGTGGCCTCCCCAAAACCCTCACTCCTCCCCATGTGTTGGGGGTCTGTACACCACCCCCTAGCAGATAAAGGCACAGATCCACTCCAGGCCAATATAAGTCAACCCAAAGAACCTTTGTTCTTATAACTCCATTGCCTTTAAACTGTCCCTCTCATGTAAAATACCCTTTCCTCCATGCCTTATCCATATGAAACATGGTGTAACCCTGAATGGGTCATGCCCACCAGATCCAGGTCTGCCTCTGCAAAAGGTTACCTTGAGGTCAGAAATTTTATTTCCTAGGCTGCTTGCATTGGCACACATGGTTATCCACTCCTTTTGACCCTCCCTGCCAAGACTTTATCCTCCCTTCCCAAGTCCATCCTTCCCCCTTCCCATGTCCCTGGTACTGTCCTCCCCTCTTTAGTCTCTCTCTCTCTATTTACCCTTTTTGAGTTAGTCATGTGCACTGGTGTGGACAAACTCATTGACATGAGAGGTGCTATACAGGGGAGTGAGGGGGTGCGCCCAATGGAGAGCTTCTTTCCAAGTGGCAAGCCAATGAGTTGGCAGGCTGGCGATGACTCACTTTCTGTTTTTGAGATGGAGTTGACCAACTTTTCAAAGGATAGATCCACACCAATAGTGGTGTGGCCTGGTCCTTTGATGTATAAAGCCCTGCATTACTTTGACTTCCTGGTTGCGCATTCACACTGCCGTAGCGCTTACAGTGTGAACTCAATGAGCCTGCTCACTGCTCCTGTCTTCCTTGTGTTCCCTTTTGAGCCCCCCCGCCAACAAATCAATTCCTTCCCTGCTGCTGTCCTCCCAAACTCGTGTTCTGTTGGAGCCCCTGCCAGCAAATCCCTCCTCACGCTTTCTGGCCCCACTGCTGCTTTCTCCCCACACTCATGCTTCTATTGGAGGCCTCCACCAGCAAATCACTCCCTCCTGCTTCCTCCCACTGCTGCTGTCCTCCCCACACCTGTGTTCTGTTCGAGCCCACACACACAGCAAATCCCTCCCACTGCTGCTGTCCTTCTCGCACCCTCTGTTCCCTGCCCGCCCCGACACTGGGGAGCACACTCCCAGTATCCAGAAATGTTCACATCCTTTCCCTGTATTTAAAAAAAAAAAGGCCGTTGTCTTTATTTCTTTAAACTTGAAATAAAAAAAAGGTCCATCGTTGTCTCCCCCTTCCCCATCCTGATCCTCCCACTGCACACACACACCCCCACCCACCCATACTTACCTCCGGAGGTCGGGAGCAGCAATCTTCTGTGGACCGGGAACATGTCTGCACTCTTCAAAGCCAGCCAGCAAAGTGAAGATTTCAGTGTAAGCTGTATAATGGGAATACATTTTTTTTGGGGGGGAGGGGTTAACTTGGGTTGATATCTCAGCCATTTTTAGGAATCTTGGCCCAAAATTTTCAACATGGGGTTCTTGGAACCCCACCTCCTGAACACTGTCACTGTCATTTCGTTACTCAGTCCTGAAAGGTGATTTTGCGGTCGCTGTACGGAATCACCTTTTGGGACCAATTTAATGAAAGGACAGTGCCACTGGTCTTGAGAAGGGATCCCAAAAAGCCCATGTTGCAAATTTGGTGAAAAAAATTTCCAAAAAATGACTGCGTTAGGAGCATGCATTGTGCACTTTCTACGCACGCTTCTAACTTCGCCAGTTTTTAATATTTTCACTCCAAATTTTCAACATTGCCATTATTTCATACCTCCTTATGAACAGTATAGGTGTAATTTTTCATATCCTGCCTGAAATATGTTTTTGCACCTGTGGCGCAGAATGGTGTGGTGGCGCTGCAAAATCACCTTTCGGGATGAGTGAGCGAAATGACGCACTTTTCATGAGGGGGGTCATAAGAATGCTACACTGAACATTTGGTGTGAAAATATTAACAAATAAAGCTACGAGCATACACTTTAACAAACACAGGCTCGTACCTTTGGTACTTTTCAATATTTTGACCCCAAATGTTCATCTTTTTATTATTTTTTTTTATTTTAATTCTATCTCGGTCATCTCTTCACTGCACCTCATGAATGTGATTGCTGTCATTTTCCAGATCCTGGGCAAAAAATTGTTTGCATCCTGAAAGGCGATTTCTCAGTCACTGTGTAAAAGTACCTTTCGGACAGAAGTTGAAATTGTACTCTTACTTTCTTCATGAGGTGGCGTAATAAGACAGCTATGTTGTAAATGTGTAAATACATATATACATACATACATACATATGTATGTGTGTGTGTGTGTGTGTGTATATGTGTGTGTGTGTGTGTGTATGTGTGTGTGTGTGTGTATATATATATATATATATATATATATATATATATATATATATGTATATATATGTATATCTATATCTATATATATATATACATGTGTGTGTGTATGATGTATGTATATATATATATATATATATATATATATAGTTATGAACATGTGTTGAAATTTGCCAGCACTGGCTCGTAAACCCCACTCACCAAAATGGCACCAGTGCACACGACAAACTTTTAGCATTGACAGATGCTTAAGTCTTTTTTTTTTTTTTTTTTTTTTAGCAAAGAACCACCTCTGAAACATTCACGCCCCTTGTCCTTAAGCCCTTGTACCCCAAGGGAATTTTTTTTCCCCTAGGCTTCTCCTCTCAAATGTTTCATTTTTGGGGGCGGGGGGTGTCTCTGCCTAACTCTTTATTTCTGTCCCCAGCTAGTCTAAATGCCCTTGAAGAACAAACAAAATTTAAAGCTAATTATTCTTTTTTTTTTTTTTCTCTCAATTCTTTTTCTTGCCTTCCAGACTGGAACTCTCTCGGGCTATCTCGCTTGCTATGACTGCGCTACCCCCTGCTGTGTTCCCCACCATCTTCAAGGACGATCGCACCCCCTTGGAGGCACGGGAGGCTCGACCCCAGGGAGGTATAAGGGGCAGTGGCGGGGAACCAGCTTTGGGCATGTGGTGGCAGTGGCACTGGAGGAGCCGTCGCCTATCTGGCAGGAGGGGTATTTTCCCCTTAGTTTCTGTGCTCCTCCCCCCCCCAACGTGGTGCATGTCCCAATCGGCACATGGCAACCCTGCCGACGTTGGGCCACGGAGATAGCGTGCCGTCCCATGTACAGCAGCGCCCACGATCTTCACCAGGGGCCGCTGGTGCACTGGACACCCCAGAGCCCTCCCCTGGGATAGGAGAGCAGCCCAGCGGGCACTCAATCCGATCCCACCCCTACCGACCCCCGGCACCCGAGCTCGCTTCCAAACCCAGGTCGCCGGCGTGGCGCGAGGTGTGGCGTCCAGTGCCCTAACCCTCAGTGCCACCGGGCCGAAGCTAATTATTCTTGACCAGTTTTATATAAAACCGTTAAATAACCAGTGATACAGTGTCCTGAGGAGAGGAGGGCACCACAACATACTGGGAACATTTCTTGCACTTATGTTATAATAAATACCTGCACAACCTACTTCTTTAGGTTTGTGCTATTTTTTTGTTTTGCTTGGGTCACTCATTACTCCCCTCTTCTCCCCCAAGCTAGTTTAAATGTATGTTAAAGAAGCATTTAAATCTTTCACCAAGGACTACCATTCCACTCCTGGTTGGATGGAGGCAGTCTCCCTTGTGTAGGCATCTGTCTCCCCAAGTAGATCCACAATCCCCAGCGTAGCCAAACCCTTCCTCCCTGCACCATGCTGTCAACCAGTCATTGAAGGCCCTGGTGCAATGTTTCTTATCCTCTCCCCGATCGTATACAGGTAGCACCTCAGTGAAGGCCACAGTCCAAGCTTGCTTCAGGACACTCCCAGCTTCCTAAACCTATTCTGCACCACCCCTGCTGCATCTCTCTCCAGGTGTTTAGTCTCAGATGAACGGTGACATCCTAAACTTCTCCTGCTGCACTACCCTAGTGATCCAGGTAGGCACTTCACCTCCCTCTTTCCTCCCATCCTAATCCCAAAACTACCCCTGTGAGTAACTGAGCCACCCACTAGAAGTTGCTTCCTTTTCCGCTGGCATTCTCTTCCTCCCACCTTGGGGCCTGCCCTCTGGAGGACCCTCACACCGTCCCTTTCCACTACCATGGGTGCCTTCTCCTTGCAATCCTATCCCGCCAGAGCGATGTAAGAGTAGTCGAGTGGCACTGGGCTGAGGATTGTGTTTCCAACCCCCCACCTACACCCGTCTGGAGCCCACCAAAGTCCAGCATGCCCTCCTTTCTCCAGCTTTCTTTCTCCCTCCACTCTTCTTCTCCTCCTCTCTGGCCAGGGTGCTGACTGGCTCTTCAGCCCCTTCCTCTTCTCTGGACCAGTCACCTTCTCCCCCAAGGTCTTATCTGCCTAATTTCCCCATGGCTTAACCCCCCAGGGGCACTGGTAGAGGTAGGGCTGTTTCTCCCCACCTCCCAGAGTCTGATCTGGTTGGCAGGGCCTGAGGGGATGGCACGGGGTCAGTGAAGGCAGTTGAGGCTTCCTTAATGTGTAGCCCCTACTGTTCTGTGTTTTTGGTCCCTCTGCCCAAGGCTGGCATGCATGCAATGGCGTGGATGTGCAACATGAAGACGTTGCACATACTCTAACACCTGCACCCAGCCATTAGAGAAGAAGCCTCCTGCTGTGTCGCCCAGCCTCTGCTGGGTTGCAGTCTAGCAGCAGGTTGCACTGACCCCCCTTCCCCAGAAGAGAACTGTCTGTGGGCATTTGATCCTTCTTACCGCGATTGGCCTCCAAGCGACCCTGGTCCTTTCCTGAACCGGAGTTGACAGCATGGCTGGAGGTGAGGCATCCAGCACCTCCGCTCTCCACACCACTGGGCCGGCATTCTGGCCTCCTTCTTGGCATAGTCCGAGGCATCATTGGTGGACTTGGTAGCCCCTGGGTGGGGGAAGAGGCTGCCTGAATCCTGGATGACTTGGTCCAGAATCAAGTGACCTCCTTCAGCCTAGAGATCTGTACAGAGTTTCCCATTTGTCACTCCCTGCCTACCCTTTCCCTAGATAGGGTTTCCTAAGTTTCCCTTTTCTCACCCCCTGTTTACCCTCACGCTAGATAGTCTTTAAGGTTTTCCCTTTGCCTATCCATTTTAACTTTAATCCTAGTTACGGTGTTCTGTCAGTACCCTCTTTGAGAGGTGCTTCCAATTCTTGTGCTGTTTAACACAGGTGGCAACAAGTACACAGATAGTGTACCTTACCTTACTTGACGAGCAGAGTATCATGTGTGCCTGCTGTCACTAGCGGATGCCTGCCGACACCCAAGATGACGGTCTGTATTCTATACCTGTACCACTCTTAATTCTAGGACATGAACATGTTAGGAGGGAATTCTTTAGTACTCCTGTGTGGACCCCCCCCATACAGCCCTGTTTGGCTGCTGCTGCCCTACGTCCCACCTTCCTGCCCGAACCAAGCTTTGAGTACCGTCTGTTCCCCAGCTCCTGAAGGGAAAAAAAAGATGCAGTAAGTGGGATTAATTGTTTTAAGGGCATATAAACGCGCACCCCCCCTTGTTTCTAGTGCGAGTGAACTGATAGAAATGCACCCAGAAGTAGTGCTGAGCTCTGTTTTACAAAGCCCAGCCAGTCCTCCAAAACAGCCCGAATTGGCTGCTACTTCCCCAAGTCCCACCTTCCCACCCAAACCAAGCTCTAGATCCTGTCTGCTCCCCGGCTCCTGAAAGGGGAAAAATAAAATCTGGTTCGTGAAATTAGTTGTTTTAATTATTCACCTTGAGGTCATCACATAATAAAACCTCAAGGTCTCTTTTCTGCTTTGTGTTCGTCAGTACCCCCCCCCCCCATTTTATACAGTGCCCTGGGTTTCTATGCCTTAGGTGCCTGATTTTGCACATTTTGGCACTGAAACCCAGCTGGCATACCCTCAACCACTCCAAGTTTTCTCAGGTCCCTACTTATTTTCTTCACCCCCTCCAGAATATCTACCTTATTGCAAATTTTTGTGTCATCTGCAACAAGACAGACCTTCCCTTCCAGCTCTTCTGCAGTCTCACTTATAAAGACGTTGGAGAGGACTGGTCCCAGTACTGTACTGAGCCCTGAGGTACCCCGCCACTTCCCCTCAGAGTGAATGCTGTTTGCCACCACACTCTGTCAGCTATTCACCAGCCAGTTCTGTACCCAGTTTACCTCCTTGGATCCTACATCTGAATTGCCCAGTTTCCTTATAAGCCTCCTGTATGGCATGGTGTTGAAGGCTTTGCTGAAATGTAAGTAAGCCACATGCAACGCACCACCCTGATCCATTTCCCTGGTCATTCAGTCAGAGAAGTTGATCAGGTTTGTCTGACATGACCTCCCCCATGAATCCATGCTGCATCAACTCTTGTAACCAGCTAGATTCAAGATAATCCATTAGCCTTTCTTTTAATAGTATTCCCTACCCGACGTTAGACAGACTGGCCTGTAGTAGCCAGCCTCCTCCCTGGTGTCGCTGTTATGGAGCGGGATTACATATGCCTTCCTCTAGTCCTCTTGAACTACTCCTGTTTCCAGTGTGCTATTGAATAGGGCTGTCAAAGGTGTAGCTAGTACCTCCTTGAGCTCCTTTGGTACCCTTGGATGGATCCCATCCGGCTCCATATGCTTGGCCACCTTTAGATTTGCAAGTCCTCTCAGGATTCTAATCTGTGAGTGGACCTGGGCCCACCTCCCTTCCATCAGTGTTACTGCTGTTTCTTTGTGGTCTGACCCCTTGCCCTCCACTGTGCAGACTAAGCAGAAGTACCTGTTTAGGATATCTGCTTTTTTACTGATCCTTCTCTGCACAATCTCTCCCTGCCCTTCTTATCCTCACACTGCTGGCCGGAGGTCAGCTGGGGGGGGATGATGAGGATGGATCATCCCAGAGGATCCTCTCCTCCTCTGGAGAGGGAGGGAGGGTCACTACCTGTACTGCAGTGATGCCACCTGTGTGAATATGGATGGTAGCACTCTAATATGCAGCCAAGGAAGGGAGGACGTAGACTGGGCACATGGGTGACGGGACACTGTGCACATTCCAACACTGCACCTCTAACACTCGGATGACTGATGGGGTGGAGAAACTAGGAAAATGGCCCTAGCGCCTGAGGCAAAGGTTCCCGTGCAATTTACACCCTGTGCATCCGCTACAATGCCGCCTGATAAAACCAGAGAACTCTAGGGTAAAATCTTCTGCTCACTGCTGCCACCTTGGGTGGGGGGGGGACCATTGCTCTGTGGAGGGGCAGTAGCTGGCATCTGAGATGCAGGAGAGTCAGCTCTGGCTGGGGATTCCAGAGAGATGCAGGTGTCCGAGGTGGTACACAGGCATCAAAGTGTAAGTTTAAAAAAAAAAAAAAAAAACTTGTGCAGTGTGGGTGCAGTAGCTAAAGTACAGGAGTGTGACCAGGAAATCTCAGGTTTGAATTTGACCACATCCACTGGCATGGTATGTGACCTTGAGCCCTCATTTGACTTTCTGTGCTTCAGTCTAGAGATGTGTCTAAGTAAAACTTTGCCTGCAAATTTTGCATGAAGTGCCAAAATTCACGCTCCACGGAGCTTCAAGAAGCTTCTCCGAACATGAGGAACTTCAGCTGCACTGCGAATTCCGCCACAGAGCACGAACTTCATGGGTGAAATTTCACGCTTTGCACCAAAATTCACACAATTCTTGCTTTGCAAATTGCACGAATTTCAACAATCGTGCTCTGCGAATTGCACAAAACTCATGAAATAATTTGCAGAGAGAATTCATCTCTACTTCAGTCCCTCCCAAAGAGCTTTTTTATGATTTTACAGTTTATTTACCTAGGATAGCACAGATGAGATGCAACATCTCGTTTCCAGTGGGGTTTGCCTTTCACCCAGAAAAGCAGACTGGAACACTGAGAGGTTTTAGTGGCTTGCCCAAGGTCATGCAGTAAGTGTTTTACCTCTAGCGGGGGTTTGATCCTGTGATCTTCTGGTTGCCAGGCTGGTGTTCGAGCCATTAGCACACACTGCCTCCCTTTGTCAGCCTCATAGTATATGTCCCAGGACCCCCTGAACTTTGCTTGAGACTCTTTTTTTTTTTTGTCCCTTCCCTTCTTCAGGCCACCTATGCCCTCCGTGCCGCACTGCCTTGGATCAGCCACCTCTTCACCCCACATTTGCAGCTCCCGGATGACCCTGAGCGTAACCCTTTGACAGGTGGGTCCTCCCTCCGAGGGGCCAGGCGCCCGGTGGGGTGGTGGCGTAAACCTGTTCCGGGTGCTGCTGGGATGGTGCGTGCACTGTCCTTGAGACTAGAACAGCAGGGAGCTGGCGACCATCATCCGATTGGCTACAGGGCTCTTTTCCCATTTGCTCCCGTGGGGCGTGGTGTGCCACGAACATAAGGCTGATGCCAACATTCACCATGCCCCTTAGTATCTGGGACCCTGCGTGCTGTACCCCCAGCCTCCGCTAGGTCAGCAATCGCAGAGTCGCATCCCTCCCAGGAAGGCAAGCCGTCAGCCACGACGCTCAAGCCCTTCTCTCCCGGCCGCCTCCAGCACCCGAGTCCGCCTCCCCGAACTCTGGTCGCTGGCGTCACGAACAGAAATACAACCACTGCGCCGACGGGTGCTTGAGACTCTTAATCGGAGAAGCATGGGTGGGGAGACCAGAGATGTACCACCTAGAGTTTGCCACCTTAGAGACCAAACTGGTAGATATAAGCTGCCCTAGGGTCCCACAGTGAGGCTGAATAGAGGCCGGGCGCAGCGCAGAGAAGATTCCCTCAGAAAGGGAAGGGTGTAGGTCACTCTTAAAGAATCGCTAACGCTTTTGGGAAATGTAATATTTAGACACAATTCCACTTGTATTTCATATATCTTCTGTACATTTCCCGTCTTTATTATTTATTATACTAACATACTAAAATGGCAGCAGAATAGACCTAATGGTGTCTCGATTCTACTCGATTTTCAGCACCCGCACTGATGGCCAGTTTTGTTGTTCTTTCCTCCCCCTTGGGTTATACTGTCCCCAGTCCCAGATGTTCCACCTGTATTGGGCCTGGTCAGATTTACCCTCCCCCTGTACCTGTCCCATCCCCTCTTAAACCCGTCCACAGTCTCCACCTCTTATCAGCTCCCTGGGCAGTGCATTCCTTCGCTCCACCACCCTTTCAGTGAAATAACATTTCCTCCTCTCCCCTCTGAGCCTGCCTCCTTCCAGCTTACACCCATGACCTCTCGTTGCCCCACCCTCCTTCCTTTGGAGCACCCTGACTGGGCCTCCCTTATTGATCCCTTTCATGTACTTAAAGACCTCTATCATGTCCCCCCATCCCTCTTCTCCTCCAGGGTGTACATGTCGAGCTCCTTGAGCCTCTCCTCATAGGTCCTCTTCCCCCAGGCCCCAGTTCATTTTGGTTGCCCTCCTTTGGACCCTCTCTAGAAGTGTAATGTCCCTCTTTAAATGTGGTCTCCAAAACTGCACACAATACTCGAGGTGTGGCCTAACCAAGCAGTTGTACAGTGGAAGGATCACTTCCGCCTTTCTGGAGGTAATCCCCCTGGCGATGCATCCTATTTGCCCTTGCCGCTGCCCTCCTACAGGTCTCTGAGTTGTTAATTTTGACATCTACCACTACCGCCAAGTCCCTCTCACCCTTCGTGACTTGAATCATGCTTCCTCCCAGGGTATACCCCTGGCCTGGATTTCTGACTCCCAGGTGCAGAACCTTGCACTCCCCCACATTGAATTTTAGTTTCCATTTTCCCGACCACCTTTCCAGAGCCTCCAGGTCCTCCTGAAAGGCCACCCTCCCCTTCCCTCCTCCTCATCCACCACTGCACCCAGCTTTGAGTTGTCTGCAAAGAGACTCATCTCACTCCTGATCCCCTTCCTGATGTCTGAGACATAAGCGTTGAACAGGAGTGGCCCCAGCACTGACCCCTGGGGAACCCCACTAGTAACCCACCTTGGGGATGAGGCTAACCCTCCAACCACCACCTTCTAAGTATGCTCAGAGAACCAATTTCCTATCCTTCTTAACAGTTGTCTCCCTACACCCATTTCCTTCAGCTTACAAAGCAGGCCACTATAGGGTACCGAATCAAATGCTTTGCCAGCTGGCCCACTGGTGCAGCGGTTGCATTTCCGCTTGCGACGCAGGTGACCCGGGTTCAGTAACAGACCTGGGTTGTCGGAGAGCTGGCGGGGAGGGAGAAGGATTCTGCGTCCCTAGACTGCTCCTTCTCTGGGGGAGGGTGAAATTATGTGATGGGGTGTCTGGCGACGCATGGCGGAGCTGGGTTGCCGCAAGTACACAGACGCCTGGATGTTTCAGGGGCGGGGCGGATGCTGGTCATTAGTGCATGTCCCCACCCCTCCTTACAGGGGGAAAGAAAAATCTGGGCCGGGCTCGTCTTCATGATGCCTTGCCCCCAGGCCTCTCATCACCTCTGATGCCGGCTTCCCCCGACCAGATACCATAATTGCAGCGTTAAGGGCTGGCGCGGCAATCCTGCCCTCTGGGGGGGTAAGCCGGGATGACTGGGGAAGAAGCGCAGGCTATGATCGGGGGTGGAGGTCCCGGGGGTCCGTGACCAGGGCAGATATCCTGACGGCCAGGTACCACCAAAAAGTAATAAAAAAAAAAAAAATTCCTTGCTGAAGTCCAGAAAGAGTACATCCACTGGCCTACCCTGGTCCAGGGCCCTTGTCACCAGTCATAGAACTCAACAAGGTTTGTCTGGCACGATCTTCCCATGACAAAGCCATGCTGCCTATCATCCAAGTACCCAGTTTGCTCCAGTAACCCCCCCCAGCCTTTCCTTGACAATACCCTCAATCGCCTTGCCGACCACTGATGTCAGGCTAACTGGCCTGTAATTTCCCACCTCCTCTCGGGATCCCCCCTTGTGGATCAGCATGACATGGGCCACCCTCCAGTCTTGGGGTACCCACCCAGTCCTCAGAGAGATGTTGAAAAGCTCCGTTAGAGGGACTGCCAGGACATCCACCAGTTCCCTCAGCACCCTGGGATGTATCTCATCTGGCCCAGGTGCTTTCTCTATCCAAAGGGACCTGAGGGCTTCCCTTACTCTCTCTAGTGGGATTTCAGCCTACACGTCCTCCCCCCTTTTCACCCTGCACTACTGGCCCCCCCCACCTGTCTGTGGTGGCCACTTCTTTCCCCAGACCCATCTGGGCCCCTGGTCTCTACCGGTCCCACCTCTTCCTCTGGTTTGCCCCGCTCCTCTCGCAAGACATAGCCCCTCCATACCCCCTGGTAAAAACAGAGGCAAAGTACTCACTTAGGACTTCTGCCTGTTCCCCCGCCTCCTGTGCCCAACCATCCCCTATCCTTATCTTGCTGATCTTCCCCCTTACTTTCCTTTTTTCCCTTATGTATCTAAAGAACCCCTTGTCCCCCCCTCTGGATCTCATTGGTCAAGGACTGCTCCTTTTTTGCCTTAGCTGCTCTCACCACCCTGGTGACTCTCTTGGCTGTCAGCTCATATTCCTCCTGATCCCTTTCACTCCTTGAGCACTTGAAGCGCCTATAGGCCACCTTATTACTGATGATATTTTCACAAAAACAAGATCTGAAATCCTTAATTCATCTGCCTCTATAGCTTATTCAGTACTTGACCTTGTAGAACACTAATGTGACATTGCAGTCTTTCATCATGGAACTAACTGATGTCACAAGCACAGTATTGTGATATCAGGTTGGGAAGGAGGACAGGAACTGGTGAACCCTCAAGGAACAACTATCCAGTTTCCGTGCATATGACCTCACGTAATAGATAACGGGGGTAAGAACTACAGAGCTAATGAGAAATTTGAGCTGCTTTGTGGCCAAATATTATGGTTTTCATAATTCTTCTCAAGGTGCCAGTAGCTCTTTAACATCTGTCAGCCATCTGCTCACCAAAAGATGGTGTTGTGACCACCCAGATTTTCGAGAGCTGGGTGAAGGATAAGGGATCAAATGGAGAATAACTGGGTGGGGTGGGGGAGAATATCTGGATTGCTTTTAGCTCCTTAAAGTAGAGTTGTGATTTCATTGTTGTAAGATTTTGGGCTTGATAGTCCCTCTGTGCTAAAAGTATAAATTTTAATTCACTCTGTAAAGTTTGGGAAGGGATTGTAATTCTGGCTGAACTGCCAGCCAGCTGATCCCTTCCCACTTCCTAGTCTGTCCACTCTGCCCCTGCACTCCCATGTTTTGTGACGTGTTATCGAGGAGAGCACGGGAACGTGAGCCATACAAGTCGATGGGGCTAATTTTCAGAATGATTTTACAAACTTGAGACTACCTGTTGAGAAAAATGAAAGCTAGCACTCAACTAATAAGGTTCCTATTAGTTGATCGCTGATTTTCATTTTTCTCAACTGGTTGTCTAAAGTTTGTAAATCATTCTGAAAATTATCCTATTAGACTTTAGATAAAAGTGCCCTCAATCTCTCCTGGTTAAACATCATAATACGGAGGAACGGGGGCAGAGTGGGTAGATTGTTGAAGTGGAGGATCGCTGGCTGGTAGTTCGGCCAGAATTACAATCCCTTCATAAACTTTACAGAGTAAATTAAAATTGATACTTTTAGCATAGAGGGGCTATTGCTGCCCCAGGGTAGCAGACTATGAAGCCCACGGTATAATCATACAACTTTACTTTAAGTCTTGAATTTATAGTATCTGTCTCAGTTTTATTAAAGCAGAAACTGTGTCACAAGCCCCCATGGTCATAAAGTTAGGAGTAATGAAAATCTCTTGCTTTTAGGAGAAGTCGGCATTAAAACCGAATCAGAAAATGAAGCTTGCGCTCAAAAATGCCCTCCTCAATCATGTGAAGGTAGGCACTGTCCCCATTTTTTTTTTGTCCTCATATTACTGTTTATCTTCTTCTTGCATCATAATTTATTTACCACCACCCAGCACATTGCGTTGAAGGGGTGTTCAGCTGTTGGGAGTATCTATATATTCAATTTGCCAACACCCTAGCATGGCATGTAGAGGGGCTGTGCTGTTTGAAGGTACGTAAACATATTCCATCTACCAACACCCCAGCATGGTGTGTAGGGGGTGCTGTGTTGTTGGAGGTACCTGGACACATACTGTCAAACGACACCATAGCATAGTGTGTAGGGAGTGCTGTTTTTGTTGGAGGTACCTGGACACACTCCATCCACCAACACCCCAGAATGATGGGTAAAAGGGAATTTTGTGTTACTGAAGATGTATGGAAACAGTCCACCTATACCAGCAACCTAGCTCTGTATATATCATTTTTTGCTTTGCTTTAAGTCCTCTTCAAAATGAAACCTCAAGAAAATGAAGGTCTCACTTTGAGGGGGCACTTGCAGCAGGAGAACACCACCATTAAGACTGAAGCCAGCAGGTGCAAGCACCCCACGGAAAACTTATAACTGGCAGTCATTAGCGTTGGACCTCCCCCTGATGTTGGCCCTCCCCCAATGGCTGCCTATAAAAGGGGCAGTCCCCCGGCTCCACCTCGGTTCTTTTCCTGCCGTTAACCTGTGCAAGTCAGACCTTCACAGACCCCTTCGGTTTTAGTCGACTGCCATTTTCACCACGTTACCTGCACTTTATTATTTTCATTAATTTCTTAAGAAATTACAGTAATTCGTGCATGTCGTCTTCTTCTCCTGTGGAGCAGCAGCAAACAAAATGTACTTGTGGAAAGCAGCTTCCCCACAAGGACGGCCACTTGTTATGTCTGCTTTGCCTAGGCCAAGATCATGAAGCTTGCCAGCACCGCCAGGATTTTAACCAGCGCACTCAGCTCCACTGCCAGAAGACCCTGGAGGTTTCCTGCTGTAGCAAAGATTATCAGCGATAGAGAAGGAGCTCCAAAAAAGTACCTCCTCTTCCCCGGCCTCCAGAGCTTCTAATTCTTCATCAAAAGAGAAGAAGTTGGGGGTGCTAGATATCTGCTGGCAGGACGCTTTTTCTTACAGACCTGCACTTCTGCTCCACTAAAATATTAACTTTTACGTACCAAGTGAACAGATTCCAAAAACACTTATTGGAACTGTTTTCCTGACGTGATCAGCTTTCAGACGATTTAAAATTCATCACGGGGAAACAAATCCGATGCCAGCAGCTGCTAAACCCTCTAAAGCCAAAATGGTAAAGACCTCTGAAACCACGAGTTCCAAAGGTGAGAATGCAGCAGACAATTCAGCAACTTCCTCCTGGCACCAGATGTTGGCTACTGTGAAGTCAATGGACACTAAGATGGAAAAAAAACCCTGGCAAGGTTAAAGAAACACGATGCTGCATTTAATGAACTGTCTAACACTGTGGCAGAAAGTGATATGCTTTCTGTTACCACACAGGCAGCAGTCGCTACGTTGACTTAGGGAAATGTACAACTCCGGGGTAGACTTGAAACCTTAGAGAATGAGGCTCGTGTGGGGAATGTGAGACTGGTCAGAGTGCCAGAAGGCGCAGGTTTGAATTTTTTGGTTTTCCTGAAGGAATGGATGCACACTTCGATCCCTGTACCCGAGGACTTTGATTGGGGATCACTACGATGGGCCTATCGAATTAACCAGAGAGTGAGGCCCTTTAATGCAAATCTCCCTTGTGCTGTTCTCCTACGGACATCAGGAGTGGAAATTAGGGATATATTAATCACCATGGTGCATGCCGCATATCCGCTAGCTACAAACGACTTTGATGGAAAACTGTTCCTGGAGCTCTCTTTTCAGACCCCCTCCCACCACAAGAGATTTGATTGGAACAGTCTTTCACTATGGTGAAGTGTAAGATCATGCACTTGGGCAGAAAAAACAGGAAAGGTGAATACTGGATGGAGGTAGATCCCTGCAGGTTACAGAAGTGGAAAAAGGACCTGGGTATCATCTTTTCACAAGACATGAAAGTGGGAAAGCAGTGTGGAGGGGCAATGGCAAGCGCCAGTAGGAGATTGGGTTACATAGGGAGGGGAATTTCCAGCAGAACGAGAGAGGTCATAGTTCCTCTGTACACCCAGCTGGTTAGGCCACACCTGGAGTATGGGGTCCAGTTCTGGAGGCTTTACCTCAGAAAGGACGTGGCGAGGTTGGATTGAGTCCAGAGGAGAGTGACAAAGATGGTGAAAGGGCTAGATCACTTACCATATCAGAGGAGGTTGGAGGACCTGGGCATGTACTCACTGGAACAGAGGAGGGAGAGAGGTGACATGATTGAGACATTTAAATACTTCAAGAGTTTCAGTAGGGTGCTGGTGGAGAGCTTCTTCCATCTAAAGGAGCATCCAAGGGCGAGGGGACATGGATTCCAAACGGGGAGGTATATTTAGAGGTAACCCCAGGAAGTACTTTTTCACTGAGAGGGTAGTGGAAAATTTGAATGGGCTGCCGAGCGATGTAGTGGGGGAGAAGACAGTAGAAGGATTCAGGAGGGCATGGGATAAACATGAGGATGCTTTGGGGGGGGGGGTTACTATGGTAAAGGCCTAAGTGGATACTTGGGTAAACTGGGCAGACTGGGTGGGCCTTGCTGTTCTTTTCCACCGTCACATTCCTGTGTTCCTATGAGTACGACAGAGGCTCCTGGCACTTGGAGTGGTGCATTGTTTTTTGCTGCTAGCCTGACAGTTACAGGAGCAAGTCATGGCAGCTCATGGACCCTAAAGATGCAGGACAGTGTCTGGTAAAGACGGAAAGGGAGTTTGCTGCAAGAAACTGAGCTTTCATGGAAGAAGCCATAGAGGAGGAGCAGGCAACTGAATTGATCTCAGTAGTTTTTTTTCCCCTTTCATTAGCAGACTATAATCATCAAATGGAACATTAATGGGACACCGACCCTCTTAATGTGTGTGTTGGGGGGGGCAGGGGTAGGTTACACTGCTATGTTAGTCTGGCAATGAATATTGTTAAAATGATTGGGGAACAGATCTGTTCACTGGTCGTACAACTCTTAAGGGATGGCTTCCTTGATTAAGTCATTTATTGTTATTCTGTGCCGAGGGAGTGAGATACAAAGTTCTGTTATGATGAGTAACTCGTTCCTTGCAGGTCAGATGTACTGATCACAGTTAAAAAATAAACTTAAGGCTTTTTGATTCAAGTTAATAAAAGTTAGTTATAGTGACACTTTATGTGCAAGAAGTTAAGAAAGAAAAAATTACTTACCTTAGTAATGTTCTTTCTTCTAATGGAGTCTTGCTATATTATGACATATGCAGTGAGTCCCAACCTTCGAACTGCTCTGGAGGTGAAAGAGTTAACTTTCCATGCCAGGCATGGAACTTTGAGCTCGAGCTCGGTTGAAAACTCTGTCTATTGTTCTTTAAACTCTAACTGTCAGATCTTTACGAGCAAAACTCACTAAGGTTCTGTGTGGAAGCTGTAAACCTACACTAGCCAACTGGCTACTAAATATAAGAAAACATTTTTTGGTCCCAAAACAGACACAAGTCAGGAGACCCAAAAAATGAAAAACACAACACCCAATCACCCCAAAAAGGAGGGATGAAAAAACAAGGTGGGCATCTACTAAGTGCCAACACTGCACTGCCCACCCACATCCCAGAAGCAGAGGTTCTGAGAGGGGCAGGTGGTGGGGAGGTCATAATATAGCAAGACTCCATTAGAAAAAACAACATTACTAAGGTGAGTAATTTTTTCTTCAAACAACATGAAGTCTTGCTATATTATGACATATGCAGACTACACAGCAGTACCTCCATGGAGGAGGGACAGAACCTACTTAGGAAATAGGCTCTGAAGCACAGTTGTGTCAAACCGAGCATCACCCTATCCTGGATGTCCAGGGAGTAATGCTTGGTAAAAGTGTGAACTGTTTTCCAGGTAGCTGCTTGACATATCTCTAGGATAGGGATGTCCCTGGCAGCAGCCAGAGACGCAGCTGTACCTCTGGTAGAGTGAGCCCTCAGGCCTGAGGGAGGAACCTTACCCAGTTTTTCATGGCAAAATTGGATACAAGAGACAATCCACCTGGCAATGGATCTTTTAGTGGCAGGTTTACCTTTACCAACCTCACCATAAGTGAGGAACAGTTGGAGGGAGTCAAACCTGTGACCCTTGGTACGTTCTATGTAGTAACTAAGGGCTCTTTTGACATTTAAACTGTACAGTCTCCTCTCGCCAGAGGAGGAATTGTCAGTGAAGTACACAGGGAGAGACATAGATTGATTATGGTGGAAGTCTGAAACCACCTTAGTCAAGAACTTTCTGTTAGTCCTGAGGACCACCTTATCTCTATATGAAAAGAGATAAAATCAGGCTCCACTGACAATGCTTGTAATTCACTTATGCGTCTGGCAGAAGTGATGGCTACCAAAAACACAGTTTTCCAAGTCAAGTACTTAAGCTCTGCTGAAGACAAGGGCTCAAAAGGGGGTTGCATAAGCTGGGCAATGCAAATATTAAGATCCCAGGCAGGGGCAGGGTCCCTGAATGGAGGGTTGGTGTGAAGCAACCTCTTGAAAAACTTGGAGAATACAGGATGAGCTGAAAGAGAAGAGGGTTTACCTGCTGATAAGAAAGCAGACACGGCTGCCAGATGCACTTTTAGAGTAGCTGGTCTCAGTCCCAAAGTATTTAAATGGACCATATAATCCAGGACTGTGGGTAAATCAGCAGATTCTGGGGAGATATGCTTGCCAGAGCACCATATGGAAAATCTCTTTGATTTGGAATTATAAGTAGCCCTGGTGGAAGGCTTCCTAGAAGCCTTCAGGATATCCAGTACACCTTGGGAGAGGTGTAGGTCAGCAAACTCTTCCTTTTCAAGAGCCAGGCCTTGAGATTGAGAGATTTGAGGTTCAGGTACCAAACTCTCCCCTGAGCACAGGTTAGCAGGTTGTGATTCCTGGGAAGACACAGGGGAAGGTGGACTGCTAAGGACATAAGGAGTGGGTACCAGTGCTGTCTGGCCCAATCTGGAGCAATCAGGATCATCTTGCAGGGTTGAGATCTGATTTTAACTAGCACCTTGAGCAGGAGAGAGAAGGGGGGGGGAAGCACAGAGAAACTTCCCTTCCCAACTGAGAAGGAAGGCATCCAGAGGGACTGAGCCCAACACTGGGGGCCTGCAGCAAAAAAGGGGAAGTTGGTGATTGTCTGGGGCTGCAAAAAGATCCATCTGCGGGGTGCCCCATCTGGCAAATACTACCTCCAGTACTAGGGGATCCAGTGACCATTTGTGATGGCCCTGGGAAATCCTGCTGAGAGCATCTGCCAGGACATTGTCCTTGCCTGGGAGGTGAACTACCATAAGGGAGGTGTTTAGAGAGTAAGCCAGAGACTACAGCTTCATTGCTTCGGTGCACAAGGCCGTAGACCGAGTGCCCCCTTGCTTGTTGATGTACTACATTGTGGTAGTATTGTCTGTTCTGACCTGAATAACTTTGTTCTGAACAGATTTGGAAAAAACTTGAAGTGCTAGAAAAACTGCTCTGAGTTCCAACAGATTGATGTGGAGCAGAGATTCCTGAGGGGGACCACAATCCCTTGGTAGCGAGGTCGCCCATGTGAGCTCCCCACCCCAAGAGGATGCATCTGTAGTAAGGATTAAGGAGTGAGACTGAGGGGTGAAGGGACCCCTGTCTCAGATTGCTCTGGTCCTGCCACCACTGAAGGGCTTGGATCAGGTTGAGTCACTGGGATCAATTTGGTTAGAGGGTCTCTCCTTTGAGACCAAAAGGCTCTCAAATGGAACTGGATGTCCCTCATCTGAAATCTTGCTCCCTGCACTACTGCTGTAGAAGCAGCCATGTGCCCCAGGAGCTGTAGAAAATGCCTTGCTGGTCGAGAGACCTGCAGGGTGAAAGAGGAGGCCAGAGAGACCAGGGTCCTTGCTCTTTCCAGAGGAAGGAAGGCTCTGGCCTCTTTTGTGTTCAGTTCTGCACCTATGAAGGTGAGAAGCTGGACAGGCTCTAGAACTGACATTGGAAGATTGAGAAGGAAACCTAGAGAGGTAAGCAGTTGCTGAGTTACCTGAAGATGTAATTTGACTTGGTCTGGAGACTGGCCTACTATGAGCCAGTCGTCCAGGTAAGGAAAGATGGCAATCTTTTGCCTTCTTAAGTGGGCAACTGCTACGGCCAGGCATTTTGTGAATACCCTCTGGGCAGAGGTGAGGCTGAAGGGCATTGCTCTGAACTGGTAATGGCCTGAGGGCAGTTCGAATCTGAGGTACTTTCGATGGGAGCTTCTGATAAGAACATGGAAGTAGGCATCCTTGAGGTCCAGGGACGCTAGCCAGTCCCCTGGCCTTAGAGAGGGTAAAATAATTCCCAGAGTCACCATTCTGAATTTTGGTTTTAAAAGGTGCTTGTTTAGGTATCTGAGATCCAGGATGGGCCGCCATTCTCCTGTCTTTTTTGGGGTAAGGAAGTACCTGGAGTACAACCCTTTGCCCTGGTGTAGGGTGGAACCCTTTCCACAGCTCTGAGAGCCAGGAGGGTAGAAACTTCTGCCTCTAGGGCAAGTGCCTCTGATGGATTTGCAGGTGGAAAGGACCTGGTTCTCATCTTTAGAAATGTTTTGAAGCTGAGAACCAGTCCCTGGCTTACTACTTCCAGGACCCACTTGTCTGATGTTAAAGACTTCCAGTCCTGGACAAAGTAAGCCAGCCTGCCCTACAGGTAGTGGAGGATGACCCTGGCCACCCCATCAGGGTGCCTGCTTGGCAGGGGCTTTAGGCTGAGGGGTGGAAGCAGGTCTGCTTGTACCCCGTCTGCCTCTCCCTCTAAAGAACCCCCTCTGGGCATAAGCTGAAGAGGAGGCCTGGGCTTGGTAAAAAGGCCTATGAAAAGGCCTGCCCCTGCCCCTGCCCCTGGAAGGCTGCCTTTGAGGAGTGGCCTGCCTTTCCTTGGCCTGTGCAGTCCTATAGGTGGTCCTATACTCATCCATTTTCTTCATGTAATTCTCTGTCTGCTCCCCAAACAGAGAGTTACCCACAACAGGAAAATCCATGCCTTAGTCTGGGTATCCTGCGACAGGCTAGTACATCTGAGCCAAGCCATCCTGCGAAGAGCCACAGATGTAGCCATGACTCTTGATGACACATCATTAGAGTCCACTGAAGCTTGAAATTGCACCTTAGATGCCTCAATACCATCAGCAGCCACCTGCTCCAGCTCCTTGGCAAGCTGGCCAGGGACCTGCTTTGCTAGAGCCATAACAGTGTCCCATCTGGATTTCTGGTATCTAGCAACATAAGCCATATAATTTGCCTGTCTGAATCCCAAGGATGTGCCATGTACTGTTTCTTTGCCATGGCATCAATCCTCCTGGAGTCCTTGTCCGGGGGTGTGAAGCCAAGGGAATATTTGCCTTGTCACAGGCTGCAGCCTGCACTACCCCAACATGGCTGCATTGTTGTGTAAAGAACTCCGTATCAGAGCCTGACAATGTGTACCTCTTGTCCATTCTTTTATCCACAGGAGGTATAGTGTGAGGAGTTTTTAGAATTTTTACTGTCCGCTTCCCAAAAGATTTATGCAAAGGAATAGACAGTCTCCTAGACTCTGGGATATCCATCATTTCTACATAGTCAGGCTCTCTTGATCATCCACAGCTTCCTCCATAGGGAGCTGGAGGGTTTCAGCCACTTTTTTATAAAAACATAAAATGAGAAGGGGACTCAGAAAGCCTAGGGGGAGACACTCCTGAAGGTCTGTCTGGGGAGATGTCCGGTTCAATGGGTACATCCAGACTTTCAAATCCACATTCACTCTCCTCATACTCCTCTTCCCCCTCCTCCGGTTCATAAAATTCCTCTAAATCATACTCTTGAACTGGTGGAACCAACCGAACCGTACGCTTACCTGATGGTGCCGGTTCGGTCGGAACCGGGGAAAGCGACTAGACAATTTTAATTGCTTTGGCTATTTCTTCCGCGGTTGGAGAGGGAAGTTTTGGCTCCACACCTGCTGATTTTCTAGTCCTTTTTGCTGGAACCGACTCTTCCGAGTCGGCTCTCCTTTTGCCCGAGGACGTCTCGCCCTGGTCAGAGGGCACTCCCTTAGGTTTCTGCCGAACCGGGCTGGCCATCCGGTTCAGCTGACTTTTTGGCCTCCCTTTTCCTGAGCCTACCAACTCTTTTTTCCAGGGTAGCTGCAGGAAAATGCATATGTCATAATATAGCAAGACTTCATGTTGTTTGAAAGCACACTTTTTACTGTGTTTTTATTATATTTGCAGAAAAGGATAAATAGCAATACATTTTGATTGCTTCTGATATTTCTATGTAGATTCTAGTTGATTCTGGGCATTCCAAAGCTGCTGAGATAGTTAGCATTACTGGATAATTAATAGCTCTAACTATGGGACCCCCCCACTTCTGTTGTAACAGAGTACAGGGGATACCTATGAATATCAACATTATGATGTAGTTGTGGTTACTATAGCCCTGTGTGAGGGAATGTGCGTAAGTTCCACTTAAAACAAACAGAAAGTTTAAAAAAAAAAAAGGAAGACTTCGGGAAAGCATAAACACTGGGAGAAACGGGAACAAACCCTGGTCAGCTTCCCATTCCAGGTCACCACTTAAGTCGGCGGCCAAGTCTGGGTCAACTCCTGCCATCCTGGCAGCCTTCACCTCTTCTGGGCTACCAGTGGTAATACCACTTGCCCTTATCACCATCATGGGTGGTGGTTCTTTGGGGCTTGGGGCTTCATCACCAGCCTCTCAGCCCTTGAAGCTCAGGCCCTTACTTCAGCCAGGTGGCTCAACTGGGTCCTTTCCAGGCTGCGGGTCTTTACCTGTTGCTGTCCCGGTCTGGGCGTCCGCCAAGTCTGCTCCAACTTCAGGAACCACCACCACTGATTCATGCCCAGGGCACGCGCCTCCCCTGTGAGAGTGACACCTCTGCCCCACTTGGAAGTGAGCTCCTTGGGACAGGCTTCTCCCTCTCCATCGCCGGCTGTGTCACCAGACTGGCATCAACCCATGCCTCTCGATGCTGGCCACCCCAACATCAACCTCAGGGACCTACACCCATTAACCTGATGTCAGTAGATTTAACGCCTGGGTTACCACAGCCTAAGGAACCAAAGCCAGGGCCCTCCAGTCCTACACCGCCAAATTCCCCAGTCACGCCTCAGAATCCACCCACATATCTTAACTCTCTGTTTGTGGTCTGGTGAGTGTACTTTAAAAGGACATTGTCAATCTGTTTTTCATCATATTATTTCTGGTGGAAATCTCACATTTTATGATTGCTTATCCTCTCTAAAATTCATTGATGTCAGTGTTTGTTTTGTCTGTCTCTTTGTTTAGTAGTACTGAAATGCATGGGGCAATGTATATTTATAAACAACCTTGTTTTTGTTTACAATTCTGGTTCTGTTCTTACTGCATGCTTCCTGAGCATGAGAAATACACCCAAACAGTTCAGCCACTCATATAAGGCAGTAGCCTCCTAACTTTCCACTGTATCATGAGGGACTAGACTGTTTTGTGGGTGTTCCCAAGTCCAGGAAAGATGCATTTGGAGTTGCTTAAGGAATGTAAATAAACCTGTTTTGGTGTGATGACACCAGTATGTTGGGCAGTCAGTTTTTTTACTTTTTTAAAGAAAATACAAGTCTGAATCAAACTACCAGCTACATCAATAATCTTTACAGAATGTTGGCAATCATAAAATATGTCTTTTAAACTAGGGACACTTTGAGACCTAAGGGGGTTGACAGTGTCCCTTTAAGGACAAGGAGTCCATGAAGGAGCTCCGGACACATAGGGTCCTGTATCTGGATGGGGTTCCTCCTAGGAAGGTCCCGATGCCACCTCCTAAGGAACCGACCCCACAGCCTGCAGGAGCTGGTACCAGCAGTCCAAGGACTCACTGAAGGCATCATTGCGCACCCTCTCCATCCCCAGTCTCGAGCAAGTCCAGAGGATATTCTTCCTCCTCCTCTTCAGAGGAGTCTGAAGGTGCTAACTTACCGTCAGTCAGAACTAGAAGAGCCCCGAGATACCCCTCGATCTTCTCTACATGACCCTACTTTTATGGAGGTGATGAGGCTCATCCAATCCATTTTGGGTTGTGATATGGAGGAAGTTAACCCTGAGAGACGTCATTTGGCTGCCTTCCTTTGAGAGAAGGAGTCGCTGCCCTTGGTTATTCCTCCGCTTATTGATTCCTTTAAGGATGTCAATAGGGCTGTTTGGAAACATCCTTCCACCACTTCAGTAACATCCAGTAAGGCAGATCACCTATATAATGCTCCAAGGAATGAACCTTTTTATGGGGAGCACCCAGAGGCTGACTCAGTTGTTTTCAATGCTGCCCATGACCGCTCTCAGTGGCCCAGGCACCTGAGCACCCAGCCTCCCAACAAAGACTCCAGACAGACCATTTTGGCAAAAAGGTTTATGCATCTGCCACCTGTACTCTCTGTTCCCTGAACTTCCTGGCTAACATGGTCCAATACCAGAACACCTTGTGGGAGAAGGTCTTAGAAGTAGCTGAAGCTCAGCTGGATGCCCCTGGCAAGACCAAGCTGTTGCACCTGTTGTTGAAGTCGGGCTTGGATGTTGGTACCCACATTCTCTGAGCCTCCGATGACTCGGTGGACTCCTCTGGTGAGCTGCGGCTATGGGAATTTGCCTCCGTCATTACTCTCTCAATATCCCAGAATATTAAAAGAACTTTGAACTGTGCTGGCAGCACCACTAACAACCATATTCAACAAATCAGTTGAGACCGGGGGCAGGGACTGGAGGAGGAAAAAGTAGTAAATTTCCACAAAAGTGGGAACAGGGAGGAGACTTGCAACCATACTCCAATCAGCCTGACCTCAGTGGGGAAATTAATGGAGTCACTGCTAAAGGAAAAGATTGTGATATTTCTTGAATCCAGCGGAGCACAAGTTCCAAGGCAGCATGAATTTACAGTGGTGGGGTGGAAAGGATGAAAAGGGACTTGTTAAGTTTGGAGGAATGGTCAAATGTATGGCAGCTTAGATTCAATGCAAAGAAGTGCAAAGTAATGCATCTGGGAAACAAAAACCCAGGGGAAGAGTACACAATGGGAGGTGAGATACTGACAACAACAAAAAAGGAAAGGGACCTGGGGGTAGTTATATCAGACCTAAAGGTGGGTCAGCAATGTGAGAAGGCAGTAAGGAGGGATGGGGGGATACTGGGGGTGCATAGGGAGAGGCATCACCACTAGAAAACAGGAAATTGTTGTCCCTCTGTACAGACAGTTGGTAAGACCACATCTGGAGTACTGTGCACAGTTCTGGAGACCCCATCTCTGCAAAGACATAGACAGGGTGGAGGCTTTCCAGAGGAGGACAACCAAAATGATGCAAGGTCTGCACCAGAAGACAAATGAAGAAAGACTAAAGGAACTTAAGATGTATGGCCTCGAGGAAAGGAGGGAGAGGGGGACATGATAGAAACTTTCAAATACCTCAAGGGAATCAACAAAGTCCAAGAGAGTAGCATCTTTCAGAAAAGAGATGTGCAAAACGAGGGGCACAATTAGAAGATGGGGGGGGATCAGAGGTAATGTGAGGAAGTATTTCTTCACAGAGAGGGTTGTGGATTCATGGAACAGCCTTTCTGAAGAGGTTGTGGAGTCCAAAACAGTGGGGGAATTCAGGAAGGCATGGGACAGACATAAGGCAGTTCTAGTGAGGGGTAGGAGGAAGTAGACTGTTGGTTAACTAGGATCTGCAGCTTATCCGTTAGGTAGGGAAGAAAAAATTACTCACCTTAGTAATTGCTTTTCTTCTCATGGAGTCTTGCTATATTAGGACTTAATGCAGTATGCCCTTGGCTTTGAACTGCCCCGGAGATGAAATAGTTAACTCCAGTGTAATCTGGAGTTCCACAGCGCGAGGGCGCTATCCAAAGCTCTATCTGGGGAGTTTGAACCTAAACTGTCAGGTTCTTTACGAAGCTAAACTAACATAGCAAGTCTGTGTGGAAAAATCTTACACTAGCCATTGGCTACCTACTAGTAGTAGAACAACAGAACACAACAACAAACACATAATGAGAGCAATATTATCTATTATTGTTAGGATAACCCCTGACAAGCACTAATAGGCCCCCTCTCCCCAAAAGACTCAAGTCCAGAGAGGGGCCCATCTACCACTCAACAAAAAACAGAATTATCTAGTTCCTTAACCCAAAGAAGAAAAGCGGAGGAACTAGAAAGCTAAATGGCATGACACAGTGCTTAGCAAATTGTCAACCCCATACCCAAGTAGGAATTCTGAGAGGGTGGGGGGTTGTCCTAATATAGTAAGACTCCATGAGAAGAAAAGCAATTACTAAGGTGAGTAATTTTTTCTTCAAACACCATGAAGTCTTGCTTATATTAGGACTTAATGCAGATTATACAGCAGTACCTCCATGGAGGAGGTCAGAACCTACTTAGGAATAGGCTCTGAAGCACAGCTGTGCCAAACGAGCATCTCTCCTGGACTGGGCGTCCAGAGAATAATGCTAGTGAAAGTGTGGACTGTCTTCCAGGTAGCAGCTTGACAGATTTCCAAGATAGGAATATCTCTAGCAGCCGCTAGAGATGCAGCTGTACCCTTGGTGGAATGAGCCCTCAGGCCTGAGGGAGGTTCCTTACCTAGTTTTTGGTAACAGAACTGGATACAAGAGACAATCCACCTAGCGATTGTCCTCCTAGTAGCAGGTCTCCCCTTACCCACTTCTCCATAGGTAAGGAAGAGCTGGAGAGATTCGAACCTATGACCCTTGGTACGTTCCAAATAGTAGCTAAGAGCTCTTTTAACGTCCAAACTGTGCAGCCTCCTCTCACCAGAGGAAGAGTGCTCGGTAAAAAATACTGGGAGAGAGATGGATTGGTTAAGATGAAAATCTGAAACCACTTTAGGTAAAAACTTTCTGTTAGTCCTGAGGACCACTTCATCTCTGTGGAAGGAAATAAAATCCTTTTCCACTGACAAGGCTTGTAATTCACTTTATACGCCTAGCAGAAGTGATAGCCACTAGAAAAACAGTTTTCCAAGTTAAAAACTTGAGGTCTGCTGAAACCAGAGGCTCAAAGGGGTTGCATTAGCTGGGCAATGCAAACATTCAGGTCCCATGCAGGAGCTGGTTCCCAAAGGAGGGTTAGTATGAAGTAACCCTTTGAAAACTTGGAAAACACAGGGTGAGAGGAAAGGAGACTGGTTTCCTGCAGAAACAAAAACAGAAACAGCTGCCAAATGAACCTTCAAGGTAGCTGGTTTGAGGCCTAAAGAATTTAAGTGGACCAAATAGTCCAACAAAATAGACAGGTCAGCAGATTCTGGAGCAATCTGCCTCTCAGAACACCAAAATGAAAATCTCTTCCACTTAGAATTATAAGTGGCTTTAGTGGAAGGCTTCAGAAGCCTTCAAAATATCTAAGACACCTTGAGAAAGGTGTAAATCAGCAAATTCTAACTCCTCAAGAACCAGGCCTTGAGGTGGAGGGAATTGAGGTCCGATACCACCTCTCCCTGTGCACAGGTCAGCAGATCGTGGGTCCTGGGCAAGGTCAGGAGGGCAAAATGAGAGGACAGGAGAAGAGGGTACCAGGGCTGCCTGGCCCAGTCTGGAGCAATCAGAATCACTCTGCAGGGCTGAGTTCTGATTTTTACCAGTACCCTGAAGAGGAGGGGAACTGAGGGAAAGCATAGAGGAACTTTCCCTCCCAATTCAGCTGAAAGGCATCCAGAGGAACTGATCCCAGAACTGGAGGCCTGCAACAAACAAGGGAAGTTGGTGGTTGTCTGGGGCTGCGAAGAGATCTATCTGAGGGTGCCCCAACTGGCAAAGACCGACCCCAGCACTTGAGGATTCAGAGCCCATTCGGTGATGGCCCTGAGAAATCCTGCTGAGGCGTCCGCTAGGACATTGTCCTTCCTGGGAGGTGAACTGCTATCAGAGAGGTGTTCAGGGAGTAGGCCAGAGACCACAACTTCATTGCTTCGTGCACAAAGCTGAAGAGCGAGTGCCCCTTGCTTTGTTGATGTACCACATTGTTGTGGTATTGTCTGTCCTGACTTGGACTACCTTGTTCTGGACAGCCTCCGAAAAACCTGGAGAGCTAAGAAGACAGCTCTGAGCTCCAGTAGGTTGATGTGAAGCAGAGATTCCTGAGGGACCACACTCCTGAGTGGAAAGGTCATGGTGAGCCCCAACCCAGCAGGAGGCGTCCGTGGTGAGGGTGAGGAATGAAGAACAGGTAAAATGGGACCCCTATAGACAGGTTGCTTTGATCCAGCCACCATTGTAGAGCTAGGATCAAGGTCTTGGTCACTGGGACCAATTTGCAAGGGGTCCCTCCTTTGAGACCAATAGGACCTCAAGTGGAACTGAATGTCCCTCATCTGAAATCTTGCTCCTGTACGACAGCTGTAGAAGCAACCATGTGCCCTAGGGTTGTAGAAAATGCCTTGCTGGTCGGGAGACCCACAGGGTGAAGGAAGATGCCAGGGCAATGATTCTGTCCACTCTTTCGGAGGGGAGAAATGCCCTGGCTAACTTTGTGTTCAACTCTGCCCCTATAAAAGTTAGTACCTGAACTGGTTCGAGAACTGACTTTGGAACATTCAACAGGAACCCCAGAAAGGTGAGAAGTTCCTGGGTGATTTGCAAGTGGGATTTTACCTGCTCTGGTGACTGACCCACAATGAGCCAGTCGTCCAAGTAGGGAAACACAGCTACCCCTTGCCTTCTTAGATGGGCCACTACTACAGCTAGACATTTTGTGAAAACTCTTGGAGCAGAAGTGAGTCCGAAGGGCATTGCCCTGAACTGGTAGTGGCCAGAGGGCAGTTCAACCTGAGGTACTTTCGTGAGAGGCCCTGATTAGGATATGGAAATAGGCGTCCTTGAGGTCCAGGGAAGCTAACCAGTCCCTGGTCTCAAGGATGGCAAAATCATTGCCAAAGTTAGCATTTTGAACTTTGGTTTTACAAGATGTTTGTTCAGAAATCTTAAATCCAAGATGGTACGCTAATCTCCTGTCTTTTTGGGGCCAGGAAATACCTTGAGTACAGACCCTTGCCCTGATGGCAAGGGAGGACCCTTCTACTGCTTTGCAGTCAAAGAGAAGAAACCTCTGCTCCAGCGCAAGGGTTTCTGAAAGACTTGAAGGAGGAAAGTGTCTGGCTCTCATCTTGGGAAATTGTTTGAAGCTGAGAACCAGACCTTGGCTTACCACTTCCAGAACCCATTTGTCGAGGGTTAGGGACAACCAGTTCTGGCAGAAACAAGCCAGTCTGCCCCCACGGTACAGGAGAGCGGCCCAGACACCCCTGTCAAGGGTGCCTGCTTGGCAGGAGCAGCTTGAGGCTGGGAGAGGGCCTGCCTGTGCCCGTCTTCCTCTGCCTCTGAAAAACCCCCTCTGCGCAAAGCAGAGGATGCCTGAAGTGGTAAAAGGCCTATGGTAGGCCTGCCCCTACCCCTGGGCATGCCTTTGAGGAGTGGCATGCCTCTCTTAGCTTGGCACTTTTGTAAGTAGTTCTGTATTCATCCATTTTTTCATGTAATTTTCTGTTTGTTCCCAAACAGAGAATTTCCTATGACAGGAAAATCTATAGCCTTTGACTGGGTATCTTGGGACAGATTAGTGCATCTGAGCCATGCCAACCTACGGAGAGCTACAGAAGTGGCCATGACCCTAGAGGAAACATCATTACGTCAACAGCAGCATGAAATTGAACTTTAGAGGCTTCAATGCCATCAGCAGCCACCTGTTCAACTCACTAGCCAGCTGGCCTGAGCCTGCTTGGCCAACTGCAATATAGTGTCCCATCTAGATTTCTGATATCTAGCCACATAAGCCATATAATTAGCTTGTCTGAGTCCCAAAGAAGCTACATACTGTTTTTTCGCCATGGCATCAATCTTCCTGGAATCTTTATCAGGAGGATGTGAGGCCAGGGGAATATTAGCTTGTCACAGGCTGCAGCTTGAACAACACCTACATGACTACACTGCTCAGTAAGGAAGTCTGTATTAGGCCTGACAAAGTATACCTTCTGTCCATTTTTTATCTACAGGAGGGACAGAAAAAGGATTTTTTAAAATCTTAATGGTTTGCCTCCTAAATGACTTATGCAAAGGAATAGACAACCTCCTAGACTCTGGAATATCCATCATTTCCACATAGTCAGGCTCCTCTTGCTCGTCCACAGCCTCTTCTAAAGGGAGCTGGAGAGTTTCGCTACCTTCTTATAAAACCTGAAATGTGAAGGGGACTCAGACAACAAAGGAGGAGACTCAAAGGTCTGTCTGGAGAAATGTCGTTCTATGGGCACTTCCAGACCTTCCCAATCACAATTACAATCATCAAAATCTTCCTCCCCCTCCTGTGGTTCATAAAATCCTCAGCATCATAATCCTGAACCACTGGACCTGAACGACCCCTTTACCAACCATAGGGTTTCCAGTCCCTGAGACAAAGACTGGACAATCTGAATGGCTTTAGCTATTTCTGCAGCAGAAGGAGAGACAAACTGGACTCCACACTAACTGATTTCTTTGTCTTTTACTTTGACTGGTTCCTCAGGACCAGCCTTTCTTTTGCCGAGGAAGTCTCGCCTGGTCAGAGGGCACTCCTCTGGTCCAGCCGGAGCTGGACCGGGCTGGCCATCCAGGTCAGCGGACTTTTGGCCTCCTGCTCCTGAGCCGGCCCAATCTCTTTCCAGGGTGGCTGCAGGAAATTCTTACACACCTGGCAGTCTGACAGGAGGTGGTCAACCCCAGACAATAGACACAAGTGGTGTGTGGGTCAGCCTTGAAAGGCTTCCCCTGACATCACAGTGTTGAAAGCCAGTGGGCCGGTTTTCTTTTGGATTTCTCAGACATAATGCCAGCCTATCAAACTTGCCTTTTTTGCCTTGCCAGGACAAGACCCTTATCGGTCCCTAACACGTGTCACGGGTATTGGAAAAAACCCCAAAAATAAAAAGGTTTTTAGGACCGATAAGAACCGGATACCTCCTCTAAATGCAAAGAAAATGAGTTTTAAGCAAAACCGATCGGTTCAGAGTGAACCGATAATGAGTTTCCACACAGACTTAATTTTCTTGTACTTACGGTTACCAGATAGAGCTTCAGACCGAAACCGGTAATTTTAAAATAATTGCGGTTCAATGAACCGATAAAACTTAATAAAACATAAAAGCGAACCGAGCTGAAGGAGCTGGTCTCCGGGCGACTGTTCAGTGAAGCGGAGTAAAGAATCTGACAGTTTAGGTTCAAACTCCCCAGATAGAGCTTTGGATAGCGCCCTCGCGCTGTGGAACTCCAGATTACACTGGAGTTAACTATTTCATCTCCGGGGCAGTTCAAAGCCAAGGGCATACTGCATTAAGTCCTAATATAAGCAAGACTTCATGGTGTTTGAAATGGGCAGACTAGGTGCGCCAAGCAGTCCTTATCTGCCATCAAATTCTATGTTTCTATGTTTCTAAGGTCTGGTCAAACCAATCTGATAGATTTCTTTGACTGGATGACAAGGGATGTAGATAGGGGAGAGGCGGTATATGTGGCCTACCTAGATTTCAGCAAGGCCTTTGACACCGTCCCACATAGAAGGTTGATAAATAAGTTGGGCAGTCTGGTAGTGGGCCAAAGGGTGATAAACTGGTTGAGTGACAGGACAGAGAGGGTGGTGGTAAATGGCATTCATTCTGAGGAGAGGCGGGTAACCAGTGGAGTGCCACAGGGATCTTGCTGGGGTCAATCCTCTTTATGTCTTCATAAGTGACATTGCAGAGGGGCTTGAGGGGAAGGTATGCCTCTTTGCAGATGACACTAAGATCTGCAATAGAGTCGACACTCTGGGGGGTGGAAAAAATGAGAAAGGACCTGAACATGCTTGAGGAGTGGTTGAGAGTGTGGCAACTAAGATTCAATGCAAAAAGTGTAGAATCATGCATTTGGGGCGCAGAAATCCAAGGAAGGAGAACAAGATGGGGTGGGGGGGGTACTGATGGCCACCAGTTAAGAAAGGGACCTGTGGATAATCATATCTGATGATCTAAAGGTAACCAAATAATGTGAGAAAGCTGTGGGGACAGCCAGTGGGATGTTAGGGTGCATAGGGAGAAGCATCACCAACAGAAAAAAGGAGGTGGTTATGTCACTGTACAGATCACTAATAAGACCTCATCTAGAGTACTGTGTCCAGTTCTGGAGGTCGCATCTCTGGAGGGAAAAGCTGTGGGGACAGCCAGTGGGATGTTAGGGTGCATAGGGAGAAGCATCACCAGCAGAAAAAAGGAGGTGGTTATGTCACTGTACAGATCACTAATAAGACCTCATCTAGAGTACTGTGTCCAGTTCTGGAGGTCGCATCTCTGGAAGGACATAGACAAATTAGAGGCAGTCCAGAGAAGGGCAACAAAAATGGTGCCAGGACTTAAAAGCCGGCCCCGGTGGTGCTGAGGATTGTTGTGCTGAATGCCACACCTCACGCCATGCTGGCGACCTGGGTTTAGGGAGCGGACTCTGGGCATTCGAGGATCGGCCGAGAGGAGGTCAGAAGGATAAAGTGTCTGGAGGACTGCTCTCCTTCCTCGGGTTGGGGGATTTGCGCTGTGCGCTGTGGCCGACACCCAGTAGTGGCTGGGGGTCGACACAGGTGCGCAGCCACATAGAGGGGGTGGAGCACATCTAGGGTGATTGTCTGCCTCCGCGGAGGTGGAGACAGCCTTCCCACCTATTGCACAGATGTGGGTGTGGGAGAAAAATGGCGGAAAAATCCAAGACTCGACAGGACCTGTGATGGCCTGATCACTCAGATAAGTCCACCCAATACCAGATTTGACGACGGGGGTGGGGGGGGCAAGCCGGCACTCCTCATCCTGGCCCTGCCGCAGAGAGGGAATCCGTGGGGGAACTCCAGGGGATGGACAGACGGGGGTGATCATGGGCCAGAGGATGTACCTCTCCAAGGGAGGGGTCATAGCCCCTGTCGGGTCTGAGGCAGTGAGTAAAAACTACATATGGAAAGAAAATGGTGCAAGGACTGCACCAAAACTCATATGCGGAAAGACTAGAGGACCTCAATGTGTATTCCCTGGAGGAGAGAAGAGTGAAGGGGGGGATATGATAAGAGACCTTCAAGTACATCAGGTGTGTAAACAAGGTACAAGACAGTAGCATCTTTCTGAAAAGGCACACAAGAACAAGGGGGCATGATATGAGGCTTGATGGGGGTAGGCTTGGGGCAATATGAGTAAGTACTTTTTCACAGAAAGAGTAGTGGATACTTGGAACAGCCTCCCAGCTGAGGCGGTGGAGGCAAAAACAGTAGGGGAACTCAAGAATGCATGGGATAGACATTTTATTTATTTATTTAATATCTTTGATAATTGGGTGAGCAAACTGATCCAGAGGACCGGTTTTTAGTCACGACCCAGGCCACCCGGGTGGCAGACACAACAAACATCAATAACAGGACTGCTGAATACACTTGGTACATAGGAGTACTCTAACAATTATTTATTTATTTATTTATTTATTTATTTTATTTAGCTTTTGTTGACCGGGTAAGTGCACTAGACAAATCCTGCCTATTTTCAGGCACGACCCGGGGGAGGGGGATACAGATGACAACTGACCTTGAGCCAGATTAAGCTGTTGGTGGTATTTTTAATGAATGAGGGAAATTTGGCCAGGACACCGGGGAAATTCCCCTACTCTTTTCGATAAGTGCCATGGGATCTTTAACATCCACCTGAACTACCACCAATCCAGGCAGATGGGACCTCGGTTTAACATCTCATCCGAAAGACGGGACAATAGGGGAGAGAGAGTAAGCTGCAGATCAACTACTGTCTGCAGTAATGCATTAGGTAGGGAAAAGGGTCAGACTAGGTGGGCCATACAGTACTTGTATGCTGTCACCTTCTGTGTATCTGTGTACTCCTGGATCAGAGTCTCAAGGTTTGCCCCAGATGTTCAATGCAAGATATTAGATGCCCCTTTCAGGGGTACTATTCTTTTTGGTGAGGATTCCCAGAATATAGGGCCCCGATTTTTCTGAGGCACATCGGAGCAAAGTTCTGCGTCAGGGTTCCCATTTGCCGCAGAACTTCTACGGCAATTCTGCAGCACACTTTTATCCTTAATTTTACCCTTGTTTTTGGTGTGTGTTTTCGCCATATCGAACATTTTCTTAGTAGTAAATATATGTACATGAAAAAAATGTATACAGAACTAAAAATAGGGAAATAAAACTGAGAAAAGGGATGTAATCCCCTCCATAGTCTCTGGCTGTAGTTGTGAAACCGCACAGAATTTAAAATATTAACTGAATCTGCTTTTGCTCTGCTGGGATGCGGGGTATGTGCCCTCTAGCTTGCAACCTCACTGGTAGGGAGAGTAACATTTACAGTGAGACACTGCATATATGTTCCATCATGGGCACTTTTTTTTTTACACCAGATAAAAGGAAAACAAATATAATGAACAAAATCAATAAAAATAAATACTGTGCCATCATCCTGGGTAGATGGGCTACATGCATGTACGAATGATTAAGTACCTGAACCCCTTCATGGCTTTCCGATGCTTCTGACAGATATTGGGTGATTTCTGGTAGCCGCATATTAGTTGCAAAACAACCATTAATACAGTAAATACACTTAAATAAGTTCTCTGCAATTGTCCTTAAATCATTTAGAAACATTAAAATCAATATTAGAACTTGCGATTCAACCAAAAGATAATTTAAAATTATCATAAAAAAGCAATAATTAAATCCAGTAAATGTTATGCGATCCAATAACATATATTTAGTAGCGATCGCCTGAAATTCACAACTGTTCTCATTGTTTCCATTTGTGATCCCAAAACATTATATACAAGTTTAAACAACTAAATTAGCAGAATACAGTAGATGTCCTTAGCTATACAGTGAGCAAAAGTTAACCTAAGAGCAATTTCTACTAATAAAATTTACTTCCGACACACTGAACGCTGCTGTAAAATCAGATCCCCTTGCCACTGTTGGCTGGTTTATTCACATAGGAGAATTGATCGACTATAAACCAAAGCAGTCATCACATGCAAAGAAGTACGATAAAAGCACAACACAGCAGTTCACGATAGGTCTTAGAAGATTGCTACTAAATACATTTAAATTGACTATATTTCACTGTATGTTGCTGGACAATAGAGGTACTTTTTATACTTAAAGTAAAATAAACAAAACACAAGTTACCCCAGTACATGTATACAAAATAAAACCTGTAAATGATCAGTATAACAGATACCCTAAACTGCAAGCAAAAGATAAAACTCGGGTGATCGCTACTGTAATTACAATCACCTATAATTCATAAACCAATCAATTACATTTTGCTGCCCAGTGATATTTCAGTTTCAGTCACTGCCTTTTTTTTCCTGTGGTCATGCTTGATGAAAAGAACAAGCATTTGTCAGTGCCGAATGTTGCTTGCTTCTATGTGCTGTTTAGGTATTTGGAAGTCATTGGAGTGCAAATATTGAAAATTTGAAAACTTACGAGCGTGCGTAGGAACTGAGCAACGCACGCTCGTAAAACAGTCGTTTTTAGGAATTTTTTCACCAAATTTTCAACATAGCAATTTTAAGACCTCTGCTCATGAACAGTGTCACTGTGATTTTGTTAATGTGTCCCATACATTGAGTTTGCACACCGACTGCGCCATTGTGCGCTACATGGGCGGAAACACGTTTTGGGCAGGATGTGAAAAATTACAGCTGTACTACTCATAAGAAGGTGTGGTAAAATGGCAATGTTGAAAATCTGGAGTGAAAATATTGAAATTTCGCGAACTTACGAGCCTGCGTAGGAACTGCGCATAGCGCGCTCATTAAAACAGTCATTATTGGAAGTTTGGCACCAAATTTTCAACATGGGGTTTTTGGGACCCCTTCTCATGAATGATGTCACTGTCATGTGATTCGGGCACAAAGGGTGATTTCGCAGTCACTGTGCGAAATCACCCTTCGGGCCCGAATAATGCCATGACAGTGACATCATTCATGAGAAGGGGTCCCAAAAACCCCATGTTGAAAATTTGGTGCAAAAATTCCATAAAATGCCTGAGATATGCAATAAAGTTGAAAAACCCCTATCTAACCAATTATACAGCTTACCGGCATTTCCTCAGTTCGCGGTCGGCTTTGAAGAGTGCAGACGTGTTCCCGGTCCACGAAGATCGTCGCGCGAGGCTGGAGGTAAGTAAGGGGTGGGTGTGTGGGGAGGCTGGGTGCGCGTGGGTGGAGTGCGGGTTGTGGGAGGGAGGTTGGGAGATGCGCCGGGACCGTTTTTTTTTCAGGTTTTTAAAAAAGGAGACGTGGGAGTTTGCCACGCTGGGTGGGCTCCCAGCGTGGCACAAGGACTGGGTAGCGTTCAGCCGATGGGGATTGGGCACCCCGGCGGCCTGCGAATAGTTTGACACGCTGGGGTGGGCCTCAGCGCGGCACCTACTACTCGGGGAGATACGCTTAGCCGACGGGGATTGGGCACCCTGTCGACTATATGATTATTGCACGCTGGGGTGAGCACCCAGCGTGGCATTTTCAAAGCTTTGGGGGCCGGGGCGCAGCACAACCCGTGGGGATTGGCACCCCTTCGGCTATACAATGCTTGCGTGCGGGCGTGCCGCCTGTGGTGGGGAGCTGCGCGTGAGCAGCCGATATCTTATTGGTGCTCACTGAAGCGTAGCTCCCCTTTCAATCAGATGCCACTGCATTTTGGAGTGTGTCATAGACAGCTCCAAAATGCATTGGCTTACAGGGGCCGCGCCTGCCAGCACACTGACTGAGTTGGAGGAGGAGGTGACACACCTCCGAAATCTCCGATGATGGCACTATGTTTCTTGCACATGTGTGCAAGCAACATAAAAAGGCAATTGAAACTGATGAATAGCAGAGACAGTACTGCAGGGCTGTTTTGAAAGTTGTGGTATTTGGTTAGGTTGGTTTGGAAATATGAGCTCTAGTTAAGCCCCCCTGTGCCTCTCTGAGGAACAGTCCTGCTACTGTCGGAACAAAAAAAACATTTAAACTAAAGTTTCCGTGGGTCAATGAGGGATTGAACCTGGTACAAGTGACAGATTAATAAATCACGTCCCCTACTAATAATGCCTTCCTAGGCTGAATAATTTAAACAGGGCATGAGGTTATTATTATTTACTGATTTATTGTTTTGCATCCAAGGACTGCATCTGGCCCCAGAGATCCGTAGAGGAGCTTTGGTTAAGTAAAGTATGGACGGGTTTTTCATCTAGAGCTGGTCTCAGCCCTGAAGCAAGGACATTGGTTAATTAATGCATGATCCCCAGTCTGAGAATGGACTGTGTGGTGCGGCTGGGTCTCAGCACGGTGGGGCAGAGCGGGGTCTTAAAATTGAAAAAGGGCACCATCTGTTTCCCAATTCTGTATGTTTACACCTGACCTTGGCAATGCTTTGACTTTTCTCCGATGGGTGTTGCTCTAGATGTTCTGCTGTGCAGCTCCTTTAAATAATACTGAGTACAGGAATGATTAACATTTGGGCTTTTTGCTTTAAGTACCATCATCACACTGAAATGAATTGAGCAAGAAACTATTCTGAGTAAGGGGGTCTATATGATGGAAATGTTTTTAGCTGCAGCCATCCAGCATATCATCGGGTTTAACAGATTGAGTAAGCTATAGACAATCGGATCAGGCAGCCAGAACGTTATTGCATCATCAGTTTATTAGTTTAAAACCATCCAATATGCAGAGTTAAAAACATGACCATTTGCAGCAATTGGAGCACAGTTCTAAATGTAATAATTTTTCTAGGGACATGGATATGTTGTTCATCCACACTTATTGACAGGTTCCTTGCCACTTTAAATCTTGCGGAAGGTCTTGAAGCTGGCTCCTCCCACCCACCCGGGTGGTAAAACTCTCGGCTTCACCCCATGATGCCAGATCTTCCTTACCGCTTGGAAGCTCAGGTTCCCTCCTTAGCGCTCTGCGTTATCGACTGGTTCCTCGAAATTTCGGTCTTCGAATTCAATTGGAAGTTTTTTTGAAACTTCGATCTTTTCTTCTTTGCTGTGGCGATGGCTCATTCCTTTTCCGGCCCCGGGAGGCGCCCTGTTAATTCCTCCAGGAGAGACTCGTACTCCACGTGCGTTTACTGCCTTGACCTGGATCATGATCCTCAGCTTTGCGAGTTTTGTTGTGCTGTTTCGGCCAGCTCTCTGGAGGACCGCGGGGTCCGTTCGGGGCTCGGGCATCCGGTAGTTTTTCCCGCTCCAGAGAATCCCTCGGATCGTCGGGTGTCCGCTTTGGCTGTTTCTGAGCAGTTTGATTCCGGGGAGGGGGCGGCTCCACCTCCCCCTTCCTCGGTTGCGGCGCTTATCCTGCTCTCCTTGGGCTCTACTCATGCAGCTTCGTTCAAGGAGCTTCGTCAGTCCCATTCCTCAAAGGAGAGGGACCCTGGGACCTGCCTCTCGGCCCAACTCAAGGTGCTGCAGGCGGGTCCCTTCGCGCTCTGGGCGAGCGAAAAGTCCCCTCCCCACCGGCTGACACTCGGCTTTGGTTGAGGATGCGGCTTCGGCCACTGGCCTCACGGCATCCCCGTCAGGTCAGCCGGCCAGGACCCCCGTCGACGTGGCCGAGCCTCTCGGCCCGTCATCTGGGCTGTCTCCTGCTAGTGCTGCAATCCCTTCACCGGTTTCCCCGGCGGGGGCTGAGGTTCTGCCGGTACCTTCGGGTCGACAGTCCTCGGCCATTTTCTCCGAGCTGAAGGAGGAACAGACGTGCTCCACTCCCTCCCAAGCCTGCCCTCGGTTCCCCCGAGGATTCGGGTCTCGGTCCTCCTCTCGGTCTAGCCGCTCACGCTGACCTCGGCGTTCTCAGTCTGGGCACCAAGTCAAGTGGCTTTGCCGTTCTTCCTTGTCCCCCTCCTCGGATGAGGAGTGGCTCCGATGCCATTGGCGTCGACGTTACGAGGAACTTATGTGGCGGCAGCTGTTGTTGTCCGGGAATCAATCGACCCAGATTCATTCTCCGGCTAGTAAGCAGCCACCGCCCGGTCGGCCGACGCAACCCCTCGAGGCAGTCGAGGAGCCCTCTCCAGGGCCGGTTGCTCGTCCGATCCTCGCTGCCCCGCCGCCCTCGGCGGAACCTGGGCCTTGCCATGACCTGTTCCTCAGGTTACTCAGTCCCCTCACTCCCGCCCGCCCTCGGCGGATGAAGAGTGACTCTGGCCTTCGGCAGCTTTTTGCAGACCCCTCGGAGCCTGAAGTCGGCTCCGTTATGTTTCCTAGCAGGGAGGACCCATGGTCTTCCCGGAACATCCATGGACGACAGCCCATCGTCCTTTATGGGTCTGCTCCAGCTTATCTCGAATTCACTGGGATGCAGCTCGAGCCCGTTTCAAGCGGGCACCTACCTCGGAGATTCTGGACCAGGGGCTCTCCCTGGAGGCCTTCCCGGTGGCTGAGGCTACTCGTAGGCCCAGCCTTGGAGCTCTGGCGGCGGCCTACTTCCCTGCCCTGCGCTTCAGCCAGGGTGGCCATGAAGTACCTTGTCCCTGTCGGTTCTCTGCCCCGTTTCTCGGAGCACCCCTCGGCTGAAGGGGTAGTCACCGACAATGTTTTCCAATGTTTTGGAAACGCTAGGGATGTGGATAGGCCCCCTGACAAAGAGTCCAAAAGGATGGACTACGTCGGGCACAAGGTTTACGCCGCGTCCTCCCTAGGCCTCCGTCAGGCCAGCTCGGCGGCACTGATGGCACACTGTTCCCACGCCCTTTTGGGCTCCCTGGATGAGGTCCTCCCTCATCTCCTGGCTGACCTGCGGACCACAGTCCGGTGGGTGCGGGACCAGGGTAGGGCAGTGGCAAAACAGCTCCAGATGGCTCTGGATCTGGGCGACTCCTGTGCCAGATCGGTGGCGGCCGCAGTGGCCATGCGCCGCAGGGCGTGGCTGAGATTATCCTCCTTCTCCTTGGAAACCCAGCACGACTTGGCGGGCATCCCCTTCTTGGGGACTGACCTTTTCGGCCCTGGAGTGGAGGGACATATCCAGGGGCCCGAGAAATCCGATGCCACTCCGGACTCTGTCACTCCCGCCCGGAGGGACAAGGGCAGCCGTCAGCCTTTGCGTAAGCTCCTTTGCCCCCATGTCCCTGCGGCTCAACCGGCCCAGCACGAGGGCCAGCAGGCATGCGCTGGGCGGCCTGTCGCCAGACCAGCGTCTTCCTCCAAAAGGAAGCAGGGAGGCAGGGATCCGAGAGCCCCCTCGGCCTCTTCCTCCGCCAAGCCTGCTCACTGACGGGCTAAGGGGCGCTGTCCCCAGCTCCGTCGCCCCTGCCTGGGTTTCCCCATGGGTGGACGGCTCCGCACCTCTTCCTCTTGGGTGATGCTAAGGGTAGCCCTGTCGCAGGTTGCGAACAGGTTCCCCCTTTTGAGCCATTGCCCCACGGGGATCTTGGGTCCACAGACTCTTTGTCGGACTGCTGAGCCGACTTGCCTGGCCCTCTGAGGTGATCAGGGAGGTGATGGGCCCTCCTTCCCGCCCTGGGTTCGTGTCCAGGTATTCCTGGTCTCAAACGGACGGGAGGCTTGCGCCCATCCTGCTGCACGCCGGATGGTCCCTCTGCAGATATCCCATCCTCAGATCGAGGCATGCGGCTTCCTCCTGGGCCTCCAGGACGTACTTACTCCTCGTTCCGTCCGTTTCTTGGGAGACCCCTCCCTTTCCTAGGCGAGAGATCTCCTTACGAGTTCCTGGCCAGGTCCTTCGTTCTCTGTTCCGCAGTTTCTGCAGCATCGAAGGGTCTGGGCGTAACCCCACCCGGATGGCGGCCTGATTAAACCCTTCCAGGCTCAGACCGGACTCCCTTTACCGGAGCCACGTTGGAACTTGTGCCTCAGCGGGTGAGGCTTTTTCGGGACTAGGCTCGACTCTCGAGTCTGAGCCCGGCTCCGGGCAGACAGGGCTGAGGTTCTTCCACCCTTACCCAGTCAGTTTTGGCTGGGTAGTTGTGCCCTGCCGAGACCTCCTGCACCTCCGGGGCCTCATAGCGGCCTTCCCCTAGTGGGATGGGCCAGCCAGCGGTCATAGCGCTGCGCTCCTCGGACCAGTTCGTGACTACAGCCCAGGAGTTAAGGGAATGCTTCCCTTCGGACCGTTCCAACTCCTGCAGGACAGCATCCTGTTCGTCCTCCTAGAGTCGACGGTCTTCTCCGACCGATGCTTCTCGGATGGGTGGGGGTGCCCATCTAGGGGAATACAGAGCGCTTCGCCTCCGGTCTTCTCGGGAGTCCTGATGTCCTCCCTACCCATTGGAGCTCCAGGTGGTCCGCTTAGCTTGCACCGCTCGCTCCATGTGTGCGGGGTCAAGTGGTTTAAGTCCATGAGGACAGCACCACAACCATGTGCTACCTACCCTGCCAGGTTTGGTCGAACCCCTTGCTGTGGCGTAAGGAGGTTCTCCGCATTGGGTTTTTTGAGCAGTCGTGGGTTCCCAGCCATTTTATGGCAGGAGCCTCCAATTTCCTGGCTGCTGCCCTAAGCCGGACATAGGCTGCGCCTCACGAGTGGTCTCCCCTGCTGGAGGTAGCACAGGATCTTCTCCCTCCTCCCTCCAGGGAGAATATGAGGCCAAGACTGTTTTATGCCCGGCCCCTCAGCAAGGTCTGCTGTAGGGGATGCCGTCGGGGCCATGGACCCCGGGCCCTTCCGCGCCTCTCCTCCGTTTCCCTTGACCTACGAGCAAGGCGAGGAGGGACTTGGCGCAGGTGATGCTGGTAGCCCCAGACTGGATTGCCAGCTCTGGTATCCAGCTCTCCTCAGTCTCAGCCCCAGGCTCCTGAGGCAGCTTCTAGTCCGTCCGGTCCTGATCTCTTTTTCAGGGGAAGGTTTTCCATCTGGACCTTCAGTTCTCTACACCTGTAGGCCTGGTCCCTGTGCGGCTAGGGGCCAGGCCTAGGATCCTTCGGCAAGGTCCTCAACTTTCCAGGCGTCCTGCTAGAGGTCGGCCAAAATTGCTCGCCCTCTGAAAAAGTTCTCCATTTGATGATGGGATAGGGCCTGGCCCTCTCCTGTCCCTGGGCGAGCGTTTCGGACCATCTGCATCTGTTCCTTGAATTAGGGCTTCAGCCGACGACTCTCTAGGTGCTTCTGTGGGTCACCCCTGTCTTCCGGGCGCGGGCCGGAAGGCAGTCGGTGGCGCAGAATAGGTGGTCTGGCACTTCTAGGCCTCGATCACGCCTCCCCTTTGGGGAAGAGTATCCCCATTTCTGTGGGATCCTTGCTGGTATGGGCTTAGCTCACGGGCAAGCCGTGTCAAACCTTTAAGCAGTGTAGGTTCCCCACCTGTTGTGGAAGAACACCTTCTTGGGGCTACTCTGCCATCCAGAGCGAGGGGAGAGTTCCAGGCGCTCCTTTGAATCTCCCTATCTGGTCTTCCACAGGGACTAGGTTGTCCTGCGCCCCACCCAAAGTCCTTCCGAAGGCGGTGGCGGAGTCTTCCCTATGGGGGTATTGCCTCTGCCGGGGTTCATCCCCATTCACACCTCGGAGGCCGTACGTAGGTTCCATGGGACCCTGTTTAACGCTCACCTACCTAGGGAGTGTAAGGCTGAAGTTCGAGAGAGGTTCGCCAGCTGTTTATCTATGCTGAAGCCGCATCTGGCAGACCTGCAGCCAAGTGGACGATGAGCGGGTGGATCACCCCCTGCATAGGTCTCCACTATAGGCGGGCGGACATGGAGCCTCCCAGAGGGATAAGTGCTCATTTTTACCCATCCTTCCGCTGCATCGGTGGCTGCTTCCGAGGATACTTCGGTCCAGGATATCCACAGGGCTTCCGCCCGGAAGCAGGCTTTGATTCCTTCACATCGACCTTGGGTCGCGCCCGGGAGTGCTAGTTTGGGGCCTCGGTTCTCCAGTCTTCTACCTAAGTAAGGTGTGCGCTTGCCTCCTCCTCCCAGAGAACTGCTAGGAGTCTGCCAACAGGTGATGAACAACATATCCATGTCCCTAGAATACAGGTTACTCACCTGTAACAGGAGTTCTAGGAATGGTATATGTTGCTCATCCCGACCCCAACCTCCCGGCTTCACTGCACAACCTGGCTGGCCGGGCTAGATCTGGCGTCATGGGCGGAGCCGAGGTTTTACCACCTGGGTGGGTGGGAGAGCCAGCTTGAAGACCTTCTGGCAAGATTTAAAGCGGCAAGGAACCTGCCAATAAGTGTGGATGAACAACATATACCATTCCTAGAACTCCTGTTACACATGAGTAACCTGTATATTTCTTTGTCAGCTGATTACTCCTGACAGAATTTAGTTGCCTGTTAAATGATGTAAACCCAGGAGGCTCCGACCGGGATTCGTGTTTAAAAAAAAAACCAAAAAAAAAAAAAAATTCACATCCCCTCCTTGTCCTAGTGCAGTGCACTGGTAAAAGGTGCCATCATGGGCTGAATTCCTTCATAAACTGCCCAATAAAAGAACTGTGCCCTCCTGGTGAGTCCTGCAGGTATGTAAGACTGATTTAGTACCTGCTGAGCCCCTGCCCACCAAGCAGTCCAGTGCTAGTTTCAGATCCTTGGTGCTCTCCAGGCACTTAACTATTTTAAAATAGGGAAAAAAATCCCATATCAGGAACTGGGGCACAGTTCATAATTAATTAATAAATTTAATTTTCTGCTTTGTGCTCTTGTCAGAAATTACCTATTAAATGGTGTAAACCCCAAGGCAGGACTCTCCGTGGCTCGGTGCTATGGACCGCTACTGGTGGGAAAGCAAACAGTTTTTTTATTTGAACAGAAGCCCCCATTGCTCTTGGGGGGCTCTAACCTGGGACTCGATTTAATAATAAAAAAAAAAAAAAAAAGGATTACTAGGGGCTTGCCAGGAGAGCACACAAATTTTTATTTAAATATTTCTTAGCTGTCCGATCCTGCTAAATGTCTTGGGGAGGGGGTGACAGTGACACCGAGAGACAGCCATGGTCTCAGCTAGGAGAAAAGGTGATGGATTTAAAAAAAAAAAAAAAAAGTCAGCAATCTGAGCACAGTTTTATTAAATTATTAATTTAGTCCCTGAACCCCTAGTCGGCTTTTCTGATGTTTTCCCTAAAACCTTTAGCTGCGACCACCAGGGGACAGGCAACAAACAGTTAAGGCATCCCAACTTCAGGGGTGGGGTGTAGCTTGCTAACACTTCTATCAAGGTAGATTCTGCCATACTTTGAAACCATGGCAAAGCAAAAGCCAAAGTCCTCCCATTTAATTTTACACTGCCTCGGTCAATGAAAGCTACGGGAGATCACCTGAATGCATGGCAGGAGACAGTTTGAGGGCAAGTTCTGCGGTCAGCTGTTTTTCCGTGGTGGTCAGCCGCAAATTCTGCAGGTGACCGCGATTTCCGCCGGTGGCCACAATCGTGGAAAACTCGGGGCCTTGAATATAGTTACTTGCCTTCAAGAATCAGGTACAACTCTGTGCTCGGTACAAACTTTATACCAGTTTCTACCTAAATCCACCCAGTGGCAGCCTTTTTGTTGCCCTGCCAAGCAGCAACCCAGGGGTGCCTTTAAATGAAAAGCCAATACTAATGCCACTGGAGGTTCTGTCCCTGGAGCTCCCAGAACCTCCCAGGCTGCTTTGCCTGTCCCTGGGTCTTCAGCATGACTCCTTTCTCACCCCCGGTCAAAGCTCTGGGAGAGGTGGTGGTGGGGGTTCTTGCTGTACTGAGAGGGTTGGCACAAGATAACTGCAGACCAGTGGGTGCTTCAACTAATGGAAAAGGGAAACACACAAGAGTTCTTGGACATACCCCTGAACAACTCCCCCCCCCCATTGCCCTCTCACTACCTTCAGGCTCACCTCTCCCTCATCCAAGAAGAGAGCAAAGTGCTTATGGAAAAACAAGCCAGAGAATCTGTCCTGCCAGTGCAACAGGGGGAGGAATTCTATTCTCATTTCTTCCTGGTCCCGAAGAGAACAAGAGACCTGTGTCCCATCCTAGACCTCAGCCACCCGAAACAGTATATAGAATACAAACTGTTCAGGATGGTCACTCTCTCACTGCTCCATCAGGGGGACTGGATTTGTTCTCTGGACATACAGGATGCATATCTTCACATCTTGGACTTCCCACCCCACAGAAGGTTCCTCCGCTTCTTAGGAAACCATTACCAATCTCAGGTACTGCTGTTCAGCCTGTTCTTGGATTCACGAGTCTTTACAAAGTGCCTTGCAGTGGTGGCTGTGGCCTTAAGGAGGAATGATCATTACATTTTCCCTTACCTGGACGATTGGCTTCTGACAGCTCCCACCAAAGAGCAGTTGCTTAGAACCATGGAAGCCACCTTCTCTTTGTTTCAGGATCTGGGGATCACCCTTAATCTCCCTAAATCCTGCCCTTGGCCAAGCCGGAGGCTTCAGTTCATCGGGGCTATCTTGGACACCGCCCAAGGCAAAGCTTTTCTGCCACCAGACTGGGCAGAGTGCTTTCACGTACAGGCTTGATTGGTCTCATTGTCTCGCCAGGTCTCAGCCAGACAGTTTCTCAGACTGCTGGGACACATGGCAGCAGCCATTGCAGCAGTTCCGCTGGCTCACCTGAGGGTTTCCAGGTGGAACCTTTGGGACCAGTGAGATCGGCGTATGGATGATTTGGATTTGGAACAACTGGTGTCTGGAACAACTGGTGTCGGACTCCAGCTGTGTGCGGCAGACTCTTGCATGTTGGTTGAACCCCTCCAACCTCTCCAAGGGGGTCCACTTTCGGACAGTTGCCTCATCAGATCCACACCATGGATGCATCGGGCCAGGGCTGGAGCACCCACCTGGCAGACCGTCCGACTCAAGGGACCTGCTCCCCACAGGAACAGCATCTTCATATCAATTTTTTGGCGATGCAATTGATCTTTATGCCCTGCAGGCCTTCCAGACAAACCTGCTTCCTGGCCCTCTTTTGATTCAGACGGACAATATGTTGGTGATCTTTTACATAATCAGTCGGGGAGGAGCTTACTCTTTCCCCCTTTGCAGGGAGGCTATGAGAGTCTGCTGTTGGGCCGTACAGCATCACCTAGACCTGACTGCTGTGTGCTTTATTTTTGAAATGTTTCACCAGGAAGGCACACTGAGCGACAAGTCACTCATCTCCCGGTGTGACCTGGGGGAAAGGGGTACAACAGGAGTGAGACGTTAAACATTCAAGTTACAAGATCAACTTTAATATTTTATTTATTTATTTATTTAAAAGATTTACCAGGAAAGGCATACTGAGCAGAGTACCACTCGATTCCAGATGCGCCCTGGGGGTAGGGGGTTACAAGGGTGTAGTACATAAATACATAAAGCACAAATAGAACATACATAAGTTGTAGATATCCAGCAAAGGCCCAAAGAGATGGGAGAAGTTGCTGAGATGCATGTAGAGTTATACAAAGTGAGGAGTAGTTACAGGCAGTATTTACAGGCAGTGAATACAGTAGCAGTATTTATAGGCAGTGATACAGTAGCAATAACAGCAATTTCGAAGTGAGATTCGATATACCTACTAGAATGGGTAGGTGAGAATAACAAACAGTAACAGAGGAGAGTCAAAACAAAAATGACGTATGGTACTGATTTAGACATGACCAGGATTGCTGATAAGGATTGAGCAGGGAGTTTAGCGATGGGGAAAGCATAAGCAGTTGGTGGCGAAATGCGATTTGAGGAGGGCATTTCGGTGTGGAGTACTTGTGGTGTGTCTGATGTCGGCTGCTAGGGAGTTCCAGAATTTGGGGAGTCTGAAGCTGAAAGCAACCTGACCTGATCGGGTGGATCTGTTGGGAATGTGAAGAAGTCTAGAGTCAGAGTTCCTGAGATCGTAGGTAGGTGGGGGGACGGCAGTTAAGGATGTCGATAGGTAGGAGGGCAGCGTATGCGACCAGAATTTAGCAGTGATTCTAGTGCAGTGTAACAATCACCGATTTTGGAGTGATGGGAGGTCAAGTGATTTGTAGAGGTCACAGTGGTGGGTGTTTGGTGGACAATCCAAGGCGAACCGGCAGAAGGAGTTATAAATAGGGTTGAGCCTGGCTAAGGATGTTTGGGGGTAATATACAGTTGTAAGGCATGAGTTACAAGCAGTATTACAACAGTGTTGTGTAATGGGTAGAAAGAGTGGCCAATAATAAGTGCCGGGTTAATAGGTAAACAAGTTCTTATGTGAAAGAAAGGGGGGAGAAAGGGTGAGATGGGGGAGGGGAAAGTGTCATGTCCCTGGAGATCCCTTCAGGTTGCGAAGAACCCTGCAAAGGGACTGGGGCGACCAGAGAGAAGGGGATAGGCAGTATCCCAGAGAGAGATGCCTTCAGAATGAGGGGTATCCCGCAAGGGGGCTTTGCGGCTAGACAGAAAGATGGATAAGGCTATGGGGATTTAAAGAGGGAAGAGAAAGAGATGGAGGCGGTGTGACAAATGCTAGGAGGTGGAATAGGACCTAACCCAAGGGAGGACCCTTCAGGATGCAGGGTTCCCTGTCGGGGTTGGGGAAGGTCAGTAGATGATGGTTAAGAGTGATGGGAGAGGGAGGGGGAGAGATAATTGAACTCTTGAGGGGGAGAGAATTTAATAATAATAATTTTTATTTCACAAAAGCACCTTACAGACAATCAAGGTGCTGTACAAAAAGATAAAAACAACTATGATAAAAACAGTAAACATAGTAATTAAAATAAATGGCACCTTTGGAGGGGATGGTGCCTAATCAGTAGTCCATCAGGATGCATGGACCCATAGGGAGCATTCGGGGTCCCTTACATTCCGTGAGAGAGCAAGGGAGACCAGTAAGGGGAAACTATTTGGGGGAAGGGGAGGAGAGCTAGAAATTTGGGGTGTGTGTGTGTGGGTGCACAGGATAAAATGAAGGTGACAGTAGAGGGGTAGGGTTTATCCAGGGCTTAGGGGAGGGAATTAGGGAGGGACATGGTAGGAGCAGCTAGGTGCAAGGTAATTTATTGAGGGCAGAGCTGATGGAGTAGGCGGAGGATGAGTGCTGGATTTGGGGGGTTAGAATTCCAGGTTTTTGGGAGGCGGTGAGAGTAACTGGATTGGCCAATTAGTGTGGATCTGAGGGGGACTACCAGGGTGCGGAAGTCGGTTGATCTAAGGGAATGGGAGGATGGGGGGGTTGTTATAAAAGAGGAGATGAGGTAGGAAGGGAGCTCACCCAACCAGTGCTTGGAGGTGAATTTAGCACAGTGGGAGAGTTGCCTATTTGTAAGAGAGAGAAAGGATAGGGCACGATAAAGACCACAGTTGGCAAGGTTGGAAGAATGGTCAAATGTATGGCAGCTTAGATTCCATGCAAGTAATGCACCTGGGAAACAAAACCCAGGGAAGAGTACACAGTGGGGGTGAGATACTAACAACAACAAAAATGGAAAGGGACCTGGGGTAGTCATATCAGGTGACCTTAAGGTGGGCAAGCAATGTGAGAAGGCAGTAAGGAAGGCTGGGGGATACTGGGATGCATAGGGAGAGGCATCACCAGTAGAAAACAGGAAGTTGTTATCCTTCTGTACAGACAGTTGGTGAGACCCCATCTGGAGTACTCCGTGCAGTTCTGGAGACCCCATCTCCACCAGGACATAGACAGGATGGAGGCTGTCCAGAGGAGAGTACCTAAACTGGTGCTGGGTCAGCACCAGAAGACACATGAAGAGAGAGATTAAAGGAGCTTAATATCTATACCCTTGGGGGGGGACATGATAGAAATGTTCAAGTACATCGGGGAATCAACAGAGTCCAAGAGGGTAGCATCTTTCAGAAAAAGAGATGTGCAAGAACAAGGGGGCACAATTTGAAGATAGAGGGTGGTCTGCTCAGAGGTGATGTGAGGAAGTATTTTTTCACGGAGAGGGTCGTGGATGCATGGAACAGCCTTCCTGAGGAGGTGATGGAGTCAAAAACAGTGGAGGAATTCAAGAATGCATAGGACAGACATAAGGCAATTCTAGGAGGGGGTAGGAGGAAGTAGGCTGTTGGTTAACTAGAATCTGCAGCTTAGTAGGAAAATTGGCAGACTAGGTGGGCCAAGCAGCCCTTATCTGCCATCAAAGTCTGTGCTTCTGTGTGTGGGGGGGGCATCCAGGGCAAACCGGCAGAAGGAATTGAAGAGTGTGTCTGTCTGGCCAGGGAGGACTTGGGGAAAGCACCATAGACTACGTCACAGTAGTCAAAAATGGGTAGTATCATCTGAACAAGTTCACGGCTAGCTGTAGGAAGGATGCAGCTACGGTTCTTAAACAGGGCCCTAAGCTTGGGGTGCAGTTTTTTTCTGGATGTCGTCAATATGTCCAGAGAAGTTTAGGTGTTGGTCCAACCAAACACCTAAGTACCTGAAATAGGATGTGTAAGTCCCATCAAGGGTGTGGAAAGTGGATAGGGAGGAAAGCCTACAGACTCTCTGCCTAGTGCCAAAGGTCACGGAGACAGTCTTCTTGGCATTGAGGAAAAATTAATGGCTAGCAAACCGGAGCTGAACCTTGTCGAAGTCTTGCTGTAAGCTGGTTATAACTTCAGCAGGTTTGCTGGCCCAGTGGCACTGAGGGTTGAGGCGCTGGGCGCCACACCTTGCTCCATGCCGGCGACCCGGGTTCGGGAACTGACTCGGGCCGCCTTGGGTTGGCTGGGGAAGAGAGGGATTGAGCATCCGTGGGACTGCTCTCCCTCTCTGGGGGAAGGAGGACTCCAGTGTCTACACGCTTCTGGCCCCTAGCGGAGACTTGGGGTGCTGCACCGCTGCTGCGTATAAGAAGAGGTGAGATGGGGCAGGTGCTGGGGCAACGCATGCGGATGTGTGCATGCTCCCTCCATTGGTGTCATTGCACGCCCCTCTCACACTGGGGAGAACAAGGAACATGGCGTCCCAGGTCATGGCGGCTTGATGGCCGTCCGGGCACCCCGGCCTCGGGGACATCACTGGAACTGGATCCAGACTTGGTGGTGAGCAGAGGGGGTTCCCACCACCTTGCCGCAGGGGGTAAGCCATGGGGGAAGACGGCGAGGGTCCTTTGAGAGATGTGGACCCAGATGGTGGCTGGAACAGGGGAAGCATGAACGAGGTGGCCGACCTGGGAGCTGGGTAGGCGAGAAAGAGAATAACAAAAAAAATAAAAAATAACTTTAGCAGGACAGGAGCCAGATGCATACAGGACTGTATCATTGGCATACATATGTATAGCAGAGGAGGGGAAGCAAATAGAGGGAAGGTCATTTAAGAAGGTGTTGAATAGGAGGGGCCCAAATACAGAGCCCTAGGGGATGCCAGTGCTAATCAGGAGAGGAGGGGAAGGGAGGGGAAGTGGCATCCAAGATCTTAAAGAGGACAGGAAATCATTTGTAATTGGCAGCAGTTTATAAAGGTTTTATTCTCCGAAGTGATTTGCATGCTTCTAAATAATCCATATTTAACTGCACCTGAATAAAAAGTGATATGAAAAACTGTATTTTGCATTGTTTTGTTTTTAAAGGCAGCATTCTGCTACAGTTCTCTTCATGGAACCAGTAATTTGGAGTTTTAACTATGTTATGATTTGTCCACGGAACTCTTAGTGTAGTTCTGATAGGCCAACAGTTCATAATTGGCATTCCATGCACAAACCACGACATAGTAAAAACTCCAAATCACAGGTTCCATGAAAAGAACTGTAGCAGAATGCTGCCCATAAAATTAAAACAATGCAAAATACAGTTTTTTGTATCTCTCTTAATTCAGGTACAGTTAAATATGGATAATTTAGGGTAATGCATATCATTTCTGAGAATAAAAACTTCATAAACAACTGTCAATTAGCACAAATTTCCTGTCCCCTTTAACTGATTGGGTTCTGCCAATAAGGTAGGCCTTGAGTGAATAGAGGAGAAGGGAGTGAGAGACGGTGATGAAGGCTTTGGCCAGGTCGACAAAAATGGCAGAGGTAATTTGGCCATTGTCCATCCCGGTTATGATGGAGTCTGTGAGCCGTAGGAGAGAGGTGGTGGCTGAGTGTTTTTTTCCTGAAACTAGACTGGAAAAGGGTGAAAAAGGAGGTGTCGGATAGAAAAGAGGTTAGTTGGGAGAGGACAATGTGTTTTTGAAGCTTGGCAAGGGTAGGGAGGAGAGAAATGGGGCGATAGTTGCCAGGGGATGAGGGGTCACCCCCTTTGGCTAGGGGAGGACCACTGCATGTTTCCATGAAGAGGGGACCGAGGCAGTAGAGAATGAGAGATTTAGGATTATTGAGAGTGGGTAGGCAGTGGCCGAAGTGGAGAGGGAGAGGAGTTTTGGGTTGAGGCCGTCCAGGGAGGCACCTTTAGAGGAGTTGATGGTAAGGAGGGGATTAGGGCACCGTTTGGGGTTACAGTAGCTAAAGAGAAGGGGTGATGGGAGAGTGGTGGAGGGGGCACACTGGTAGAGTGTGGGGAAGGTAATGGGTAGGAGGGGAAGGATTCAGTAGCTCAGTGGCTTAGGAGAGTAGGAGTTAAATTCCGCAGCTGTGGCTGGTGGGTTGGACACTAGCAAGCTATTTACTTTAAGTACCGGGGAGAGTGAGAAGAGGGGGTAAATAGGGTGTGGACCACCTTCCAGAACTTTGAAGGGCAATTTATTTTGGTGATGAAGGCAGATTTGAAATATTCGGACTTGGCTAATCTTGCAGCCCTGGTGCAAGCATTTCAGAGCATGCAGTAGTTGGCCAGGTCACTAGGATGCTGGGTATCTTTATGACACTTCCAGTCTCGATCTCTAGCCCCGAGGCAGGCCAGAAGTTCAGGGGTTATCCAAGGCAAGTGGTTACCTCTTGTTTGAGTGGGTCAGAAGCGTTACAGTTTACAAGAAAGATTTCTTCTAAGTAGGCAAGGGCCTTATCAGCTGCAGGGAAGGAGGTTGGGGGGACTAATCAGAAGTGGCAAGATTACTGAGGAGAGGTTAGCGGTCAAGAGACTTGAAAAAGCATAGTTGTATGGTTTTGTGTGGTGATTTAGTTCTCTGGGCTTTCCTAACTATGAATATTGGGTTATGGTCACTGAGAGCATCGGTGAGGATGCCAGAGGTGATGACCTGGTGGGGGTGGGAGGTAAGGGCCGAGTTGAGTAGGGAGTGTTGTTGTGTCTTGTGGTTTGGGTGGGTGGGTGGGTTGAGCTCAGTTGGAAGAGGTTTAGGGCTCCGATTTAATTTTTAGTTTTGGTAGTTTTAGGTGACAACCAATTTATATTGAAGTCGCCTAGGATGAATAATTACCCAGAATGAGCAAGGGAAGTGATGGAAGTTAGAAGGTCTAGCATGACCGAAGGATGGACATTTGAGTGGCAGTAAATGCCTACTACAAAGATGGGGAGAGTGAAGGGGAGGATCACATGACTAGCTAGGGCATCATGGGTCTTAGAATTTGAAGATGAGTAGACGGAACATTGGATGGAGGCTTGGACTTAAATGGCCACACCACCACCACCCCTGCCAGCACGGTCTTGCCTTAGCAGTGAGTACCGAGTGATCTGGGATGCTGCTGTTTAGCCAAGTTTCTGAGATGATTAGAATGTCTGGTTTTAGAGTGCACACCATGGTCTGAATCTGGTCTGTTTTTTTGCAACAAGCTGCGGGTGTTTAGATGTAGGATCTTTAAGTCCTTTGGGAGGGCTGAGAGAAGAGAGCTGGGGGTGGGGTAGTAGAGAAAAGGAAGCACCAGAGGAGCTAGAGGCAATAGGGCCTGTGTTAGGGTGGATATACCTGGAGGAGAGCGAGTATGCGAAAGTGGAGCTTAGGGGAGTTTAAAGGGGCTGGCATGGAGGTTGGGAGATTTGAGGAGAAGGGAGTGGATGAGTGAAGAAGAAGAAGGTGGAGAACTACAGTGAAAGTGGATACCTTTATCAAAGCCACATGAGGAATAGTGGTAGAATGAGACCATATTTTAAAAGAGGGGGGAAGGAGTGATAGCATGGATGTGGGTAGGGGATTGGAGATAGTAACTGATGGGGTTGGGAGAGTTACTAGGAATAGATGAGCAGTGGAGGTGGTAAAGAGAGGGATATGAGCAGAACAAGGGGGAGAGAGGAGAGGAGAGGAGAATAGGACATGCATTGTTCATAAAGGCAGAGAAATTAGTGAACAATTGATTTAGGAACAGGAGGAATTTGTAAGCAGGGAGTGCGGGGAGGGCTGGTCATATGAGGGGTAGTTGTAGTTTAGGAAGGCATCTGTATGAACAACGGGCAGGGATCACTTTAGAAAAAGACTGTGTCCTCCTAGTGGCATTACGTATAACTTGCTAATGGAAATATGGACACTCGACCAAAAAAATAGTGCTGGAAGAGCCGGGAGAGCTAAATTAACAAGCATTTTGTCAATGCCAAAGGTTTGCTTGCTGGCATTAGCAGTGGAAGTGCAGGAGTTACAGATGCAATATAGGAATGGCAGTGAAGTATTTAACCAACGCCAACTCCACCCCCACTCTGCAGAGATGGACAGGCATTGGGGTGTGCCTTTGGGTCGACGCCCATGACGTTGACGACATTTCACCTCACCCTACCCTGCAGACACTGACAAGTGTTGATGTGTGCTTTGGAGTGTTTGGGCTTTACATTCACCTCATTCTATAAGGAAATACGCTGAAATGGGTGAAATATAGAAGAATGGGGTGAACTCTTAGGCCGGGGGTCCAAGGCACACCTCGATGTCTGTCACTGGCAGTCGGGTGGGGATGGGGGTGGAATGGCATGAGCATTACTGTCGACAATCCCAAGTCACACCCCTGATGCCTTTCAGTCCCTACAGGGTAGGGCGTTATGATCAAAAACCCTAATGCCCTGGGCGTTTCTTGGTATTTTTACTCCAATTTTTCAACATGGTCTTTTTGTGACCCCCTTCAGTGACACCATCAGTTCGTTAGCCGAAAGGTGATTTTCCACAGCGACTGCGACATTTGGCGCCACAGGTGCAAAAACACATTTTGAACAGGATGTGAAATTTGATAGCTGTACTGTTCGTGAGGAGGTGTAAAAAAAAATGGCAATGTTGAAAACTTGGAGTGAAAATATAAAAAAACTGGTAACGCACACCCGTAATGTAATTAGTTTGGGGATTTTTTTACAGCAGATTTTCAACATGGGCATTTTGGGACCTTCGTTCATGAACAGTGTCACTGTGATTTTCTTAATCTATCCCGAACACTGATTTCTCACAGTGACCGCACTATTCTGTGCTGAAAGTGTGAAAACACATTTCGGCCAGGGTGTGAAAAATGACAGCTGTACTGTTCATAAGGAGGTGTGGAAAAATACCAATGTTGAAAATATGGACTGAAAATATTACAGATTCGTGAACTTATGAGGGTGCATGGAAACTGCGCAATGCACGCTCGTAACAGTTATTTTATGGACCTTTGTCACCACGTTTCCAACATAGCCATTTTAAGATCTCTGCTCATGAACAGTGTCACTGTAATTTTCCTAATCAGTCCCAAACATTGATTTTGCATACCGACTGCGCCATTTTGCGCTACATGTGCGAAAACACATTTTAGATGAGATGTGAAAAATGACAGCTGTAAGGAGGCGTGGTAAAATGGCAGTGTTGAAAATCTGAAGCGAAAATATTAAAAATTCTTGAAGTTACAAGTATGCGTCGGAACTGTGCAATGCATGCTCATAAAACAGTCATTTTTGGGAATTTTTTTCACCACATTGTCAACATAGGGTTTTGGGGGGCCTACTTCATGAACTGTGACACTGTCATTTCGTAAATCAGTCCTGAAAGGTGGTTCCATGCAGTGACTGCGAAATCACCTTTCAGGACCTTATAACAAAATGACAGTGACTGAGTTCATGAGGTGAAGTCCCAAGAACCCCATGTTGAAAATTTTGTGAAAAAATTCCCCAAAATGACCAAGATATGCACCAAAGTTGAAAAACACCCATTTATGCCATTATACAGCTTACCGGCATTTCTTCAGTGTGCAGTCGACTTTGAAGGCCTCTGGAGGTAAGTATGCAGGTGAAGGATTGAGAGGAGGTAAGTGCGAGAGGAGCAGACTGAAGAGGCCAAGAGTGTCAACGAGGGACAGTTTTTCTTTTGTTACAGGTGTGTTTTTTTTTTTTTTTTTTAAGATGACGTGGGACTTTTGCCACGCTGGGGTGGGCTCCCAGCATGGCACCTGGAAGTTTTGGGGGGCAGTGGAGCCGATGGTGGATTGGGCACCCTCATAGGCCATACAGTGTGTGGGGGTGGAGGGGAGCGCATGAACATGCTGGGGTGGGCTCCCAGCGTGTTACCTGGGTGCTCATTTTTTTTGAGGGGGGGGTGCACTGGATCTGACGGGGATCACGCTGTTCCGTTGGAAACAAACTGTCTGTGACAGTTCAGATGCAGTGCTGACGTGCAGGTAATTTGTTGGCAGTATGCAGATTGCCTACATGTTACCACTGTTGATTGTAGCAGTGGTTTTCTATGAACTGTACGCCACTGCATCTGAACGGCTGTCATAGACAGCTCGGACATTCATTGGTGCGGTCCAGCCGCACCTGCAGAAAGGAGCAGGGCATTGGAAGTGGGGGGTGGCATACCTACCAAAACTTGTATGGTGGCACTGTGTTTCTTGCACATGTGTGCAAGCAAACATAAAAAGGTAATTTATTAATTTGTGAAAATTCACAAAGGGCAATGTAGAGACAAAGCAGGGTATGAAAGTGAAAGAACATAGAAGGATTTAAATTAATTAACTTGTCACATTAATTAATTAATTAGGCACAGTAACCAACTAAGCACAACAGTAAAATTATCTGAGCATAGTACACTCAACTAAGCAATTTAGAACACATTTGTACATTAGTAATAATAATGACAACAGCACTAACAAGCATTTGTCAATGCCGAATGTTGTATTGCCGACATTGGCATTGATAGTGCAGGAGTTGGAGAGATGCACAGTAGGAATGGCAGTGAAGTACTGAACTGATGCCAACCCCAACCCCACCCTGCAGAGACTGACAAGCATTTGAGTGTGCCTTTGTACCATCGGCCATAACACTCACGCCATTTCACCTCACCCTACCCTGCAGACATCAAGTGTTGTGGTGTGCCTTAGGGTCTTTGGGCCTTACTCTCACCTCATTCCATAAGGAAATATGCTGAGATGGGTGCAGTATAGGAGAATGGGGTGAACTTTGGTACCAAAGAGTCCAAGGCACACCTTGATGTCTGTCACTGACTGCAGGGTGGGGGTGGAATGGCATGAGCTTTAAAGTCGACAATCCCATGTCACACCCCTGACACCTGTGAGTCTCCACAGAGTGGGGCGTTTGGAAACCCTAATGCCCTGGGCATTTCTTGGTATTTTCACTCCAAATTTTTAACATGGGCTTTTTGTGGCCCCCCCACCTCATGAAAAGTGGCACCATCAGTTAGGCGAAAGGTGATTTTGCACAAAGATCATAATTTGATGCCAATAGTGTCCGAAACACATTTCTGGAGGGTGTGAAAATGACAGCTATACTGTTTCATGAGAATGTGTTTAAAAAAATTGCAATGTTGAAAATCTGGAGGAAAATATGAAAATTGGAGAAGTCACAAGCATGTGTAGAAGCTGTGCAATGCACGCCCATAAAGCAATTATTTGGGGGATTTTTTTAACCAGATTTTCAACATAAGCATTTTGGGACCTCTGCTCATGAACAGTGGCACTGTGATTTTGTTAATCTGTCCTGAAAAGTTGATTTACCACAGCGACTGCGCCAGTGTGTGTCAGATGTGTGAAAACACTTTTCAGGCAGGATGTGAAAAATGACAGCTGTATTATTTATAAGGAGGTGTGAAAAAATGGCAATGTTGAAAATCTGGGGTGAAAATATTAAAAATTATTGAAGTTAAGAACGTTATGCAGTCATTTTTTTTGAATTTTTTCACTAACTTTACTACATAGGCTTTTTGGGAGCCCACCTCATGAACAGTGGCACCGTTTCATTACTCGATCCCGAAAGGGGATTCTGTGGAGTAACTGCAAAATCACCTTCAGGGATCGAATAACAAGATGACAGTGCACGTGTTCATTAAGTGGATCTCAGTAACCCGATATTGAAAATTTGGAGCCAAAATAAAAAAAGAAATAAATAAAAAATGGCTGAGATGTCCACCTAAGTTGACCCCCCCCCCCCCACACACACATTTATGCCATTATACAGCTTATCAGCATTTCTTCATTTTGCAGTTTGGCTTTGAAGAGTCCAGACGTGTTCCCGCTCCATTGAAGTTCACAGCGCCTGACCTCCCACGGTACATATGAGGTGTGGGGGGTGGGGTGCGCAGAGGGTGGGTGCGGGTTGGAGGAGGGGGGCACCACAGACAAAGGACTATTTTCTTTTTTTCATGTACAAAACAAAAAACAAAAAAACTGACACTGCGCCACGGGACGAATTTCTTTCTTTACAGGTGAAATATAACAAATGTTGGCCACACTGGGGGTGTGCCACACAATGGGGGAGGGGGGGAGGAACATGCCGATGTGGTGGACTTTCTTTGAGCGGAGGCACACTGGAGGGCTCCCAGTGTACCACACAATGTGAGTGGGGGGAGGAGTTACGACATGCTGACACCAGGATTGCACCCCTAATGCCTGCCTTCTTTGGGGATTGTGTGGTGGCGAGGAGCCGCCGCCATGCTTATATAAATGTTTCACCAGGAAAGACACGTACAGGAGGCATGTCATCTGTGCTACTGCATGACGAGCTTGTCTCTGATTGCAGTGGCACATTTCTTACAAGCTGGTGGCACTTTACATAATTCTTGTGTCAGCGCTAGCATGCTGGCTAATTGGGGAATGAGGGACGCACCTGCTAAAGCGTGCCCTGCATTCACCAACACTGACACACCTCTGCATTTCTCATACTACCACAAGATGCTGCTTGCGCAAGACAACATAAAAATCCATTCAGGAAAGTATGCTCAGAGAAACTGGCTCAAGCAAAAGAATAGTGCTGGAAGATGCAGTCTGGACGCAGCATCAGGAGCCAATCGGGGATAAAACATAGACAGAAAACAGCCAATCCTGGAGAAAGCTTGCATGCGCCAATCTCAAATGCTTGTAGGATGATCGTACCTTGCTATGCTGGCAACCGTGATAGTTGGACAGGGTGAGGCGGGCAGCAGCAAACTGGTGAAATTGCTACAACCACTAGAACAGAGCATCCTTGTTAGGAGGCCTGTGATCTGTAGGGGAAACGAGAGGTTTAGCAATAGATATATCAAAGGGGGGGGTTGCTGTTAGCCAGTGGAGAAGACAGAGGCACAGCAGGGTTGTCTGAAGAGGCAGTAAAAAGTAGTTTGGTTAGAGGGCAGGAGTTTACACCAGAGGAAGAACAGAATTATAGGAAAACGGGGTGCGGTGAGGTGGGGTAAGTCAATGCCAAGTCTGAAGGGGAGATTAGACAGAGTGAGAGAACAGAGATGGGAGAGCTAAATTAAAAAGGTAAATTGTTAATTTTTGAGAATTTACAAAGAAGAGCAATGTAGAGACAAAGCAGGGTATAGTGCTGGTCAGTGCCAAGTTCGGGGGGCGGGGGTTATTAGAGAAGGTGAAAGAACACAGAGAGAAGGATTTAAATTAATTATTATCTTGGCACATTAATAATTTTCCAGGCATTTAGAATACCTTGGCCGACATCTTAAGCTGGTCCCAGTCCAAGGCACATGAATGGGAAAGTCTTCCCTCAGTGGTTGAAGACCTCTTCGATAGATGGGGCTGTCCAGAGCTGGACCTTTTTGTGTCCCCATACAATGCAAAACTACCCAATTTCTGCTCGCTAGATCCAGGGCCTGGTGTTTTCTGGCTAGACACGTTGTTCCCTCTTCTGGGCAGGGAGGTTCTGTACGCCTTCCCTCCTTTTCCGTTACTGCAGAGAGTTCTTCTCAAGTTGCAGTCAGAAGGAGCAGAGATGATCCTGATGGCCCCTTACTGGCCGCATCAGATATGGTTTCCATTTCTCCAACAAATAGTGGCATTTCCAATCCCTCTGCCTCTGTGCTCTGACTTGGCTCTCCCAGGAGCAGGGTACTCTGGTTCACTCAGATCTCAAGTCTCTGCATCTTCTTGTATGACTCCTGCAGACTTTGCAGTTGCCCAGTTTGGGTTTTCTTACCAGGTGGCAGATGGCCTTCTGGCAGCCAGGAAGCCCTCCACTAGAGCCCCTTATGCTATGAAGTGGAAGTGGTTCTGTAGTTGGGTCACCACTCGCCACCTAGATCCTTCGCCTGTCTGGTGAATCTAGTTTTAGAGTACCTCCTTTCCCTGTCAGACTTGGGTCTAGGTTACTCATCGATTAAGGTGCACTTATTCGCCATCTCTGCTTGCCATGCACCTATGGAGGGCAATACTCTTACCCAACTGGATCTTTCCTGCATCTTCTTGTGGGGCATACTGCATCTGAAGTCTCCCATCAGGCACCCTGTCTCTCCATGGGACCTAAGCTTACTTTGCCTCCCTTTGAGCCTGCTGCAAGCTGTGATCTCGGCTTTCTCTTGTGGAAAGCGTTGTTTTTAGTTGCTGTTACTTCTGCCTGAAGGATTTCTGGGCTTCAGGCTCTGATGTGTAAAGAGCCTTATTTGGTTTTCCACAAGGACAAGGTGTCCTTGCAGACTAATCCTAAGGTTTTGCCCAAGGTGGTGTCGGAGTTTACACTGAATCAAAACATCCACCTACCAATACCCAGAGTATTCAGTCCGGTGTGGGGGGGGGGGACTTACTTCATACTCTGGATGATCACTGGGTGCTTCACTTCTACTTGGATCGCACCCGGACCACTAGAAAGTCTGATCAGTTGTTTGTTTCCTTCACCCCTTACAGAGCAGGGGCTCCTATTTCTAAGCAAGGTTTGTCAAAATAGTTAGCCAGTTGCATTGTTTATTCATACAAAAAGTATGACGAGCCTTTACCGGGCTCGGTTAAAGGCCATTCGACCAGGGGAGTGGCTGCTTCCTTTGCATCTCTTAGGAATGTGTCTGCTGCTGATATCTGCCCAGCTGCCACTTGGAGTTCTGTCCACACGTTTATTCGCCATTACAGTTTGTGCATTGCCTCTAGGCATAGGACAGGTTTTGGACTTGCAGTCCTGCAAGGCCTCCTCTCTTGAGAGTCTTCTTACTCTGCTGTTTACTTTCTCCCAGCTGATCGGAGTCAGTCCTTACACTGCTTGGGACTCTATCCTAATGGTGTTGCCTGCAGCAAGAGCTCCCTCAAAGTGAGATAGAACAGTTATGCAAGAATTTACCGTAACATTAGATCTTCAAGAGCTACTCTTGCAGCAGGTGCTGCTTTCCCTCCCTCAGTCCCCCTGGTGGTTGCGTCTCTATCTCTGATACCTCACTTTCCTCAGTGTAGAGCAACCTCCTCGTTTCTACAATTTATGTATGCGCCGGGATCTCTGGTGAGAGAACTGAGGTAGAGCTAGGGGACCGCCCTTTTATAGGGCAGACACAGGGGGCTGTCCCCTGCTAATGACTGCTAGCTAGAAGTTTTCCATGGGATCCTGGTGCCTGCCGGCTTCAGTCCTGATGGTGGTGTTGCCTACTCTTGAACACCTATTGTTATGGTAAGTTCTTGCGTAACTATACATTTTGGTTTGTTTTAGGAGAATACTTCAACATGGAAATTAAATCTGAGAATGAAGAGGTCTCTGTGAGCGCATTCACAGAAACATCAGGTGCGTGTGTGTTATCCATCCTTTCATGTTTAGCGCCACAGAAAGTGAAGGGTAGGCAGAGTAAAGCTTCTCCCATTTCAGGTTGGGTAGCTTGAAGCAGTGACCAGATCACTCATGGAAATTCTTGGGGTGAGCAGTCAGTTGGATGCCCCTGCCCCCACTTTCCCTGCCCCCACTGTCAACTCTGATGAGAAGAGATTGTCCTGCTCTCTGCTATGCTGCTCAGCCTATCACAGCTGTTGTTTACTTTAACAGATACCCAAGGTGTAAACCCACAATCTTGCAATCAAAAGGGTTCTGTTTTAATAAACTGCAGCATAATTTGGCTGGTAAGCATATGATTCAGAACATCCCCAAAGAAATTCGGTGGTTAGGAGCTGGTTGAGCGTGTGTGTATTTGGGTGGAGTTGTGTGTACTTCTGTAGAGTTGACAGACATTGATGATTTTTTTGTTTTTATTTTGTAATTCTGGTAACCAGGTTGGCCCACTGAGACCATTGAGTCCCTTTTTCAGGGGCGACCTGGAGTTGAGTACAATTAACAAAATTAGTTTACAGAAACGGGCAGAGTAACTTTCACATTACAACATACAACAGATGTGGTACTAACTGCACACTCGAACAGACTTGATAGACCATGAGGCCTGTTTCTGCTGGCAATTTTGTATGTTCGTAACAGTGATAAACATCAGATAATCCAAGCAGGACATTTGTGGGTTACAGCAGTTGGGCACACCATAAGAACAGAAAATGCAATAACAATGTGCACATTCATAGTGGATTATATGGGTTGGCTCAATAAGATGAGACAAATTCATTAGGTAAAAGGCACTGCAGAAATTCATCTAATTGGCAGGAGTGCCTGGGTAGCGTGCATTTGTCCACCACCCTGAGTACAGATTTTTGTGGTATTACCGATAACAAACGCAGCGGTTCAGCTCCAACAGGTGAGCCTTTAGTCCTTTCCTAAATCCCCCGAGTGAATTGCATTCCTGGAGATTACCTGGGAGTGCATTCCAGAGGGACAGGATGTAGGAAACAAGCGAGTGGAGTCTTTGAGAAGACCTTACTTTAGGGACTTGAAGGAGCTGATGGTTGGAGGACCCAAGTGTCCTGCTATTCTGTTTAGCAGTTAGCATGTCAACCAGGCTTTTTTTTTTTGGGGGTGAGGGAGTCAAATCTGAGTTTGAATGCTAGGCACAAACATGGATATGTTAGTTTGCCTTCTAATGAGGGCCAGTTTAAGGAGTGTAGTACATGACAGTGATGCTTATGGGGCCGGGCATCTGCTGCGAATGGACTCATCCTGAGATACATAGTTCTGAGCCTCTGCATCTCTGTGCTTCTAACTGAATATACTTTAGAACTGTGGAACCATATAACAAGGAGGGTAACAGGATACAAGTGGCTATCTTTAGACGGTAATCCTTTGTGAGGAACAGGATTAGGTGATATAGAAGACCTAACCTTTGGTTCAGGGACTTGATAAGCTGGTCAGTATGCACCTTGAAGGTGCAGTCTTGATCTAGAATAACCCCCAAATACTTGATGGAGTCCACACCCTCAACCCTTGAACCATTTGTGAGAGTGGGTAAACAGAAACGTAGAAATTGTCAGCAGATAAGGACCACTAGGCCCATCCAGTCTGCACGTATGCACTATACATGTATGCGTCCACTCACCGTAAGTGGCTTTTCATCACAGTAGTTGTGACCTGTCAAATCCTAGACTTTTTGGGCCAAACAGTATGGCCTTTGTCTTTTTGCCATTTAGAACAAGTTTATTGATTACTAGCCAACCCTTGAGAAGCAGTAGGTCTTTCTCAAATATTTCATTGAATTGGTCAGCGTCCTGGGAGGACCTATATAATACTGCATCATCAGTGTACAGAGTCAAATTGGCACCTTCACAATGTTGTGACATGTCATTTATAAATAGGAAAATAGTAGAGGACCCAAGATAGACCCTTGGGGGACTCCATCCAGAATCGGACATTTGTCTGATAAGGCGCCATGCCATCTGATGAGTTAGAGACCTTCCATGAAGGTAGTCTGAGAACCACTCAGGGAGTCGAGGCCTAGGGATTTCAGTTTCGTAATGAGCAATTTATGGTCTACCAAAGTCGAAGGATACTAGATGCTATAATGAATAACAGGAGTAGGTTGTGAAATCTCATGGGAGAGTTGGTGTGAGGACACTGAGGATTGTACTGCTCAGGGATGTACCAAAATTGGACCAGCCCAATCAAAACGATATGGAGCACACACATGGTTTCTTTTGACATGACTTCTTTGCATAACCCCTCCCCCCTTTGAAATAACAGCCTTGGTACGACTCTGGCACTGCTTTTTGATATGGCTTGGGGATTGACCCCATAACAAGCTATAAGGCTGTCTGGCAACTGAGAGGCACCTTGTGCAATATCAAGTTGATAAGCTGGCCTTGTTTCTTGATCTCTGATCTATCATGCAGGTGACTGGAACCAGGCTGAGCATCCCCCAGGACACTCCTTTCTCTGGGGGTGGGAGGTAGCACTGGTGCACAGTCACTGCCTGGTGGCTGAAGGTGCGATAGCTGATGATTGGAGGGAACTGTACCAAGAAATTGCCTGATGTATTAAGTGGAGGAAGTGCAGTGGGAAAAAGTGGCAGTCCAAAATGGATGATGCCATCACATCCACATGTTCTACTGGGAGCGACCATGCTTCCACATGGATCCCAGCCTCCATGCATGCCAGACACTATTCCTGCTCAGATAGCTGAGGGGACATAAACTCAAGAAGACTGTGGGGAACCATCTTAGATGAACACGGACTAAAAGAAAACAAACCAGTAGCCACCCGGGTAGGTAGAGCAGTCATGCCACTATAGTCTGGGGGAGGCACAAACTCCGAAATTGCCATCCAGGGATTGCATTATATGCTGAGGAAAAGCCTTAAAAGTGTCAAACCCTCCTTTAATTAATTTATAAGTATGTGCCCCCCCAAAATAAAATTATCATAGCATGATGTTCCTGCTGAGATGGATAGATTTACAGAGAAGCAAAACTATGATAAGTAGTGTCTATGCTGATGGGTTATATGTGTTTGCCTTCCTCCTGTAACCTGTGAGCCTTCATTTTCTGTAGAAGTCATTTTTATAACACTTGTTCGTGTTTGTTTGTTTTTTTCCAAGTTTTACTGGCCTTTCTGTAAACATAGTGGGTATTTCTGATTTTAAACACTGCTGATAGGGACCATTTTGGAACCAAATGTTGCAGTTTATGTTCTTGGAATTACTAGTTGGGATTGATCACAACTCAAAACCAGTACCTAAAATTATCCGTTACACTCTGCATTACACTTGCGTATGTTTAATGGAACAAAGCCTTGCTTTGAGCATGAAACACAACAGATATAGCCTGGAACTGAGACAAAATCAACGTTGTTTTCAGGTTTATTTATTTATTTTTTGAATATTCAGAAACAACCTTTGAGTATGAACTCTATTTACAAAGGTTCCACATCATGAAAACAGTACAGACATTACAAAACATACGTTTTTACAATCATTTAGGATACAGGCATCGATGTTTACAAGTAATATATACAACTGATCTGTACAAAGGCTAGCAAATGTAAGTGATCCCTATAACAACAAGAGTTAAGTACCATGAGAAGTATCAAATTGCAGCCCCAGTAGGGCCTTGTCAGGGTAGCACTGGGATATGGTAGTTCAAAGATAGGTAGAAGAAGGGTAGGGGCAGGTGGGGTGAAATAGGGGGGTGTTTTGGAGCTGGACTGGGGGGATGGAGGGGGAGGCAACTGAAGCAGGAAAATAGGGAAGGGTGCTGGGACAAAAGAATGGGAGCTGGTGCTAGGAATTAGTTGTGTGACGGTGTACCCAGTAGGGTGGGTTAGATGAGGATAGCAACTGGGAGAATTCTGTTGGACGGAGGCCAGGGGATGCGGCCCAATGGTAGTTTATTATGTGGAACAATCAGAGAGATGAGTGAAGTTTCAAAGGTAGGAGATTCATTCTCAGTTCAGGCATATCAGATGTTTATACTCTGTAGGTATTGCTTCAGTTCAGTTTTAAGTTGGCTCCAAGCCTCTCTTCTCTTCATTTGATGTGGCAAATAGGGAATGTACATTGAGAGTGTTAGAAGTATGGAATGTATCAAAGAATGTTAATTGAACTGAACAGTTATACAAAAAATACCTCCGTAAGAGTTCAAGTAAATAATTACATTAATATGGAATGTTAACTGGAGTGAGGCAAGGGTGTCCATTTTCACCCACCTTATTCATATTATATTTAGAATGTTTTACTAAAAAGAATCAGATTAAACAATAATATAGAGGGTGTTCAGTAGGTACAGAATACATAAAAATGAGTGTTTTTGCGGATGATGTTTTAGTAATAATTTATAAACTAAATGAGTGCTTGGTACATGTCTTGGAAGAGGTTCAGACATTCTCCTTGGTACCTAGCTATAGTCTTAATAAAAACAAATTCATTTATGCAGAAAACCAAGAAGGAACAATTATATTTGCCTGAATGTAATAATGATTTCAGAATAGATAATACTGTAATATCTGGGTATTGTATTATTTAATGATCAAATATTAAATATCTGGGTATTATATTAACAAATGACTAGTCTGCAAATATTCATATAAATTACGATTCGGCTAAACAAAAAATTAGGTGTGTTTAAGAGAATTGGCAGAAGCTTTCCTTATCGTTATGGGGAAGGGTGGATACTTTTCAAATGATTGCAGTTGCACATTTGATGTATGTGATTCAGAACATCTTTGGATCACCGTCAAAACCATGGTAAAATACAATAAGAAAAATCTTATCAAGTTCTTATCGTGGGGAGGGAAATCTCATATTGCGGATAGTGCATTAATTACATCAAGGAGTAAGGGAGGACTGCCAATTCTGAACTGTAGGAAATAGTGCAGTCAATGACAGGTATGAGAACGGTCCTTTTTTACAAGATGAGGACAGCATATTTCCCAATCTATTAAGAGAGAATTCTGATAGGGATTACAGATCTTTAAGGATTAGTAACTTATTAAATATCCCAAAAATGGGCAACTAGAAACCCTTTCATGCTCCATTATTTAGCAATATAAAAATAGAATTAAAGTATAGACCACTGAATCCCCATGGCTTTATATAAAAAGGGTTGTAGTGTTTTAGTAAGTAAGCAGAGTAAAAAATCTGTTTTGACATATTTATTTAAGTTGATAACTGGGAAAAGGCACACTGAGTCTGAGGTTCATTTCCAGATGTGACCTAGGGTGGAGAGAATGGGAGTGCAGACATAAAGGCATTACTGACATCTAAAGTGCAGAAATACAAAGTGCAAGATACATAGGCAATCTAACTGAGGAGAGTAAGTAAGAAGCCCTACATGAAATAACAGTATTTGTTTATTTTATTTATTTGAAAGTTTGTGACTGGGAGAGGCACACTGAGCCGCAGCTCACTTCCAGGTGTGACCTGGGGCCAAGGGAAGAGGAATATTTGTACAGATGTAAACTGACATACAGAACCAGATTAAGCTGTTGGTGGTATTTTAGTGAATGGGGGGAATTTGGCCAGGATACCGGGGAAATTCCCCTACTCATCAGTAGGGGGAGCTGCTGCCTGAGAGAAATGGCCAGTATGGAGTTGCAGTCAGAGGAGAAGGAGAAGAGGAGCCCCAGCGTGAGGGCAATGTGGGGACAGAACCTGCTGTTGGCAGGGTGTTGGATGAGGAGGGGGGATTTGAATCAGCTCCCACAACAGATATATCAGAGGAGGAGTCAGCGAAATTAATTGATGTGGATATGGAGGTTGAGTAAGAGATCAGGGTAGATCTTAGCGCCACGTCGGAGCGGGATAAAACAAAAGAGTCAGCTCACCTGGAACAGATTCTAGAAGAGAAACATTTGTCAGTCCAGAAATTGCTTGAGGAAGAGGACGAGTGAAGGATGGAGGAGCGGAGACAAGACCTGAGCTGGAAAACTAGTCTGGAGCAAGGAACTAGCAGGAGCGAGAGTGGACAGGTTCCAGAAGAGCCTGGGGGAAAAGAAATGGCACTGCACATAATATGTCGGAGAGGCAGGCTATTGTACATGCGTTTGGTCTTACTGAGCAGGAGGAACTTGGAGAAGAATGGTCCCTGGGACCTGCCCTTCAGGGTGCAGGTTGGAAACAATTATTGGATGGCCGATGGGAACCAGAGGAGGTATGGACCCCCACCCCTCGCAATGGCAATGTACAGCCTTTAATTGATTATGGAAAAGACAAAAGCTGGACTACGATGACATTAGGTCCTAATACTTCTAGGAATCGGGTGGAGGTGGGGGAGATTGAGCATGGTCGCCGGGAGGAAAATGTGACCGGGCACCTGGAAAAGGAAAATAATAACAGGATGAAGGCGGTGGAGGAAAATGGGTCAAATGCAGTATTAGAAGGGAGTTGTATCCCTGACAGCCCCCCCCCCTCCGGTGACAGGTAATAAACCAGGGGAAGGCATTAAAAAGTCATATTCAGAGGTTCTTAGAAACAGAACCGAAGAAGAGGATCAGAGGAATAATGCACCCCCTTCCTTCAGTAGTAGAGGAAGAACAGGCCCCCTCCACCTAGAGCAAGTTATAGAGACCACCCCCCAGGAGATTTGCAGTACATTTGAGGTACAAAGGGGGTCTGGATGTCTTATCGGACAGAATGTATGTTGGAATAACCCTGTTGAAAAGGTCCATGAAATTCTGGGGGAGGATGTTTTTGGCATTAGCTTCCATTCCTTTAGGGGAGTAGATAGATTTTGACAGAAGTATAATCTGATAAAATTCTTGCCACTATGGTTCCCTTTATTTTGGTCATTCCTTTGACGAAACAAACACTAAAAACTATTACAGTCTTGTTTCGAGATGATTGTGTACATGTGGGTGACATTAATAAATGGCTGGATCAGAGATGTGAGGTGCTTAGCCCACCAGAAGCAATAATATATTCAGAGTTTCTGTGGATAGGAGAATGGGAATTCAAAGTAGAGCTGCATCAAACAAATGAAGGAATTGACCATATTCCAAATATTTTTTTCTTGGGGAGGGATAGGGGAGTGGTCTTCTACTCTGGTCAGCCAAAAGCCTTCTACAGGTGTGGGTCTCGATTGCATCTATCAAATACATGCGATGTTGTTCGTTGTGGCTTATGTGGCGAGAGTGGTCACAGCAGTTCTCAGTGCTGCAGCCACATGAGGTGCAACCTTTGTGAAGACTATGGCCACCTATGTCAGAACTGCTCTTGGGCAGCAAGAGATAACAGCCGCAGTGTAAATCCTGAAGATCTCCTAAATAAAGAACAACAAGAGAGACCAAGAGAGGAACCAGGAGGTCTACAGGAAGAAGAGAAAGCAGGGCCTAGGAGACCCCCTCCCCCTTAACAGGAGCCGCCTAATCCACAGGGAAGGATCAAGCAGAGTTTCAGAGAAATGAAAACTGAGAAGGAGAGCCCTCAGCTAGGATAAGAGTTGAGGCTAATGTGATAGTTGAAGACATAGAGGCACACAGTGAAGAGCAACTTGAAGGAGATGCCAGCGAGGAGACTTCTGAAATGCCCTCTCCCCTTTCCAGAGGGTCCAGCTAGGCGTTGGGAGCAAGGTAGAAGAATGAGCCTGAGGACGAATAAGGGATGTCTCATGACAATAAGCTTGGTAATTCTTTTGAAATTCTGGAAAACCAGGAGGAGGGTAATGTCATAGGAGAAGAGGATTCCGGTGCAACATCACCCGTGAATTTGGGACACCAGAATTTGGAGGAAATGAGCCAGGCAGTGAGGAGTAATACGAAAAAGAAAAGGAAACTAATTTGAAGGGAAATGCAGTATCTGAAATACCTGGCAATTAACAAACATCTTGACTTATGATATTGTTCGTGTTAGCTTCTGCAGATGCGTGCAGTATCCTAAACAGGAAAAAAAGAGTGCTTGTGAGGGAGGAACTATGGGGGCTGGCTTGTGGGACGTTTTTTGTACAAGAGACATGGCTAAATTCACTTTCCTTAGTGTCACAAGCGCAGAGAATGGGTGTGGGGGCCCATCATGTAAGTACAGATACAGAGTTTGAACAACCAAAGCAGAGGTGGAGAATGAATGCTGCTAGTTCATTAGAAGTTTGTTAAATTTGAAATGGTTACCCTCTTTGTGAATAGGACCTCTGTGTTATGTTTGTATGATGACCTTGTCACTTGGTGGCAAGATTTAAAAAAGGAAGTTAGTGACTGGATGAAAAATTATGGTAGGAAAAAGGCCAGAAAATTTTTATGGAGCATCTTGGATGGAGGAACCAATTATTACGGTTATATGAAGCCTCCTACACTAGAAGAGAAGATTTGTCTGGGCAGATAGAAAACATTAAGAGGCAAATGAAGAAAGTGCAGTATGAAAGGGCGGTAACATTTGCAACTGAGCTTAGTTTTGGAACACAAAAAAAAACAAAAACTTTCTCAATCCATGTGAAGCCTTGAATGAGAAAAAGAATCTATCTAAAATAACTAGTTTGAGGGATAATGGGGGTAGTTAATTATATGGAAGGGGTAAGTTCAATTATAGAACAACATTTATTCGAAATACTAACATACTAAAATGCCAGCAGAATAGGCCTAACGGTCTTTTGCGTCTGCTCGTTTGGTCAGCCCCCACCCTGGGAGCTGACCTTGCTGCCCCCCTCACCTTCTCTGGCTTCTCCCTTCCCAGTTCCGGATATTCTCGCTGTATTGGATTTTGCTTCCAGAACCCTTCCCCTGTACCTGTCCCACCCCCTCTTGAACCCCTTCACCGTCTCTGTCTCCATCAGCCCCCTGGGCAGCGCATTCCATGGGTCCACCACCCTCTCAGTGAAGTAGCACCTCCTCCTTTCTCCCCAGAATCTTCCCCCCTCCAGCTTCCACCCATGCCCTCTGGTTGTCCCCTCCTCCTCCTTCCTTCAAAGCACCCTGGCTGCTTCTCCCCTGTTTACCCCCTTCATGTACCTGAAGACCTCTATCATGTCTCCCTGGTCCCTTCTCTCTTCCAGTGTGTATACATTTAGCTCTTTAAGCCTCTCCCCATGGGTCCTGTCCCCCAGGCCCCAAATCATTTTGGTTGCCCTCCTGTGGACCCTCTCCAGGAGTTTAATGTCCTTCTTTAAGTGTGGCCTCCAAAACTGCACACAGTACTCGAGGTGCGGCCTCACCACGCAGTTATACAGAGGGAGTATCAGTTCCCTCTTTCTGGAGGTGATCCCCCTAGCGATGTATCCCAACATCCTGTTGGCCTTGGCTGCTGCCCTCCTACAAGTCTCCGAGTTGTTCATCTTGACATCCACCACTACCCCCAGGTCCCTCTCAGCCATCAAGACCTGTAGCATCCCCAAGGGTGTACACTTGATCCAGGTTTCTGGCACCCATGTGCAGTACCTTGCATTTCCCTACATTGAACCTCGGCTTCCACATTCTAGACCATCTTTCCAGAGCCTCCAGGTCCCCCTGTTGGGCCACCCTCCCCTCCTCCCCATCCACCACCGCCCCCAGTTTTGAGTCATCCGCAAAGAGACTCATCTCACTCCTGATACCTGTCCTTATGTCAGAGACGTTGACTTTGAACAGGAGGGAACCAAGGATTGATCCCTGTGGGACCCCTCTAATGACCCTCCTTGGGGATGAGACTATCCCGCCAACTACGACCCTCTGGGTCCGGTCCTGGAGCCAATTACCTATCCATCTGATCATCTGGTTCCCCACCCCCATTTCCCCCAGCTTATCCAACTTATCCTTAAGCAGTAAGGAATTAGATAAACAAGAAATTAAGTTATTTACTAGATATACAAATACCAGCAATAGAGGTGAATACGGTCAATATGCTTAGAAAAGAAATTATGGAGCTGGAAGTATATGCTGTTATAAAGCATTTGAAGAATGGGGTAGCCCCAAGGGAGGATGGGGTGCCAAATGAATTTTACAAGACCTTTTCAAAATTCATGCAGGGTTTTATTTAACTAAAAATTGATTAGCGTTTTGCCCATATAAGTGTTAAAACATTGTGAAAATGCATAGCACTTGCCTCACTGTGTTTAACAAACATAACATTCTAGAAAACCTATATAAATACATTCTGTACAGTTAGTATTATCCCAAGAAAAACACTGCTAATCAATTATTTAAAACCCTGTTAGACCTGCTTTTTTAGCTAGAATTTACAGTAGTATGTTTAATAAACATGTCCCGGCTGATTTCTCAGTAGGGCTGGTGACTTTCCTATTTAAAAATGGAGATGCACAAAACCTAGGAAACTAGAGGCCAATAAGTGTTTTTAAATAAAGATTTTAATATTCTTACCCGGGTCCTCCAGAAAAGATTTAAGAGGAGTTGCAGCAGACTTAATTGATCAAGCACAAACATGTGCAATACCAGGATGAAATATTCAAGAAAACTTATCAATAACCCGGGACATTATTGAATACTGTCAAAAACAAGGGTGTGAGGGGTGTCTAATAACAATAGACCAAAGTAAAGCATTTAATTGAGTTAATCATGTCTTTTTGCTGCAAGTGTTAGAAAAATATGACTTACCTAAAGAGTTTTATAATTGGATAAAAATATTGTACAAAAATGTGGCAGTAAGAGCAGATTTAGGGGGTAACATAGGGAAAGTAATGTCACAAACGCACTCCGTAGGTCAGGCCCTCTGCTCCCACTGTGCCAACCTCAGAGCGCAGTAGTGTGAACAGGTAACAGACAGGGTAACCTTCCTGTCTGCTTTTGGGTCCGAATCACCTTTAGTCTCAAGTTCTGGGGGGATTCAAACTGTGAACCTTATGCTAGCATACCCAAATGTACAGGCTCCGATAATATTCTCTTCATGGGGATGCAATATATCTTTCGCCTAAGGGCACATAACCAGGTGTCCAAAATGAACCCTTAAAACTCTGTAAGAGACCTTAGGTATATTCTTACCTTTTACCAAGCTTAGAAACACCATCAAGCCCTTGAACAGTTGTCAGATTTAATATCCATTCAGCAATAACATGCAAAAAAATGACTGAGGAGACTCAGGCGTGATCTTAAGAAAGTGTTTACTAAAAATGGATAAAAATGGTAAGATAAAATACAGAACAAATATCAAAGAGCATCACAATCACATAAAAGAAAAAAAAAGGAAAACTACAGAACAAACTCCTACCACAATATATTTAGATATTTTTCTATCTAATGTATTACCTCTGTAAGTGCCTTTAAAGTTAGATCAGAGAGCTGTGTCTTTCTCTAGAGTCCCATGATGATATGACACACATTTCAGACACAAGTACTGTGGTTTTCAACTTCAAAAGCATGAGGTCGTAAAAAGGCCATAAGATGCAATTTCTCAAGGATGTTAATTACATTACAGAAATCTCCTGGTCCGTGTAATACATCCTGTGATTTCAGCTGCTGACACCTTGTAATTTAAAAGGGGCAAATCTCACAGACTGACATTTCATACACTGACGTTTTATTCAATTTACCAGTATCATACAATAATCATAACCAGCTGGCCAAGCGTCACAAGTCATAACGATACAAAGGGGGGTAAGACAGGGCTGCCCATTAAGCCCATTTATATATACGTTTGTGCTGGTTCTGGTCATAAGGAAAATGAATGTAGCAGAAGACATTAAGGGAGACCAGACTGGGGACATGATTAAGATATCAGCTTATGCGGATGACTTATTTTTGACATCACATACTGGGGTCCCAAAGACAATGGAAAAAATAAATGAATACTACAAAGTACCAGGGGCTGCGATAAATATAACCCAAGAATAAGGGAATGTGGCTAGGCAGACCTGGACAATGGGATAAGTACTATAATGGAATAAAAATCTCAGCAGAAAGAAGAAAAATACTGGGGTTCAGTGGGGGGAATGGAATATGGCATTGGTAAATTGGACTGAAGCACTGGAGAAAGAAAGGTAGCCAGATGGAAGTCGTGGAATATGTCCAAGAATAAACGGGTCTATGTGGTGAAACAGTATTTACCGCCTTGTTTTTTGTACATAGTGGGCGTTTTACCATTTACCAGTAGAACTGGAAACTGGAATATTGGCCCCGCTATTGTGGGGCAGTAGGTTGAACCCAGTTAAAAGGGAGGTAACGCATAAAAAACAAAATTGTGGGGGTCTTGGTATGATTAATCCAATAGTATTTTTCACACGTTGTTTTGGTATAAAAATCTCAGTAAAATGTTTGAGGGAAAAATAACAAAGTAGGTTTATGGGGCATGAATGTGTCAGGGACTTGGGTAGAGGGGTGGAGAAATGAAATACAGAAAGGATTCAATAAAAGGGGGATACCGGATTTTCTGAAACCAAGCTTTAAGAAATTACAGAAATGGGAAATAACTAGGTCTCAAATACAGAACTACATGAGGAGAGGATTCTATGACAAAATTGTTGCGGATAATGGGATAGGGAAATCTGAGTTTAAAGGTGGGTCTCCATCAGGAAATAAACAAGTATATAAAATACTGAATCACCCCAGAGTTCCCAACAAAATGAGGGATAATGACTAAGGAAGTGGCTATTGGCTTATGGAAAAATAGGGGTTAGAGGCAACCACAAACATAAACAGGGTTTGAAACTGGCACCGGCCCACTAGCCAAATGCTGGTAGATTTTGTAATGGGCTAGTAAGAATTTCTTCTAACTAGCCCTGTGGGCTTGTACTGGAGAAGGTAACATTTGAATAAGTAAAACAGCTGGGCCAGTGGAAAAGTCTGTGTGGCTAGTAGATTTTACCAGTCATGCCTTGCTAGCTAGCGGCTGTAAAACCTAATCTCGACCAGGTTGTGGGATTGATATTGAAACTCGAGCACTTTTCTGTTTCATTGTGCTTATGCTAAGGGAATGCAGTTGTTTCTGGAGAAGGAGTGGAAGATGCCATGGATGATGCACATTAGTTACAAAAACCTGGTATTAGGAGTGTTCCCAGAATTGATCAATAACTTTCATTGTGCTGCATTACATGTCCTATTTGCAAGTATAAAATATTACTTGTGGCAGAGTCGTTGCCAGTTGTATTACAACAAAAAGAAAATGTTGTATGTTGGGTTAGGAAAATTGTGTGCTCAAGCGATTAAATTAAGTATATGAGAGGGATCGTAGAAATCATCCTACGGAAAAAGTTGAGAGGTGGTGGAAGGGGTTTACATATTTTGTGAAATACGAATGAGAATTTGTAATAAGTAAAAAGATTAATAAAGTAAATGGAAGCAGAAACAAATTAAAATTGTAAGAATGAAAAATAAAACTACAAGATAATAGAGCTGGACAAATTAGATGTAAGATAACTGTAAAAATGTAAGGAGCATTATTGTTTATGGTGGTGGAGAAATTAAGGTGGTGGTGGAAGAAGGGTCTTTTTTTTTTTTTTTTTTTTTGTGATGTTTTTGGTAAATCATGGTTGTACCCCTTTATAATGTTTGTTGAAATTATTGAATAAAAACTCCCCTGGGCAAGAGTAAGAAAAAGGGATTGGTTTTGAATATAAAGAATAATATGAATGTAACTGGTTTACCCTTGATTATGTGTCATAACAGAATGCATGTTTCTCTTTGGAATTTAATGAAGGTGGGTAGTTGTGTAGAGATTGTGTGAGGACACGGATCTGGGATTGGCAGGGTTGAATTTGCTGTATCTGATTATTATGTAATTTTGCTGTATACCTTTTTGCCTATATGTTTGTCTGAGCCGTGTATCGGTTTTTCACTATGTATGTATTTTGATGATTTGCTGTAGTTCTTGAATAAAAACTCCCCTACTATTTTCGGTATAGAGCACTGCTGACTTCCTGTTGGTTGGGCGTTTGGAGGAGACGGTGTAATGGTGAAGGAGACTACCTCCCTTCCCACCCAGGTGGTAAATCCTGAGGCAATGGTGAAAGTTTTTGAAGGAGCAGATGCATCCACAAACAAATCATGTGCATTGGACATTTCTGAAGAACCTAACACAGTTGCTAGCAAACTGAATGCATGCCGTGAATGAAACCTGTTGCAGAACAAGAGTTCGTGTACAGGAGAGAGTATCTGTTATAACTGCTGGAAATGGAGGAGCAAAAACTGGAGGTTATCGGCAACAAGTAGATGATGAAGGTGGCTACACCAGGGGAATGCTGTACTACTGCAACCATGGAAGTAAACAGAAATAGAAGGGGGAACTGCAGCAACTCCTGCTGCATGAACAACACAAGAAATTCAAGGTACTGTCTTAAAACCTGGGGCTACAGAGAGCAGTATTACTAATGCTGTAATAATAGAAAAAATGCAAGTTCAGACTGAGGAAATACAGAACCTGGTCATCCAGGAAAAACAAAAGGTTGCTGAAATAGCTCACATACCTCAGAGCACAGCAACTTTTCCAATAAGAATTGAGGGGGTTACAGAATGTATGGATGTGGATAAAAGTAGTGACACTTGCCAAAAAATTTCAGAAAGAACTTAAATAAGAGAGAGGGGGAACATGGGGGACGCATCTAGTGACAACAGCACTAACCCACAGACGAGGGGTCCTCTCCCCCCCCCCCCCAAATCCCAGACTACGATGATATTTTTTCTGCATCAGGTGTACAAATTGTAGAGGCACTTAAAGGAGCGGGATGGGTCAGGCCAAACAAAAAACAGCCATGGAAATACCCCAAAAAAGTAGCCCCAGTGTCTGAAGGAGCAACATTAGACACTGGAGATCCTATGGACTTCCTGCAACCTTGAACCTGACCCAAAATCCAGTTTTACATCTCCCAGTAGGATAAAATAATATTACAGGGCCACAGCAACCTATTGAGGTTGAGGGCATGGACTATACTCCTTCCACTTCAAATGAGACAGATCAGTGTGGGGATGACCCCCCCCCCATCATATTCCAACTCCCAGCCCTCCGATGCTGCAAATGATATTAGCAATAATAGAGGGGCCGAATTCAATACCAACGCACACCAGAAAGCATGCCCTAATCCACGTACCTATGCAGGGTTATTCCATACACCCCCTGAGCAGGCCAAACAATGCAATTATGTTCGCATTAGGTAGAGAGGAGGCCTAGAGACATTCCCAGATTGAATCTATGTTGGGTGCCAACTTATTAAAGAAAGCCTGGACTTTTTACCAGGTGAAATATATGCCCTGATTCATACATCTGGAGACTTGAACTTTGACCTAAGCTTTAAGACAGCAACTGGGTTGTAGATTTTTCTGGCAAAGATACCGACTGGTCAAATATACCCCTTTGTGGTCACCATTCGTTGCCATCCCCTTATCCAAGTCTGCTATCAGGACAGTCACTGTCCTGTTCAAGAATGGAGTGGTGGTGTCGGACATAGTGCACTGGATGAAAACAAAATGTACTGTATTGGACCCTCCTGACCCAATCATAGACTCAAAACAACACTTCACTGTTGGTTGGTGAATTAGAGTAAGACTTCCACAAATGAATGGGGCAATTCAGCATCTTCCCAGCTGCTTCTATCTTGGAAGAGAGAGAGGTTTCATTTTTTATGCAGGCCAGTCAAAATCCTGCTTCAGATGTGGCGCATATACACATCTGAATAGTGCGTGCAACAAACTGAAATGTTCCCTATGAGCTGGAATTGGACATTTAAGTATTAACTGTCCTAACCCTATGTATTGCAACCTGTGTGACGAAACTACTCATGCTTATAAAAATTGCCCGTGGGCTTCACATAATAATACACCACAAAATCAGGAAGAGGCGGTCACTAGAGTCCAACAGCAGCCTGCTTCAAGATCCTCTGCAACTCGTAGACCAGAAAGACATTCAGACATTCCAGTCAGTGTGAATGAGAATTTACCACAATCTGAAGATACCACCCAAATTCAAAGTCATGCTTCTTCTGACATACTGATGTCTCTACCAATAACTCCTACAGCAGCTACTCCACTCTCAGCCACACTACTAAATGAGCCTTCTACTTCACAGCCTTCCAATACTGATCCTACAGTTTTGCCAGATGCTTCCCACGCATGTCAAATGCAAGAACAAGTGCAGGTTATGCCCCCACCTGAGGAGACCCCATGGAAACAACGGGGCTCTCAAAGTAACAAGAATTCAGGCAAGTAGAAGCACCCTAGGGGTTAAACAATACTCTGAGGAACCCTCGACGATGAGAAATAGATATGTCCCCTTGGCTAAAAGGGAACAGTGGACTGAATCTGAAGACGACTCTGATGCCTCCTCAGTAGCTTCTTCTCAACCAAAGACTATGACAGACACCGACTTAAGTCTCTAGTGACTCAAGGACATCAAGTAAAAAGAAGTCCAAGTTGAAATCTCCCGGAAAGGCGGGCCAAAAATGATATTCCAGCCTCTCCTTTTTTGTAATTTATGGCATATAATTACTTATGCGCTCCCTTAATGTGAATAGCACAAAAAATGCACAAAAAAGGCATACTTAACCTTCTCAATATGAAGGGATTTAAGGCTACAGGTGTATTTTCTACAGCTTGCACGGTTAGATTCTACTACAGAAACTAACCAAGCCTCACGAGAATAGCATGGAGGGCTCTCTTTCTGGTTCCTTGGGGAGGAACCTTGTGCAGGTGTGGGGATATTATTTAACACTCTGGGTATAACTGTGACAAGATTATTGGATTTAATCCAGGGAAGGGTACTTATCTTGGATATAGTTTACAATAATCAAGAATGAAGATTGATAGTTATTTATAACCCCCAGATAAAAACACATAAGGTGGAAGTTCTTGAAAAAATTCAGCCATACCTACACACATCTAAATCATTAATTTTTGGGGGTGACTTTAATTGTGTCCTCTCTCTACCTGATAAAATGGGGGCCACCCAAAAAATTGTACAGCGATTCATATTTCTTACGTGCTATGTGTACAACAGCCATACTAGTTGATGGTGCTTTCTATGGAGATATAGCTCCTAGACAGACATTTCACAAAGAGCCTTCGTCCTCCAGAACAGACTGTTTCTTTCATACATATCTGAATGGATACCATGTTATAATTGTATGGTTATTCCTATAGAATCCTCAGACCATGGTTTATTGAAAATTCAGCTAGGTCTTGCTCAGAATAAACCGGGTTCCCATAACCATTGCAAAATGAATACTTTGGTTCCAGATGAATCAAATGAATGGTTAGATTTGAAAGAGGTGATTGCTGCAAAAAGAAGTCTTTGAATTATACAATAACCCACTACTGTCGTGGCAGGAAACCAAAGTGAAGATAAAAACTCATTGTAAAAGAGCAGCAAAGACTGTAAGTCAGAATAAATACATTCAGTATTTGGAATATAGAAGACAACTTCAGAAGTTAACCTCACAGAAAAATATGGTTTAGATTACTCTTCTTAAATTTCAAAAATAGACTTGTATAGTGTTTAGTATGATAGAGCTGGCCCTCTATTTCTAGCACAAAAATGTGTCCTGCAAGGTAATACTCAAACAATGAATCCGTATGATATTTGTAACCAAAGAGCTGATAAAAAAATACAGTATATGGCACAACTAAAAAAACATTTCGGTAACTTAATAAAGGATAACAAGAAAATCTTAAAAACTGTTAACTACTCATACGGAAGCACTGTCTGGTCAGTAATCACCGAATCTTACTTTGGAATGCAGCTTTTGCAGCAGGTTAAATACACCATAAGGACTGAAGGTGGCAGGACCCCATGGAAAACTTCTAGCTAGCTACATACAGCAGGGGACCAACCCCGATTTTCCATACATCATGAAAGGGATGGTTCCCCCAGCATCCCTCAGTTCCTTTCCTGCCATTGATTCACCAACATTGGCTCCACAGATGCCTTCAGCAACCGATTGATACCACACTGAAGTATTTTATTTATTTATTTTCTCAAAGAGTTTTTTTTGCTCATTCTTTCCTGCATGTTGTCTTCCCAGACGTCCTCCATAGAAAGGCACTCTTCAGAGTCTGCCTGTGGCAAGCAGATCCAGTTCAAAAGGGGAGTGGGGCACTCAGCCTGCATATGATCCCTTGGCCTAAGGGCCAGAAACCACTGGCCAAGGCCCAGACATCGGGTGGTTCCGGTTCCAGAACCACATTTCAGCCCTTGAAGATCTGGCCACACATGCATTCCACCAGCAGGTCTTCTGGCTCAGCCAGCCAATCTTCCTCTACAGACTGCCTGGCAAAAGCGCCCTCCAAGTTGGCCTCAGTAGCAAACTCCAGCTCCCTGGATCAGCGCTGGGGCTCCAACCAGTCTAGGTCAGCCTCTCAGCCCCCTGGAAGCCTCATATCCTTGGCGATGACCGCTAAACGGACCACAGACCAGATGTCCGTTAACTCATTGTCTCCTAGCAGACGCCTGTAGTCGTCAGTAAAAAAACACTGGTGTGTCCTGAGGCCGTCTGCAGAAGTCGGCTACTGACTCCCAGTGTGCCCTTGCAACGTCTGGAGAAGTCACTTACATATTTTGATATATAGTGTAACAGAATATAATATATATTTGACTGCATAGCACCGTTGGAAAGATAATTTTATGCTGAACAACTTTGTCACTGATATTTTGTGTATATCATGTATACTTTAGGAATTATTTGCATTTGTTTATGGTATGGTGTGTATGGCTGACATGTTTTCATCAAGATTCACCTAAGCAGCTTGAATAAAATTCACTTTTTTGGCACTTCAGCAGGTATAAAATAAAAACCGTATTGATTACAACTGGTTGCATAGCACCATTGGAAAGACATTTTTGTGCTCATCAACTTTCATGCTGATACTTTGTGCGTATCATGTATACTTTTGGAGTTATACGCATTTGTTTATGATATGGTGTGTGTGTGTGTGTGTGTGTGTGGGGTTGAGATTTAGCCCTCAAATCTCATCAAAGCACCTTGACTAAAATGGGGAAAATTACATTTTATAGTAAAAAGATATCTTTTTTTAACAAACATAATATTAAAACACCATCTAATGTCTGTATGCTTAATTTGGTGTTGATATTTTACATATTTCCCAACAAAAAATGGCTTATGTTGCCCTTTTTTAGTGAAAAAAATATTTAGTTTGCTGTTTCGACCAGCATAGAAAAAAAAAACAAAATTACTTATTATTACATGCATGCCACCATCGGAAAAGCAATTTTGTGCTGAATGACTCTGCCACTCATACTTTGTGTCTAGCATGTACAGTTATTGAGCTATTAGCATTTGTTTGCGACATGCTGACTGTGGCTTGATTTTGCTTAGAAAGGCCCATGGTTCACTGTTAAAAGTATACAGGAGATTCAGAAGGCAAATGGTGTAATCTCAGAGTGAGCCTGTGGAGGCAATGAGTTAAGAGAACGATGGGGCGATGGCGCCTCCATGATACCAGAGGTCGGCACGTTCTGCCGTACCTACTCTGAGGAAATGACCCGATGTCAGTTGGCATAGAGGACACAGACTTCGCTCAAGAACCGACAGCACCCGATGACGGGTGCATCAGACCACCGACCAACAAGCACGGGTGATGATCAGTCATCCCATCCAGCAGAGGGCCCAACCACGGGTTTCCAGATGTTGGAGATCAAGGATCTGTTCTATTTTTGTTGGGAGACCATCCGGAAGGATGTAGTCCCCACTAAGGCACCACCCAGAGACCACCACAAGGTCTTCTAGCCCTCTACCTAAGCAGAAAATTCCTACCCCAGACAGGGGCCATTCTAAAGAGAAGAAGCGGCTGAGGTCCCTTTCCCGGACCCCTTCCTGCACCCCAAAAGGACACAAAAAGGAGCGTCACCATCGGAGGTCAGAGTGTTCCTCCTCCTCCTCCTCAGAAGAGGCATACTCTCCTTCTGATTCATCCTCAAGATCCGGCTTACCATTCAGCATTCCCTCCCTGGATCCAAAGAATTTACCAAGGTCCCCTCTAGGTGATCCTACTTTCATGGATATCATGAGGCATATACAAGATAATGTGGGGTGGGACACAGAGGATTTGGATCCCGAGTGCTACCTTCTGGCAAAGTATTTGCGCCAGGAGGATCCTAAGCCCATGGTGGTTCCACCACTGGTGGACACATTCCAGGACGTGACCAGGGTGGTCTGGAAGCATCCATATTCATCTTCTATGGTCCCCAAAAAGGCTGACCACCTATATAGGGCATCACTAGAAGAGCCCTTCCTGGGAGAGGAATTTGTAGTGGATTCCATAGTAATCACTACCACACAACAGGTCCCAGAGGCGAAAACACTTGAGCATTCAGCTTCTAGACCAACAATCAAAGCAGCTCAATTCTTTGGACAGAAAAATGTACGCATCTGCCACATGCTTTATCAGCTCTCTGAACTTCCTAGCTGACGTGGTTCAGTTTCAAAATGCCCTGTGGGAGCAAAGATTGGATGTGGCCAAAAACCTCCCTGAAGGGGATCAGAAGGAAGAACTGGTCAAGCTTTTATAGACTGGTTGTGACGTTGACACCCAGGTGCTTAGAACGGCATGCGACTCCATGGATTCAGCCGTCAGAGAGGCATCAGCGAGCGTGAGCCTTAGAAGACACGCCTGGCTGAGGGTTTCGGGCTTCATGCCAGACGTCCTGACAGGTATTCTGGATGTCCCTTTCAAGGGGGGGGACAGTACTTTTCAGGGAAGTCTCCAAAATGATTATAACCAAACTACAGGACGCAGGCAAAGCTGCCCGTTCTGTGCAGACCATGTATAAACCAAAGCTGAAACCATTTCTGAGGCAACAGCAGCGTTTTCGAGGAAAACAACGACAACTGCCTAGGTACAGCCAGCAACAGAGAGGTGGCTTTACCTGCAAAGGCTCCTCTCAGGCAGTAGGAGGCGCAGGCACAAGAAATGCCAAGCCCTCCCAGGCAAACCTCCTCTCCCCCTCCATAGCCTGACTCTTTGCAGAGCCCTCCCTTCCCACCTGCTCAGACAGAAGAGGCGGTCAGGGGTCGCTTCTCGAAACATTTAGAAGGATGGCAATGAATTACCCCTGACCAAAGGGTTCTTCCAGGCCACCCCTTCTCTCCCCATATTCCCATCATCACATCATGCTGAACCAGGAAGAGATCCAGGCCCTTCTAGAGAAAGAGGTCATAGAGCCTATACCTGGGATTCAAAGATGAAAAGGGTACTAGTACCATTTTTATCTAGTACCCAAAAGACAGGGGACCTACGTCCCTTCCTGGATTCAGCGACCTCAACACCTTTGTGGCATACAGAATGCTTTAGAATGGTCACCTTGCACGGATTGATCCTGATGCTCCGCCCGAATGCTTGGCTCACATCGCTAGATCTGCAAGATGCTTATCTCCACATTAAAGTCGCAAAACACCACAGGAGGTCTCTGCAGTTTGAATTCAGAGGACAGCATTACCAATTTTGGGTACAGCCGTTCGGACTGTGATCTGCACCCAGCATCTTTACCAAATGCCTGGCAGTAGTAGCCGCGGTCCTCTAGAGGATGGGCCACTATGTCTTCCTTTACCTGGCTCCTCACAGCTTCGTCCAGGATGGAGCTACAGCAGGCATTACAAGACTCCTTTTCCATCTTCAAAGAAGTGGGTGTCACCATCAGTCTGCTGAAATCATTTCTAACCCCGTGCCAAAGAATACAGGTCATAGGAGCAGTCCTGGACACAACCAGAGGGAAGACTTTCTTACCAGAGAACAGGGCAGAGCACCTAAGGGAGTTAACCTGGCACATCCTGGAGCAGGAACAGGTCACAGCGAGGCCCATGCTGCGTCTCTTAGGCCACATGGCAGCTGCCATAGCCACGGTTCCCCTATCATGTCTCCACATGAGAACCATCCAGTGGACATTCAAGAGTCCAGTGGTACCAACGGTAGGACAACCTCAATCAGCTGGTCTGGGCCCCCATCTCGATACACTGAGTCCTTCAACGGTGGCTAGTTCCAGAGCACTTGGCCACAGGAGTCTCCTTCCTATCGACCCCACCTTCACAGATTCTGACCACAGACGCTTCAGGTTCGGATTTGGGTGCCCATCTAGGTGACAGAAGGACACAGAGATTATGGTCTGGCCTAGAAGGAGCCTTGCACATAAATATCCTAGAGATGAGGGCTGTCCTCTACACCCTGCAAGCCTTGCAGACTGATCTACTCCCAGGACATCTACTAATTCAAACGGACAACATGTCAGTAGTGCTGTACATCAACAAATGAGGTGGCATCCATTCATACCAACTCTGCCGGGAGGCACTGAGAGTATGGTATTGGGCAGTAGACCACAATATCACCCTGTCTGCAGTTCATGTCCCAGGAATACAGAACGCACTTGTAGACATGCTCAGCCGATCCAGATTCAGCGCACATGAGTGGGAACTTATGCAACAAGTAGCAGAAGCCCTGCTCACCAAATGGGGAACTCCAGAGCTAAATCTAGTCGCTTCCCCATACAACGCAAAACTGTCCAATTTCTGTTCGCTTGATCCAGGGCCTGGTGTTTTCTGGTGAGACACATTGTCCCTCTCCTAGACAGGCAGATTCCTTTATACCTTCCCTCTCTTCCCACTGATCCAGAATGTTCTGCTCAAATTGCAACCAGAGGGAGAAGACATGATTCAGGTGACCCCCCCCCCCTTGGCCCAGACAAATATGGTTCCCTTTACTTCAACATCTAGTGAACGATCCTCCATTCCCTCTACCTCTGAGCTTGTATTTACTGTCACAGGACAACTGATCCCTAGTCCACCCAAACTTGCGATCCTTACACCTGCACACCTGGCTTCTGAAGACTTAGCGATTTCTCACCATGGGGTCTCTGACTGAGCGTTAGATATCCTTGTGGCGGCGAGGAAACCCTCTACTAGAGTCACATGTGCCTTGAAATTACCACGTTTCTGTATTTGGGCCTTGGCCCGTGGCCTGGACACTTTGATCTGCCTGGTGAACTTGGTCCTAGAGTACCTTCTCTCCCTATCAGATACAGGGCCAAGTTATCCCTGTATAAAGGTGCATCTCTTAGCATTGTCAGCATATCCTGCACCATTTGGGGACAAATCCTTTGCCCAGTAGGCTCTGTCACGCACCTTCCTACATGGCATTCTCCATCTGAAACCACACATTAGGGAACCGATCCCTCCTTGGGACCTTCTTTTTATTTTGGAACAACTCACACTACACCCTTCTGAACCAGCGGCGGATTGCAAGCTAAGCCTTCTTTCTTGGAAGGTGTTATTTTCAGTTGCAGTTACTTCTGTCCAAAGGATTTCAGAGCTCCAGGCACTTATGTGCAAAGAGCCGTATTTGGGTTTTCATAGGGACAGAGTGTCCTTGAGGACTAATCCCAAGTTTTTACCCAAAGTAGTGTCAGAACTTACTCTCAACCAAAAGATTAACCATCGTGTTTATTACCCAGAGTACTCCAATAGAGGAGGCTCCCCTGCACACTTTGGATGTGCACAAGGTACTCTGGTACTAGTGTACTCAAGTGTACCATGGTAGCAGGTGTAGGCTGTAGGATAGCCCACATCTACCATCCACCCAGGGATGAGAAGCGATTCCTTCAGGAAGTAACGGACTTCATGATCGATATGGCGTTTGTCGCCCAGGCTGATGGTCCTGGGCAACTTCAACGTGTAGATCGATGAACTCTTGCAGTTTGGACCACACTTCCTCCGACTGATGACATCACTGGGCCTTACACAGATTGTTACCTCTGCTACTTATAAACAGCCACTCCCTTGATCTGGTTTTTCTCCTGGGGATCAAAGCCTCCAATGTGGGGGTGGAACCTGTCGGGTGGTCCGATCATTACACCAGAGATTCAATTTTTGTGCCCCCCTTCATAGGCCTGCCCCTGTGGAGATGGTCAGGTACCGTCCTTTATGGGATGTGAGTCCTGAAGGCCTAGCAGTGGTACTTGACCTATCAGAGATTCCTGTGGTAAGTGGGAACCCAGAGGCTTTGGTTTTGGCCTACAATAAGGTCATTGCCACAGCCCTGGATTCTATCTATCCTGTCTGTGTTCATCTTCTCTCCCTTCGCCCTCAATCCCCTTGGTGTGACAGGACCTTCAGGGAGTTGCGGCAACTAGGACGAAGGTTAGAGCATTGTTGGCAGAAATCCACCTTGGAGGCTGATCATCTTAGATTGTTAGAACATTATCAAGTCTACCAATCAACAATTGCCCGTAAGAAGGCAGAGTTCTTGTCCGGGGAGATTGCTGCAGCTCAGAACCGGCCGACTCAGCTCTTTCAAACTGTAGACAGGCTGTGCAATCCAGCTTACCTGCAGGTTTGAAGAGCCTTTTCACAGTTGGAATGTGAGGAACTCACTTGGTTCTTTGTGGCTAAGGTGGCTATCACCAGGGAGGAGATCCGATCGACACACTCTATGGGGGATGCTAGTGATCAGTGCCTGGCCACTATCCCTCACTTTTGGAGTACCTCTGACCGGCTGGAGTTCGTGGATGTCATGTGGATTGTCCAGGCTATGCACCCTACATGCTGTAGTTTGGATCTGGGTCCAACTTCCCTGATTATGGGTTGTTACAACATCATTGGCCTGGTCCTGGCACAGATAGTCTGGTGCTCCCTTGAGTCGGGTGAGTTTCCTAGCTCTCTGAAGGAGGCGGTGGTGACACCCCTTTTTGAAGAAAGCTTCTCTGGACCCAGACTGCCTTGCTAACTACAGACCTATCTCTAATCTCCCCTTCATGGAGAAGGTGATTGAGAAGGTAGTGGCTGTACAGCTGGAGAACCATTTGACCATCCATAACATCTATGAACCTCTCCAGTCTGGTTTTCGAAAGAGGCACTGTTCCAAAACTGCTCTGGTTTGGCTGCTCAACGATCTCCTGATGGCGAGAGATCGGAAAAGCCGGTCCATCTTGGTGCTTCTTGATTTCTCCTCAGCCTTTGACACCATGGACGTTGGGGTACTGCTTGAGTGCCTGAGGTTAATCTGTGGCCTGACTAGTACTGTCCTCAAGTGGTTTAAGTCATTTCTCACTGGCAGAACCCAGAGGGTGGTGTCATGGATATATTCTTCCGATCTTCTCTCTCTGTCATGTGGGGTCCCTCAGGGCTCAGTGCTGTCCCCCATGTTGTTCACGGTGTATATGGTGCCCCTGGGAGACATCGTAAAATGGTATGGGCTGAGGTTTCATTGCTATGCTGATGATATCCAGCTCTACCTGGCTTTCGTGCCCGACCAGGATAATGCACTCTTGGTATTTAATAACTACCTCGCCGAAATCCAGGATTGGATGAATTCCAGCTGGCTGAAGTTGAACTCTGGAAAGACTGAGGTGATGACTGTGGATCCAGGTCACCAGATAGGTGGGTCAGGGGCTGGTCAGCCCACGGGGCTTTTCCTGGGGGGCTCCTAGCTCCTTTCCTCTGAACTGGTGCGGGACCTAGGGGTGGCATTTGACGATGGTCTGACACTGGAATCTCAGGTGTCTGCAGTCATCAAGTCATCCTTTTACAGCCAGCCTGGTGGCACTGAGGGTTAAGGTGCTGGACACTACACCTCAGGCTGGCGGGGGTCGGCAGGTGAGGAAAGGATTGAGCATCCGGAGGACTGCTGTCCTTTCCTGGGAGGGAGGGGGGACATGATCCTGCTGTCTGCCGGCCCCCAGTGGAGACTGGGGGTTCCTGCAGCAATCGATATCCAGGAACAACAAGGGTATGGCCACGGCAGCTCTCCCGTGGGCATGCACGGGAGCACGCACACACCACACTGGAGAGCATTGCACTGCTGGGCCAGTGCGGAGTGCAAAGTGGAAAAAGAACCTCTGCCTGATAGACGACAGCTCCACACAGTGCCCGACACCACTCGTCCAACACCAGGTTGCTGTCTCCGCCCCCTCTTCCTCTCTGTTGACCCTTCCAGCAGTCTAGATTGTAGATAGAGCGCTGAGTTGTGGATGGTAGCCCTGCCCAGGGGGCTCAGAGCTGGGGGCATAAAGCTGGATGGGGATCGATGGAGGGCAGCATATCTCTGAGGAGCAGGACCACGGTGGATGGTAGAGCAATTGGGTGAGTTGTGCTAGCCTGAGAGAGTTCAGGTGCCAGGGTGATAAGCAAAAGTGTACAAAAAACAAGTCCTCCTTTTACCGTCTGAGGAACATAACTAGGGTCAAGCACCTTGTTCCGTCCAGTGACCTGCTCACATTGATCCACGCCTTTGCGACCTTGCACCTTGATCACTGCAACTCCCTTTACTTTGGACTACCGGGGGTTGATATCTGCTGCCTGCAGCTGGTGCAGAACGCTGCAGCCCGGTTGTTGACAGGGACTCCTCAGACATGTCATATCACACCAGTGCTGCGCCAACTGCACTGGCTGCCGATTTCAGTGGCAGATCACTTCAAAGTCTGATTACTGATTTATAAAGCCCTACATAGACTTGGCCTGGACTACTTGAAAGGGCTTTTGTCTTCTTACTACCCTGAGCGATTTGCTCCGTGTAGCTGACGAGGGGTTGATAGAGATTCCAAGGGTATCCTTAAAATCTTCAGGGGCCTGTGCATTCACGCACGCGGCCCCAGCCCTCTGGAATTCTCTACCCTGTCAGCTTTGGGAGTGCGCGACCATAGGGGGTTTCCAACAGGTGCTAAAGACTTATTTATGGAACTGAACATATCCTAATTATTAATGTTGATTACTGGATTTTAACTGAATATTTTATATAAAGCTGTTTTACTTCCCTGTTTTATTAATTTTATGTAATGCGCTTTGACAGTTTGAAAGGTGCATAATAAATAAAGATTATTATTATTACTATTATCTGACTAGAACAAGGCATCACAGAAAGTCAGATCAGTTGTTTCTTTTGCCTCCAGTATACTAGGAGCACCTGTATCTAAGGAGACACTTTCAAAATGGCGGGTGAACTGCAATATGTTCTGTTACTAGAAGCACAACAAACCCTTACTGGGACTGGTAAAGGGTCACTCCACTAGGAGGGTGGCAGCCTCATTTGCTTCTCTAAGAAACGTGTTGGCTTCCGACATTTGTGCAGCAGCTACCTGGAGTATTGTGCACATCAGACATTACAGTCTGGATATTGCCTCCAGGCACTGCGCAGGGTTTTGCCTTGCCATCCTGCAAGGGCTTCTGTCATGAGGAGTTCCCTTTCACCTTTTCTCCAGACCTCCTCCTGTTTTCCGGGCTATCGCATATTGATTGGGACTCTGTCCTTCTGGTGTAACCTGCTGCAAGAGCTGTATCTCTAAGTTAAGATCGTACAATTGCGTAAGAACTTACCGTAACAGTAGATCTTACGTCGAGGGGGGGAGATCTTGCAGCAGGTAATACCAATAGGACTAAGGGTACCAGGCGTTAGGACCCCACAGAAAAATCTTCTAGCCACCAGTCTGTGGTGGGGGACCGCCCCCGACATCTGCTCCACCTGACGTCAGATGTAGTATAAAGGGGGCAGTCCCCTGGTGCCATCTCAGTTCTTTTCCCATGTCGATCTGCTTACCTCAGCTTCACAGACGCCTAGTTTTTCGCAGTCGACTGCACTTTTTCCCTAATCGCCTAAAGCGTTTGATTCCAGTATTTTTCATTGTTATTTGATGAATTTGCATGTCTTCGCCTCCTTTCATGTGGTGCAAGTCGAAGTGTCAGCGCGTGAAGCAGATCCCGGCCAAGGACAGCCACTTGGCCTGCTTGATTTGCTTAGGCCCAGACCACCAGCCAGACGTTTGCATGCACTGCCAGAAGTTGAATAGCAAAACCCGCATCAGAAGAGCCAATGTCCTGAAGGCTTATCTTCTAGAGAAGCAGGTGGCAGCCATGCAGAAATTTCCATCAGGACGTAGTTCTTTGTCCCCCGCTAGAGACCCCCCACAAAGAGAAGTCATTGGGAAGGAAACATCATCACCGGGAGAAAGATAGAGACAGGTTGGAGTCCCACCCTAAGTCCCCCCCCCCCCAAACAAGGCTTCTACTTCCTCTGCCTCCACCGGGGGGTCAGGGTTGGTCCCACCAGCCACCTCTGGGACTGTTCCCAAGAAGACTTCCTCCTCCTCCCAAGACAAGAGCAGGGAGTCTTCTTCTGGGCATTCATCTGCCCAGCTCCCCATGGCTCATAAACCCCAAAAGCCTTCTCATGGGCCGGCCCAAGAGAGACAGGCGTCTTCCTCGGGCAGGTCTTTGGAAACGGGCCGTAAGCCCAGTGATTCGTCCGATAGACACAAACATTCAGACAGCTCCACCAGACACCAGGATGTCATCTGGCACTGGATGCTTCTGCCCCCTGCAAAGGGGAAACCTCCTGCGAGCGACAGACGACTCGTAAGCCGGCTAGCTTGCCCTTAGATCAGGACCAGGCATCACCGGCCGATGAGAGGCCATTGACCCCCCAAGGGTCAAGTGTCTACCCCTATTTCTGTGGATCAGTCGCCTCTGATACTGAGCCAGACCTGCAGCCCAATACTGTAATCAAGAAGTCGCTTGACCGGATGCCTGCCCCAGAGGGTCCTAAAGCCCGATGTCCACACCCCCGGTCGTCCCCCTAGTGGATGTCTGTGTGTTGTTCACCTCCTGGTGGAGCACTGCTAAAGGGGACTTAGTGTACAGACCTCTGGAGTCTTTCCCAGCGGAAACCCTTGCAGTGCTTTCTCTGCCCTCTGGCGGTCGGCACCTGACAAGGGCTTTCATCCACTGCCTGGTCCCATGGGTAGAAGATACTCGACAGTGCTTTCTTAAAGTGGTCATCCGCCGTCATCCTCAGGTGAGGACGCAAGGGATTCATCCTCTGATTATTCTTCCGGGGAATATCTTCCGATCCTCTGCCCTGATCCAAGAGACTCGCCAAGGTCCCCATTGGATGACCCCTCGTTCCTTGACATTATGCGGCACATGCAAGCCCTCTACCAGTGGGATACGGAGGAGCTTGATCCAGAGAGGTGCTGCTTGGCAACATTTTTAGGATCCAAGGACCCCAAACCCTTGGTCATCCCACCTTTGGTAGAGCCTTTTCAAGACGTTACCAGGCTCACCTGGCAGCACCACCACCACATCTGCAGTGCCAAGGAAGGCAGGCCACCTATATAGGACACCTAAAGGAGAACTATTCTTGGGCAGGAATCCCAAAGCAGACTCCATGGTGCTTACAAAAGCTCATGAAAGAGCTCAGAAGACCTAAGGATATGAGTGTCCAGCCTCCAGACCCAGAGTTCAAAAAGCTGGACCACATGGGAAGGAAAGTATACACATCAGCCACTGGTGCTATTCGCTCCATAAATTTTCTAGCTCACATAATGACTTACCAGCAGTCCCAATGGGAAAAGAGCATGGACCTGGTAAAAGCTCAGCTGGATTCCAACAGCAGAAACGAGCTCATGGCATATATCCAGTGGGCATGGACATAGATAAGCATGTGCTCAAGTGCTTCTACGATTTGGCAGACATGGCAGCCAGTGGCAGCCTTTGGCATGTGCATGAGGAGGCATGTCTGGCTCATGGTATTGGGGGTTCCGCCAGGACTTGCAGGATGCCATCCTGGACGCCCCTTTCCAGGGCTCCATCCTTTTCGGACAAGAGACAGAGAAACTCATCCTTGGGCTTCAAGATTCTGGGTAGGCGGTGGCTGATGTGCACAAAACGTACAAGACAGAGCCTCCTGCTTCCTGTCATCATCCTTAAAGCCAAAAACAAGGGAAAAGGCAACCCCAGTCCAATGGAGCCTTTAAGAGACACGGCCACCCTGTCTTTTCCGGCACCCAGGGCCCCAAACATCCCAAGGCGCCACGAACCCCTCTGCCAAATCCACCTAATATAGTATGACTCCCTGCCATCCCTCCCCCAACCTCGGATTCCAATGAGGAGACAGTAAGAGGGAGATTCTCCCTCTACTTGTCAGGGGGTGGTCCAGTATCATCTCGAACCAATGTGTCCTTCAGATGATAGGGAGGGGCTACTCCCTAGAATTTCTGAGCTGCCCTTCAGATAGCCCTCCTATCCCTTTCCATTGCTTCCCCACCACGCCCTTCTTGTAAAAGCAGAGATACAGGCCCTCCTGCAAGGAGGCACTCCGCATCTGGACCCTCGTAAGTCGGTTGGAGGCAGATCTCCTAGCCATCCATGTGGCAGGAGCCTCGAACCAGCTGGCGGATGCTCTCAGCCGTATAGGCCACACATCCCATGAGTGGTCTCTCCATCCAGAGATAGCTTGCAGCCTGTTCTCCCATTGGGGCAAACCGATGGTGGACTTGTTTGCCTCCAGGGAAAACACCAAGCTAAGGCTGTATCACACCCACCCCTTAGAAGGGCTCTCTGCAGGGGGATGCCTTCTCGAGGCCATGGACCCCAGGCCTTCTCTATGCCTTCCCTTCATTTCCCTTGATCCACAAGGTGTTACTCAAGGTGAGGAGGGACAAGGTGAAGGTAATTCTGGTAGTCCCAGACTGGCCGCGCCAGTTCTGGTATCCAGATCTCCTCAGCTTCAGACCCCCCGGAGTGGCTTTGTACACATCCAGACCTGATATATCTGAACCAGGGGAAGGTCTTCCATCTGGACCTTCCATCCCTGCACCTCACAGCCTGGTACCTGAGTGGCTAGAGTTCCAGGCTTTGGGTCTTTCTGAAGATGTCTACAGCGTGGTGGAGGCATCTCAAAAGGAATCGACCAGGAAATGTTATGCCTTCAGATGGAAAAGATTTTCCATTTGGTGTCAGGGTAAGGGTCTGGACCCCTTATCCTGTTCTGTGGCTAACAGTCTCGATTACCTTTGGTCTCTCTCCAGAGGTGGTCTACGGTCATCAACCCTTAGGGTGCACCTGGCAGCTATTTCTGTATACTGGGCGCGGGCTGGTCAGCTGACATTGGCACAGGGGACAGTGGTCGGGTGCTTTTCCAAAGGCCTGGATCACATATCCCCCTCCGGTGCGTCAACCAATGCACAAGTGTGAGCTGTCACACTTGTCGTGGAAGACGGCCATCCTGGTGGCTATCGCGTCTGCCAGAAGGACAGGGGAGCTCCAGGCGCCTTTGGTGGACTCCCCTTATCTGGTCTTCCACAGGGACAAAGTTGTCCTGCACCCCCCACCTGAAATTCCTTCCAAAGATGGTGTCAGAGTTTCACCTTAACCAGGTGCTAACTCTGCCGATATACTACCCTAATTACACCTCGGAGGCCGAGTACAGGCTCCATACTTTGGATCTGAGATGTGCTCTCTCCTATTATAAGGAGAGGACGACGGAAATTCATGGAGAGGTTCGCCAGCTGTTTGTCACCTACGCTGAAGCCGGTTCTGGCAGACCTACAGCCAAATGGACCATAGCAAGATGGATTACATCATGCATAGGTCTGTGCTATGAGTCGGCGGGCAAGGAGCCTCCTAGAGGGATAAGAGCTCATTCTACCCGCCATACTGCTGCATTGGTGGCTGCTTCCAGGGACATTCCTATCCAGGAAATCTGCCGGGCTGCTACCTGGAAGTCAGCAAACACCTTCATCACCCACTACCACATCGACTTTGAGTCACGCCGGGATGCTGTTTTTGGGACCTCAGTTCTCCAATCTCTGTTCCCTAAGTAGGGGGTATGCACCTTGCCTCCCTCCTCCTGGAGAGCGGCTTGGAGTCTGCCAACAGTGTGTATGAACAACATATCCACGATCCTAGAAGAACAGGTTACTCACCTGTAACAGTAGTTCTAGGAGTGGTATATGTTGTTCATCCACACGGACCCACCCGACCTCCCCGGCTGCGGACGCACACAACCTGGCTTCCAGTGGGCTAAGATCTGGTGTCACGGGGCAGAGCCGAGGTATATACCACCCGGGTGGGTGGGAGGAGCCAGCTTGAAGACAAGATTTAAAGGGAAAAGGGACATGCCAATGAGTGTGGATGAACAACATATACCACTACTAGAACTACTGTTACAGGTGAGTAACCTATTCTTACCACCTATCCATACAACAGAGATACATCCACAACTGGGTTCATCAGCCTCGGGTTGCTAGCTGGGTGGATTTAGAACAGATGGGATGCAGAGGCCAGTTGTCTGCCTACCTTCATAGTTATGGACTTAGGGCATATAGGGCAGCGGGAAATGGTAACCCATTATTACGAGCAGTGTTGGAGGCATGGGGACAACTTTAAAGACCAAGAAAAGCTAAAGATGGAGAAACAGTGCTGCTGCTGCCAGTGGCAAGTAACCCCTTTTTTCTGCTAGGGATGTAGGACCCAGGCTTTTGAGAATGGGAGGTAAAAAGAGCTAAGTGTGGGTAACTTGCTGGTTGGCGGGGGGGGGGGGGCTCTGAGTTCCTTTGAGAACATACAGCAATGCTTAGGTCTGGGTGGACACCACTTGTTTAGATACTTGCAGCTCCGGGCGTACGTCACGAGTATGGGAAGGGGAAGGCTGGGAGAACACATGCTGGACCCGGTAGAAAGGCTAATATACCAAACTGAAAAAGATCCCACAGGGTTTATCAGGAAACTGGCATGGGCAGGGAAGCAGGATTATCCAGATCTGACCTAAAAAAACAAAAATGCTATGGGGAAAAAGATATAGGGAGGGAGATAGGGGAGGAGGACTGGAGAACAATACTTACCCAACATATGGGGATTATGGTCTGCAATAAATTCAGAGAGGTCTTCTACAAGTTCCTACACAGTCTTTACTACCGTTCAGTAATTGTAAACAAATTTCACCAGACTGTCTCCCCCATATGTGGAAGGTGTGGTAAAGAAAGGGGAACCTATTTCCACTGCTTCTGGATGTGCCCAGCGCTGCAACAATTCTAGGATGAAATAGTATTAGAGGTGTCTAAGATGGCAGGTAGAACGCAGCAGGTGGATCCTCTATTCTGTTTGGGATGGAGATAGAGGCGGGTGGGAAATGGGTGCCAGTACACAGATGGATTAGGGTCTTATTCACACTTGCATGACATGGCATCCAAAATACCTGGGTATCCAATAGTAGACCCACAGTCCAGCTGTGGGGTAGTTTGTCACTACAAACGTTGGCATTAGAAAGGCTAACACAGGTGGTTAAGGATAAAGAGGAGGGCTTCTTCTGCAGTTGGACCCCCTTCCTGGCCTCATTGACACCGGAGGAGAAGATGGTGCTCAGGGAAGGTTTAACAGACTAGCCATGGGAAGGAGGGAGAGGTCGGTGCTAAGGAGGGAGCACCCCAGTTGTCAATAACCCAGTGACATAGCAGAATAACGGGGGACCAGCTTGAATGGAGTCATACCAATTGGGGATTTGTGTATACTGTAGTAATGAACTGATCTGATAATCATTATAATGATATATACGTACCAATAGCAGATTAATTTGTGACATGAAGGTGCCTTCTATTTGTAACTGTGTTTATGTGTTGTTTGGAAAACAAAATTTGAATAAAAAGATTACACCCAAAAAAAAAAACATAGAAATGTTTTGCAAAGTTTTAGTTTATGAGAAATACGATCCAGATTAGAAAATGTTCTATCCTTATACACTGAGTGTTGTATGTGCTGTAATGAAGTGGTACATTTGGCAAGTTAGATGCCATTTTTTTTTACAGCAGAAACATGTATCCATTACAGGTGTCCTGGAAAAAGTTACTAAAGAAATATCTTTTAAACTACCTTAAAGGAAAATAAGCCATACCCCTCCATTATTGGCCAACTGGTGGAAGGCTATGCGCATACTCAAATCTGAAGGGGTTCCATAACTCTGAAGGCCCAAAGTTAGGGGTTATACTATGAGATATTCCATGATGCCCCTCTACTTTTTTATGGAAAAGGTTTTTTGTATAATACAATTGTGGATATAAATCATCAAGAAAATCACATGTGCAGACCCTGTTTCTGGGAAGGCTTGTGTAAGTATATTTATGGATGGATAAATGAAGGAAATATGCTGGCCAGTATGTTCCTTCTGTTGATTTGTGTGTGATTAATATGTGATTCTCTTCTGTATTTCTCTTTGTGCTTACTTTATTTTATTTGTCAAATAAAAATTCCCCTACTCTTACTGAGAAGTGCCATAGGATCTTTAACCTCAGGGAGGCAGCATAGCTCAGTGGTTCAAGGCTCAGAGCTGCAAATCTGGAGACCTGGGTTTGAACCAACCTGCATACTGTGTGACCCTGAGCAAGTCACTGAACTTCCCCGTGCTCCCAGGTTGCACCTGTAAACAAGCTTTCAGCTTAGTGTGTCTCACCTGGTTAAACAATTGGAAAAAAACAAAAAACTCTGGGGTGCCAACAGAATTAGAATGTATAGGGATTTTTGGACTGATATATCAGTCCGCGGTCATGTAAGGGTTAATGTCCACCAGAACAACAACGGAACAGGCAGACAGGACCTCGCTTTAACATCTCATCCAAAAGGCAGCACCTCAAGAGTGCAGCACCCCCCTGCTTTGATGCACTACAGTGTCAGTATTGGGATTTATCCCATGTCCCGGTGTGGGACTAGAACCCACCACCGCCTGATCTTCTGGCCTCTGAGGTGAGTGTGCTACCTGCTGAGCCACTGACATTGTTATGTACGGAATTTTACATTGAATACACTGACCAATGCATGCTAGAGTGCATACAGTACAGTAGACATTTTTTTATTTTAGTCTTTGGTAACCGGATAAGGCCTACTAGGCACAAATGTCTGTTTTCATGGGCAACCTAGGAGCACTTGGGAGGGTAAGTGACTTGTTCAGAGTCACACAGTATGCAAGTGGGGGTTGTGGGAATCAAACCCTGGTCTGCTGGATGTGTCAACTTAATTCACAGCTCATTGCTCTAACCTCTAGGCTATACTTCAGCCCCAACTGTTGGTACCAACAGTCATCACACTGAATAGAGAGCAGACTGAGTGACAGTACCACAGTTAGCCCAGAATTAGGGAGCCATAGGCAGGTGGGGGGACTGGAGAAACTGTGAGAAAAAGCACAGAAGACTCCAGAGGAGGAGTGACAGGTACAGGGGAAGCAGGAATATGCCTTAGGAGGAGTATGGAGAGAAGGAAAGACAAAGGGAAGAAGGGAGCTGGTTCCAGAGGGAGAGAAGAGGGTAGGAGAAAGCAGCTGTCCCAGCACGAGTGAGGATGGGGAATAGAGTAGGTGCAGGCATCCCTGGAGCATAGAAAGTAAGAAAAGGAGGGAAAAGGGAAGAGACGTGAGAAAGAGGTAAGGGGAAAAGAGCCAAATCAGTATTTGCAATAAAGGTGGAGCAGTGGGACTGGTGACGTAAGGGTAGTGGGAGGATGGAACGGGAGGAAGAGAAGGAGCAATGGTGAGTGCAGGGTGGAGAGTTGGTAGTGAAATGAAAGAAAGCATTACAGGGTGGTGGAGGCCTGGAACAAGCTTCCAGAGGAGGTGGTAGGGGTCGGGACTGTGGCAGGCTTCATGAGAGCATGTGACAGGCACATGTGGTTGTAGGGAGGTGGGGTGGGAGCTTTTAAGAGGGAGGAGGAAGGGCTGTGGGGGTAAAGAGGAGACTTGATGGGCCAAGGGGTCCTTTTCTGACGTCAAGTTCTATTATTCTAAAAAGTCAGTGGAGCCAAAACAGTCTGATAGGAGAATAATACACATATTAAGAAGTAGTTGTAACCTTTTTTTTTTAATTTTGAAGCATTTTTTTTTTTCCTTTTGCTCATCAGAAAGTCTTCTGTGTGATAATATTGTGCTGGATGTGTGGAACAGCTGTCAGCATGGCAAGTGGCATATCTGTCTCTCTTACCCCCCACCCACTAAATTATCAGCATTGTGATCTCACTGACAGTGACATCACACGTGACTGTGGCAGCTACTGAGTGGCTGTTCCGAAGCAGCAGTGATGTCGCTGTCTGATCACAATGCTGATGTAGTGGGGAGCCTAATAGAGATAGGTATGTCAACTGCCAGGCAGACTACTGTCCTATACATCAGACCTACTAACATCAGTTAAACAATCTTTTGTTGAACCAAAGGGATGTTGGCCTGGTAGTACAGAGGGCAGAGGTGCCTTGAGCATCTTACTACTCCCTCACCGGCGACCTGAGTTCAGGAACGAGCTTGGGCTGTCGCTGGGGGAGGGGGGAGAAGATCAAGCAACAGTTTGGCAGCTCTCCTCCCCAGAATTGAGAAGGTAACCCTTCCCAGTTCTTAAATCCAAGCTCCAATAACAATCCTCCAATATGATTTAGCTCTTTGTTATAAATATAGTATTTTTGAATATTTTTCTTTCTTTATGCATTTTGATTAAATATTATTTATGTTGCGTTGCTATATAGTTTTTTTTAAAAAGTGTTAAAAAATGTTATATGATAGAGTAAATTTAGTATGTTTTCAGGGTCCTGAGCCCTCCAGGGCCACTTAACAATGTTTAAAAAGTTAAGTTGTTATTCTGCTCTTAAACTATAAGAGCACTAAAATGCTTGTGGAATGACTACTTAAGGGAGGGATAATCAAACATTCTCCAGCCCTTGAGGAAGACCATACTATTGGTCGAAGCGCTGGGGGAGATAGCTTGATTGTGGGCATGCTGCATTGTAGGAGCAACATGCTCTGTTAAAATTGAAGCTTTTTCAAAATAAAACCTTTGGATTGAATTGATATTGCCTTTGGTTTCAATTGCACTTGGAGTGCAGGACTGTCTTTGTTTTTCGATTCTTCCCAGTTATTAGCTGCCACCAAGTGGAGGCTCGGAAGCAGTACCAAGCAAATGGCCTGGCATTAGGCTGGGGTGGGTACAGCGGGGTCACTGGTTCCAGCCACATGCTTGGCCATGTAGCTGAGGCCCCACGGAGTTAGGGATGGAGAAAAAAACAGGAAAAAAGCCATGTCCCTCCACTGGTATGTGATGACCCTCTGAGGATTCTCAGGTCCTGCAGTCATGCCAGCTGGGACTGGGAGACCCAGAGTCAGGGTCTGAAGGCAAGGAGTAGGTGGCAGCGGGTGGGCAAAAAGCTATATGAAAAAAAAAATGTAACCAAAGGGAACTGAAAAAGTGCCTCAGGATGTAAAATGTAATGGTTGACTGCTTTTAAAAACTAATATTAGTTTTAGGCAGCACACTAGCTATTTAAGGATGAATTTAAATTGGAAGGTATACATAGATATACTGTGGGAAGGGAAATTTCCAACATTCGAAGAATTAGCTATTAAGCTATTTGAAGAATTAGCTAAGTAGCTCCAAAAGAGCAAGGGAAAGGTCTCAATGCTGTCCTGGACTTCATCCGAACCCAACCTATAGGCTCCGAGTCAGTCTTGCTAGGTGACAGACATTAGTTGGCTTGCACCTGAATCAGCGGGCCTCAAGGACGTCATCTTGTCGGCAAACCTTGCCCAGCTGGTCGACTCCCCGACCAGGTACAAGTACAAAACAGGCTCTAGCACCCTCCTGGATTGGGTTCTGGCCAGCCATCCAGCTCATATCTGTTAACATCTCCGTCCTCCTGGATTCACTCAGTGACCATTCCCCTGTCATCTGCGAATGGTCAGACAAATTCTGCAAGCTCCCTTCAAAAGTCATCTCTAGCAAAGTCCTTCCCCGTGGGCAGTTGAATCACCTCAAATCCCGCCTCAGTCAGCATGATGATTCACTAAAAATACCACCAACAGCTTAATCTGGCTCAAGGTCGGTTGGCATTCATCTGTATCCCCCTCCCCCGGTCGTGCCTGAAAATAGGCAGGATTTGTCTAGTGCACTTACCTGGTCAACAAAAGCTAAATAAATAAATGATAGGACTCCTATTTACAAAGCATCGGATGTCAACTTGGCCCTGGACTATTTCATCTGCACCTTTAATGCGGCCTGTGACTCCCATGCCTCCTTCAAAAAACGCAAAGTCAAAGGCCTTTGCAACCCATGGCTCTCTGCAGAGCTCATAGCACGGTTAAAAGCAAGGGACTGTCTCTGGCTATGGGCACGGGCCACCGGTACGCAAGCTGACATACAGAACTATAAATGTGCTCGAAATGATTGCACAAAATCAATCTGCCTAAAGAAAAGTATGTACTATAAGGAAGCTCTCACTAATACCTGGGGAAATGGGAGATCCTTCTGGGACAATATCAATGAAGTTACTGGGAAGCAGCCTAAAACTTCCCCTACTATGCTGGTCATTGATGGGACTACAACAATGAACCCTACGACTATTGCTAATACCTTCAATACTGCTTTCACAGACCTCAGTAGTGTTCTCCCCCCTGACTTTTTCAATGTAGATGACTCTCCAACTCACCTTTCCAGTTTCCCCACTCTTCCAAGTACCCGCCGTTCTACTTTAATGCAGTCAAGATGCACGAAGCCCGCAAATACATTAGTAAAGCAATTGCCAAGTCCAGAAATAATGGGGACACACTTGACCTCAAACTGCTGTCCCTCACCCTCGACGAAGTACTAGGACCATTAACAAAGATCTTCAACCTCTCCCTCAGCCAGTTCCCTGACAGATGGAAATCTGCTACTGTTACTCTGGTCCACAAAAGTGGAGACGGGGCCCTCCATGGGAACTATCGACCGATCTGCATATTACCACCATCTCCAAGGCCATCGAACGCATAGTAGCAGACCGACTAACTAATTACCTGGACAAACACAATGTCTTGTGCTCTCAACAACATGGGTTCAGACATGGGCACAACACCACTTCTGCCCTTCTGGAGTTCACCAGAGCCATCCACAGTTCTCTGGATAATGGTCACCTAGGTGGGTCAGTCTTTACTGATTTAACTAAGGTTTTTGAAACCGTCCACCATCGTCTACTACTTGAGCAGCTTCTGAATGCTGGGCTCTCTCCTAACTCCATGGCCTGGTTTAAAAGCTATCTGGAAAACTGATCCCAAAGAGTTAAAATTGCAGATGTCCTCTCTGATGATAGACCTGTCTACTCAAGAGTCCCCCAGGGATCCATACTGGGTCTCCTTCTATTCAGTCTCTTCCCGAACAGCCTTCCACAAATCATCCTCTATGCTGATGACGCCGTAATTCACACCACCCATAAGAATCCCCAACCCCTACAAAACAATCTACAGCTAGGCTTCACCTCAGTTGAGAACTGGTTTAGCAAACACAAATTGGTCCTAAATTATAAGAAAACCAAGTCCATGCTTTTCAGCAGCTCCCACAACAAGTACAGGCTACACCCCTGACCATCGCAAACTGCCTTGGAGCTGCCCTCGAACAGGTGCAGTCTTTAAAATATCATGGGATCTCTTTTGATTGTAACCTATCCTATGGTGCCGACATCAATGGCATCGCCAAAGCTGCAAATACTCTCATTGGACTGCTCTACAGGCACAGGCAGCACCTTACTCCAGAAGCTTTAAGGGTTGCTGTTCAGAGCTCTGTCTCCATAATTGACTATGGCTTGATCATATATGGCTCTGCTACTGTAACTGCCATCAGATGCATATCCGCATCTCTCAACAAAACTTGTCAGCTCATCACTGGAGCTCACCGTCTTACTCATATGTGTGCCCTCTATGCACAGACTGGCTGGCTACAACTGTCAAACTGCATAAAGTACCAAACCTGCATTATGGCAAAGAAAATAACCATGGGCCAAGCACCCCCCCCCGGAGTCCAAGCTCTCCTTTGCCCCAGTAGTAACCCTCAGCACACTAGGGGATCCGAATCTCAACTTCTGTAGGTCCCTTGCTGCCGTACCACCCAGGGACAGAGATCCTTTGCTCATAGGGCCCCCTAGCTGTTTGAATGGTCTCAGCAGTGGCATCTCCTTTGTACCTAAGCTTGGCCTATTCAAATCCAGGCTCCGCACCTGCGAGTGTCTCCTTTCATCAGCCTTCCTTACCATTACCCAATCCTTGTCTCAGCTCTTTCATACTAACATACTAAAATGCCAGCAGAATAGGCTTAACGGTCTTTCTAGTCTGCTCGTTTGGTCAGCCCCCACCCTGGTTGCTGACCTTGCTGCCCCCCTCGCCTTCTCTGGCTTCTCCCTTCCGTGCTCTGGATATTCTTGCTACATTGGATTTTGCTTCCAGAACCCTTCCCTTGTACCTGTCCCACCCCTCTTAAACCCCTCCACTGTCTCTGCCTCCACCAGCCCCTAGGCAGTGCATTCCATGGTTCCACCACCCTCTCAGTGAAGTAGCACCTCCTCCTTTCTCCCTGAATCTTCCCCTCCAGCTTCCACCCATGCCCTCTAGTGGCCCCTCCTCCTTCCTTCGAAGCACCCTGACTGTTCCTCCCCTATTTACCCTCTTCATGTACCTGAAGACCTCTATCATGTTCCCCCGGTCCCTTCTCTCTTCCAATGTGTACATATTTAGCTCTTCGAGCCTCTCCTCATGGGTCCTGTCCCCCAAGCCCCAAATCATTTTGGTTGCCCTCCTCTGGACCCTCTCCAGGAGTTTAATGTCCCTCTTTAAGTGTGGCCTCCAAAACTGCACGCAGTACTGAAGGTGCGGTCTCACCAAGCAGTTATACAGAGGGAGTATCACTTCCCTCCTTCTGGAGGTGATCCCCCTAGCGATGCATCCCAGCATCCTGTTGGCCTTGGCTGCTGCCCTCCTACAAGTCTCAGACTTGTTCATCTTGACATCCACCACCACCCCCAGGTCCCTCTCAGCCATCGAGACTTGTTGCATTCCCCCCCCCAGGGTGTACATTTCTACACAGCACTTCTGTTATCTACCCCATATCTCCTACAACCTCTTCCCCACTGTCTCCCCCCCCCACACCCCCTCCACCACAAGAAGGAGAAGGGGAAGAAGAATTATTTATATAGTACTTTAAAACTTTACAAACAATGCTAGATTGGTAGTGAAGTAACTGAATGTGTCGTGCAAGCCATATCGTATAGCAGCACCCACAAAAGAGCCTTGGACAGGTGAATGAACTGTTTTTTTTTGGGAAGAGCAATATTGGCCAGGGTACCGGGGAAGGTCCCCTAATCTTTATAAAAAGTGCCATTTTTTTTTAGTTCAATAAACTCAGTTATAATTTTTTCAGAGTCTTTAAAAAAATATGGGTATCAGTTGGGTAACCAAGAGGATCACCCCAAATACAGTAAATACAATCACGTGACTCAAATGTCAATCACGTAAACTCCAGATATCACAGAGATGAGATAAAAGGAAAAATTACTCACCTTAGTAATGTTGTTTTTTCTAATGGAGTCTTGCTATATTATGACATATGCAGTGAGTCCCAACCTTTGAACTGCTCCGGAGGTGAAAGAGTTAACTTTCCATGCCAGGCATGGAACGCTGAGCTCGAGCTCGGTTGAAAACTCTGTCTGTTGTTCTTCAAACTCAAACTGTCAGATCTTTACAAGCTAAACTCACTAAGGTCCTGCGTGGAAGCTGTAAACCGACATTAGCCAACTGGCTACTAAACATAAGAACACATTTTTTGGTCCCAAAACAAAGACTCAAGTCAGGAGACCCAAAAAATAAAAAACATAACACCAAGTCACCCCAAAAAAGGAGGGGTGAAAACAACAAGGTGGGCATCTACTAAGTGCCAACACTGCACTGCCCACCCACATCCCAAAAAACAGAGGTTCTGAGAGGGGCAGGCAGTGGGGGAGGTCATAATATAGCAAGACTCCATTAGAAGAAACAACATTACTAAGGTGAGTAATTTTTTTCTTCAAACAACATGAAGTCTTGCTCTGTTATGACATATGCAGACTACACAGCAGTACCTCCATGGAGGAGGGTCAGAACCTACTTAGGAAATAGGCTGTGAAGCACAGCTGTGCCAAACTGAGCATCACTCCTAGCCTGGATGTCCAGAGAGTAGTGCTTGGTAAAAGTGTGAACTGTTTTCCAGGTAGCTGCTTGACATATCTCTAAAATAGGGATGTCCCTAGCAGCAGCCAGGGAAGCAGCTGTACCTCTGGTAGAGTGAGCCCTCAGGCCTGAGGGAGGAACCTTACCCAGCTTTTCATAACACAATTGGATACAAGAGACAATCCACCTGGCAATGGATCTTTTAGTGGCAGGTTTCCCTTTACCAACCTCACCATAAGTGAGGAACAGTTGGAGGGAGTCAAACCTGTGACCCTTGGTACGCTCTATGTAGTAACTAAAGGCTGTCTTCACATCTAAACTGTTCAGCCTCCTCTCGCCAGAGGAGGAATGATCAGTGAAGTACACTGGAAGAGATATAGATTGATAAAGGTGGAACTCTGAAACCACCTTAGGCAAGAACTTCCTGTTAGTCCCGAGGACCACCTTATCTCTATGAAAGGAGATAAAAAATCAGGCTCCACTGACAAAGCTTATAATTCACTTATGCGTCTGGCAGAAGTGATGGCTACCAGAAACACAGTCTTCCAAGTCAAGTACTTAAGCTCTGCTGAAGACAAGGGCTCAAAGGGAGGTTGCATAAGCTGAGCAATGCAAACATTAAGATTCCAGGCAGGGTAGGGTCCCTGAATGGAGGGTTGGTGAAGCAATCCTTAAAAACTTAGAGAATACAAGATGAGCTGAAAGAGAAGAGGGTTTACCTGCTGAAATAAAAGCAGACACCGCTGCCAAATGCACCTTTAGGGTAGCTGGTCTCAGCCCCAAAGTATTTAAATGGACCATATAATCCAGGACTGTGGGTAAATCAGTAGATTCTGGGGAAATATGCTTCCCAGATCACCATATGGAAAACCTCTTCCATTTGGAATTATAAGTAGCCCTGGTGGAAGGTTTCTTAGAAGCTTTCAGTATATCCATAACACCTTGGGAGAGGTGTAGATCAGCAAACTCTAACTCTTCAAGAGCCAGGCCTTGAGATTGAGAGATTTGAGGTTCGGGTACCAAACCCTTCCCTGAGCACAGGTTAACAGGTTGTGATTCCTGGGAAGACACAGGGAAGATGGACTGCTAAGGACAGTAGGAGTGGATATCAGGTTGTCTGGGCCAATCTGGAGCAATCAGAATCATCTTGCAGGATTGAGATCTGATTTTGACTAACACTTTGAACAGGAGAGGGAAGGCGGGAAAGCATAGAGAAACTTGCCTTCCCAATTGAGAACTAAGGCATCCAGAGGGACTGAGTCCAACACTGGGGGCCTGCAGCAAAAAGGGGAAATTGGTGATTGTATGGGGCTGCGAAAAGATCTATCTGCGGGGTGCCCCATCCGGCAAATATTATCTCCAGGACCAGGGGATCCAGTGACCATTCGTGATGGCCCTGGGAAATCCTGCTGAGAGCATCTGCCAGGACATTGTCCTTGCCTGGGAGGTGAACTGCTGTAAGGGAGGTGTTCAGGGAGTAAGCCAGAGACCATAATGTCATTGTTTCGGTGCACAAGGCCATAGACAGAGTGCCTCCTTGCTTGTTGATGTACCACATTGTGGTGGTGGTGTCTGTTCTGACCTGTACAGCTTTGTTCTGAACAGATTTGGAAAAAACTTGAAGTTCTAGAAAAACTGTTCTGAGCTCCAACAGATTGATGTGGAGCAGAGATTCCTGAGGGGACCACAATACCTGGGTAGTGAGGTTGCCCATGTGAGCTCCCCACCCCAAGAGGGATGCATCTGTAGTAAGGATTAAGGAGTGAGACTGAGTGACAAAGGGAACCCCTTGTCTCAGATTGTTCTAATCCTGCCACCACTGTAGGGCTTGGATCAGGGTTTGAGTTACTGGGATCAGTTTGGTTAGAGGGTCTTCCTTTGAGACCAAAAGGCTCTCAAATGGAACTGGATGTCCCTCATCTGAAACCTTGCTCCCTGCACTACTGCTGTAGAAGCAGCCATGTGCCCCAGGAGCTGTAGAAAATGCCTTGCTGGTCGAGAGACCTGCAGGGAGAATGATGAGGCCAGAGAGACCAGGGTCCTTGCCCTGTCCAAAGGAAGGCAGGCTGTGGTTTTCTCTGTGTTCAGCTCTGCGCCTATGAAGGTGAGGAGCTGGACAGGCTCTAGAACTGACTTTGAAAGATTCAGAAGGAAAACTAGAGAGGTGAGCAGTTGCTGAGTTATCTGTAGATGTAACTTGACTTGGTCTGGAGACTGGCCTACTATGAGCCAGTCGTCCAGATAAGGGAAGATGGCAATTGTTTGCCTTCTTAGGGAAGCAACTGCTACTGCCAGGCATTTTGTGAATACCCTTGGAGCAGAGGTGAGGCCAAAGGGCACTGCTATGAACTGGTAATGGCCTGAGGGCAGCTCGAACCTGAGGTACTTTCGATGGGAGCTTCTGATGAGAATATGGAAGTAGGCATCCTTGAGGTCCAGGGATGCTAGCCAGTCCCCTGGCCTTAGAGAGGGTAGAATAATTCCCGGAGTCACCATTTTGAATTTTGGTTTTAAAAGGTGCTTATTTAAATATCTGAGATCCAGGATGGGCCGCCATTCTCCTGTCTTTTTTGGGGTAAGGAAGTACCTGGAGTACAACCCTTTGCCCTGGTGTAGGGGTGGAACCCTTTCCACAGCTCTGAGAGCCAGGAGGGAAGAGACCTCTGCCTCTAGGACAAGTGCCTCTGGTGGATTTGCAGGTGGAAAGGATCTGGTTCTCATCTTTGGAAATTTTTTGAAGCTGAGAACCAGTCCCTGGCTTACTACTTCCAGGACCCACTTGTCTGATGTCAGAGACTTCCAGTCCTGGACAAAGTAAGCCAGCCTGCCCCCACAGGTAGCTGAGAATCGGCCCTGGCAACCCCATCAGGGTGTCTGCTTGGCAGGGGCTTTAGGCTGAGGGGTGGAAGCAGGCCTGCTTGTATCCCATCTGCCTCTCCCTCTAAAGAACCCCCTCTGGGCGTAAGCAGAAGAGGAGGCCTGGGCTTGGTAAAAAGGCCTATGAAAAGGCCTGCCCCTGCCCCTGGGAAGCTGCCTTTCCTTGGCCTGTGCAGTCCTATAAGTGGTCCTATACTCATCCATTTTCTTCATGTAATTCTCTGCTCCCCAAACAGAGAATTACCCACAACATGGAAATCCATGGCCTTAGTCTGGGTATCCTGTGACAGGCTAGTACATCTGAGCCAAGCCATTCTGCGCAGTGCCACAGATGTAGCCATGACTCTTGATGACACATCATTAGAGTCCACTGCAGCATGGAATTGCACCTTGGATGCCTCAATACCATCAGCAGCCACCTGCTCCAGCTCCTTGGCAAGCTGGCCAGGGACCTGTTTTGCTAGAGCCATAACAGTATCCCATCTGGATTTCTGATATCTAGCAACATAAGCCATATAATTTGCCTGTCTGAGTCCCAAGGATGCTGCCATGTACTGTTTCTTTGCCATGGCATCAATCCTCCTGGAGTCCTTGTCAGGGGGTGTGAAGCCAAGGGAATATTTGCCTTGTCACAGGCTGCAGCCTGCACTACCCCAACATGGCTGCATTGTTGTGTAAGGAACTCCGTATCAGAGCCTGACAATGTGTACCTCTTGTCCATTCTCTTATCCACAGGAGGTATGGTGTGAGGAGTTTTTAGAATTGTTACTGTCTGTTTCCCAAAAGATTTATGCAAAGGAATAGACAGTCTCCTAGACTCTGGGATATCCATCATTTCCACATAGTCAGGCTCCTCTTGATCATTCACAGCTTCCTCCATAGGGAGCTAGAGGGTTTCAGCCATTTTTTTTTTTTTTATAAAACATAAAATGAGAAGGGGACTCAGAAAACCTAGGAGGAGACACTCCTGAAGGTCTGTCTGGGGAGATGTCTGGGTCAGTGGGCACATCCAGACTTTCAAATCCACATTCACTCTCCTCATACTCCTCTTCCCCCTGCTCCGGTTCATAATATTCCTCTAAATCATACTCTTGAACCGGTGGAACCGGCTGAACTGTACGCTTACCTGATGGTGCCGGTTCGGTTGGAACCGGGGAAAGCGACTGGACAATTTTAATCGCTTTGGCTATTGGTTGGAGAGGAAAGTTTTGGCTCCACACCAGCCGATTTCCTAGTCCTTTTTGGTGGAACCGACTCCTCAGAGTCGGATCTCCTTTTGCCTGAGGAAGTCTCGCCCTGGTCAGAGGGCACTCCCTCCGGTTCGGTGGGAACCGAACCGGGCTGGCCATCCGGTTCAGCGGACTTTTTGGCCTCCCTTTCCCTGAGCCTACCAACTCTCTCTTTTCCAGGCTAGCTGCAGGAAAAAAATTTACAAATCTGGCAGTCTGCATTGAGGTGGTCAAACCCCAGACAATAAACACAGGTGGTTTGGGGGTCAGCCTTGGCAGAGACTTCCCCACAGACACTGCAGTGTTGAAACCCCGTGGGCCCGGTTTTTCTTTTGGGTTTCTCAGACATAATGCCAGCCTAACCAAACTTACCCGTTTATGGCAATCCGCCATGTAAGACCCTCTTATCGGTTCCCAACCGTGTCACGGGTCGTGGAAAGAAATGTAATAAAATCCGTTTTTTTTTTTTAGAACCAATAAGAACCGGTAACCACACTCTAAATGACAGATTAATATATTTTAAACAACCTGATCAGTTCAAACCGAACCGATAAACCGTTTACAAGTTCCACACAGAATAGAATTAATGTAAAACCTATCTAGTACTCACAATACCACAGACAGTCTGAACTGACTGGTTGCGGTTTAAATTCGGTCGAAAACCGAGAAAAACAATACTCTAATCGACAAAATGAACCGAGCAGAAGGAGAAATCTCCAGAGCGACTGTTAAGTGAGGCGGAGTAAAGAATCTTGACGGTTTGAGTTTGAAGAACAACAGAGTTTCAACCGAGCTCGAGCTCAGCGTTCCATGCCTGGCATGGAAAGTTAACTCTTTCACCTCCGGAGCAGTTCGAAGGTTGGGACTCACTGCATATGTCATAATATAGCAAGACTTCATGTTGCTTGAACATATGTTGGAGGTGAAACCCACATCACCCCCCCACCCACCATTTCCACCCTCATAAACCCTCCCTAATCCTCCCTATACCAAGTGTGAGCATTATTCAGTTGACATTTTTATAGGTACCAGGAATAATTCTCAATTTAATCTTCCAAGGCTTCCATACAGACAGCAAGGCGTCTAGAGGTCCCCACTTTGCATGATGGGTGTTCAACCTATTACCCATGGATGAAATATGTTTCTCCAATTGGAGTGCAAACAAAACTTCCCAGTGCCATTCCAAAATAGAGAAAAGTGCACTATCTTTCCAGTGTCTCAAGATAATTAACTTAGCAGTGGCAGATACCATTGCCAAGTGCACTTTTCTAATTCTAGGGGTACCTGATAGAAAGACATATGGTAAGCAGGCTTCCGGAGTAAATGGGGTTGAGACCCAAAAGTGGGTCTAGAGCTGTCGAATAGTCTGCCAGAAGGTCTGTACTATCGGGCAGGTCCACAACATATGGTATAAGGTTCCAGGGAAATTGCCACATCATGAACAATTGGGTGAGTGCACTCGACCCACTTTATAAAGTTTAACAGGTGTGAAGTAGAGGTCATGCATGATATTAAATTGAATTAGACGCAATCTATCTTGCTTAACAAATTGATATAAGTTTTGCCATAGTTTCCTCCAGAAGCCAACCTCACTACCAACGGATAAAACCTGAGACCAATAATAACACAACCCTTGAGGCAGATTAGGATCCAGTAATTGCACTGCCTTTTACACTTTAGAAACCCCATGGGGTTCTCGAGCCAGCTGCAAAATCTTAGAAAGGTTGTCCAAAGGCCGTGATGGCAGCACCCAACGACCCAGATGAGCTGTAATAGTTTCCTTGAGTTGCCTGTATTTAAAGACGGATATGGCATATGTTTTATTTTATTTTTTATTTAGTTTTTGTTGACCGGGTAAGTGCACTAGACAAATCCTGCCTATTTTCAGGTACGACCCGGGGGAAGGGGATACAGATGAATGTCAGCTGACCTTGAACCAGATTAAGCTGTTGGTGGTATTTTTAGTGAATGAGGAAAATTTGGCCAGGACACCAGGGAAATTCCCCTACTCTTTTCAATAAGTGCCATGGAATCTTTAACATCCATCTGAACTACCACCAATCCAGGCAGATGGGGCCTCGGTTTAACGTCTCATCCGAAATACAGCACCTCAGAAGTGCAGCACCCCTTTCATGCTGCACTACAGTGTCAGTACTGGGATATTAACCCAAGTGCCAGATGTGGGAACTGAACCCACAGCCCTCTGATCTCCTGGCCTCAGAGGCGAGTGTGCTACCTACTGAGCCACTGACACTGTTTATGTATTAAACTTGAGCTGGAGTATGGCGAAGGGAACCATTGTACCATCAGCAAACAAGTCTGAGACCTTCTTATTTACTAAGGGAGGAAAAAAGAGGTAAAAATGGGTTTGTGGCCAGTTCTGAAATGGGGATTGCCCAGGATTGGTTGGTCCAAGGAGGGAGTGCTAGTTGTGGGATATACGTTTTTGCAGCTGATGTAGAGCTTTAAAAGACCAACCTAATGGGGTGTTTCTCATTGGCTCGGGAAGTGCGCTGGAGGTAGCATATATCAGAGCAGAAAGGGCACAGTGGTATTTAGCAGATGTAAATCTCTCGATGTCTAACCAAAGGGGAGCATAGTCCTGCAGCCCGTCCACTTGTGCTTCTGTTACCCAGTGTGCAAGGTGTGTGAGGTGTTGAGAAAGGAACTGAAAGACCACCTTGCAATTTTGGTGCTGAGAGTTTACTATAGGATCGCCTAACTCCCTTACCCTTCCACATGAATGCAGTGAGCATAGTTTGATGTTTGGAGAATCATTTTTTAAGGAGAAAAAATCCCAGCATTCCCAGAGGATACAGCAAACGGGGTAAGATACTGTATTCATTTTGACAGTGTGTATTCTCCCCCACAGTGAGAGAGGCAGGCCATCCCATCTATTAAGGTCAGTTTTGAAAGTGCTCAAGAAGTCTAAGAGATTGGATTTAAACATGGTGGGTATATCTCTCGCAATTTTAATTCCCAGATAGGTAGGGGAGGTAGGTTCCCATGAAAGTGCATAGTTGGCAATGACCAACCAGGGGGTTCTGTTATTTAAAGGGGAAAACTTTAGTTTTAGAGAGGTTGAGATTATAGTGGGATACCACCGCAAATTTGTTGATTTCCTCCAGGAGAGAAGGGACACCCTTCTGGGGGTCCTCAGGTGTAGCCCTGGGTTCTTTTACTTCCACTTGGACAGCCACCAGGAGAGCACCAGGAAGGGTAGAAGGGGCCTCGGTTTAACATCTTATCCAAAGGATGGCTCACCCCAGCAGTACAACACCCCCCTAATACTGCACTTGGGTGCCAGTGTTTTAGGTACAAGCCCAATCCCGATGTGACTAGAACCCATGACTTTCTGTCCCAGAGGTGAACGTGCTGCCAAATTAGCACCCTAACACCTTAAAAAAAAAAAAAAAAAAAATGCATCACCTCAACGAATGTGCATGAATATAAGAGTTAAAGCCAATAAAATGTATACTTCTACAAAAAAACTGGACAAAATTCTAGAATGAGTATATTATATACCTAGCAATATTTCCAAAATGAATAGGCAGTACTCTAATCTACGTTGGCATGGTTGTGGGGAGGTAGGAATTCTAGGCTATTGTTTATAGCATTGCCCACAAATTAAAAGCTGGTGGGAAGGAACTGAAGGCTTGTTTTACACAGTCGCATTTTCACCGTAGCACCTGAGCACTTGTGTTGCTCTGCTGCAAAGGCTTCCGTGTAGACACGTACCTGATTGCAGTAAGTCAGTCGGCACGGCACTCCCAGATCCTCTCCCAAGTTGGGGATGCTGAGCAGAGTAAACAGCTTAAGTAGCCATGTGGACTGGCTGCACCACTTGCTCTGACATTACATGGCCTGTTGGGGGTGGCGATCAGTGCGTGTCACCCCCTGAAATCACTGGAGAATTCCCCCCAGTCACAGCCCCTCACCAGCACATCTTTCATCAGCACTGACAGGTGCTGTGTGAATTGAAACTGGTAGCACTGTACCATGTCAGGAGACCAGCGGAGCGAGAGAATGCAGTAAGCTGAGTGGCTGTGTTTAACATGGTTTAAGATGGTATTGGAGCAGGCACTAGAAGTCCAGCTACCCACTGAACCCGAAATGTATCTTTTTAAATAATATGGAATTAATTATGTTAACACCAACCCATGGAAAATAATTTCTTTGGGTATGGGTACTTTTACAACAAAAATATTGATTCTGGAAAAATGGAATTCTTCCCTAACACCAAATTTTGAAAAAAATCAATGGTGGAGTATATTTGGAGAAGTACTCAGTTTTGAAAAAATGTAATAATTATTGATGAATATTATGATGACCCATTTGACTGATTATAAAAAAAAATGGAACAAAATCTTCCATCATCGCTCACTATTTGAGACTAATCTCTAACTCATATCCCTCCTCCCAACCCCTAAATCTCTATAACCTCTATTAAATAAACTTAGAAAATTGGTAGAAATGTTCCTGATCTCTGATTGGCTGACACCCCAGCAAGGGGTGCATTTGTGTGCCAACAGAGACCAGGAAAGAAGTTCCACTACCAACTGCCCCATTACCACTGATGAATCACCACAATTGTTTTTCTCTGCTTAGCAAGACTTGAGGCCCCCTCCCCCCAGCTTAGTGATGTGGTGCCTCCCAAAAAACGCTGACACTTTGTACATTTCTCTTCTCTTTCTCCCCTACTCACTGAAGTGTTTCTTAATTGCCCAATTTATGAACCCATACAATAGATGGACCATCCTCTGCTGTCTTGCTGCCTGCCTGCTTTCCATACTGACAGATACCAGCAGTGGGTCTCCATCTGCAGGAGACCAGTGTAACAAAGTACTGCTGGTCTCATGACTCCGCAGTACTCTAAATCATTTTTTTGCATGCTCCGGTCGCGCTCCAGTAGCGTTTCACAGCAAGGTCCCACATTTTTTTTTTTTAATGTAAGCTGTCGTAATCCAAGCACCCAATTTAAGAAAACAAACCTGTACTGTGACTCCACTGATGGGCCGAGTCCCCGATAAACAGAAGTCTCCAGTGACAGGTAGGCAAACAGCCAGACTAATAAGGTGTGTGTCTGTGTGTTTAAAATGTCTACAGCTTCCTCAGAACTGCACTCTTCAAAACGGCATAGAAACTTTCCCAAGCGCTATGCAGCACAGGAAAACATCCTCAGTGCAAACAAAGGCTAACAGGCAGGGAAATAAAGATAGTAACAAAAAAAAAAAAAAAAAAAGGAATATGGAATTAGGGTTACTGCTTGAAATTGTCGTAAACAGTGCAGCGTTCTCTACTGACACTTACCAACGGAGTGACTGCTTTGCCAAATAAGGACAAACATGACACTCAAGTCATTGTTTTTTTTTTTTTTTTTTATTTTCAATTTCTACAATCTGTCACATATAACCCATTTTCTAATGCAGTAATACCCGACAGGGTGGGTGGTATTGGACTATTCTGGACCTTCCAGGGGCTATAAGGCACTCCGCCTGTGGCGTCTGGCCTCATTACGCCCCTGGGCAGTTCGGTACAACCCAATACCACCCACCCTGTTGGGTATTGCTGCTTGCATAGACTACTTTCTTTGAACCTTTTTTATGGAACTTAACATCGAAACATAGAAGTTGACGGCAGATGAGGACTGTGTGGCTCACCCAGTCTGCACATTTTGCCTACCTATTACGAACCACAGATCCTAGTTGATCTGCAGCTCACCCTTTCTTTCCTGTACCAAGGGTACCCTTATGTCTATCCCCTGCATTCTTTTGTTTATTTTTATTTTAATGTGCTTTATTTCAATTTTCAACCAACAATACCATACAGAACATATGGAGCAGTAGACCACATACAGTCATTACAGGACAAGAAACAAGTGATAGTTCCTTCTAATAACCCCCTTCCCTGGCCCACCCTTCTTATACCCCACCTTCCACAGCCCCACTTCCAATCACCTCCCCACCTCTCCCACTGAGAGCTAATGTAGAAAGGTCACCAGGTATAAGGAAAATTCTGTGGTCGTGTGCTCAATAGTGAAATATGTGCCAACAGAAGGGTAATTGTATATTCGTTGGGGCTGGGATCCATGCCCGTGGTGGGGACAGAGAGTGATATAGTAGACAAGAGAGGGAGAGTAGTATACATGCTCGCGCCTACGGCAGTGGGCCATATCAGTCTGATCCAGGGGCGACTCTATCCCCTAAAGGGGCAGGGATAATAGACCATAATGTGTGAAGTTTCTCTCACCTTGATTTATATAGAAACATCTTGCTTCAAATGCTAGCTATGGATTTCTCTTAATTTAACGTTATGGAAGAATTCAGAGGCCCACTCTTGATATGAAAGAGTAACCTGGTCCTTCCAGTTCCGCAATACTACCCTTTTAACAGAGAGGGAAATGAGGTTGATATAATACTGCCTTTCTTTCACCGAGACTGTAAAGATGTCACCCAGTATACAAATTTGGGTGTAAACAGGTTTTGTAGGCCCAGTAGAGGGTCTGCCTTGGCTTGTATAGCAGCCCACAAATGGGAAACCTTAGGACAGTCCCAGAAAATATGCAACATTGTTCCTTGAACCTGGTCACATTTAAAGCATGTCTGGACTGGCAGTTTACCCATGCCATACATTTTGACAGGTGTGAAATAAATGTTATGCAAGATGTAGAACTGTGTCCACCTCAACCTGTCATTTGCAGTGTAGCGGTAAACAGCCTGTCAGACTTTGTCCCAGTTGAATGGAGTAGAGGGGAGGGCACTCAACCAGTATAGGGAATGGCCCCTCTTGGTGGGATTTAGGGAGGCATATAGTGTGGACACCAACCGTGATATGGTATGTGGCTGCCAGGCCAGGTCTTGGAGTTCTTGCAGGGTTGTCCCCTTGATCGATATCCCATTGACCAAGCCCAAAGCAATTAATTAACATATGCCTGAGTTGATGGATAAGGAAAGAGAGCCTCCTTGGCAAGTGAAGCCAGTCTAAGAACTCCAGCACCGATCTCACTTTCCCCGTGGGCAACTAGGTCTTTAATTCATGCATTTTTGAATTCTCTGTTTTTGCCCCACCACCTCCTTTGGGAGGCCAATCCAAGCATCCACACCTCTTTCAGTGAAAGACTACTTCCTCATGTTACCCTTGAACACCCCCCCAAATTCATTTCGTGCCCCTTGTTTTTGAATATATATATATATTTTTTTTAATGCAAGTGTTTTTTCCTCTTTGGCCTTCCAGCATACTTCTGTCCTCCTCCAGTCCCCGGTCACCACCGCACACCTCTGCATCTCCCAAGCTTTGTATCCCCCCCCCGTGGTGGCGTGGAAGGAGAGAGAGAACTGTCCTCTCTCCCCTCCTGAGCACAGTCTGGAGTAAGCCCTCGAAGTGGTGGTGCCAGAGTACTGGAGGGGCTTCATGGAGCCGGCAGCTCTGTTTCTGTTTTTCCTTTATCATTCCTCTCGTGGCTGTGAACGTGAATGCATGGAGGCGCGTGCGTCATGAAACCACATCACTTGTTTCCCTTGACTCTGGCTCTACCCCATCCTCCACCTGGGGGGGCAGCCAAGGAGCAGTATGACATGCCCACCCTTCCCCAGGAGAGGAGAGCATTTGTCGGACACTCTATCTCTGCTTCCCCCGCCGTTCCGTGCTTGTTCCTGAACACTGATCGCTGGCGTGGCGCGAGGTGTGGCATCCAGCGCCTCAACCCTCCACACCACCGGGCCGACGCACATCTTTTTAAGATGCTACTCTCCTGTACCTTGTTTCAACTCCTCAGATATTTGAACGTTTCTATCATGCCCCCTCTCTGTCCTCTTCTCTCCTCCAGGGAATACATATAGAGTTCCGCTAGCCTCTTCCCATGGGGCTTTTCATGCAGACCCTGCCCCATTTTAGTAACCCTCCTCTGAACCAACTCCAGTCTGTCCTTCCAGAGATGTGGTCTCCAGAACTGGACACAGTACTCCAGCTAAGGTCTCACCAGCGATCTGTACACCTCAGCTAATATCAGGAACCAGTCAGACTGCAATAAAATAGACAAAGAAATAAGGGATAAATATATCCCTCTATATGTATTGATGATTAATCAGAAGAATCTGAACTATGTAAAGTGATTTTGTGGACCTAGGGTGCCACCTTCAGGATATGGTACCTTAGGGCCACTTAAGTACCTGTGTGTAATTTTTAATATTTATTTTCATCCTTTTTTTTGTGTGTGTGTGTGTGTGTATTTATTTATGCAACTATCCGGGTTGGCCGACCCCCAGCTCCGACTCACAGAATTACAGGGACTTACCTTATCCCGGCCTGAGAGCAGTGGCTCATGGAGGTTGGGCTTCATCCAGCCGCTGAAATTTTTCTCTTCCATTTTTCTCCTTGTTAACCCGGGGCCCAAAGAGTAGAGACGAATGCGCGTGGAGGCGCGCATGCATACTACAGCCCCAGTGACAGCCCCATCCACCCACTCTATGGCCTAATGCCTGTGTGCTCCCTCGGCTGTTCTGCTCCCAGCCTCCACCAGGAGGCAGACCTGCACCAAAGGATGCACCAGATCCTCCCCGGACAGGAGAGCTGCCTTTCGGCTGCTCTAGCCAGCTCTATACCCCCCCCCGCTGGCCTCCGACGGCCCAAGCTCGTTCCTGAACTCGGATCGCCGGCATGGTGCGAGGTAAGGCGTTCAGCGCCTCAGTCCTCTGCGCCACTGGGCCGGCATTTTCAGCCTTTTTAAGTGGTAAGAGACTGGTTTGACCCCAACAAGGTGCCCAGCCAATCCCTTACACTTTCTGATTCAGCTACATGCCCTCATGCTCAGGCACATAGTAGTGTCAGTGGCTCAGTAGGTAGCACACTCGCCTCTGAGGCCGGGAGATCAGAGGGCTGTGGGTTCAGTTCCCACATCTGGCACTTGGGTTAATATCCCAGTGCTGACACTGTAGTGCAGCATGAGAGGGGTGCTGCACTTCTGAGGTGCCGTCTTTCGGATGAGACGTTAAACCAAGGTCCCATCTGCCTGGACTGGTGGAAGTTAAGGTGGATGTTAAAGATCCCATGGCACTTATCGAAAAGAGTAGGGGAATTTCCCCGGTGTCCTGGCCAAATTTCCCTCATTCACTACAAATACCACCAACAGCTTAATCTGGTTCAAGATCAGTTGGCATTCATCTGTATCCCCCTCCCCCGGGTCGTGCCTGAAAATAGGCAGGATTTGTCTGCACTTACCCGGTCAACAAAAACTAAAATAAAATAAAAATAACAAAATATGAAGCATGGGAAATCTTGGGGGCAAGTCCCATTGAAATGAATGAGACTGATGCCCCATTGAAATGAATAGGACTGTTTTTTACTTAATTTTTAATACATTAGGATGGTGACCTTAAGATTAATAAGGTCCACTGATCCGACTAACAAGGCCCTTGTTAGTCGATTGGTGGCCAAGGCCCTTCTTAGTCTATCGGTGGCCCTTATTAATCTCCAGGTTGCGATCGTATTGCATTAGAAAGTAAGGAAAAATCGGTCCCATTCATTTCAGCGTGGCTCGCCCCCACTTCCTCCTTTGCTTCACGTTACTACATGTAGCTGAATCAGGAAATGAAAGGAATCGGCTGGCCACCTTCTCAGGGCCAATCTACAATCCCTTACCACTTAAAAAAGGCTGAAAATAAAATACTAAATATTAAAATTACACAGAGTGAGTATCGCGGACCTAAGGTACTATGTCCCAAAAATGGTACCTTAGGTCATAAAGTGTACTAAATCACTTTAAACAGGTTATCCTTTAAATGTTATCAAGTACCGGAATGGATTATAATCAGAACAAATATTTACTAAGATGTTTTAATAGGTTTTACATTTGCTAATTAGATATATTGTCCTTATTATTTAATTTGCTAATTTATGGAAACCTCTGTTGTATTTTTGATGTTACTCTTTATGAAAACTAGTAACGTATTTTAGGGAATAAATGCTGTCTGTGCTGATGGATTCTATTTGTTTGCACCCATACCTTTTTTTTTTTACCAGAATACTTCAGTGAAGAAAATGAATATGAGTTTGAAGAGCCATCTTCGAGCATGCTTATGGAAAATCCCGAAGGTAGAGAGATAAGTAATTCTGACCTCCTTTGGGATTCTTGTCCCTCGAGCACATGTGACTAGCACAGCACAAGAGTATTTGTTTTGGCAGGTGTCATAGCCTGAGAAAAACTCCTGACCCTGGGAATTTTAAACTGACAATCATTCTTTCCAAAAACATCCATGCATACTGTTAAAGGAGAGCCTGTAACCTGCACGTCTTTATTTTTTTTGTAGAATTCATTTTTCTAACACTTGTCTGCAGTTTTTTTTTTCTCTGACTTCAGTGGCATTTCTGTAAATGTAGTTAGTATTTCTAAGTTAAACACCGCTGATAAGGACCCTTTTAGAACCAAATTACATTATTTTTGTTCTTAGAATTACCGGCAAGGGTTGATTACAACTCAAAACCAGTGCAGTACCTAAAATTATCCATTACGCACACTACATTACATACACATTTGTAACAGGGAATTGCCTCACTGTCACACACTGACTGTATGGAGCAGGAGACACAATACCTGCAACCAGGAGCTGAGGCAAAATATAAAGGTTACTCACCTGTAACAGGAGTTCTAGGAATGGTATATGTTGTTCATCCACACTGTCTGGCAGGTATCCTTGCTGCTTTAATTCTTGCTGGAAGGTCTTCAAGCTGGCTCCTCCCACCCACCCGGGTGGTAAAACTCTCGGCTCCGCCCCATGACGCCAGATCTGACCCGCTGGAAGCTCAGTTGTGCGTCAAAGCCGGGAGATCGGGTAATGGTGGGATGAACAATACAGCACCATTCCTAGAACTCCTGTTACAGGTGAGTAACCTGCATTTCTAGGGACATGGATATGTTGTTCATCCACACTGTCTGGCAGACTCTAGCAGTTCTCCTGGAGGAGGAGGCAAGGTACACCCCAATATTTACTTGGGAAAGAGATTGAGAACTGAGGCCCCAAAACCAGCATCCGGCGTGACTCAAGGTTAATGGTAGTGGGTAATGAAAGTATGTGCCGACTTCAGGAAGCAGCCTACAGATATCCTGGATAGGGACGTCCCTGGAAGCAGCTACCGATGCAGCGGTATGGCGGTTAGAATGAGCTCTTATCCCTCTGGGAGGCTCCATGCCCGCCAACTTGTAGCAGAGCTCTATGCAGGAGGTGATCCACCTGCCAGGTGCGGCTTCAGTGTAGGTGACAAACAGCTGGCGAACCTCTCCCCGAATTTCAGCCATCTGCTCCTTATAATAAGTGAGCGCTCGTCTAGGGTCCAAAGTATGGAGCCTATACTCGGCCTCCGAGGTGTGATTGGGGTAGAACACCGGCAGAATTGACACCTGGTTAAGGTGAAACTCCGACACCATCTTTGGGAGGAACTTCGGGTTGGGGCGCAGGACAACCTTGTCCCTGTGGAAGACCAGGTAGGGAGGCTCGATGGAAAGCGCCTGGAGCTCTCCCATCCTTCTGGCTGACGTGATAGCCACCAAGAAGGCGGTCTTCCACAACAGGTGTCAAAGATCACACCTGTGCATTGGTTCGAATGGCTTGCCCATGAGCTTGGCCAGTACTAGCAGTAGATCCCATGGAGGTGGAGGTGGAGGTTCTCGCAACGGAGGGGAAATGTGGTCAAGACCTTTGAAAAAGCGCCCGACCACCTTCTCCTGTGCCACCGATTGCTTGCCAACCCACGCCCGGTAAGCAGAGATGGCTGCCAGGTGCACCTTAAGGGTCGTCGAACGAAGCCCTTGCTGAGAAAGGGACCACAGGTAGTCTAGAATGCTTGCCAAGGGGCAGTTGGAAGGGTCCAAGCCCTTCCCCTGACACCAAATGGAAAACCTCTTCCATTTGAAGGCATAGCATTTTCTGGTCGACTCCTTTCGGGACACCTCAACGATGTTAAGGACCTCGTCGGAAAGACTCAAGGCCTGGAACTCTAGCCGCTCAGGAACCAGGCCGTCAGGTGCAGGGATTGAAGGTCCGGATGGAATACCTTCCTCTGATTGACTGAGATCAGGTCCGGGTGGGCTGGAAGCCGCCTCAGGAGCCTGGAGCTGAGGCTGAGGAGATCTGGATACCAGAACTGGTGGGACCAGTCTGGGGCTACCAGAATCACCTGCGCCTTGAGAAGCACCTTGTGGATCAAGGGAAATGGGGGAAAGGCGTAGAAGAGGCCTGGGGTCCACGGCCTCGAGAAAGCATCCCCCTGCAGCGTCCCTGCTGAGGGGGGCGGGCATGGAACAGACTCAGCTTCGCATTCTTCCTGGAGGTAAACAGTTCCACCTGAGGGGTGCCCCAGTGGGAGAAGAGATCTTGTACTACCTCCAGCAGGAGAGACCACTCGTGAGACGCAGCCCCTATCCGGCTTAGGGCATCGGCCAAGGTGTTGGAGGCTCCTGCCACGTGAATGGCTAGGAGATCTGCCTCCAGGCTGCGCACTAGGGACCAAATGCAGAGAGCTTCCTTGCATAACAGCAGGGAGCGCGTCCTGCCCTGGCGGTTCAGTTAGTACATGGTCGTGGTGTTGTCCATCTGGACCTGAACCACTTGACCCCATAGAAACGGAGCGAAGGCGGTGAGAGCTAGACAGACCGCTCGGAGCTCCAGCAGGTTGATGTGGCATCGGGACTCCCGAAGGGACCAGAGGCCGTGCCGCTCGGTGTTCCATCAGATGGGCACCCCAACCCATCAGAGATGCGTCGGTCGAGAGAGAGACCGTCTGCTTGGGGTGGACGAATGGGATACCCTCCTGCAGATGAGCTGGAACTATCCACCACTGGAGAGCATTCCACATCTCCTGGGTCACTGTCACGGGCCGGTCCAACGGATCGCGGTGTTGTGACCATTGGTTGGCCAGTCCCCATTGAAGGGGACGCATGTACCACAACGGGCCCAATGGACCACGCTGGTGCAGGCCGCCATGAGGCCCAGGACGTGCAGGAAGTCCCGGGCAGGGTGCAATTGCCCAACCAGAAATGATTGGGCAAAGGAGGAAAGAACCTCGGCCCTGTCCACCGGGAGCCGTGCTCTGGCTCTCAGAGAGTCGGGCTCTGCCCCAATGAACAGAATCACCTACTTTGGCATGAGTTCCGACTTGGCCTCGTTGATGAGGAGGCCAACCTGAGAGCAAACCTGGAGGGCCAGATCTCTGGACTGCTCCACCTCCTGTCTGGAGGGGGCTGCTATCAGCTAATCATCCAGGTAAGGGTACATCCGGACCCCTCGGCACCGCAGGAATGCCGTCACCGCATTTGGTGAAGACCCTGGGAGCTAGGGAGAGGCCGAAGGGCATGGCTCGGAACTTGTAAAGGGATCCCTCTGCTCTGAAGTGGAGGAATCTCTGATGGGACGGATGGATTGGGACATGAAAGAACGCATCCTGGAGGTCCAGGAAGCAGAACCACACGCCTCGTTCCAAGGATGGGATAATGTGAGCCAGAGTGACCATCCTGAAGGTTCGAGACCTTAGGAACTTGTTCAGGTCGTGCAGGTCGAGAATGGGGCGCCAGCCTCCCGTCCGTTTTGGGACCAGGAAGTACCTGGACACAAACCCTGGGTCTGAAGGAGGATCCGCCACCTTCCTGATTACCTCTTTTTCGAGGAGCAGGGCAATGTCGGCCCGGTGGGCCAACAGCGAGGCTGCGGACCCCTGAGGGGCGACGGCTTGAAAAGGCGAAACCTGCTCAAACTCCAGAGGCAGGCCTTTTCCTACCACCTCCAACACCCAGCAGTCCGTGGTGATAGCGGACCAGGCGGAAAGGAAGTGGCGGAGCCGTCCCCCCACGAGGGGAACCCAGGGAGGAGTGACGAGTTTGGGGGCGGCACCTCTCAACCCTTCACTGGGCAGGCTTGGAGGAAGGACTGGCCGAGGGACCTCCTGGACCTTTACCTCCTTGCTTTCTGTTGGAGGAAGCCATCTGCTTGGGTTTGGGACGCTAAGCGCGAGCCTGCTGGCCCTGTTGCTGGTGCTGTGCTGGGCCGGTCGAGGAGCAGGGACTGAAGGACGAAAGGACTTCTGCTGCTGACGTTGGCCTTTGTCCCTCTGGGCGGAGGTGACCGAGTCCAGAGTGGCATTGGACTTTTCAATCCGCTGGAGGTGTCCCTCCACTCCAGGGCCGAAGAGGTCAGTCCCCAAGAAGGGGATGTCCGCCAACTTGTGCTGGGTATCCGCCGTGAAAGTGGATATCCTCAGCCACGCCCTGCATCGCATGGCCACTGTGGCCGCTACTGACCTTGCACAGGAATCACCTATGTCCAGAGCAATCTGGAGCTGCTGCTTCGCCACCACTCTGCCCTGGTCCCGCACCTGGAGGACCGTGGTCTGTAGGTCAGGTGGGAGATGAGGAACAACCTCATCCAGGGAGTCCATGAGGGCGTGGGACAAGTGTGCCATCAGCACGGCCGAGCTGGCCTGTCAGAGGCCGAGGGAGGATGCAGCATACACCTTGCGCCGGCAAAGTCCAGCTTTTTGGATTCCTTGTCGGGGGGCTTGTCCACATCCTGAGCATTACTGGAATGCCGGAAAACACTGTCGGTGACTAACCCCTCTGCAGAGGGGTGTTCCGAGAAACCGTGCAAAGAGCCGGTAGGGACCGCATACTTCCTGGCCATCCTGGCCTAAGGCGCTGGACAGGAAGCAGGCCGCTGCCAAAGCTCCAAGGCTGGGCAGACAATGGCCTCAGCCACCGGAAAGGCCTCCGTAGGAGAATCCCCTCGGTCCAGAATCTCCGTCGGGGGATATTTGGACACGGGCTCGAGCTGCATCCTGGTGGACTCCGTGATGAGCCGAAGCAGACCCAAGAAGAACGATGGACTATCATCCACTGACTGGCCCCTGGAGGACTCAAGATCGCACTGCCTGGAGAACAGGGAGGAATCATCGTCGGATTCCGAAGAGTCTGTGAAGAGCTGCTTCGGCCCTGAGCCACGCTCCACCTGCCGAGGACATTCGGGAGTGAGGGTGACCGACAACCTGTGGGGCAGGCCATGACCTGACCGAGAACTCTTGGTCGGTGCCCCGGACTTTGGTTGTGGAGGCGGAGGTTCCACCACAATCGGTGGACCAGCTGATTTTGGCTTAGCAACCGGCCCTGGGGCGGGCAACTCGACTGGAACGAGTGGTTGCTCCGGCCGTTCTGGCGACAGACACTTGATAGCCGGGGTCAGCTTAGGCCCGGATAGCAGCAACTGCTGCCACATCAGATCCTCGTAGCACTGCCGCAACTTGCGTCAAAGCCTCTCCTCCGAGGAGGAGGATGAGGAAGAGTGGCGTCGCCGTTTATTTCAGTAATGAGACCGAGACCCCGTGATGGTGAGCAGCTGGACCGAAGAGTTCGAGACCCGAGACCCCGAGACCGAGGTGGGTCTGGGAAGGGTGGGGATACCTGCTCTTCCCTCGGCTCGGGAACTTTAACCAGGGACTGCGGTCCCGAAGGAGCAGGCAGATCCTCGGTATCCACCAGGGGAACGGTGAAGTAGGGTTGTCGGCTTCTCCAGTCGACAGCCCATCTAACGGATCGAGAAAATATCGACTTAGTCGGCGGGGAGTCTCGGCAGGCTGGCCTGACGGGGGCACCGTGAAGCCAGCAGCCTCAGCCGCCAATCTCGTGATCGGCTACCCAGGGAAGGGGACCTTTCCCACTCCCAGAAACGCTGACAGTGGGACTTACCTTTGACTCTCTTTTCTTGGGCCGAGAAGAATGTCCTGAAGGCCCCTCTCCCTTCGTGGAAAGGAACTGACAAAGCTCCTTGAGCGAAGCTGTATAAGAGGAACTCAGAGAGAGCGGGATAAATGCCGCGGCCGAGAAAGAAGAAGATGCGGCCTGGGCCGCTTCCTCCTCGAGGGTGATCATCTGCTCGAGCTGCTCAGCCGAGCCAGCCGCCGTGGATACCGCCCAGCGAGCCTCTTTGGATTTCACCGGCAGAAAATGTTTCTCGGGGCACCCGAGCTTTAAACGGGCAGCGCAATCGTCCTGAACATTGGCCGAAAAGAAAAAATTACTCACCTTAGTAATGTTGTTTCTTCTAATGGAGTCTTGCTATATTATGACAATTGCAGTGAGTTCCCATCTTCGAACTGCTCCGGGGGTGAAATAGTTCACTTTCCATGCAGGCATGGAACTCAGAGCGTGAGTTCGGTTGAAAACTCTGTCTGTTCTTCAAACGCAAACTGTCAGATCTTTACGAGCTAAAACTCACTAAGGCTCTGTGTGGAAGCTGTAAACCTACACTAGCCAACTGGCTACCAACAGAAATGCCAATTTTTTGGCCTCAAACAAAGACTCAAGTCAGGAGACGCAAAAAATGAAAAACACAACACCAATTCACCCAAAAAGTAGGGTGAAAAAATAACAAGGTGGGCATCAAAAAAGTGCCAACACTGTACTGCCCACCCACATCCCAAAACAGAGGTTCTGAGAGGGGCAGGCAGGGAGGGAGGTCATAATATAGCAAGACTCCATTAGAAGAAACAACATTACTAAGGTGAGTAATTTTTTCTTCAAACAACATGAAGTCTTGCTATATTATGATAATTGCAGACTACACAGCAGTACCTCCACGGAGGAGGGACAGAACCTACTTAGGGAATAGGCTCTGAAGCACAGCTGTGCCAAACCGAGCATCACTCCTAGCCTGGATGTCCAGGGAGTGGTGCTTGGTAAAAGTGTGAACTGTTTTCCAGGTAGCTGCTTGACATATTTCTAGAATAGGAATGTCTCTGGCAGCAGCCAGAGAAACAGCTGTACCTCTGGTAGAGTGAACCCTCAGGCCTGAGGGGGAAACTTTACCCAACTTCTCGTAGCAAAATTGGATACAAGAGACAATCCACCTGGCAATGGATCTTTTAGTGGCTGGCTTCCCTTTACCAGCCTCGCCATAAGTGAGGAACAGTTGGAGGGAGTCAAACCTGTGACCCTCGGTACGCTCTATGTAGTAACTTAAGGCTCTCTTCACATCTAGGCTGTGCAGCCTTCTCTCAACAGAGGAGGAATGGTCAGTAAAGTACACTGGAAGAGAAATAGATTGATTAAGGTGGAAATTTGAAACCACCTTAGGTAGGAACTTCCTGTTAGTCCGGAGGACCACCTTATCTCTGTGAAAGGAGATAAAATCTGGCTCCACTGACAACGCTTGTAATTCACTTATGCGTCTGGCAGAGGTAATGGCTACTAGAAACACAGTCTTCCAAGTCAAGTACTTAAGCTCAGCTGAGGACAAGGGCTCAAAGGAGGGTTGCATAAGCTGAGCAATGCAAACATTAAGATCCCAGGTGGGGGCAGGATCTCTGAATGGAGGGTTGGTGTGAAGCAACCCTTTAAAAAACTTTGAAAATACAGGATGAGCTGAAAGAGAAGAGGATTTACCTGCTGAAATAAAAGCAGACACAGCTGCCAAATGCACCTTCAGGGTAGCTGGTCTAAGCCCCAGAGTGTACAGATGGACCATATAATCCAGGACTGTGGGTAAATCAGCACAATCTGGGGAAATATTCTTTTCCGAGCACCATATGGAAAACCTTTTCCATTTGGAATTGTAAGTAGCCCTGGTGGAAGGCTTCCTAGAGGCCTTCAATATATCCATAACACTTCTGGAAAGATGAAGATCAGCAAACTCTAACTCTTCAAGAACCAGGCCTTGAGATTGAGAGATTTGAGATTTGGATACGAAGCCTCCCCTGGGCACAGGTTAACAGATTGTGATTCCTGGGAAGGCATAGGGGAGGATGGATTGCTAAGGACAGAAGGAGTGGATACCAGGGTTGTCTGGCCCAATCTGGAGCAATCAAAATGACTTTGCAGGTTTGGGATCTGATCTTGACTAGCACTTTGAACAGGAGAGGGAACGGAGGGAAGGCATAGAGGAACTTCCCTTCCCAACTGAGGACTAAGGCATCCAGAGGGACTGAGCCCAACACTGGGGGGCCTGCAGCAAAAAAGAGGAAGTTGGCAATTGTCTGGGGCTGCAAAAAAATCTGTCTGCAGGGTGCCCCATCTGGCAGATACCACTCCCAGGACCAGGGGATCCAGAGACCACTCGTGGTGGCCCTGAGAGATCCTGCTGAGAGCATCTGCCAGGACTTTGTCCTTGCCTGGGAGGTGAACTTCCGTAAGGGATGTGTTCAGGGAGTAGGCCAGAGACTACAATGTTATTGCTTCGGTGCATAAGGCCGTAGACCGAGTGCCCCCTTGCTTGTTGATGTACCACATTGTAGTGGTGTTGTCTGTTCTGACCTGTACAGTCTTGTTCTGAACAGATTTGGAAAAAACTTGAAGTGCTAGAAAAACTGCTCTGAGCTCCAACAGGTTGATGTGGAGCAGAGATTCTTGGGGAGACCACAGACCCTGGGTGGTGAGGTCACCCATGTGAGCTCCCCACCCCAAGAGGGATGCATCTGTAGTAAGGGGTGAGACTGAGTGACAAAAGGAACCCCTTGTCTCAGGTTGCTCTGATACTGCCACCACTGTAGGGCTTGGATCAGGGTTCGAGTTACTGGGATCAGTTTGATAAGAGGATCCTTTCTTTGAGACCAAAATGCTCTCAAATGGAACTGGATGTCCCTCATCTGAAATCTTGCTCCCTGCACAACTGCTGTGGAAGCAGCCATGTGTCCTAGGAGCTGCAGAAAATGTCTTGCTGGTCGAGAGACCTGCAGGGTGAAAGAGGAGGCCAGGGAGACTAGGGTCTTTGCCCTGTCCAGAGGAAGGAAGGCCCTGGCTTCCTGTGTGTTCAGTTCTGCGCCTATGAAGGTAAGAAGCTGGACAGGTTCTAGAACTGACTTGGGATATTCAGAAGAAAACCTAAGGAGGTAAGCAGTTGCTGCGTTAACTGAAGATGTCATTTGATCTGGTCCGGAGACTGGCCTACTGTGAGCCAATCGTCCAGGTAAGGGAAGATGGCAATTTTTTTGCCTTCTTAGGTAGGCAACTGCTACTGCCAGGCATTTGGTGAATACCCTTGGAGCAGAGGTGAGGCCGAATGGCATTGCTCTGAACTGGTAGTGGCCTGAGGGCAGCTCGAACCTGAGGTACTTTCGATGGGAGCTTCTGATGAGAATATGTAAGTAGGCATCCTTGAGGTCCAGGGAAGCTAGCCAGTCCCCTGGCCTTAGAGAGGGTAGGATAATTCCCAAAGTCACCATTTTGAACTTTGGTTTTAAAAGGTGCTTGTTTAAGTATCTGAGATCCAGGATGGGCCGCCATTTTCCTGTCTTTTTTGGGGTAAGGAAGTACCTGGAGTACAAACCTTTGCCATGGTGTAGGGGAGGAGCCCTTTCCATGGCTCTGAGAGCTAGGAGGGTAGAGACCTCTGCCTCTAGGGCGAGTGCCTCTGATGGAGTTGCAGGTGGAAAGGATCTGGTTCTCAGCTTTGGAAATTTTTTGAAGCTGAGAACCAGTCCCTGGCTTACTACTTCCAGGACCCACTTGTCTGACGTTAAGACTTCCAGTCCTGGACAAAGTAAGCCAGCCTGCCCCTACAGGTGAGAAGAATCGCCCTGGCCACCCCATCAGGGTGCCTGCTTGGCAGGGTCTTTGGGCTGAGGGGTGGAAACAGGCCTGCTTGTACCCCGTCTGCCTCTCCCTCTAAAGAACCCCCTCTGCGCGTAGGCGGAAGAGGAAGCCTGGGTTTGGTAAAAAGGCCTATGAAAAGGCCTGCCCCTGGGAAGCTGCCTTTGAGGAGTGGCCTGCTTTTCCTTGGCTTGTGCACTCCTATAGGTGGTCCTATATTCATCCATTTTCTTCATGTAATTCTCTGTTTGCTCCCCAAACAGAGAATTGCACACAACAGGAAAATCCATGGCCTTAGACTGGGTATCCTGAGACAGGGTAGTACATCTGAGCCAAGCCATTCTGCGTAGTGCCACAGATGTAGCCGTGACTCTTGATGAAATATCATTAGAATCCACTGCAGCATGAAATTGCACCTTGGATGCCTCAATACCATCCATAGCCACCTGTTCCAGCTCCCTGGCCAACTGGTCAGGGACTTGTTTTGCTAGAGCTAGCACAGTATCCCATCTGGTTTCTGGTACCTAGCAGCATAAGCCATATAATTTGCCTGTCTGAGTCCCAAAGATGCTGCCATGTACTGTTTCTTTGCCATAGCATCAATCTTCCTGGAATCCTTTTCAGGAGAGTATGAAGCTAGGGGAATATTAGCCTTCTCACAGGCTGCAGCCTGCACTACCCCCACATGGCTGCAATGCTGAGTGAGGAAATCAGTATCGGAGCCTAATAAAGTATACCTCTTGTCCATCCTTTTATCTACAGGAGGTATAGTGTGAGGAGTTTTTAAAATTTCTACTGTCTGTTTCCAAAAGGATTTATGCAAAGGAATAGACAGTCTCCTAGACTCTGGAATATCCATCATTTCTACATAATCAGGCCCCTCTTGGTCATCAACAGCTTCTTCAACAGGGAGCTGAAGAGTTTCAGCAACTTTTTTATAAAACATAAAATGAGAAGGGGATTCAGAAAGCCTGAGAGGAGAAACCCCTAAAGGTCTATCTGGAGAGATGTCCGGTTCAACGGGCACATCCAGATCTTCAAGCCCGTATTCACTCTCCTCGTATTCCTCTTCCCCCTCCTCCGGTTCATAAAATTCCTCAAAATCGAAATCTTGAACCGGTCGAACCGAGCGCCTCCCTGATGGTGTCTGTTCGGTTGGAACCGGGAAAGAGACTGGACAATTTGGATTGCTTTAGCTATCTTCTCAGCGGTTGGCGAGACAACTTTTGGCTCTACACTAGCTGACTTTCTAGTCCTTTTTGGTGGAACCGGCTCCTCAGAGTCGGTTCTTCGTTTGCCCGAGGAAGTCTCGCCCTGGTCAGAGGGCACTCCCTCCGGTTTGGTTGGAGCCGAACCGGGCTGGCCATCCGGGTCAGCGGACTTTTTGGCCTCCCTTTCCCTGAGCCTACCAACTCTCTTCTCTATGGTGGCAGCAGGGAAATTCTTACAAATCTGGCAGTCTGCATTGAGGTGGTCAAACCCCAGACAATAGACACATGTGGTGTGTGGGTCAGCCTTGGCAAAGGCTTCCCCACAAACACCACAGTGTTGAAACCCAGTGGGCCCGGTTTCTCAGACGTAATGCCAGCCTAACCAAACTTGCCCGTTTATGGCAATCCGCCAAGCAAGACACCCTTATCGGTTCCCAACCGTGTCACGGGTTGTGGAAAAAACGTAATGAAATCCGTTTCTTTTTTAGAACCGATAAGAACCGGGAACCACACTGTAAACAAGGACTAGTAGCTTTAAAAACAACCTGATTGGTTCAAACCGAACCGATAATGATTACAAGTTCCACACAGAAAAACTAAACCTATCTATTACTTACATTACCACAGACAGAGCTTGAACCGACCGGTTGCGGTTTAATTTCAATAGAAAAACCGACAAAGTAATATTTTTAAACCGACAAAATACACCGAGCAGAAGGAGAACTCTCCGGAGCGACTGTTCAGTGAGTCGGAGTAAAGAATCTGACAGTTTGCGTTTGAAGAACAACAGACAGAGTTTTCAACCGAGCTCGCGCTCTGAGTTCCATGCCTGCATGGAAAGTTAACTATTTCATCTCCGGAGCAGTTCAAAGATGGGGACTCACTGCAATTGTCATAATATAGCAAGGCTTCATGTTGTTTGAAGGAACGGCACAACTCGCAAGCCTGCGGGTTGTGATCTAGGCCAAGCAGTAGAAGCACATGGAGTGCCGATCCGTCCTGGACATTTTCTGCCCGCAGGGGCGCCTCTGAAAGCCGGGAACAGATTTGTCCATCGCAGCTGCGAGGGAAAAAGAAGACCGAAGTTTGAAAAACTTCAAAATCATTCGGACGACCGAAGAAATTAGGATCCAGTCTCAAATGCAGAGCGCTAAGGAGGGAACCTGAGCTTCCAAGCGGTAAGGAAGATCTGGCGTCATGGGGTGGAGCCGAGAGTTTTACCACCCGGGTGGGTGGGAGGAGCCAGCTTGAAGACCTTCCGGCAAGAATTAAAGCGGCAAGGATACCTGCCAGACAGTGTGGATGAACAACATATCCATGTCCCTAGAATTATCTGTTTTCATTCAGCTCCCTGATGCTGTTCTGTTCACCAGTAATTTATACAAAGAATGGGCAGCACTGTTGTCCATACATTATTCTGTGTGTTAAAGAGCAGTTGACGTGGTGCCAGTAGGCAACTCATACAAAGGAGGTGCCTTCCCAATGAGCTAATTTAATTTAATTTTGACTTTTTTTTTTTTTTGTGGTAGAGTAATTAAATAAATCTGTTATACTTACAGTGCCTGGCTTGTATCGTACATGTACAAGCCAAGCTGCTGCTGAGTACTGTAGCCCCAGTCCTAAAATCAGCCTTTTGATAACATTAGGTAGGGAACGGGGCTGCAGGCATTGTATATACATAGCACTAGGATCTGGGAAGAGGGGCTGCCTAAAGATACAGATTCTAACTTTGCTGGCAGTTCTACATGTATGGGGCTAATATATGCAGTAATATATACATGAACAAACATTGTTGCAAGTTTATTGTTCAATTTGTACAAGTCTTAACATAAAAATATCATATCATAGTACAATAATATTAATACAAATATCATAAATACCAGCATTCTCATTTAATACAGTACATGACCTTCTACGAACATAGGTGTCAGAACCAGAAAACAAAGCCCAATCTCAAAGAAATATAAAATCACACATGCTCCCACAATGCAAAGCATCATGGGCTGCATATGCAAATCACCACAGAATGTTATGCTGGTCCAACTTTAAGCAGAATTGCATGGTGCTGAAAGGCCTCTCACACAGTTTGCAAAGGGTGCTAACAGAAGACATAGACACATGTTTCGTCCTACCAGGACTCATCAGTATGCCTCGTCTGTTTGGCACCTCAGTGGAATGAACCAGCTACCCTCAGATGGTCTATCTGGGTTATGTTGTGGTGAACCCAATTAAAATCTCAAAGCTGCCTCCCCTAAACCTGTGAAGGTAGGCATCTTAACCTATATCAGAAGTGAACACTACACACTTATTCTTAGAGGCAGTGTAACCCAGTGGTTAGGGAACCTGGCAATGAACTTGGATACACAGGTTTGAACCTCACCACCAGTTCCTCACTGTGTGATCTTGAGCAAGTCACTTAACTTTCCTGTTCTTCACCTCCTCTCTCCCCAGTCTCTTTTTCCTTTTCTCTTTCCCCCTCTAGCTATCTCTTTCTCGCTGCCTCACTGTCCCCCCCCCCCCACCTTTTCTATTGCTTTCTCTCTCACTTAGTGTCTCCCAGTTATGAGGGTAAGAGGAGGGAGGGTGGGCAGAGGGAGACTGTGAAAAGGCAGAGATACTAAACAAATATTTTTGCTCAGTATTTACAAAAGAAGAGGGGGAGATACCTAAAACAAACAGTAGAAACGCTCTGGATACAGAAGTTGATACCAACCCATTTACAGAAGAAAGGGTTCTGAAAGAACTCTTAAAACTGAAGGTGGACAAAGCAATGGGGCCTGATGAGATTCATCCCAGAATTCTAAAAGAACTAAGGGTAGAAGTAGTGACACCACTGACTACCCTCTTTAACAAATCATGGGAAGATGGGGTGGTACCTGAGGACTGGAGGAGGGCAGATGTGATTCCCCCTTCACAAAAGTGGGAGCAAGGAAGAAGCAGGAAACTACAGACCTGTTAGTTTAACCTCAGTGGTAGGGAAAATGATGGAATCACTTCTGAAGGAAAGAATTGTTGAGTATCTAGAGGCCAGAGGGGCACAGGACCCAAGGCAGCATGGATTCACAGCAGGAAGGTCATGCCAGACAAATCTGATAGATTTCTTTGACTGGGTGACCAAAGTAGTTGATCAGGGAGGGGCTGTGGATATGGCCTACCTAGACTTTAGCAAGGCATTTGACACAGTCCCACACAAAAGATTAATATACAAGTTAGCCAGCCTGGGAGTGGGTCCCAAGATGACAGCCTGGGTAAAGAATTGGCTGGAGAATAGGACACAGAGAGTAATAGTAAATGGAGTCCACTCTGAAAAAATAGGGGTTAGTAGTGGGGTACCGCAGGGTTCAGTATTAGGACCGGTCCTCTTCAATGTCTTTATAAGTGACATTGCAGAGGGACTGGAAGGAAAAGTATGTCTCTTTGCAGATGACACAAAGATCTGCAACAGAGTTGATGCACAAGGTGGGGTGGAAAGGATGAGAAGGGACTTGGCAAGGTTAGAGGAATGGTCAAATGTATGGCAGCTTAGATTCAATGCTAAGAAGTGCAAGGTAATGCACCTTTTTTTTTTAGTTGTTTAACCTGGTATAGCACACTAAGCTGAAAGCGTTTTTACAGGAGCGACCTGGAGCACAAGGAGGTTAAGTGACTTGCTCAGGGTCGCACAGTATGCAAGTGGAAGCTGTGGGATTCAAACCCAGGTCTGGTCTGCTGGATGTCACCAGATTTGCAGCTCAGAGCCTTAGACCACTGCGTTATACTGCCACCTGGGAAACAAAAACCCAGGGGAAGAGTACACAATTGGGGGTGAGATACTAACAACAACAAAAATGGAAAGGGACCTGGGGGTAGTCGTATCAGATGACCTAAAGGTGGGCAAGCAATGTGAGAGGGCAGCAAGGAGGGCTGGGGGGATTCTGGGATGCATAGGGAGAGGCATCACCAGTAGAAAACAGGAAGTTATTATCCCTCTGTACAGACAGCTAGTGAGACCCCATCTGGAGTACTGCGTGCAGTTCTGGAGACCCAGTCTCCATAAAGACATAGACAGGATGGAAGCTGTCCAGAGGAGGGCACTAAAATGGTGCAGGGTCTGCACGGAAGACATATGAAGAGAGACTTAAGGAGCTGAATATGTATAGCCTCGAGGAAAGGAGGAGAGGGGACATCATAGAAACTTTCAAGTACCTCAAGGGAATCAACAAAGTCGAAGGGTAGCATCTTTCAAAAAAGAGGTGTGCAAGAACAAGGGGGCACAATTTGAAGATAGAAGGGGGCTGGCTCAGAGGTAATTTAAGGAAGTATTTTTTCACAGGGTGGTGGATGTATGGAACGGCCTTCCGGAGGAGGTTGTGGAGTCACAAACAGTGGTGGAATTCAAGCATGCATGGGACAGTCATAAGGCAATTCTAGGGGGTTGGGGTAGGAAGAAGTAGGCTGCTGGTTAACTAGGATCTGCAGCTTATCCATCAGGTAGGGAAATGGGCAGACTGGGTGGGCCAAGCAGTCCTTATCTGCTGTCAAATTCTATGTTTCTATTTAAGGTACCCTAAAATGATGTATTTACAGGGTTGGCACAGACTATTCCTGAGAGAATGCTTGGACTGGATAGAAACAGACACATAGAATCTGATGGCAGATAAGGGCCGCTTGACCCACCCAATATGTCCATCTTTCGCTACCTACATTCTTTAGACCCTGCTTGATCTACATCTAATGATACACGAACAGGGGAGAGAAAAAAGCATCAAGAAATATGAGAAACATCCAGCCTGTTGACACAGTGGTAAGGTTACCGCTTGTTACGCCCCTGACTTAAGTTCGTGAATGAAGCCAGGCGTCTGACCCAGACTCTGTAATGAGACCAAGTTGTTGCTGGGGTAGCCGGGGGGGGGGGATGATCATCCCAGAGGACCCTCTCCACCTCTGGAGAGGGAGAGTCATGACCTCTGCCTTGCTGCCACCTATGGGACCACAGATGCCACTGTAGTATAGAACCAAGGAAGGGAGGACGTAAGCTGGGTGCATGGGTAATGCGCCACGGTGCAAATTCTCACACTGTGCCTTAGCACCCCAATGACCAGTGGGGTGGAGAAACTAGGAAAATTGCCTAGTCACCTGAAATGAAGGATCCTGGCACAGCCATGACTTGTAAGCCTGCTACGACACTGCTTGTCAAAGATCTCCAGGGTGTAAAACCGTCTTCCCACTGCCACGTGGGCAAATCACTGCTCTGTGAAAGTGCATTTGCTGGTGTCTAAAATACAGGGCAGTCCTGTGTGCCTGGGGATTCCAGAAAGATGCAGGCATCAGAGAGGGTAAGTGTAAGTAAACATAAATATGTATATATAATGTACAGTGAAGCCCACCTGGATGAAGCGTAGTACTGCAGAATTCTGCAGTAGTTACTGCAGCAAACAATGTACTTTCAGTGGGAGCTAATCCCTTTTGTCATGCAGTAAACCTGTGACACTGCGCTTCATCCTGGTAGGCTTCACTATATATAATATTATGGTAGCATGGTTGCCCTTTTAAGGTTAAAGGGTCAAACTTTGCACCTTAATAACTTTGCCACCGTGTAATGAATTTGCTTGAAATTTGGCAGGCACGGGGCATAACCATAGATCTTGGGATCTGCCAACTTTCGTACCAGTCGGATGTATGGATGTATGGCTGCGGAGTTAAGCGACATCCGTATGCGTATTTACGCTTTTTTGCGAATTCTTTGCTCGTGCCTACAGGTTGCACGGTTTGCGCAACCGGTCCGAAAACTTCAGGGAATGTGCGGCTGGTGTCCCTGATGTGCCTTTTGAAGATTTCGTGAAAAAATATTAAACGGTTCAAAAGTTGTTCAAAAAACAAATTTCCATTATAAGTCAAAGGGGAAAAGGTAAAAAAAATGTTTGAAAGTACGAACATACGAAATTTGCCAGCAGATAAAGGCCTAGAGGTCTATCAAGTCTGCTCGAATGTGCAGCTATCACCCCTTATCACCCCTTAGCAAATGCACTCTTTAGTGTCACAAATGGCCCTAGTAGTGTCACAAATCCGCCATTTTATTTTCAGTTGGTGATCAGAAAAATGCTTGGCATTTAAAATTGGGAACATCTAGGGGCACCATTCTTTTTGTGTTTACCTAGTCGAGCCCTGAGGATGCTAGGCATGTCTTTATTTTGGGGTTGAACACTCCAGAAATATGTTTTTCAAATTTCTGGAAAAAGTAGTGTTGCAAAGTAGTGTCGAACCTGCGACACTGTCGCAAATTTTTGTGAAAGCTTTCGCAAATCACGACACAACGTTTCCAGACTATGGCCAAAATGACAGGAGTTCTTTGCCACCCTGCTGCAAAAGAATGGTTTGGTCTTTTGAGTTGAAATTTGGAGGGAAGGCAGCCAACATCTCACAGATGTGCCTTTTCGTGGTTTGGTGAAAAAAATATTGCACAGATGCCAAGTTACAGTACTCCAAAGTTGACTTTTTTTCCCCTATAGACTAACATGGTGGCGTGTGCTGCGCCTTCTGGGGCTCGTATCTCGAAAATGGTGCGAGATACGGAATTTAAGTCATGACAGTGCGCAGCCCATCAGCGAAAACATAGCCAGGAAAATCATGAATCATGTGAATTTTTTTTTCCTACGTCGTACAGTTACTGAGATATAAGCAATTTAATATTCCAACACTTCATTTTCGGCTCCGAGGCCCATTATTATGCATACATTCTTTATACACACTGTGTTTCTCTATGCAGCTGTTGGGGAAAAACAAGGTATGCACTTCTGTTAATGTTACAGTTACTGTTTCCACTTGCATTTATGTACCCGTTTGCGTTATCGTTCCCATGTACGCCACCATGTGCGTTACCCTTTGCGTTCTCGTTTGCGTCTGCATTACTATTACCATTTGCATTTCCACTACTGTTTGTGTTTGCATTTTGGTTTGCATCACCGTGTGCATTGCTGTTTGTGTTTGTCTTTTGTTTTGCATCTTCGTTGCTGTTACTGTTACCATTTGCATTCCCTATTGCGTTACTGTGCCCGTGCGCATTATGGTTTGCATTCCATATTTGCTTGCATTTCCTTTTACGTTTCTGTTTTCTTTGGTGTTATTGTTCATGTTAACTTTACCATTTGCGTTTACAATTGCGGTACCGTGCCTGTGCACGTTACAGTTCGCGTTCACGTCCGTGCTTCCATTCGCGTTTTCATTTCTGTTCCCTTTGGTGTTCTTGTTGCTGTAACACTTAACATCTGCATTTACAATACTGGTGCCATCACTGTGTGCGTTACCAGTTGCGTTTTTGTACGCGCTTGCGTTTGCGTCACTGTTCTCTTCAGCGTCACTTTATGCTTGCATTTCTATTAACGTTTGCTTTACCATTTACATTTGCTTTACCATGTGCATAACCATTGCCACTTGCATTTGTGTTGCAGTTCCTGTTACTGTGTAACAAGACATCACGTGGTGGGGGCCCCGCACTCCCGCCACCACATTCCATTCACTATTTATCGTCTTCATTCTCAAAAATAAGGGAAATTAGAGGCAAAAAAATCCATTTAATGCATGAGTTAGAGTTGTTCCACAGCGACAAAAGTGAGGAAATTCGGTGCTAGGGTTGAAAGCCCCCCTTGGACCCCCCAGCTGGCATCGGGGTGCGTGCTGGGGTCGTCGATCCTAACTCTCACCCCATTGTCCTATACCTCTGCTTCTTTACACATGTGATGAGGTGAGAGTTAGGCTGATGCCCTCAACACGCACCCCAATGCCGGTTGGGGTGGGCTGGGGGTCCAAGGAGGGCTTTCAACCCTAACACCGAATTTCCTCGCTTTTGTCGCTGTGGAACAACCCTAACTGATACATTAAACTGAGTTTTTTGGCTCTAATATATATATATACATATATACACACACACACATATGATGGGCACGAGTGTGATATGGAAAATATTTTTACTCCTTTAGAGTGACCTCTGAATATCCAGAGGTCATGTGCAAGAGTGAAAATATTGTCCATATCACATGAGTGCACATCATGCATCCGATTTATACAATGGGGCAGAGTGTGCAAAATCCCATTGCTCCCTGTCCGGGGCAAGTAAAATTTCCTTGAAGGGCAGGTATAAAAAGTGAGCTAATTTCATTGTAATGAATGGGGGGGGGGGGGGCAAGTGAAACTTCAACTACAGTCATACCTGGGCAAGTTCTAAAAATGTAGATTTGAACACCCCTGCAATGGGGGCCCCTATTGTTGCAAAATGTATCGTTTGCACAGGTGTGATAAATGTCCGTTCTTACATTTATCACATTCTGGTGAAAATAATGATTTATCATATTCCTTTATTACTCACCCTATTATATAAATATATATGTATATAATTATATATAGAAATATAGACATATATAATACATGTGTGTATAAAATGGGTAGTAAAAATAATCTCTGCTGGTTGGTTGAAACACATCACATGACTGTGCGTATATCAGAGCACGACCGCACACCTTAGAGTGAGTTATCTGTTACATATATAGATTTATACAATAGGGGTGAGTGGAAAATTAGTGTGATAAATGTAGCTGTTTCCACTACTGTGTGATAAATGACATTTACACATCCTGGGATGATGTCATCACTCACTCACTAACCATAGCCTGCATTCTAAACTGAACTGTTTCACAAATCTGTTACTCACTGCTACTTGCAAGTAACTATTAACATTGTAAAGGACAGTCACATGTTTCCCATAGTGTTTCAACAACTTAGAGCCCATTACTATTCTACTCACAAATTCAAGAAAGACTGCATTCTAAAACAGTGCTGCAACACACAGTTTCTATTTTTCACTGCAAACCGACTCTAAATCACATTCTCTGTTTTTCACTGCAAGCTGGAACCAACTCAGTTAGCACTACTAAACACATTCACCTGTTTCTCATTGTGTTCTCACACTCCCAGCCCATTCAGAAACACTCACACATACTGAAAACAACCACAAATCGTGCTCTCAGGATAGCCTAGAGGTTTGAGTAATGAACTTTAAACAACCGTGCTACATTCAGCACACTAGATCTGGGTTTGATGCTCACAACTTCCACTTCCACACTGTGTGACTCTGATCAAGTCACTTAATTGCCCAATGCCCCCCAAATCACTTGCTAAAAACTCACCCAGTGAACAAAGAAACAAAACTATATTTATGACACTCTTTCCCCTATTGTATAAATAGCACACATGATGGGCAGATTATGTGCTATGGATAATATCCTCATACCTGCATCATGAGCTGTGGATGATCTCACTCTTGAGATATCCAGAGCTCACTTTGCAGGAGTGAGGAAATCATCCATATCACACTCCTGCCCATCATGTATCCCCTATACACACATATACGGATATGCGGGGCAGTCTGTGGGATAAAGTTATTTGTACAGTTGCCTGTGACCTTGAGTAACATCACTAGTGAGGGTTACAAGTGGTCACTGGCAGCTATAACTTCGTTACCCACAGGCACCCCCCGCATATTTGATTTATGCAACAGGATTTGGGGGGGGGATTCAGTTTTGTTGTTATATTTTATTTTTTCATTTCCTTGTTTTTTCTCTATGCCTGGTTGCTGTGTTTGGTTTGCAGGGTTTCTTCTGTGCTGAAAAAGAGGAAAACATTTTTTTTTTTTTTGAGTGTTCATTTAAAGTGTGGTTCCAGTGTTTTTTTTTTTGGGGGGGGGGGCGGTTGGATTTGGTTAGAGTGTATATTTTGGGAGTCTTTGGGACTGCGATAGTTTGGGTTGTAAATAGCACTGTGAGAAGGTGAAAGAGAAACTGGGAGGCAGTACTGCTTAGCAGACAGTACAGGTGGTGGTGGTGGTTAGTGATGTAGTCACTGTGTGGGTGTAAATGGGGGAGTGATGTAATCGCTATGTGGATAACTTGGAAGTTATCCACATAGTGATTATATCACCACCACATTTATCCACACAGCAACTCGGATAACTGAAGTTATGTCAGTTTTTATCCTGACACCTGTTGTATATAAATATATATAGAGTGTGTGTGTGTGTGTGTCATATATATATATATATATATATATATATATATATATATATATATATATATACATATGTGTGTACATATATGCAATAGAGGTGGCCATATATTTCATTAGATAAACACATTTATCTTAGTCACTGTATATATAAATAGGGGATACATGATGGGTAGGAGTGTGACAGCATAAATATACTCACTCCTGAAGAGTGAGCTATGGATACTCACGAGTGCCAAAGGCACGAGTGAGAATATCCATGGCTCACGATGCAAGGAGTGAGTATATTACACATATCACATGATCCGCACATCATGTGTGTGGTTTATACAATGGGGAGGAGCTTCCAAAGTACAGTTCTGTTTTCCTGTGTGTTCTTTTATTGTTTGGTAACTGGGTTTGTTTTTAGAGGTGACTGGTTCAGAGTCACACAGTGTGCATGTGGAGATTGTAAGAATCAAACCCAGGTCTGGTATGCTGGATTTACTAAGCTTGTTTAAAGCTCATGACTATAACCTCTAGGCTATATTGAGAGCACTGTTTGATTGTGTTCTGTGTGTGTGTTTAAGTGTTTCTGAATGGGCTGGGAATGTTACCCACATTATAAGAAACAGGTGAATGTGTTTGGCAATGCTAATTAAACTAGTTTCAGCAAGCAGTGAGGAACAGCTGCTGTGAGGCACTGTGATTTAGATTGCAGGTTTTCTTGAACTGAACTTAAAATAGTAATGGGCTGGGAGTTTTACAAACCCTGTGGGAAACAGGTAAATGTTCTTTGCAATGTTAAGTGAGTTACTTGCAAGTAGCAGTGAGAAACAGAAAGTGTGAGGCACTGTTATTTTGAATGCAAGATTTTTTGAAAGTGTAGTAATGGGTTGGGAGTTTTACAACACTGTGGAAAACAGCTGAATGCCCTTTGAATGTTAATTGAGTTACTTGCAAATAGCAGTGAGAAATAGATTTGTAAAGAAGTTCAATTTAGTATGCAGGCTGGAGTGAGTCAGAGTGTGATAAACGGAAGGTATTTTAACTCCAGTAATGTCATCACCAGATATCTCACTCTGGTGGAAATAACATGTTTTATTATCACTGTGGAGCTCTCACCCCCATTGTATAAATATATTTATACACGTATACATACAGTGCTGGACTACTTCCTACTTCTACACACTTTCACTTTCTGACACACACTCTCTCTCTCTACTGGTGTGTACACATCTTGCCCCAACCACTATAATACACCCAGTTCAAAAATCTGTTTCTTTTTTTTAATCTCTCCCCAGCATCATCCACCTGAACAGTCCTCACACCAAAAAACACTATGTAATTACAAGCCACAGATGCAGTATTTCTAACTTGCAGTCCTCTGCCTGTATCGCCTTCCCAACCAGGTTCCGAACTGCCTCAGCCCCGACTTCCTAAAGAACTTTCAAACAGCCAAACTGCAGTGTTTTTTAAACTAATCTCTCCCCTGCATCCATGACCCACAAACAACAAGACTGCTAACCTGAAAAAAAAAGTTTCATATACGAAATCACTCTGATTTTGTTTTTCTTTCTGCTTCACGCACTTGCTCACATTGCCATTACAGATCGCTCAGCTTGGTCTCCTCTTCCTTCTGATGCCACTCACTCCACTCCAAATTCCAAGCTTTCATGAAAAAAATTAAAAATAAAGAAGAAAAATACTTCATAACAGTCACTATTCTTTCAGCAAGCGCTCACTAAACTCACCTGACATTTTCTTGTATTCTTTCATCGAGCACTCGCTAAACTCAGCCACCAGTTTTCCTTTAAAAAAATGTTAGAACATACTTTCACCCAATCAGATGTAACGAACCACAGAGGGAGGCGCATCAACCTGTCAGATCACAAAATAAACTCCCACACTTTTTCATATTTCTTTATTTCAAAAAACATTCTTTATAAACTACACATATACACAAGGTCCTTCCCTATTACATAAATGAAATATGCAGGGGAGAACTTGTGTAAAATATGATGTACTGTATGCACACTTGTGCTGTTTGCCCTTGACCACCACACTCATAGCTTACGCCACTCGTGAGGTTACCCAAAGTCAAACAGCACTCATAGCTTACGCCACTCGTGAGGTTACCCAAAGTCAAACAGCACTCATGTGCATAAATCATATATCACATAGGTCCCCCCGCATATCCCATATATATATACATATATTATATATATATAATAGATAAACCACTCTGAGGTGTGCAGTCGCACTCTGATATACCCACGCCTTGGTGTGCGTCACCCACCCAAGGCGTGTGTATCTCAGAGTACGACCACATACCTCAGAGTGGTTTATCTATCTTATAAAATGCCAACATTGTTTTGGAGGGGGTTAAAAGTTGAGGTGTGCAGTTGCACTCTGATATACACACGGTCATGTGATGTGTTTTATGCAGTCAGAAGTTTGGATTTGGAGGATAATATCTTCATTTTATAAATATATTTATATAATTGGGTGAGTGATAAATGAGTGAGATAAAACAGTGCATCATCCACTGCAGTGTGATATTTTTACCCTCTGCTCTCCTGTGATGATATCAGCCATTTACACACACAGGTCACACATAGGTCACTGATATCATCACTCTAGGCAGCTTTCCTCTCAACATACAAGAAAAACCTATGCTGTTACCATAGACACAAATGCAAACCTACATGAGAGGTGTCTCTGCTACCTGCAGTTAACTCAGTTAGCATTGCAAAACACTGTCATCTGTTCCCCACACTCTAACTTCCAGCTCATTACTGTGATACTCTCAGCTTGACTGCAGCCGGAATTCTAAAGAGCAGTTTCACAGAACAAGCTGTTCCTCACTGCTGCCTGCAACTAACTCAATTACCACGGAAAAACGGTCTCAGCTGTTCCTCACACTCTGACTCTCAGCCCATTACTGTGATACTCTAACCTTAACTGCAGCCAGACTTCTAAAGAATACAGCTTCACAAAATAGTCTGTTTCTGACTCCTACCTAAAACTAACACATTTAGCATTGCAAAACACACTCATCTGTTTACCACAGAGTTTGCAACACTGCCAGCTCATTCAGAAAAACTCACGCACAGAATGAGCAAACACATAAACAGGAACAGAACACAAGACAACATAACAATACAATACTTCTGAAACTCCTGGCCCTATTGTATAAATCGAATACGTGATGTGCAGATTCTGTGCTATGGCAAAGATTGTCACTCCTGCATCATGAGCTCTGGATATCTCACTCTGCAGGAGTGACAATATTTGCCATATCACACTTATGCCCATCACGTATCCCATATTTATATATAATTATAATATTTAGATTTTGGTAACTGGGTAAACACAGTGGGACCAGAGGTCCCTTTTCAGGGGTGACCCGGGATTAGTTACATACACTATAGATTATATACAGTGGATGATAATATAGTGGTTAAAATTGTAACATACATTGGAGAGACAGTAATTACAGTTGACAATCTAGAATTTACATATGGCACAATGCATAGGATTACAGTACAGTAGTTACAGCTGACACATTCACTGGAACATGAACTGAAATACAGTGGTTGCAGTTGACACATTCATTAGACTGGCAAGGAAATAGGGGGCTAGCGATTGCAGCCGCAGAGGCTAAGTTCCAGAAGGTACACTTTGAGGCCCAACTTGAACCCTTGGAGAGAAGGCCTGTCAACCAAATTTGCTGGGAGCATGTTCCATAAGTGCAGGGCAGCGTATTTAAGGGGACGCTTGGCCGGGTTGATGTGTACCTGTGGGATGTCAAGGGGATGGCCAGCTGAGGATCTCATATCACAGCATTGTACTCTGAGGTTGAGCAGTCCATGCAGATGAGGAGGAGGGCCAGTAGTGGTGAATTTGTAGGTCAGGCAAATGGAGGAGTAGGCCAGCTTGTGACGTAGTGTGGGCCAGTGGAGGTCTGCAAGGACCTCACAGTGGTGCTTCCTGGGAGGGAGTTAGTGGCAAAGCATGCCACTCTGTGGTAGAGCACAGTGAATTTTCTTAGTTCCCCTTCTCTAAGAAACTGTAATGGGGGCCCCATACAGGGGGAAGGGGAGAATGAATATATTTATATATAGATATAATACATGTGTGTGTAATATATTCTATAGTTAGGTTTGAGTACCCTATTTAAGGTTACCTCTAAAATTTTGCACCTTAATAACTTTACCACCGTATGATGGATTTGCCTGAAAGTTGGAATGCGTGGTCTGGTAACATAGATTTCAGAACCTGCCAAGTTTCGTTAAGGTCAGATGTATGGTTGCAGAGCTACAGAGCATAAAAAAATGCATAAATTATGGGGGCTTCGTGCCTTTCTTTGCTTGTGCCTACAGTCCGCACGGTTTGTGTGATCAGTCCAGAAACTTCAAGGAACATGCAGCCGGGGTCCCCGATATGCCTTTCAAAACTTTTGTGAAACAATATTAACCGGTTCAAAAGTTACTCAGAAAACGCTGAATCCCATTGTAGTCTATGGGAAAAGTTAAACTATACAAAAGTGTTGCAAATGTAGTTTTTACTGTTGCAAATTACCCTCTTACTTTCGTGATGTGGGCGTTTTTTTTTTTCAGTTGGTGGTCAGAAAAATGCTTGGCATTTAAATGTGGGACCCTCTAGTGACACAATTCTTGTTGCATTCACCTAGTCGAGCCCTGAGGATGCTAGCCACCCCAGAAATGTTTTTTAAATTTTTGTAAAAAGTAGTGTCGCAAAGTGCTTTTGCTAATGCAACACTTTCATTATTTTTTTTGGGAAAATGTCGTGATTTGTGAAAGTAACTTGCGACACTGTGCCCAAAACAATAGGAAATCTTTGCCACCCTCCTGCAAAACAAAAGTTTGGTCTTTTGGGCTGAAATTTGCAGGGAAGAAAGCCAACATCACAGAGATGTGCCTTTTGGTGCCAAAATATAACAGGGCTGCAAAGTTACGGCACTCCGAAGTTGACAATTTTCCCCATAGGATAACATTATGGCGTCTTCCGCACCTTTCAGGTCCTGTATCTCAAACAGTTCGAGATGCAAACTTTTTGTCGCAGAAATTCTTAATCCCCTGTTGGGGGGCTAAGTACAAAACTAGCCTGGAAAGTGGTAAATAATATGAGATGTACATTTTTTTTCTATGTCGTATGGTTCCTGAGATATAAGCAATTAAGTATTCCAAGTGCTCATTTTCCTATCTGAGGGCCACTGTTGTGCCCACATTCTTTGTATTCATTGTACTTCTGGATGCACCTCTTTCAAACACAAAGCGTGTGTGTTTGCGTTTCCGTGTGCGTTACCGTTTGCAGTTGCATTACCATTACCGGTTGCGTTTCCATTTGCAGTTGCATTTCCGTTACTGTTTGCAATTTTTTTTAGCATTTGCGTTACCATTTCCGTTTGTGCTTGCGTTTCCATTGTTGCTTACGTTACTGTTTCCTTGTGAGTCGCCATTACCATTTGCATTACCGTTACCATTTACCTTATCATTTCTGTTTACGTCACTCGGTGTTACTGTTTGCGTTTGTATTTGTGTTTCTGTTTGCATTACCTTTATTTTTCATTGCCATTTGCATTACCATCTGTTTAGCTTCATCTTTTTGCTTGTGTTTCCATTACCGTTTACTTTTGTGCTTGCATTTGCGTTACTGTTTGCATTACTGTTTCCTTTTGCATCACCATTGGCATTACCGGTTCCGCTTGTGTTTGCATTACCATTACTGTTTGCGTTTTCGTTGCCTTTTGCGTTACCACTTGCGTGTGCATTTCTGTTACCATTACTGTTCTCATTACTGTTACCATTTGCATTTCCGTTACTGTTTGTGTTCCCGTTACTATTTTTGTTAGCATTTCCTTTTGCGTCACCATGTACGTTACATTTGCATTTATATTTTTGCTTGCGTTTGAGTTTCCGTTTGTGTTACTGTTTCCTTTGGCGTCACTGTTGCCGTTACCATTTGCATTTCCATTTGCATTACCATTATTGTTTGTGTTTTCTTTACCATTTGCGTTTCTGTTACCGTTTGTGTTTGAGCTTGCATTTCCATGGTCGCTTGTGTTACTGTTTCCTTGTGCACTGCCATTGCCATTACTGTTTGCATTTGCGTTTGTGTTACCATTAGTGTTTGCGTTTATGTTTACGCTTGTGTTTCCATTACTGTTTGCGTCACCATGTGCATTGCCGTTTGCATTAACGTTGCTGTTGCCTTTTGAGTCACCATTGGCGTTACCGTTTGTATTACTGATACCGTTTACGTTTCTGGTACTGTTTTCATTAGCGTTTTCATTTGTGTCACCATGTGCGTTTACCATTTGCGTTTGTATTTGCATTTCCATTTGCTTTATCAATACCATTTTCATTTATATTACTATCTGTGATTGTGTTCATGCTAGCGTTTCCGTTACCATTTCTGTTTGCTTTTGCGCTTGCGTTACCATTTGCGTTATGGTTTCCTTTCGCGTCACCATTGGCGTTACCATTTCTGCTTGCGTTTGCATTACCATTATGGTTTGCATTTTTGTTACCATTTGCGTTGCCATTTGCATATGCATTTCCATTATCGGTACTGTTCTCATTATTGTTACCATTGGTGTTACTGTTAACGTTCCCCTTAGGATTGCCGTTACCATTACTGTTAGCGTTACTGTTACTGTTAGGGTTATTACTCACAAATGAGAAGCACAGTGGCTCCCACCACCACATACCATTTACTATTTATAGTGCACAGTCTCAAAAAGAAGAGAAATTCATGGCAAAAAATCCATTTAATGCATCAATTAGGGTTGTTCCACAGTGACAAAAGCGAGGAAATTCAGTGTTAGGATTGCCACCCCTTGTACCCCATGCACCCACCCCACCAACAGGCATCGGGGTGTGCGTTGGTCGTTGGCCTACCTCTCACCCCATTCTCCCTTACTGCACCAACTCGGCTTATTTGCACATGGAATGGGGTGAGAGTTAGGCTGTTGACTAACGCACACCCCAACACTCATGAGTTATGGGTCTTACCACTCACTGGTGGATATCAATGTGTTATTCCACTGCAGTCCATTATGTAGTGAGTGTGTGTGTGTGTGTGTGTGTGTGTGTATATATATATATATATATATATATATACACACACATACACACACATAACATAAATGTGTGTGTGTATATAGTATATATGCAGATGGTAATGTGGGTGCAATATTAAAGCACAGGGGTTTGACCAGGAAATCACAGGTACGTTATGTGACCTTGCGCACTTTGATCTTACTGTGCTTTAGTCCCTCCGACAGAGCTTTTATTTACATTTTTACAGTTTATTTACTCAGGCTAGCCCAGCTTATATGCAGCATCTCATTTTCAGTGAGGTTTGCGTTTTACCCATTTCCCCAGCTGGGTGTACTGCAGCACCAATATGTTTTAGTGCCTTGCCCAAGGTCATGCAGGTGCTGTGATCTTCTGGTTGCCAGGCTGGTGATCTAACCATTAGACCACACTGCCTCCTTCTGCTAACTCTATAACCTTCTAGTAAAGATCCCCCTGAACTTTGCTTGAGAGTCTTGATCAGAGAACCACTGTGGGGGATTGAGATGTACCACCCAAACTTTGCTTCCTCAGCGACTGTACTGTTGTGTATATAAGCTGCCCTGGGGTCCCGTAGTGAGGCTGAATGAGGGCCGGGCACATCACAGAGAAGATCCTCTTGGAGAGGGAGGGTGTGTGTCTCCTTTAAAGTCTTGTTTTTCACCTGTCCACCTTGCCAGCAAAAGGGGTTGTGCCATGACTGCCTCGATTGTCGGAGAGGAGGGTAAAGGAATAAGGGAATGAATGGAAAATAACTGGTAGGGTGGGAGAGACTATCAGGACTACTTTTAGCTCTCTTACTCTTGAATTTAAAGTATCTGTCTCCTTTGGATCTATTACAGCAGAGAGAGCGAGAGAGAGAGAGAGAGAGAAATAAGTGTGTGTGTGTGTGTGTGTGTGTGTTTTGCAAGCCCCTACAGTCATCAACTTGAGTAATGAAAATCTCTTGTTTTTAGGAGACATCAGCATTAAAACAGAATCCGAAAATAAAGCTTGTGCCCAGCAATGCCTTTCTGAAACATCTAAAGGTAAGTGCTGTCCCCTATTACTGTTTATCTTGTTCTTGCTGCAGATTACATAATTCATCCACCATCACCCAGCAGTGTGTGTGTATAAGGGCTGTTGAGCTGTTGTGAGTACTTGGATATATGCAGTCTGCCAACACCCCAGCATGGTGTACTGTATAGGGAATGCTGTGCTGTTGGGGTACCTACACACACTCCGTCTACCAGTACCTAGCATAGTGAGTAGGTTTGCTGTGCTGTTGGAGGTAACGAGACACACGCCATCTGTCAACATCCCAGCATGGTGTGTAAGGAAAGCTGTGCTGTAGGAGGTGCCTGAAATCCGGCATGGTGGGTAGAGGGGAATTTTATGTTGCTGGAGATGTATGGCTACCATACCAGCATCCTAGTTCCATAGATATCACCATCGACTTTGCTTTAAATCCTGGTCAAAATTATGCTTTTGTTTTAGGAAAATACGTCAGCATGGAAGTCAACTCTGGGAGTGAACAGGTCTGTCTGAACACAGTGACAGAAAAGTCAGGTGTGTACATGTTCTTCTTCCTTTCATGTTTGGCTCTACAGACTCTGAAGGGTGGGCAGAGTAAAGCTTCTCCCATTTCAGGTTGAATAGCACAAAGCAGTCACCAGCTTACTCATGGAAACTATTGGGGTTAGCAGTCAATTGGACGTCTCCCCCACTCATCAATTCTGATGAGAGGGGATTGTCTTACTCTCCGCTATGCTATTCCACCCATCGCAGCTGCTGATTACTTTAACCAATACCCATAGTGTGAACCCACAATCTTGCAATCAAAAGGGTTCTGTTTTAATAAATTGCAACATAATTTGGCCGGTAAGCATATGGTTCAAAACATCCCCACTTCCAAGTCGGGGAAGAAATTCAGTGATTAGGAACTGGTTGAGTGTGTGTGTGTGTACTTGGATGGAGCTGTGTGTACCTGGGTGGAGTTGTGTGCACTTCTCTGATACTAAATGGTGTAATGAGTAATGGAAGTAAACACAGAAACATAGAAATTGTCAGCAGGTAAGGACCGCTAGACCCATTTAGTCTGCCCGTAAGCCATGAAAGCTCGTGGGAGTGAGGACACGGAGGGTTGCATTGCTTTCAAATATAGGAAGGGGAGTGACTTCATAACAAGCTGTAAGCCAGCCTGGTAACAGACAGGCACCATGCCACTTACCAAGTCGGTAAGCTGGCCTTATGTCTTGTCTCTGATCTGTTGTGCTGGGTGACTGGAACAAGGCAAACAGATGAACAGGAACTTCCCCAGGGTAGTGCTGTGTGACTGGTCAAAAATTAGCAACAGTACCAAACCCACAGACCTCGCACTAGCATCACTCACAGACTAAGCACACACATAAGACACATAGGATGTGCATCTGACGGATGCTAGTTGGGAGGTCTTTGGGTTTCATATTGATTGGAACTAGGCTGAGCTGCCTAAAGGACACTCCTTCTGGGTGTGGGAAGTTTTACTGGTGCACAATTGCTGCCTAGTAGCCAAAGTAACAGTAACAGACAGTTGGGCTGGTTGGAAAGGTTTGTATTAAGAAACTGATTGATGCACTCAGGAGGAAAAGCAGTGGGAAAATGCGGCAGTCCAAGGTGGATGACACCATCACATCGTACATAATAGGAGTGACTATACTTCCTCGTGGATCCCAGTCTCCTTCCTCACAGGTACTGTTCACACTTGGATGGCTGGGCTTGGGGGGGATGATAAGCCCAAGAACACAGAGGAGAACCACCAAAGATAGACATGGGCTAATGGAGTGACAAACCTGTAGCCACCCAGGTAGGCAGGGCAGTCATGCCAGTGGAGTATTGTGGGGCACGTACTCCTACATTCCCACCCAGTTATTGCATTGTATGCTGAAAAAAGGCTTGCAGAATGTAAATTCATAATAGAAACATAAGATGAGGACCGTTTGGCCCTCCCAGTCTGCCCATTTCCCTACATATTGGATAAGCTGCAGATCTAGTTAACGAACAACCTACTTCTTCCTGCTCCTCCACCAGAATTGCCTTATGTCTGTCCCATGCATTCTTGAATTCCCCCACTGCTTTTACAGAAACAGACTTTGATGGTAGATAAGGAGATCATGCCCTCCTTTGATTAAGTTTTAAATGTGCCCCGAAATTTTCATGGCTTGATGTTCTTGATGAGGTGGATTAACAGAGATGCAAAACCAAAATAAGCAGTTTCTCTGCTGGTTGTTTATGTGTTTGCCCCCTTCCAACACTTTTTTTTCCTTGACAGAAGACTTCAGTAAAGAAAATTAATACAAGTTTGAAGAACCAGCTCAGAGCTTTTTAATGGAAAATCCCAAAGGTAGAGATCAGTATTTCTGCCCCTCCTTTAGGATCCTAGCCTCATGGACACGTGAGTAGCACAGCACAGGAGTATTTGCTTTTGGCAGGTGTCATAGGCTGGGAAAAAAAAACTCCCAATTCTGGGATTTATAAGCTGACAATCATTCTTTCCAAAGGCATCCATGAGTACTCTTAAAGGAGAACTTGCTGTAACCTGCAAGTCTGTAGAAGCCATTTTTGTAACACTTGTTCAGTTTTTTTTTCCAGCTTTACTGGCCTTTCTGTAAATGTAGTGGGTATTTTTGATTTAAACACTCCTGATAAAGTACCATTTTAGAACCAAGTTATATGGTTTATGTTCTTATAATTATTAGTTGAGGTCAATTACGACTTAAAACCTATATCTAAAATTCTCCATTATACACATTGCATTACACACTAGTGTGTGTAGTAGGGAGTTGCCTCGTTCTCGCACACTGACTGCATCAAGCATGAGAGGCAAGACGCAACGCTGAGGCAAAATCTACTTTAGTCTTCATTCAGCTCCTGTTCTCTTAACCGGTAATTATAGTATTTATTTATTTATTTGAAAGAGTTTCGCCAGGAAAGGCATACAGAGCTTTAATAGCTAGTTTCCAGATGCATCCTGGGGAAGGGGAAATTGTTTAACCAGGAGAGGCACACTAAGCCGGAGCTTGTTTCTAGGTGCAACCTGGGAGCACAGGGAAGTTAAGTGACTTGCTCAGGGCCACACAGTATGCAAGTGGGGGGGGGCTGTGGGATTCAAACCCAGGTCTCTACGTTTGCAGCTCAGACCCTTAAACCACTGTGCTGTACTGCCTTCCAAAAGAGGGGGAATACAATTGATATGACTAGGTACAAATACAAGGAATGAAGCTTAGACATACAACCTAATACATTTAAAACCAACCAGCTTTTTTTGTAAAAGGCATGCAGCATGTCAACTGGATAAGAAGCAGCAAATAGAAGCGACTATATACAATTATACACATGCATGGGTAGAAGTTACATTACACAGGTAGAAAAATTAGATAAAGAAAAACAATGACTAAATAAATAATCCCAAAACAACATATGCATAAAACAATATAGACATAAAGCATAAACATACAGTGCAATACCACTGATAACAGATGATGCATTAACTATTAAGTGGTAAATGTGGCCAGGCTGAGTGGATAGGAGGTGGAGAAGGGAGATTGTAGGGGTAAGGAGCACCAGTTACTCTCCTCCCCTTCCGGAATGCATACTCCACAAGGAGAATGAAAGTGCACAGGAATAAACAGGGATTGAGGCTAAACAGAAGTAAGAAAGCTGGCACTAGTATTTAAAATAAAGGAAAGTGAACCATAACACATTTGAGCAGACAGCATTGAGATGAAACAGCTACATGAAGTAGATGAGGTTGTGAAGAACAGAGTAGGAGAGAGGGGACAATGGGAGGGAGGCAAACCATTATCCTCAGGAACAAAATTTCACACTGCTCGATGTAAACCCAGCCAGTGCTGAAGGTATAAGGAAAGCCAAGGAGAAGGCAGAAGGGGGTGAGAATGGACAGAATCTAACAGTAGTAGAGTGAAAGAGAGGAGGGGATAGAAGCCAGAGAGGGTTTGGGGTGGGATGAGAGGCTAGCCATAAAATCGCATTGCTTGATGTAAACAACCAGTGCTATGCTTACGGCATGCCAAGCGGGGGGGGGTAGAAGTTGGTAAAGTAGGCAGTAGCAGGGGAAAGGAGAGGAAGTTCAGACGATGTGAGTCAGGGGCATTTTACAGGATGGAGAAACGTGACAGCGCAGGTGAGCTGACAGAGAGTGAGTAGATGGAGCAGAGTGGATATCTAAGGGGAGTAAGTTCCAGGTGTTTGGAAAGCAATAGAAGGTAGCTCTCCCTGAGTTAGAGGTTTAGGCAGGGATGGTGAGGGTCTTGTGGGGGGAATTGCGGAGGGTGTAGATGGGGATTGGAGGGGTTGAGAGAAGGGCAATGAGGTAAGGTAGGAGGGAGCCAAGCCAGTACTTCCCAACTAATGAGGCACAGTGGGCAAGACATCTTGCCCCAAGAGAGGGGAATGAAAGAACAATGTAGAGGTCACAGTGGTGTATATGTGGTGAACAGGCAAAGCGACAGAAAGGGTTGGAGAGAGTGTCCAGTCTGGCAAGGGTGGATTTTATTTAGGGGCAGCACTATAGACTGTTACCAAAGACAGGGAGGATCATTTTCTTTCTTCTTCTTTTTTTTTTTTTTTTTTACTTGTTCTTTATGCCCCCTACACTCCACGGTGACCCCTTTCTTGGGCCCTAACGCGCCCTAAGGCAGTTCAAGGTGGAGGAGGCCAAGAGGTACTAGCTCCCATGAGTGCCCTGCTATCCATATTTTCAAGAGCCTTCGGTTTGCCCCAGCGGGGTGGAGGAGTTCTCCATTTTCCCCTCCATACATCAGGGGAGAGCATTCACCTGGAGTCACCTTGAACCCTCCAGACACTGGTGCAGGGACCAGTCTACAGGTGCCGCCGTGGGGATTTTCCCCTGCTGTCATAAGCACACTAGGAGGGCCAATGAGGCGAAGGCACGCTGAGACATGCTACCGCCCATACCCTCTGCCCCTCCCGGTGCTACTGCTTCTTTGTCTGCACCACCACCAGGTGGCGGTATAGCAGCGAGGTCTGCAGCCCTGCCCGGAAAAGGAGAGCAGCCTGACGGGCACTTGATTCTCCCCCCCCCCGGCTGGTCCTCCAGCCACCCAGGCTTGCTACTGAACCTGGGTCTCTGGCATCGCAAGCAGTAGCGCTACTGTTGCGCCGGTGGGCGGATCATTTTCTGAATGATCTCCTCATGGGCCAGTTACATAAATAATGAGCAGTATTGTTGCGTCTATATTATGATCTTGGCAGACAACTCATCCCATGGAGCTGTGTTTCTGAATTTTTTTTTTTTTTTTTGCAGAGGTTAAATAAATCTCTTACTTAAAGTGCTTGGCTTGTAGCTTTCGTGGATGAGGCGAGCCACCACTGAGTACTGTGGTTGCACCCCTAAAATCAACATTTTGCTGACACTAAGTAGTGCTGCAGGCACTGTATATACATTTACTAGGACCTGGGGAGAGGAGCTGGCTAAAGGTACATATTCTAACTTTGCTGGTAGTTCTACATTGGTTACTGTTTAAATTATGCAAGTCTTTACATGAAGATAATACACCATAGTAAATAAATATTTATACAAATTTAAAACGGTACTTGATCTTTCACACAGTACATGATCTTTTTGACTCAAACTTTATTTATCAACAAATGTAAGATATCCAGTACAACATAATACATGACACTTAACAAGCCAATACCTTAAATCAGGGGTTTTCAACCTTTTTGTGTCTGAGGCCCCCTAACCAAAAGTCTGTAGTGGCGGGGACCCCCTAGTCATGGCGAGCAGTCTTTGTGGAGGTGTGGGGTGGGGTCCATATTTACGTAGCAATGTAAAAATAAAATAAAATAAAAACAAAGCAAACAGATCTCTATAAATCAATATAATAATGCTTTTTATTGTAATTTTCGTACACCTGTATTACACAGGTCCACAGGCACCAGGCCCAGATGGCATCCACCCTAGGGTACTGAAGGAGCTGGCAGAGGTCCTTGCAGGACCTTTGGCAGACCTATTTAATGTCTCACTACATTCGGGGTGTGTACCTCAGGACTGGAGGATGGCTCATGTGCCCCTCCACAAGAGTGGCTCCAAGGATGAACCAGGAAACTACAGACCAGTGAGCCTCACATCCATCGTGGGTAAGCTAATGGAGACTATCCTGAAGGAGAGGCTGGTGGCCCTCCTAGAGGCCAAAGGACTACAGGACAGCAGACAGCATGGCTTCATATGTGGCAGATCCTGCCAAACCAACCTGGTCGAGTTCTATGACTGGGCAACTAGGGCAACTAGACAGGGCCATGCAGTGGATGTCCTGTATCTGGACTTCAGATGGCATTCGACTCAGTGCCACATGGAAGGCTGGGAAGGAAGTTAGTAGGCACAGGGCGGGTGCAAAGCTGGTGAGATGGGTAGGAAACTGGCTGCAGGGAAGGCAACAGAGGGTGGTGGTGGGTGGGGAGCTCTCACACCCAAGGGCAGTGACGAGCGGTGTTCCACAGGGCTCGGTGTTGGGACCAGTGTTGTTTGGGATATTCATTGCAGACATATGATGGGACATCAAGAGCAAGATCAGTCTGTTTGCTGATGATACCAAGGTAAGCGCGGCGGTGGATGACCTAGGGGGATGGCAGGGGTTGCAGGATGATCTGGCAAAGCTTGAAACCTGGTCAGACACCTGGCAACTGGGCTTTAATGCCAAAACGTGCAAGGTGCTGTATTTTGGGATGAAGAACCCAAGAAGGAGTTACCAGCTAGGGGGAGTGCAGCTAGCCCAGGCAGAGGAGGAGAAGGATCTGGGTGTGCTCATTACAGGGTCAATGAACAACTCGGCACAATGTAGGAAGGCAGCTGCAAAGGACAACAAAATGCTGGGTTGTATTGCAAAGTATATCCTCGAGGAGGGAGGAGGTGATTCTGCCACTGTATAGGTCGTTAGTTAGACCACACCTGAGTACTGCGTGCAGTACTGGCGTCCGTATCTGAAGAGGGACATTAAGTTACTGGAGGGGGTGCATCACAGAGCGACAAAGATGATCAAGGGGCTGGGGACTTATCATATGAGAGGAGGTTGAAAGAGTTGAACATGTACTCACTGGAGGAGAGGAGAGACGGGTGATGTGATTGAAACCTTTAAATACATGAAAGGAATAAACAAGACTGGTACAGAGGGCTGTTCAAAGTAAGGGAGGGAGGGCGACCAGGGCCATGATATGAGACTGGAGCGAGGAAGGTTCAGGAGGAGATGAGGAGACACTTTTACGGAGAGGGTGGTGGCTGGGTGGAATGCGTTACCTGCTGAAGTGGTATGCAGTACAACAGTGGACTGCTTCAAACGAGGATGGGACAGGACAAGGGGGAGGGTTAATGAAGGGGAAGGGTGGAAGGGAGGGGCAGCTGCAAAATAAGGGGTGCTAGCTGCACATTCGAGCAGACTTGATAGACCTCTAGGCCTTTATCTGCTGGCAAATTTCGTATGTTCGTAGGTGTATGACAATTACAGTACAAAACCTTTTTGTATTGGTTTGTTAGCTGTATTTAAAATGAAAAAAAAGAATGCATGAATGCCATTACAAACATTAATGACAAGAGACAGAGGCAGCCAGCAACTCCACTGATCTGAGGATAGAGAGGGTTCTGGAGACCGAGGCAGCATGGTACAGCAGTGTGGTGCAAGAGGGGTTTGGTGGTGCGATCCCTGATAGAGTTCCGAGGTGCATTTCAAATTGGTTGCAATGGCTTGGTGTTAAATTTAGCCAGTCATTCCTGCCAGATATAATATTTTATTCAGCTTGGTGCAAAAGGAATTTGGTGGTGCGCTCTCCAGCCATGCACTCTAAGACTCCATTGATCCGAGGATTGAGAGGGTTCCGGTGATAGAGGCAGCAAGGTGCAGCAGCGTGGTGCAAGAGGAGCTTGACGTCGGAGTCGAGAGCAACTGATAGACTCTTGCCTTATGTCGGACGTGCTGTGAGGCAGTGCTGTCAAGTGTATATTGTGCCTGAACCCAGTTTTTTGCTGATTTACTGCTGGAGCATGCTGTTAGCTGTGGTTAAAAAAAAAAAAAAAAAGTGCTCAATCCCATGAAAGGAAGGCTTCGTATATTAGCCGCCAATTTACGAAGCATTTGTTTCCATGCGGCTGAGCACTTTTTTAACACAGCTGATATTTTCGGTCCTCCCTCCGTGGACCCCCCAGGAGCTGATCGTGTTTCCCTGGTTGAAAACTCCTGCCTTAAATTGTATTTTCACATTCAATTACTAGTACAAATACAGAACATGGTCTTGAATGAACATAGATGCCAGAACCTGAACTCAAAGCCCAGTCTCAAAGCTGCATCCCCAAACCTTTAAAGGTAGGGATCTTACCATATGTCAGAAGTGAACAGTAGACACTTATTCTTAGAGGCAGTGTAACCCAGTGGTTAAGGAACCTGGCGGTGAACTTGGATACACAGGTTTGAATCCCACTACCAGTTCCTCACTATGTAATCTTGAGCAAGTTACTTTTCTGTGTTTCACCTCCTCTCTCTACCTGGCTGTCTCTCTCTCTCTCTAATCTTTTGCTGCTTTCCTCTCTGTATTATCTGCCCCTCTCCTGTCTTCTCCCACCTATCTATCTGTTCTGTCCCCATTCCTCCCCCTTTCTCTCTCTCTCTCCCCCCCTCCTTCTCCCTCCCCTATCTCTCTACCTCATCTCACTTTCCCTACCTGTGTCTGTTTCTTTCTTTATCCCCCCGCTCTCTCTCCGTGTGTGTCTCTCTCTCACTCTGTCTCCTTCGCTCTCTATTCCTCATCTCTCTCTCTTTGTTTCTCCCTCCCGTCTTCTCCCTCACTCCTTCACTGTCTTTCTCTATCTCTTTCTCGCTGTCTTGCCCTCTCCCTCTGTTTCCCAGTTATAAGAGTAGGGTACCCTAGAGTGATGTATTTACGTGGTTGGCACCGACCACTGCTGAGAGGTTGCTGGGATTAGATGATATACGAACAAGAGGGCAAAACATTTCCAAGACACATGAGAAGCAGCCAGCCTGTCAGCACTGTGGTAAGCTTATTGTTTGCGAATGTGCTAAATTGGGCTTGCTTTCCAACGCACACTCAGTTATGAGCCTAGGTTGTTGGGGGATGGCTGCGGGAAGGGGCAGGTAGATTGATCATCCCAGAGAACCCTCTCCTCATCTGGAGGGTGTGGTCACTGCCTCGGCTGCAGTGCTGCTATATGGGTGACCATGAATGGCATCACTGTAATATGCAGCCAAGGAAGGGAGGGAAGACATAGGCTGGGTGCATGGGTGATCACAGATGATGGCACTATAATATGCAGTCAAGGAAGGGTGGATATAGGCTGGGTGCATGGGTGATCACAGATGATGGCACTATAATATGCAGCCAAGGAATGGAGTACATAGGCTGGGTGCATGGGTGACCACAGATGGTGACACTGTAATATGCAGCCAAGTAAGTGAAGATGTAGGCTGAGTGCATGGGTGACCACAGATGGTGACACTGTAATATGCAGCCAAGGAAGTGAGGACGTAAGCTAGGCGCATTGGTGACCATGGATGGCAGTACTGTAATATGCAGTCAAGGAAGTGAGGACGTAGGCTGGGCGCATGGGTGACCATGGATGGCAGTACTGTAATATGCAGCCAAGGAAGGGAGGACATAGGCTGGGCACATGGGTGACCATGGATGGCAGTACTGTAATATGCAGTCAAGGAATGGAGGACATACTCTGGGTGCATGGGTGACCATGGATGGTGGCACTGTAATATGCAGTAAAGGAAGTGAGGATGTAGGCTGGGCGCATGGGTGACCATGGATGGCAGTACTGTAATATGCAGTCAAGGAATGGAGGACATACTCTGGGTGCATGGGTGACCATGGATACATAGATACATAGACAGTGTCAGCAGATAAGGGCCTATGGCCCACCCAGTCTGCCCATTTGAGCTTGTAAGTTCAGTTTGTTTTCCTAGAAGTCTGTTGCACCTTACCCCTGACCTCCAGAATTCCTTTATGTCTATCCCATGCATTCTTAAATCCCGTGATTGTTTCAGCCCCCACCACTTCCTCTGGCATGGTGGCACTGTAATATGCAGTCAAGGAAGTGAGGACGTAGGCTGGGCGCATGGGTGACCATGGATGGCAGTACTGTAATATGCAGTCAAGGAATGGAGGACATACTCTGGGTGCATGGGTGACCATGGATGGTGGCACTGTAATATGCAGCCAAGGAAGGGAGGACAAAGGCTGGGTGCATGGGTGACCACAGATTGTGGCAGTGTAATAAGCACCCAAGGAAGGGAGGACATACTCTGGGTGCATGGGTGACCATGGATGGCGGTACTGTAATATGCAGCCAAGGAAGGGAAGATGTAGGCTGGGCGCATGGGTGATTACAGCTGGTGGCACTGTAATATGTAGCCAAGGAAGGGAGGCTGTAGGCTGGGCATATGGGTGGCCACAGATGGCAGTACAGTAATATACAGTCATGGATGGGAGGCTGTAGGCTTGGTGCATGGATGGCTATGAATGGTAATACTGTAATATGCAGCCAAGGAAGGGAGGATGTAGGCCGGTGCATGGGTGACCACCGATGGTGGTACTGTAATATGTAGCCAAGGAAGGGAGGATGTAGGCCGGTGCATGGGTGACCATGGATGGTGGTACTGTAATATGCAGCACGAGAGAGGTTGTAGGCTGACAGATGGAGGTACTGTAATATGTAGCCAATAAAGCAAGGATGCAGGGTGGGCACATTGGCGACCACGGAAGGTGGCACTGTAATATGTAGCCAGAGTAGGGAGGACATAGGCTGGGCACATGGGTGATCACAGATGGTGGCACTGTAATATGCAGCCAAGCAAGGGAGAACATAGGCTGAGCGCATGGGTGACCACAGATGGTGGCACTGTAATATGCAGCCAAGCAAGGGAGGACATAGGCTGGGCGCATGGGTGACGCACCACTGTGCGCATTGCCACACTGCACCTCTAGCACTCCAATCACTGTTGATATGGAGAAACTAGGAATATGGTCCTGGCACATGAGGTGAAGTATCTGGCTCATCCACGCCCCGTGCATCCACTACAGCATCACCTGACGAATTCAAAGAAGTCGAGGGTAAACCTACCACTGCCATTGTGTGGGAGCAAACCACAGCTGTATGGATGAGCAGTTGCTGGCAGCCGAGATATTGGAGAGTCAAGTGTGTCTGGGGATTCCTGAGAGATGCAGGTGTAAAGTGTATGAAAATAAAAATCGAGAAGCAAATGGCAGTGTGGGTGCAGTATTTAGAGCACAGGGGTGTGACCAAGAAATCTTAGGCTTGAATCTGACCACATTCACCAACGTTATGTGTGCTTGAGCACTCTTTGACCTTCTTATGCTTTAAGACCTTCCCACACCTTCTCACAGAGCTTTTTTTTTTTTTTTATCTTTTTTTTTATTTGTTTACCCAGGATAACCTCACTGAGATGCAGCGTTTTGTTTCCTGTGAGGTTTGCTTTTTTACCCATTTCCCCAGTTGGGCGGGCTGGAGCACTTAGCAATTTTATTGACTTGCCTGACTGTTTTGGTTCTAGCAGGGGCTTGAACCTATGATCTTCTAGTTCCCAGGCTGGTGTTCTAACCATTAGACCACTCTGCCTCCTTTTGCCAACTTAATTGGAAGGGTCAAAGGACCACCTGAACTATCCTTGAGACTCTTGGGGGCAGAAATACACCACTGATCTTACTTGGAGAGGGCTCTTGCAGTAGGTAATTACTTGTAGGACTGCACCCCCTGGCATCAGAACTACACGGAAACTTTTGCTAGCAGTGTCTGATGGGGGATCACCCACCCGTCATGTGACGCCCACCAGTTCTTTCCTGCTGTCGATCTGTGCATGTCGGACTGACTGAAGCTCATCACAGCAGTTTGAAAGCCTAATTCGGGGGAGTATGTTTTTTTCTCTTACTCTCAATATTTTCCCAATAATGGTGTATGTCATTCTCTTCTTCCTCAGAATCACATAAAAATAAGTGTGGTTCTTGTGGCGTCCAGCTACTGTATAAGGACCAGCATACTTTCTGTCTCCTCTGCTTGGGACCAGATCACAACGTTGAGGAGTGTGAGGCCTGCGCCCAGTTCAACCAGGCCACACAGAAAGGGCGCCAACAGTCACTCAAAGCCCATTTCCTGAAGCTAAAAATGGCTTCCATGGAAAAAGAATTCAAGAAGCTCAAAAGCGCCTCCTCCTCTCCAACTGACCCCCATAAGAAGAAAAAGAGAGACAAGGAAAAACATTGGGACCGGGCGCATTCCCCTTCCCCTCCTACGAAGTCGCCCAGGGACTCTTCAGCGGAGAACTCTGCCCCCTTCCTCCAGGAAATTGAGCGCCATGGCCAAGCTTGCTCTCCCGCCAGCACAGCAGGCTTTGGCTGCCCTTCTGCCACTGGTCACAGTGATGGCGGGTACCTTGGATTCGTCCAAGGCTGCCGCCGCACTTAGGCCCATCGCAACCCGGAACTCTAAGTCAGCTGGCACGGCCACTAAGTCGCTCGTTGGACCCTCCGACAATTGCACAACCTTTTCGCATCCATCAGGTTCTGACAGTGCACAACTAGACGTCCACTCCATCCTGGCTAGAGGACAAGGGTAGCCCCAGGACTCCATTCATGGAGAACCCCCGTCTCCTCCTCCGGTTTCACTGGACCCGCAGGTCCCTACGGAAGAAGACCTTTCGTCGGATATACTTGATATCGGGGTCACCAAAGACCTTATGGTGGCTTCGCTGGCGTCAGCGGGGGTGCCAGACCCTACTGTTCCTCAGCGCCTGCAGAGTCCCTTACTCACTCCATCAGGACCGCCAGCAGTCCACTCTCCGGGGCTCCCATCAGGTTTCCCACCTTTGAGGTCACCTTCAGGACTTCCGCCTTCGGGCACTTCAACGGGGCCCCCCCCCCCCAGCAGGTCCACTGGCAGGCCTTCCTTCAGGCTACCCCCCATCAGGGCCACTGTCAGGCTATCTTCTGTCAGGGCCGCTTACCCTTGTTGGAGGTCAGGGTCTCCCCCTCCCCCCAAAAGTCGTACTCCACCTTCTCCCTCTCCACCTCCTCCGGCTCAATCACAGTGGGATTTTAGGGAGATTTTGAGATCTTAGTGGTCTGAGACAAAATCACAATTGGTCTCAGAGATGCATAGTACGCATCTGCGACTGTTGGACAAAGGCCACCCAGAACCTACCCCTAGGGCGCCTTCTCCAGTGACCCCTCGGGTCTTGACAACAGGCCAGATGATGGCCTACACACGAGCCCTGATGTCAGATGTTACTCCTGGGGTAACAGAATGTCCTATTCCTGACAAGATTCCTGGGGATTCTGACAATTCCAAAGTGGATTCAGATTCCTCCCCTGAGGTTTTGGGACTTGAGATGCCTCCTCATGAAGAACCAGTCCCTAGGGAGTCTCCCAAATCTCCACCTGAACATCACTCTTTTGTGGACCTCCTTAGACAAATGGTGGAGGCACAAAGATGGAAATCAGATGCACTAGACCCAAAACGACAAAGGTTGGCTGAGCATCTAGATTTCCTAGAGACGTGTCCGGTGCTGGAACCTCATAAGGATTTATCCTCGACCATTTGGCAGAGATCTTCCTCCATCCTGGCCAAGAAAGCCAACCCGAGTATACAGGACCCATGAACACAAGGACCCACCTCAGTGTACACCCAAAGGCTGATTCGGTGGTCATCACAGCAGCCTATAATTGGTCCGCAAAGCCAAAGCACCTCAGTACCTTTCCTCTTGACAAGGAATTCAGAAAGACAAATGGACCAATTTGGGAGGAAGTTCTAATCTTCTACGCTAGCCATCCATGCTCTTAACTACGTGGCGCACATGCTAGTGTACCAGAACTCTTTGTTCCACCAGCTTGAGCCTGTTGTAGAGGCCCTTCCAGATTGTGAAGCAAAAACCACCTTGGCGAATACTCCCTAAGATCCACCAGTTGGCGAGATGCCATTCTTTATGGGCCACCTATGATGCAGTGGATTCCTTTGCTAGAAGTATGGCCACAGCTGTGAGCCTTCGCCAATGCACTTGACTATCAGGCACAGTCCCTGATGTTCAGTCTGCTATCCAAGATGCCCCTTTCAGATGCTCTGTTCTGTTCGGTGGAGATGTCTAGGATATTATAACAAGCTTGCAAGATAAAGGCACAGCTGTTCAGTCATTTCACACCATGTATTGCCTGAAGCGACAGCAAAAGCGTCCTTTTTGTTGGCAAACAGACACCAGATGAAAAATCAACAGGCACCCAAATGTCAGTTTAAACGTAGGCCTCCCAGTATGGCCACCACCCCTTTAGCCAAGACTCATAGAGCTTCAGGAGAGGTCCTCCCATTCCTGACTCACTGACCGCCCTCCCTCTTCTGTTGGAGGAACAGGGGGGTGGAAGGTTCGCGAGGCATCTGGGAGTCCATCACGACCGAAGCCTGGGTGCTTCAGTTAATACAGCCTTGTCACACTCTAGAATTTTGAGAAACAACCCTAACAATCCTCCGGGTTTTTTCCCATTACCCAAAGGTGCTCTTCCCCCATTTAAAGGAGATCACGACTCTTCTTCGAAAAGAAGCCATAGAGCCAGTGCCGGCAAACTAGATCAGGAAGGGATTCTGCTCCACTTCTTTCTGGTACCCAAAAAGACGGGGGATCTGCGCCCGATTCTAGACCTCAGTACCCTAAACTTCTTCATAGAATACAAGAGGTTTTGGATGCAGACGCTGCAAAGCCTACTGCTTCTCCTTTCCAAAGGACGATGGCTTTGTGTCCTGGACGTGCAGGATGCATATCTGCACGTTCCAATATTCCATCCACACCGCGGATTCCTCAGGTTTTCTTTCCAAGGGGAGCATTACCAGTTCAAAGCTCTCCCTTTTGGACTGTCCTCCGCACCACAGGTTTTTATCAAATGCCTAGCAGCCACGGCAGGAGCCTTGGGGGGGGGGGGCGCACAACATCTTCCCTTACTTTGACGATTGGCTTCTTGCAGCTCTGTTGAGGGGGGGTTGGCGACTTCCCTATTGCCTACCCTGCACCTTTTCAAGTGTCTGGGTATTACTTTCAGTTATCCCAGATCCCAGCTTGCTTCTTCCCAGTGCCTACAATTTATTGGGGCAGTTCTGGATACAGTACAGGGTATGGCTTTTCTTCTCTGGACAGGGTAGAGACCCTGGAGAGACAGGCCAAGCTGGTATCCTCCAACCGACTCATTTTGGCCAATGGGGTTCTCTGCCTCCTTGGCCTCATGGCAGCGGCTAGCCCCACTGTCCCAAAGGCCATACTCCACATGCACATCTCACAATGAACTCTTGGGTCCCAATTGGATCAGAGGGCAGATGACTTGGACAGTCACGTCCTAATTTCCAGTCCAGTGCAGCAAGATCTGCAGTGGTGGCAGAACTCCCAACAATCTGATCCAAGGAATTCCTTTCCAGAGCCCTCCTTGCTCCCAAATACTGACTACGTATGCATCTGGAATGGGATGGGGTACCCATCTGGGATGACACAGGACCCAGGGTCTGTGGTCACCTGTAGAACTACACTTACATATAAATGTGCTAGAAATGAGAGCAGTGCTTTATGCTCTTCAGGCTTTTCAACACATGCTTCAGCAAGATACACTGTTGATCCAATCTGACAACATGTGTGTAGTGTGGTACATATACAAATAGGGGCACCTGCTCATATCCTCTTTGCAGGGAAGCGATGCGGGTCTTGAATTGGGTGGTTCTGTACAAGGTTCGTCTCCTGGCGATCCACATCCCAAGCATGCAGAACATTCTTGCAGACAGTCTCAGCTGCACCAGAGTAAAGAGCACATGAGTGAGAGCTAAAACAAGAGGTACAAGACCACATCTTTAACCTCTGGGGTCATCTGGAAATGGATCTGTTCGCAGCCCCATCAAACGCAAAACTTGTCAAGTTTTGCTTGCTCGGTTCCGGGCATGGTTCTGTTTGGCAAGATGTGCTGTTGCTTTGTTAGACATGGAGATCTGTATGCATTCTTTCCCTTCCCAGTCTTATGGAGAGTGCTGATCAAGCTCCAAATGGAAGGAGCACAAATGATTCTGATATCTCCTTTTTGGCCTCAACAAGTTTGGCTCTCGCTGTTCCAGCAGCTGGCAGCAGAACCTCCAGTTCCTCTACAACTTTCCTACGATATCCTAACCAAGGAGGGGGGCACACTGGTACATCTGGGCCTGATGTCCCTTCATCTTCATGCGTGGCTCCTCAAGACATAGTCGCTTCCAGGTTTGGGATTTCCCCTCGGGTAGGTCAGATTTTGGTTGCAGTCAGAAAGCCTTCTACCAGAACTACCTATGCCATGAAGTGGAAGTGTTTTTCCATCTGGGCTACCTCGAAGACTTGAGACCCTTTCTTGTGTTCCACTCCTCAGGTCATGGAGTATTTTCTCCATCTTTTGGACCTGGGCTTGAGCTATTTGTCACTGAAGGTGCATCTAGTGGCCATTTCTGCGGCAGATACATTTCTGAAACAGGCTGTAGGGGCAGCCATTCCCCTGGTACCCTGGGCTTGAGCTATTCGTCACCAAAGATGCATCTAACGGCCATTTCTGCCTACCATGATTTAGTAGGGGGTAAGATTCTGTCTCAGAGGTCTCAAAAACCTTCTTAAAAGGTATCCTGCATCTGAAACCTCCAGTACGTAACCCTGCTCTACCATGGGGCCTTAATTTTCTTTTAGAAAAATTGACCTTGACTCCTTTTGAGCTGGCAAGGACATGTGACATGCACTTTTTGTCCTGGAAAATGCTCTTTTTAGTTGCAGTCACTTCCGCTCGAAGAATTTCCAAGCTTCAGGCCCCGATGTGTAAGAAGCCTTATTTGATTTTTCACAGAGACTGAGTGACTCTGTGCACAGATCCTAAGTTCCTTCCAAAAGTTGTTTGAGACTACCCTGAATCAGTCTCTTCAGTTGACAGTGTATTACCCTGAGCATTCTAAACGGGGGCAGGCCATTCTGCATATATTAGATGTTCACAGAATTTTATGTTATTAAACAAACAGGACAAAAGCTGTCCGAAAGAAGGATCAGATTTTTGTTTCTTTTGCACTGAAGAGAGAAGGTGCAGCAGCTTCCAAACAGTGCCTTTCCAAATGGTTGGCAAACTGCATTAGTTTTTGTTACCAGAAGTACGGTAAAATCCTTCCTGGGCAGGTGAAAGGACATTCTACCAGGGGAATGACTGCCCCTACAGCCTGTTTCAGAAATGTATCTGCTGCAGAAATCTGCGCAGCTGCTACTTGGAGTTCGTCCACACGTACACAAAACACTACAGTTTGGACATTGCCTGTAGCGCAGGGCTGGTTTTGTACTGGTGGTCCTCCAGGGACTCCTGTCCTAATTGTTTGGCTAACTACTAGCCTTCTATTCCAGCCTCCCATGTTTTCCTGTCCATTGGATTCTGACTGCTAGGGACTCAGTCCTGCAAGTAATTATCTACTGTAAGATCCCTCTCGAAGTAAGATAGTACAGTTACGCAAGAACTTACCATAACAGTAGATCTTCGAGAGAGGCTCTTGCAGTAGGTAAGCTTTTTCCTTTCCTCCTTCCACCTTTTTTCATTTGTAGTTCTCTTTCCAGGAGTCTTTTTCTGGGATTAAGGAGCCTCTTCCCATTCCCCTGTCATAACTCTTAGAGGACTCCAGTGGGAGAACTGGAGGGCGGACGTGGGGGCTGCCCACTATGTAGTGTCATGCTGATGTCCATCAAGAAGGGTGGGCAATCCCCCATCAGACACTGCTAGCAAATGTTTCTTTGTGGTCCTGATGCCAGGAGGTGCAGTCCTACAAGTAATTACCTACTGCAAGAGCCTCTCTCGAAGATCTACTGTTAAGGTAAGTTCTTCCGTAACTGTACTGTACTTTGCCACCTCGAAGACCAGGCTATTAAGTATAAACTGCCCTGGGATCCCATAGTGAGGCTGACTAGGGGCCTCTCAGAGAGGGAGGCTGTAGGTCACTATAAAGTCTATTAGTCACCTGCCCGCCATGCTGGATGAAGGGTGCTACCATGACCAACCCACTGATGGAGAGCAGGGTGAAAGATAAGGGACTAAACAGAGAAAAACGGATGGGAAGAGACTATCAGGGCTGATTTCAGCTCCCCAGCTCTTGAAATCATAGTATCAGTCTCCCTTGGTTCTGTTCCAGCAGAATGTTTGCGTATGTGTGTATAATGAAAACCTCTCATTTTTAGGAGACATCAGCATTAAAACAGAATCAGAAAATGAGGCTTGTGCTCAAAACTGCGTTCCTCAAACAGCTGAAGGTAGGTACTGTCCCCATTTTGTGTCTCCATATTACTGTTTATCTTGTTTTTGCGCCAAGTAACATGATTCACATATCACAATCCATGAACTTGAGGGTAAGGGGTGTTGAGCTGTTGGGAGTACCCGATATACTCAATCTTCCAACACCCAGCATGGTATGTAGGGGGTGCTGTGGTGTTGGAGGTACCTAAAAACAGTCAATCTACCAACACCACAAGATGGTGTGTAGGGGGTGCTGTGCTGTTGGAGATGCCCGGATACACTCCATCTACCAACACCACAAAATGGTGTGTAGGGGGTGCTGTGCTGTTGGAGATGCCCAGATACACTCCATCTACCAACACCACAAGATGGTGTGTAGGGGTTGCTGTGCTGTTGGAGGTACTGGGACCCACTCCATCTACCAGCACCCCAGCATGGTATGTAGGGGTGCTGTGGTGTTGGAGGTACCTAAAAACAGTCAATCTACCAACACCACAAGATGGTGTGTAGGGGGTGCTGTGCTGTTGGAGATGCCCGGATACACTCCATCTACAATCACCCCAGCATGGTGTGTAGGGGGTGCTGTGCTGTTGGAGGTACTGGGACCCACTCCATCTACCATCACCCCAGCATGGTGTGTAGGGGGTGCTGTGCTTTCGGAGGTACTTGGACACATTCCATCTACCAACAGTCCAGCATGGTGGGCAGAGAGGAATGTTGTGTTGTTAGAGATGTATGGAAACAATCCATCCATATCAACATCAAACCATTCTCTGCTTTGCTTTATGTCCTGTTCAAAATGACCCCTCCCCCCCAAAAAAAAACTGATGTTTTGGTTTGTTGTAGGAGAATACTGCAATGTGGCAGTTAAACTGAGGAGTGAAGAGGTCTCTGTAAGCACATTCACAGAAAAGTCAGGTGTGTGTATGTTATATCCTTTCATGTTTAGCTCTACAGACTGTGGAAGGCAGGCAGAATAAAGACTCTCCCATTTTAGGTTGGGTAGCATGAAGTAGTGACCAGCTCACTCCTGTAAATCCTTGGGTGAACGGTCAGTTGAGCTACCCCCGTCAGTTCTGATGAGAAGGGATTGTCTTGCTCTCTGGTATGCTATTCAGCCCACCGCAGCAGTCAGGAAAGAAAGTCAGTGGTTGGTAGCTGATTGAGCCTGCTTGTATTTTTGTGGTATTGTGTGTACTTCTGTGGAGCTCTAAAGTTGACAAGCACTGATGATACTAAATACCGTAATAAGTAAGTAGGTCATGAAAGCCTGTGGCAGTCAGGACACAGAGGATTGCACTGCTTTTAAACTTGGGGGTGTGGGAGTGACCCCATAACTAGCTATAAGCCAGTCTGGTGACTGAGGGGCATCTTGCCACTTAATAAGTTGGTAAGCTGGCCTTGTTTCTTGGATCCCTGATCTATCATGCAGGGTGACTGGGACCATGCTGAGAATCCCACAGGACACTCCTTCCTCTGGGAGTGAGAATTAGAACTGGTGCAAAATTGCTGCCTGGTGGCTGAAGCAGCAGTAACAGTCAGTCAGGCTGATTGGAGGAGTTTGTACCAAGAAATTGCCTGATGCTTTCAGGGGAGAAAATCCAGTGGGGAGACGCAGCAGGCCAAGGTGGATGATTCCATCATATCCACACACCCTAATGGGAGTGACCATGCATCCCCATGGATCCCAGCCTCCTTCCTTACCAGGTACTGTTTCCATTCGCGTGGCTGTGGGAATGTAAAGCACAAGATGATGTAGAGGTGAACCACTGCAGACCCTGAGGGGTCATAGGGACACTGGCTAAAGGAGTGACAAACCAGTAGTCGCCCAGGTATGGAAACCAGCCATGCCTAAAGAGTCTGGAGGGGCACAGACCCCCAAAGGATTTTATTAAATACTGAACAAAGGCTTCAAATGTGTCATGGCCTCCTTTGATTAGTTTTGACATGTGTGTCCCTCCCAAATTCTCATGGCTTGATGTTCTTGATGAAATAGGTAGATTAACAGAGATGTAAAACCAAAATAAGCTGTTTCTGTGCTGGTGGGTTCTATATGTTTGTCCCCCTCCCACATTTTTTTTTCTTGACAGAAGACTTCAGTGAAGAAAATGGATACGAGTTCGAAGAACCATCTCTGAGCACTTTTATGGAAAATCCCGAAGGTAGAGATAAGTAATGCTGCCCATTCTTTGGGATTCTAGCCCCTTAAACACATGTGACTAACAGCACAAGATTATTTGGCTTTGGCAGGTGTCATGGGCTGAGAAGAATCTCCCAGCTCTGGGATTTTTAAACTGTCAATCCGTCTGTTCAAAGGCATCCATGCATACTGTTAAAGGAGAGCTTCCTGTAACCTGCGAGCCTTTTTCTGTAGAAACCATTTATAGAAGCCATTTTTAATTTGTTCAGTTAATTTTTCCACCTTTACTGGCCTTTCTGTAAACTCGGTGGATATTTCTGATTAGAAAATGGGCTTTTTATTTCCTCATCTCTGATTGGCTGGTACCCCTGGTACATTAATTTACGACAGACGACCAGGACATAAAAAGTTCCAACCTGCCATGCCTCACACTGTTAAACTGGTATCCCTGTGCCAGTTTGAATTTTGAAACTCTGTAGCTGCCATTTGTATTTCTGCTAGCTAAGTGAGAGGAAAGAGCTGCTTGGCCACACACACACTAACGTTCAGAAATCCTGTCCGCAACTCCACTAATGTTATTCTCTTTGAATAATGTAAGTGGTCCACAAAATCCAGCCCAGTTTCTTAATAACAGTTTCAGGCCATTTAAAATACAAAAAACACCATGATAAAAACAGTGGTTCTTCGTAGCGCTAGGCTTATGCAGCCCTGCTATTCCTCCATTAGGCCACATTGTTCTTCCTGAAAGAACCCCCCCCCCAAAAAAAAAAACTGCAGAAAGAACAGAAACAGTTGTTTAAAAAAAAAAAAAAAATAGAGGGCTACTGGTAAAGCCGGCGTTGATTGCCGGCATCACTTCACCTCTCCGGCTTCGTTCTGCTCCCAGTGTCCTGCAGGCAAACACAATCCAAAACCTCCACTGGCCACACAAAACCCCTCTCCTGATCCACTGCATTAAAACAACATCAAGAATAATAACAAAAAATACTGCTAGTCCATTTGGGAGGAGGGGGAGAAAAACTACGCGTGGTAAGTTCTTGCATAACTGTACTTTCTAGGATTGTGGATATGTTTTTCTATCCACACTTCTTGGCAGGTACCTTGCCGCTTTAAGATGTGCCGGAAAGTCTACAAGCTGGCTCCTCCCACCTACCTGGGTGGTATAACCCTTGGCTCCGCCCCATGATGCCAGATCTTCCTTTCTGCTGGAAGGCTCAGGTTCCCTCCCTTGTGCTCCTGCGTATAGTAGGCCCTGGCTCTAGAATCTTGGGATTCGCTTCCAAAACATATTTTAAAACTCTCTCGAGTTTCATCTTCGCTTTCTTCTCTCGCTACGCTTTTAAAATTTTAATTGTTTGTTTCCTAAAAGACTTATGTAAAGGAATAGACAATCTCCTAGACTCTGGAATATCCATCATTTCTACAAAATCAGGCTCCTCTTGCTCATCCACAGCCTCTTCTAAAGGAAGCTGGAGGGTTTCAGCAACTTTTTTATAAAACATGAAATGAGATGGGGACTCAGACAGCATAGGGGGAGATTCTAAAGGTCTGTCTGGAGAGATGTCCGGTTCAATGGGCACATCCAGACTTTCCCAGCCACATTCATACTGTTCATAATCCTCCTCCCCCTCCTCTGGTTCATAAAATTCCTCAATATCATAATCCTGAACCACTGGGACGGACGAACCGACCTTTTGCCAGATAGTGGTGGTTAGACGGACCCTAGATGACTGTACAATTTGTATGGCTTTTTATCTCTGCAGCAGTTGGAGAAAGAATTTTGGACTCCAGACCTGCTGATTTTCTTGTTTTCTTTACTGAATTGATTCCTCAGAACCAGCTTTTCTTTTGCCCGAGGAAGTCTCGCCCTGGTCAGAGGGCACTCCCTCTGGTTCGGTTGGCACCAAACCGGGCTGGCTATTCGGGTCAGCGGACTTTTTGGCCTCTAGTTCCCTGAGCCTGCCCAATCTTTTTTCCAGGGTGGCTGCAGGGAAATTCTTACATACCTGGCAGTCTGATTGGAGGTGGTCAAACCCCAGACAATAAACACATGTGGTGTGTGGGTCAGCCTTGGCAAAGACTTCCCACAAACATCACAGTGTTGAAACCCAGTGTGCCTGGTTTTCTTTTGGGTTTCTCAGACATAATGCCAGCCTAACCAAAACTTGCCTTTAACGCAAAGCAGGCAAGACACCCTTTATCGGTTCCCAATCGTATTACGGTATTGGAAAAACGAATAAATTCGTTTTTTAGAACCGATAAGAACCGGGAACCGCACTCTAAAATAGTAACTTTTAGTTTTAAATGAGTTTTAAACCCACTGATCGGTTCAAAACCGAACCGATAACTTACAAGTTCCACACAGACAAAACCTTCATTTACTTACAGTTTACCACAGATAGAGCTTAGAACGAGCGGTTTGGGTTAAATAAAACTATTCTCGGTTAAATCCAACCGAGAAAACACTTTTTAAACCGAGAAATGAACCGAGCAGAAGGAGAAATCTCCGGAGCGACTGTTCACTGAGGCGGAGTAAAGAATCTGACAGTTCAAGTTTGAAATGACACAGATAGAGCTGCTCTCGTGCCAAAATTCTATTTTGGAATGGTTTTAACCATTTCACTCCGGGCAGTTCTAGAGCTGGATCAAACTGCTAATGTCTATAATATAGCAAGACTTCATGTTGTTTGAAACACAGTTTTCCAAGTCAAGTACTTAAGCTCTGCCGAAGACAGAGGTTCAAAGGGGGGTTGCATCAGCTGAGCAATGCAAACATTAAGATCCCAGGCAGGGGCAGGGTACCTGAATGGTGGATTGGTATGAAGCAATCCCCTGAAAAACTTGGAAAATACAGGGTGAGCAGAAAGAGAAGAGGGCTTCCCTGCTGAAATAAAAGCAGAGACAGCTGCCAAATGCACTTTCAGGGTAGCTGGTCTCAGTCCCAAAGAATTAAGATGGACCATATAGTCCAAAACAGTGGGCAAATCAGCAGATTCCAGGAAATATGCTTCCCAGAACACCATATGGAAAACCTTTTCCATTTGGAGTTATAAGTAGCCCTAGTGGAAGGCTTCCTAGAAGCTTTCAAGATTTCGAGAACACCTTGAGAAAGGTGTAGGTCAACAAACTCTAACTCCTCAAGAGCCAGGCCTTGAGGTTGAGGGATTTGAGATTCGGATACCAGACTCTCCCCAGGGCACAGGTTAACAGATTGTGGTTCCTGGGGAGACACAGGGGAAGATGGACTGCTAAGGACAGAAGGAGTGGGTACCAGGGCTACCTGGCCCAGTCTGGAGCAATCAGGATCATCTTACAGGGCTGAGATCTGATTTTGACTCGCACCTTGAACAGGAGAGGAAAGGGGGGGGAAGGCATAGAGAAACTTCCCTTCCCAATCGAGGAGAAAGGCATCCAGGGGGACTGAGCCCAACACTGGGGCCTGCAACAAAAAAGTGGAATTTGATGATTGTCTGGGGCTGCAAAAAGATCTATCTGAGGGGTGCCCCATCTGGCAAAAACTATCCTCAGTACTCGGGGATCCAGTGACCATTCGTGATGACCCTGGGAAATCCTGCTGAGAGCATCTGCCAGGACATTGTCCTTGCCTGGGAGGTGAACTGCTATGAGGGAGGTGTTCACAACTTCATTGCCTCGATGCACAAGGCCGAAGACCGAGTGCCCCCTTGTTTGTTGATGTACCACATTGTAGTGGTGTTGTCTGTTCTGACCTGTACCACTTTGTTCTGAACAGATGCAGAAAAAACCTGAAGTGCTAGAAAAACAGCTCTGAGTTCCAACAGATTGATGTGGAGTAGAGATTCCTGGGGGACCACAATCCCTGGGTGGAGAGGTTGCCCATGTGAGCTCCCCATCCCAAAAGGGACGATCTGTAGTAAGGGTCAAGAGGTGAGCTTGAGGGATGAAGGGCACCCTTGTCTCAGATTGCTCTGATCCTGCCACCACTGAAGGGCCTGGATCAGGTCGAGTCACTGGATCAACTTGGATAGGGAATTCTTCTTTGAGACCAAAAGGCTCTCAAGTGGAACTGAATGTCCCTCATCTGAAATCTTGCTCCTTGCACTACAGCTGTGGAAGCAGCCATGTATCCTAGGAGCTGTAGGAAATGCCTTGCTGGTCGAGAGACCTGCAGAGTGAAGGAGGAGGCCAGGGCCACCAGGGTCCTTACCCTTTCTAGGGGAAGAAAGGCTCTGGCCTGCTTTGTGTCCAGTTCTGCACCTATAAAGGTGAGTACCTGGACAGGTTCCAGAACTGACTTTGGAAGATTGAGAAGAAAGCCCAGAGAGGTAAGCAGCTGCTGGGTAACTTGCAGGTGTGATTTGACCTGGTCTGGAGACTGACCCACAATGAGCCAGTCGTCTAGGTAGGGAAAGATGGCAATTTTTTGCCTTCTTAAATGAGCGACTGCTACTGCCAGGCATTTTGTGAATACCCTTGGGACAGAGGTAAGGCCGAAGGGCATTGCTCTGAACTGATAATGGCCTGAGGGCAGTTTGAATCTGAGGTACTTTCGGTGGGAGCTTCTGATAAGAACATGGAAGTAGGCATCCTTGAGGTCCAGGGAAGCTAACCAGTCTCCTGGCCTTAGGGAGGGTAAAATCATTCCCAGAGTCACCATTTTGAATTTTGGTTTTAAAAGGTGCTTGTTCAGATATCTTAGGTCCTGGATGGGCCGCCACTCATCTGTCTTTTTGAGGTAAGGAAGTACCTGGAGTACAGACCCTTGCCCTGGTGTAGGGGAGAAACCCTTTCTACAGCTCTGAGAGCCAGGAGGGTTGAGACTTCTGTTTCCAAAGCAAGAGTCTCTAGAGGGTTTGCAGGTGGAAAAGATCTGATTCTCATCTTTGGAAATTTTTTGAAGCTGAGAACCAGACCCTGGCCTACTACTTACAGGACCCACTTGTCTGATGTTAAAGACTCCCAGTCCTGGATGAAGTAAGCCAGCCTGCCCCCTACAGGTAATGGAGAACCGGCCCTGGGCTTCCCATCAGGGTGCCTGTTTGGCAGGGGCTTTAGGCTGAGGGGTTGGAGCAGGCCTGCTTGTACTCCGTCTGCCTCTCCCTCTGAAGAACCCCCTCTGAACATAAGCTGAAGAGGAGGCCTGGGTTTGGTAAAAAGGCCTGTGAAAAGGCCTGCCTCTACCCCTTGGGGGCTGCCTCTGAGGAGTGGCTTGCCATTCCTTGGCTTGTGCACTCCTATAAGTGGTTCTATATTCATCCATTTATTCATATAATTCTCTGTCTGCTCCCCAAACAGAGAATTTCCCACCACAGGAAAATTCATAGCCTTAGCCTGGGTATCCTGTGAGAAACTAGTACACCTGAGCCAAGCCAATCTACGAAAAGCCACAGATGTAGCCATGACTCTAGAGGATACATCATTAGAATCCACTGCAGCATGGAATTGCACCTTAGATGCCTCAATACCATCAGCAGCCACCTGCTGCAGCTCCTTGACAAGCTGGCCAGGGGCCTGTTTGGCTAAAGCCATGACAGTATCCCATCTAGATTTCTGGTATCTTGCAACATAAGCCATATAATTTGCTTGTCTGAGTCCCAAGGACGCTGCCATGTATTGTTTTTTAGCCATGGCATCAATCTTCCTGGAGTCCTTGTCAGGAGGATGTGAAGCCAGGGGAATATTAGCCTTATCACAGGCTGCAGCCTGAACTACCCCAACATGGCTGCATTGCTGTGAAAGAAATTCTGTATCAGGACCTGACAAAGTGTACCTCCTGTCCATCTTTTTATCCACAGGAGGCACAGAATTAGGAGCTTTTGACATTTTTATTGTTTGTTTCCTAAAGGATTTATGTAAAGGAATAGACAATCTCCTGGACTCTGGGATATCCATCATCTCTACAAAGTCAGGCTCCTCTTGCTCATCCACAGCTTCCTCCAAAGGAAGCTGGAGGGTTTCAGCAACTTTTTTATAAAACAGAAAATGAGAAGGGGACTCAGAAAGCCTAGGGGAGATTCTCCTAAAGGTCTGTCTGTGGAATGTCGGTTCAGTGGGCACATCCAGACTTTCAAAGTCACATTCACACTGTTCATAATCATCCTCCCCCTCCTCTGGTTCATAAAACTCCTCTATATCATATTCTTGAACCGGTGGAACCGGCCGAACCGACCTTTTGCCAGATAGTGGCGGTTCGGACGGAACCGGGGAAAGTGACTGGACAATTTGGATTGCTCTGGCTATCTCTGCAGCAGTTGGAGAAGGAATTTTTGACTCCACACCTGCTGGTTTTCTAGTTCTCTTTGCTGGAACTGGCTCTTCTGAGACAGTTTTACGTTTGCCCGAGGAAGTCTGGCCCTGGTCAGAGGGCACTCCCTCCGGTTCGATTGGCACCGAACCAGGCTGGCCATCTGGGTCAGCGGACTTTTTGGCCTCTCGTTCCCTGAGCCTACCAACTCTTATCTAGGGTAGCTGCAGGGAAATTCTTGCAAATCTGGCAGTCTGCATTGAGGTGGTCAAACCCCAGACAATAAACACATGTGGTGTGAGGGTCAGCCTTGGCAGAGGCTTCCCCTTACAGACACTACAGTGTTGAAACCCAGTGGGCCCGGTTTTTCTTTTGGGTTTCTCAGACATAATGCCAGCCTAACCAAAAACTTGCCCTTTTTCCGGCAGTGTCAGGCAAGACACCCTTATCGGTTCCCAGCCATGTCACGGGTCTTGGAAAAAAACATAATGAAATCCGTTTTTTTTAGAACCGATAAGAACCGGGAACCGCACTCTAAAAAGCTTTTAATTGCTTCAGAATAAAGTTTTAAAACAACCTGATCGGTTCAAACCGAACCGATAAACATTTACAAGTTCCACACAGAAATAAACCTGTCTATTACAGACAGAGCTTGAACCGATCGGTTTGCAGTTAAAATAATAATAATCGCGGTTGAATTTAACCGAGAAAAAAATCTTTAAACCGAGAAGTGAACCGAGCAGTAGGAAGAATCTCCGGAGCGACTGTTCAGTGAGGCGGAGTAAAGGATCTGACAGTTTCAGTTTGAAATATTCCAGACAGAGCTTTTCTAACCGAGCTCGCGCTCTAAGTTCCATGCCTGGCATGGAAGTTAACTCTTTCACCTCCGGAGCAGTTCTAATGGTGGGACAAACTGTAATTGTCATAATATAGCAAGACTTCATGTTGTTTGAACTATGGCTCAGATCATACCACTCGTGGAGCAAGGCATGTGGTTCTGCTCCCTAGACCTTCAGGACGCATTCTTTCATGTTCTGATTCATCCGTCCAATCGACTGTTCCTCCGCTTTCGAGCTGAAGGAACCCTTTACGAGTTCTGAGCCTTGCCCTTCGGCCTGTCTTCAGCCCCCAGGGTCTTCACCAAATGCATGACAGTGGTGGTGGCTTATCTGTGGCGCTGAGGGGTCCGAATATACCCTTACCTGGACAACTGGCTAATAGCAGGTCCCTCCAGGCTGGAGGTGGAGCAGTCCAGGGATCTGGCCCTCCAGACTCGCTTTGACGTTGGCCTTCTGATCAACGAGGCCAAGTTAGAACTCGTGCCTTCGCAGGTGATTCAGTTCATTGGGGCAGAGCTCGACTCCTGTAGAGCCAGAGCTTGGCTCCCAGCGGACAGGGCGGAGATCCTCTCCTCCATTCCCCAGTCATTTCTGGTTAGGCAACTGCACCCTGTCCAGGACTTCTTGTGTCTTCTGGGCTGCGTGGCGGCCTGCACCAGTGTGGTCCAGTGGGCCCGCTGGCATATGCGTTCCCTCCAGTGAGAACTGGCCAGCCAGTGGTCTCAAGTGCTCCGATCATCTCAACCAGCTGGTCTCTGTGACCCAGAGGATGTGGAATATCCTCCAGTGGTGGCTAATCCCATCCCACCTGCAGGAAGGGATCCTGTTTGTCCACCTCGAGCCAACAGTCATCCTGACGACTGATGCCTCTCTGATGGGTTGGGATGCCCATCTGGTGAGCACAGAGCCCACGGGCTCTAGTCCCCTAGGAGTCCCAATATCACTTCAACCTGCTGGAGCTTCAAGCAGTTTGGCTAACCCTGACTGCCTTTGCTCCATTTATTCGGGGTCAGCTGGTTCAGGGCCAGATAGACAATACCACGACCATGTACTATCTCAACAGGCAGGGCGGGACGTGCTCCCTGCACCTCTGCAAGGAAGCTCTCCGCATTTGGTCCCTCATGCTCAGCTTGGAGGCAGATCTCCTAGCCATTCATTTGGCAGGAGCCTCGAATCAGCTGGCCAATGCCCTCAGCCGGATGGATGGGACATCTCACGAGTGGTCTCTCCTCCAGGAGGTAGTACAAGATATGTTCTCCCACTGGGGCTCCCCTCAGGTGGACCTGTTTGCCTCCAGGAAGAATGTGAAGCTGAGGCTGGATAATGCCCACCCCCCTCACCAGGGTTTGCTGCAGGGGGATGCCTTCTGAAGACTGTGGACCCTAGGCCTCTACTACACCTTCCCTCCCTTTCCCTTGATTCACAGAGTGCTCAGGGGGGAAAGGGCGCAGGTGATCCTGGTAGCCCCAGACTGACCACGCCAGTTCTGATATCCAGATCTCCTCATCTTCGACTCCAGGCACCCGTGGTGGCTTCCAGCATGCCCAGACCTGCTTTTTGTTAATCGGCAAGGTACTCCAACCGGACCTTCAGTCCCTGCACCTGACAGCCTGGTTCCTGAGTGGCTAGAGCTCCAGGCCTTGGGGCTCTCCGATGAGGTCCTCAGCGTTGTTGAGGCTTCCTGTAAGTAGTCGACTAGAAAATGCTGTGCCTTTAAATGGAAGAGCTTCTCCATCTGGTGTCAGGGCAAAGGGTTGGACCCTTTGTTCTGTCCAGTGGCTAGCATTTTGGACGATCTTTGGTCCCTCTCCCAGCAGGGACTTTGGTCAACGACCCTAAAGGTGCACCTGGCAGCCATCTCTGCTTACCGGGTGTGGACTGATCAGCAGTCAGTGGCACAGGAGAAGGTGGTCTGACGCTTCTTCAAAGGCTTAGATCACATATCCCTTCTGGTGCGTGAACCTCTGTGGGATCTACTGCTGGTTTTGGCAAAGCTCATTGGCAGGCCATTTGAACCGATGCACAAATGTGACATCTGACATTTGTCGTGGAAGACCGCCTTCTTGGTGGCTATCATGTCAGTCAGAAGGACTGGGGAGTTACAGGCTCTCCTATCGGGTCTCCTTACCTGGTCTTCCTCAGGGACGAGGTTGTCCTGCGCCCCCACCCGAAATTCCTTCCTAAGGTGGAGTTAGAGTTTCACCTTAACTAGGTGATTACCCTGCCAGTGTTCTACCCCAGTCACACCTTGGAGGCTGCGTACAGACTCCATACTTTGGACCTGAGAAGAATGCTCGCCTACTACAGAGAGCGAACGGTGGAAGTTCGGGGAGAGGTTCACCAGCTGTTTGTCACCTACGTTGAAGCCACACCTGCAGCCAAGCGGATTGCATTGACCTCTGCTATAGGTTGGCGGGTAGGGAGCCTCCCGTAGGGTTAAGAGCTCATTCCACCTACCATACCGTTGCATCGGTGGCTGCTTCTAGGGATGTCCCTATCCAGGAAATCTGCAGGGCTGCTACCTGGAAGTCAGCACATACCTTCATTTCCCATTACCACATCGACCTTGAGTCACCCAGGATGCTGGGTTTGGAGCCTCAGTTTTCCAGTCCCTTTTTCCTAAATCGGGGGTGTGCGTCTTGCCTCCCTCCTCCCGGAGAACTGCTAGGCGTCTGCCAAGAAGTGTGGATAGAACAACATATCCACGATCCTAGAAAAACAGGTCACTCACCTGTAACAGTAAATCTTCTACGGACTGGTCTCTTGCAGTAAGTCATTACTTCTGGGAGGTTATACCAAGTGTCACTGTCGCACGGCAGCTTCTTCTAACAGTCCTCCATGGGGGCCGTCCACACAACATCACTTCCTGTGGATGTGTATAAGACTGGGCGGCCCCAGTACCCTCTGTTCATTTTCTTGCCGGTTTCTGCTTGCTCAGTCAGTTCTTCTGACCTCCTGGGTTTGCAGTCATTGACTTGAACCTGAACCGATTTTCTTCCTTTGGATCTGGGACCTGGGACTTGCTCTCAGCGCCCCCGGTCTTACATAGCAGGCCTGTGACCCACTCACGTTACCCCTGCTGCTCTCTGACTCGGGCCTTCTGGCTGGGTCTGGAGCTTCTCTTGGCAAAGTACATTTTTTCTACAGCAGGCCCGGTGTTCCATTAGTGCTCACGGTACACCTGCTGTCCTCCAGGCCCGGCATTTCTTGCTGGGTCCTGGGTTTTCCTCATGGCTGATCACCACAGCTCAGCCAGGCCGGAATGGACCTCGGGGGGGGGGGTCACCTTAAAGGCTCCCCAGCCAAGGGCTCTCGTTCCAGGAATAGGAGGGAGAGGGAGTCGCACTCCCTCCTCTTGCTCTGTCAACGATGGCTCCTCCATCGTCGACGGTACCCTTCTCATCGATGGGGCTACTCCCCCCATCGACAGAGCCTGATGGGCTTTTTGTATAATTGACGGGCCTTGTCCTGTTGATGGGGCTGTTTCTGAACGTTTTCCACTGATGGGAAGTGTTGTCACACTGACAGCATGTTCCTCATCGATGGGGATGCTTCCCCCATCGACGACACGTGTTCTTTCATCTCCCTCGTCGATAGGAGCTCGTCTCCCATCGTCGGCACATGTTTTTCCTCTTCTCTCATTGTTGGAGCTCTTTTCTCCATCGATGGAGTGCTCCTCGTCGACAGGGCAGCCTCTCCCGTCGATGGGACTGCATGCCTTGCATGCCTCGTCGACAGACCGGCTTCTTCTGTCAACGGAGAGGCTTCCTTTTGCTCCCTCGTCGGAAGGCTGATTCCACAGATGGCGGGCCCTCTCTTCTTTCTCTCGTCCAACAGGCTTGCCTCCTCACTCCCTCATTGGCGATGAGAGCTTCCCACCTCGGGACTCCCCTGCTCGGGCCCCCTTCTTTGTCCCCCGGCTTGTCAGGCCATTGCCTTCTCGCGCCCTTTGGGTGCACTTATTTCTGGGCCTTCGGCCCCGCTGCATGGCCCTTGCCCTGCATCCCTTGCTCCTTTCCTGGTCCCGGTCCACATGGGTAGGGGTGCCTTCCCCCTCTGCTCAGGGTCGGCTCTTCCTGGACTAACCGCACTCCTCCACATACGACCGTTGGGCTTCCAACCGTCCATGGACGCGTCGCATGCTCCGAGTATCGCCCGCGTTGTGCTCGAGGTCCTGCGGAGCCTGGGTCAGGGTCCGGCTTTGTCCCATTCCCTCTCCCTATCACCCGAGCGCTTGTGCCCGGACCCAGCACTTCCCGCCTGGTCCACTCCTCCTCCCATTTCTGTGGACTCCCTTTATGGTGATTCCTGGAGGTTGTTCCTGAGGACCTTGTTTCCCCTTGGTCTGCATCCTCCCGTCTGGAGGTCGACCCACTTGATCCTCCGGAATCCCCCCCCCCAATCCATCCTTCACGGAGCTCATGCTGCAGATCCAGCACGCTTTTGCCTTCCCTGCTGCAGATCAGGACTTCTTTCATCGGGACCTGGCTGCCTACCTCGAGGTTCCCGAGGAGCCTGCCTTGGTGGCCCCGCCCTTGATTCCTGCGTATTTTAATGCACTCTCTCATGTTTGGTCTTGTCCTGCCTCTGCCCAGCCTGCCCTGGTAGCTGGTCGGCTCTACCGTGCCCCTCCTGGCCACCCCTACTTGTCCTCCACCCGTGGCGGACTCGGTCATCAGGGTGGCGACCCATGACAGCTCTCTGCCATGACCTCCCTTGCACGTCATCCTGCTCCGTGCGTGCTTGATGCAGTTGACGATCAGCCCGCCTTTCGGCCACCGGACGCTCTTCAGCTCGCCTGGCTGCTGGTTTGGATTTGCTGCCTGACGCCCAGCTGTCGTCGCCAGTGCCCCCTTTCTGGGAACCTGTTATTTGACCCTGGTGCTTAGGCCATCTTGATTCCCTTCTGGCTTCAGGGCATGCTCTTGAGTCTCTTCAGGACCTCTATCCTGTCCCAGGTACCATCCCTATGCCCCTGCAGGTAGGCCATCTCATTCGGCCCCCTACAGGGGTGCCTCTTGGGACCATGGTAGGGCCTCCAGGGAGTGGCTCAGTCTGCCCTCCATGGCGTTCCCATCCCTCACATGAGGCGGGACCACTGCTGCACCCTAAGCACTTTCATGGTGTCCCTGCCTCCTCTTGCAGGCCTCAGGGCGCCAGGGATCTCTTTCAATTTCTTGGAGGCTTGATCCGGACTGGATGCTTCACTCCTCCCTGCGGATCTGCTTGGAACTCCTGCTTCTCTCCCTCCTGGAGCCCTTCAGTTGTTCCCTCCTCTGGCCATCCGGGATGTGTTTTCCCTAGTGCTCCTTTTCTGCTATCTGATCCGCTCTACTTGTATGTTTTTGGATTTGCCTCTATGACAGAGCCTGTCGACCTCTGTCTCATTGGGATGCATCACTGTGCCTGGCCATCTACAATTCTGTTTATGTCATGCCTCATGTCTTCACCTACGGGTTTGAGTCAGGACATGGTGGTTCACTTGGTCGTTACCCCACCTCGCCTCTGGGGGTGCGGTTCAAGTTAACCTATCCTGTGGCTCACGTGTCTTCGCCTATGGGTTTGAGTTAGGACATTGAGACTACTTTGGTCCTTACCCACCTTGGCCTATCTGCCGCTGGAGGTGCAGTTCAAGGTGACCTTTCTTGTGCCTTTGCTTATGTGGATTTGCCTTTCCTCCCATTTGGATTTTACTGCTTGGGAATCTCCCAGAAGTAGTGACTTACTGCAAGAGACCAGTCCATAGAAGATACTGTGGTTACGTAAGAACTTACCGTAACAGTAGATCTTCTGAGGACCATCACTTGGAGTAAGTACCCCGCCCTCCGTCCCCCTGCCTTCTTGCCTCGAATCTGCAACTCAGGACATTCGGTGGGATTACTATTCTCTATTTTTCTGGCCCTCGTTTACCTTGGCCCAGACTATGCTCGCTGAAGTCTCTGGTGAACAGAGGGTACTGGGGGCCGCCCACTCTTATACACATCCACAGGAAGTGATGTCGTGTGGCGGCCCCCAAGACTGCTAGAAGAAGCTGCCGTGTGACAGCGATACCTGGTGGAACCTCCCAGAAATAATGACTTACTGCAAGAGACAGTCCTTGGAAGACCTACTGTTACAGTAAGTTCTTACGTAACCGTACTTTCTAGGAGTGGTATATGTTGCTCATCCACACTGACCCACCCGACCTCCCTGGTTTCGACACACAAACCTAGCTTCCAGCGAGCTAAAATCTGGCGTCATGGGGCGGAGCCAAGGGTCATACCACCCAGGTGGTTGGGGGGAGCCTGCTTGAAGACTTTCCAGCACATCTTAAAGTGGCAAGGTACCTGCCAAGAAGTGTGGATGAACAACATATACCACTCCTAGAACTACTGTTACAGGTGAGTAACCTGTTTTTTTTTTTTTTTAACCAGCCTTGTTTTCTCCAAATCATTGAACTAAATTTACTGCATACTTCCTTAACATTAGAAACTCCCTCAAACAGCGCAGCCACTGAACAATATTCTTAGGAACACCCACAACACTAGCTACTCATTACACAGTGGGAGTAGATGAGTTCAGGAAAGAAGCAGTTGTAGTTGGTCAAGAAATGTAAACAAACATGTTTTGGTGTGGTAACACCAGTATGGTTGACACTCAGTTTTTTTACTTTAAAAAAAAAAGTCTGAATCAAACAACCAGCTACATCAGCAGTCTCTAGAGAATGAGAACAATCATAAAATGTGTTTTTTAAATGAGGGACACTTTGAGGCCAAAGGGGGCTGACAGTGTCCCTTTAAGCATGTAGGCAGCCACTGACTCAAGATGGGCTCAGTCACATTGAGGATATAGGTGGCCACAGTACTAAGACAGGCTGAGTTACATTAAGGGCATCAGTGGCCACTGTCCCAACATTGGCTGAGTCACATTAAGGATGTAGGTGGCCACTGTCCCACGATAGGCTGAGTCACATTAAGGGTGTAGGTGGCCACTGTCCCAAAATAGATTGATGTACATCGAGGATGTACACAGCCTTCATCCAAAGATAGGCCACATTACATCAAGGATTTAGGTAGGTCTTGACCAAAGACAGGTAGATACATTGAGTTAATCAGGCAGCTTATCAGTAAATACAAACTACTGAGGTCAACGCTATAAGATACAAATACCATTTCTGCAGTGACAATTCACTTCTACACCCTTGACATGACTCTGTATATCTTGAGACAGTGGATGCCTACACCCTAGACATAACTCGGCATGTCTTGAGGCAGTCGGCTCCTACGCCCCTGAAATATCTTGGTCTGTCTTGATACAGTGCATGCCTGCACCCTTGACATGACTTGGCATATCTTCAGACATTGGACGCCTATATCCCCAACATGACTCAGCATATCTTCAAACAGTGGGGCCTACACCCTTGAAATGACTCCTCATTATCTTAAGACGTACTGTTCAGTTCACTTACACCCTTCTGTCCCTGCTCCTAGTTCTTTAATGGCCACCCAGTGCTCATTTTAGGGGCTGTTGTCTTGCCTACCCTCCTTTGGCCATCCAGTATTATTCTTATCAATGATTGCTCAGTTTTGCCCATCCTACTTCTTTGCCACCTTATTTATCATGGAAGCTGTCATTACACAACATGGTACTATTGTTTTAGAGCAAACAGAGTCGCTCCATTTAACTCAGTACCTCTCAGGGAGGAAGATACCACATAGAACAAGAACAATTCCAGGCACTCACCGATGCAGAAATAAAGCAAGTTCATGAGAGAAAATCATGTGGATTCTAGTTTATTGTTGTGCAAAACAAACTTCCAGCACAAGAACTGCTGTAAACACCAGTGGGACTAACAGGTTTGGCGTTTCACCCCTCTCTGCGGCTTTATCAAAATTAATGGCCCCCACTAGTACTACCTCTTAATTTACACATTCTTAAAGTCATGTGCTCAAACTTCTAACATTATAAGCTCAACAGGCAAAGTGACACAGTGCTAATAAAAACAATCCATATTTACAAGCTGCAGCTCATTTCAGACACGGTTTACTGTTCAGTACTAGCGTGCCCTGTTTAAAAGCTATTTATGTAATTTTTTTTTTTTTTTTTTGAGTTCTTCCGGTTACATTTTAATGTGGGCAAGAGCTGGAGAAAGAGGTATAAATAAGCTGGAAACAGCTATGAAAGAAGACAAAAAGGAGCAGGGAGGTGAGGGGTAAATAAACAAAAGAAGAGGGCAAGGGAAAAGTAACAAACGGAGAGCGTTGGTGAGGGGATTGAGGAAAAAGAAACAAAAGGGGAGGTGAGGGTAAGGGGAAAAGAAACAAAAGGAGAGAGGTGGAGGGGAGGACCTTGTAGAAAATTAGGAAAAATGTCAAGAGGGGAAGGGATGGGGTTAAGGAGGTATTGATGTGTGGTTGGTGGAGGAGAGGAAAAAGGGAGGGGCAGTGTGAAAGTGCAGAAGGAGGTTTGGGTGGGAGAAGAATAATCCACACGATTCTATTATGGACCTGCTTGATTTCTACATCAGTGAGAGCCCAAACTTTTTCTTGTTCTTTTGTGGCACTGTTATTGTTGTTCATATTTCAGGTCTGTACCATTCTTCACTTACAGAAACGTGTATGTGTTTGCGCTGTATTTATACGGTTATTTTGTTTTTGCCTATATGATGTATTTGTCCATGTACCCTTACTCGAGGTGCATCTTGAAAAGAGCTTTGGCTCAGTGTGCCTTTCCTGGTCACCAGTTTGTAAATAAATATGTACATATTCTGTCTTTTTTTTGTCAGAAGACGTCAGTAAAGAATATGAACGTGAGCAAGCAGAAGTTTCCTTTATTGTGGCTGATGAAAAAGCTGAAGGTATGTGATTATGCCTCCCCTGAACAGGGGACCAGAAGGGCTAAAATAAACAGAATACCCAGTTTAAACTCTGTATCTGGGCTGAGACTAGGACCCGCTTGGGAACATCCCATATCCCAAACTAATGAATTTTCCTTATAATACTAGTTATCTGATTGGCTGATTAACATCAGCCATCTGTTGGAGCATGCTTGGACAGTTCAGAACTAAGCAACTGTTAACACTTCAAAAATCAATTTAGGACCAATTTTATAACAGGAATAACGCCTTTTGAGGTGTCCTGGCATGTTGATGTACAGACTTCTCAGGTGGTTGACGGCTTTCAGTATACACCTCATGCCTCGCAATGCACTTGAGGTGCCTGTATATCAGTGCACACCCAGAAACCTCAGTGGGGATTATTCCTTATTACTCGAGTCCCAGAAGCACAGGCTGGCACACGGCCAAGTTTTCTGTCCACGTAGGTATTTTGTTTATAGGCTTCTTTAAATTACTGTAATTCTCATGACCATATGTCTTTATTGCATGAAGAATTTTCCGTCAAAGCATCTTAGTGATTCATGTTTGTGACTGTTGTTGCCCATGTATGTAAGATAATTATAAGTATAAAAGTTTATTGCATGGACACGTACAATTTTTAGAGTTTCAGTGCAAGTTTAAAGCAGCAGTACTTATTAGTCATCATGCATTTGTTTTTAGTAATAAAGCAGTTCTGGCAAAACATCACCATACCAATTTTTCTTTGCATTTTCTTTCAATCCTGAGCTAAGATGCATGATTTTGAAGTTTTTAGAGATTCTTCCTCCTTTGCTTTGAAAAAAATGAATCATCTTGATGTGGTGTGGTAGGCCACTATTTACCATTAGAAACATGTGCTAGCAACATCATATTACATCACCAGTAGAAATAGAAACCTAGAAGCTGACAGCAGATAAGGACTGCAAGGTTCATCCAGTCTGCCCATTTTTTCTGCCTTATGAATGTGCCATAGGCCTGTACTCTGTCAATGGCCTGTCTATTCATACTCATCTGTATTGCTCCCTTATGCCTATCCCATGCCTTCTTGAAGCCCTGCACTGTATTCATATCCACCACTTCCTGAGGTAGGCACTTCCATGCATCCACCACCCTTTCTGTGAAAAAGAACATCCTCACATTACCCCTTAATCAGCCTCCCTCTAATCTCATGCTGTGTCCTCTTGTCCTGCTATTTTTCATATATTGAAACATGTTAGACTCTTTCATCTTGTTAATGCCCTTAAGGTGTTTGTATGTTTCAGTCATATCACCTCTCTCCCTCCTTTGCTCTAGGGTATACATATTGAGCTCCGTTACTCTGTACTCATGTTTTCTGATGCAGTCCCTTCACCATTTTGATTGACCTTCTCTGGACTGCCTCCATTTTGTTAATGTCCTTGTGCAGGTGCGTCCTCCAGTACTGCACACAGTACTCCAGATGGGGCCTAACCAGTGTCTTCTAAAGCGGGATCATTACTTCCCTCTTATGACTTGCGATACTCCTACTAATACACCCCAACATTCCTCTAGCCTTACCTACTGCATTAGTGCTCTGCTTGGGTGATTTCAGGTCATCTGTGATGATGATGCCCAAGTCTCTTTCTTCCATTGTGATTGCCAGCAACTCCCCTCCCAACCTATAGGTGGCTTCAGGGTTTCTTTTCCCTATGTGCATGATCTTGCACTTCTTTGCGTTAAACCCCATTTGCTGTTCGTGTGACCATTTTGCCAGTTTATCCAGATCTCTTCTCATTCTGCCCAACCCATCTGGATCATCTACTCGGTTGCAGATCTTGGTGTCATCTGCAAACAGATAAACTTTATCCTCCAGTCCATCTACAGTGTCACTGGTAAAGATATTGAAGAGGACTGGCCCCAGGACTGATCCCTGAGGTACCCCACTTGTGATCTGCATCTCTTCTGACTGTATACCGTTTACCACCACTCTTTGTTTTCTGCCCGCCAACCAGCTTGCGACCCAATTGACCAACTTCTGATCCAACCCGAGCCTACCCAGCTTGTTAATCAATCTTCTATGTGGAACAGTATCGACAGCTGTGCTGAAGTCAAGGTAGGCGACATCAACTGCTCCCCCTTGGTCCACCACTCTGGTTACCCAGTCAAAGAAATCTATGAGATTAGTTTGACAGGGCCTTCCTGTTGTAAACCCACGCTGTCTTAGATCCTGTGCTCCTATGGATTATAAGTGTTGCACTATCCTTTCCTTAAGGAGTGCCTCTATAATCTTGCCCACTACTGAGGTAAGACAGACAGGTCTGTAGTTCACTGCCTCCTCCTTGCTACCACTCTTGTGGAGCGGGATCACATAAACCCTTCTCCAGTCTTCTAGGACCTCTCCTGTGCTCTGTATTTACAGTCAAAAGGTACCCTCTACAGAAGGGATTTTTTAACATTGCAGTTGGCAGCCATCTTTAATGACTTCAGTCATTATTTACAAAAATTGTTTTAACAGCTTTTTTTAATATCTGAGAAAATAAATACTGCTGCTTTACATTTGTTGTACTACAATAGCAATTTATTTGACACTACAGGTCTACTCTTGAAAATATAACTTTGATTGTAATGTGTAATCACCTGTATAAAAATAAACCTGTTATCATCATCAGTCAGCCAGGGTGGTGGTGGGTCCTGGTCCCTGCCTGCTTCTTTCTGGTCAGAAAGGTTCCCTATGTTGGACTGAAGTCTAGCTGGGTGGATATGTGACACAGGGTCGAAAAAGTATTTTGAAACAACAGTGCTACTCAGCAGAACATTGATCTCTAGGTCCCTAGCCTCCACTCTGGGTGGAGAGGTTCTGGGGAGGCTGTAATGATTGCGTGGGAAAACCTCAAAAGATGAATGGATGGGTGTTTTGGCCTGCCCTCAGAAATGAAAGTTGAAACCAAAAGAGCGGCTTTGTAACCGAGTTTAAGACAAATTGTGCAGTTGTGTTGTCAGAGGTAGAAGCTGTGTTCACACAAAAATGGTTCCATTTTCAGACTGTGCTGCCTGTTGGTCAGAGTGCAAGTCTGAGAGCTAGGATATCATAGGTTCTAATCCCATTACTGCAAATGACTCGGAGCAAGTACCATATATACTCGCCTATATGTCAACCTCACATAAAAACTGACCACCCTTTTCCTTGCCAGTTTTAGCAAAATTACAGACATTATTTTGCTGCTCAAACTGGATGGAAAAATCTGTTTTGCGACCAGTATCAGGCATAGAATCTGTCTGTGGCCAGAACGGGGCAAAAAAACAGATTACACAGTTGCAGAAATATGCACTTATAAATCCTGCAGATAAGTCCACCTTGCAGATAAGCAGAGTTCCACTTATTGAGGGCCTATTATTAGCATCACATAGAAACACAGAATTTTTTTTTTTTTTTTTAAGTGTTTGATTCAGAGTATGGGGTTGCTTGATTCATCATATTTACGATCAGCAACTCTTTTTCTCATCCTGATCAAACACCCAGCCCTGCCGCCTGTGCCTCCCTATTTAAAACGTGCCTTGGAACTCATAAATGGAAGCCAAATTTGGAAATAGCTATCTATTTCATGTTACATTCTATAATAAGCTCCATCTACCCTATGTAGATCTATCATACACTGAACCCATTCTAAAAAAGATGGTGGGGACACATCTTTCTGCCACAGTCAACCCCAAAATAGTTAGTTCAGTGATATCACCCATATCCTTATCTATACCTACAGGACCAAACAGGGCAATTCCTGGGTCAAAGGGAAAGTCCTGACCAATACATTTATGAAAAAAGAGCATTTTTTGCCAAAACTGTTCCAGCTTTTGACAGGAAAATACCCCCCACACACACCACACACACATCTCTGGCACATTTCTGATAGGTTACTATCTATTTTGTGCAATCTTACAGGTGTTAAATAGGTTATGTGCAATATGTTTATATAAATTTGTTTTAATCTATTATTTTTGAGGGATATTTCAGCCAGATTAACTGGTGTATCCCATCTTGCGTCTTGAATAGGTTGAGACCTCTCTATAATAAGGCGCTGTCTGGTATGCTCGACTCCCTTGCACCAGTCTGTGTATGACCCAGGTCTTCTCATTTGAGGTCCCCTTGGTATGATGGGTAGCTCAAGGCGATGAAGACCTTGAGTTGGAGATTGGCGTGCCGCTGGCAGAAGTCCGGCCTGGGGGTAGACAAACTGGCCCTACGTCTGCATTATGGCACATACCAGGTGGCAATCAACCGTAAGAAGGCAGAATTCCTGTCCAGGGAGATTGCCGCCGGGAGGAACCGACCAACTGTGCTCTTTTGGACTGTGGACAGGCTTCTCCATCCTTCTTGTCTACAGCCGAAGGTAGCCTTTTCGAACGCATTGTGCAAGAAGCTTGCTTGGTTCTTCTCGGAGAGTGTTTGCCATCAGGCAGGGGGTTTCATCAGTGGACCGGAGTTTGGCCGACAGTGGTCACCTTGGGTGACTAGAGAGCACTCCGCCTGGTTGGGGTGAGTTTAGACTGGTGGAGGTGACTGAGGTCACTGAGATTGCTTCCAAGCTTCCGCACACCTTTTGTGAACTGGACCCAGTGCCAACTTGTTTCTTAATGAGATGTGTTGACTCTGTTGGCCCGGTGTTTGCCTTGATTGTCCGGTGTTCCCTGTCAAAGGGGGTCTTTCCTGATGTCTTGAAGGAGGCACTAGTGAAACCGCTTCTGAAAAAAACATAGTTGGACCCTGACGTCAAGGAAAATTACCGTCCCATCTCCAGTCTTCCATTTTTGGGTAAGATTGTGGAGAAGGTGGTGGTGCTTCAGCTTGAGGAGCATCTCGTGGCCCGTGATTTATACGAGCCACTCCAGTCTGGGTTTCGTGCGAAGCAAAGAAACTGTGCTAGTTTGGGTGCATAATGACCTCCTTAGGGCTAGAGATCGAGGGGAGGGGACAGTTCTTTTTCTCCTCGATCTCTCTTCAGCATTCGAGATGGTTGACTATTGAGTGTTACTGGACCGCCTAAGGGATTTCTGCGGATTCACCAGCACTGTTATCTGCTGGTTTGAGTCTTTTCTGTTTAACAGCAGGCACAGAGTATTGATGGGGAATTTATCCTCCTCCTCTGGCCTCCAGTCGTGCAGCGTTCCCCAGGGTTCGGTCTTGTCGCCGATGTTGTTTGCTGTGTATATGCTGCCCCTGGGAGAGCTGATTAGGAAGCACAGCCTGGGTTTTCATTGCTATGCTGATGATACCCAGCTGTTTCTTTCCTTTGCCCTTGGAACATCTTGCGCAGTGGAAGTGCTTAACAGGTGCCTTGCTGAGATCAACGACTGGATGACCTCCGTCTGGTTGCAACTGAACCCCGATAAGACGGAGGTACTGGTGGTAGAGTCGAACAGAGGGTGTGATAGGTTGGCCTCTGGTGCAGAGACAGGGCTTTTTCTTGGCACTATACCATTGAATGCCTCCTCTAGGGTACATGATCTGGGCGTTATTCTTGACAGCGGATTGACAGTTGAGTTTCAGGTGGCGTCCGTTGTCCGCACTAGTTTTTATCATCTGAGGAATATTGCCAGGATAAAGCCCCTAGTTCCGCTGCTGGACCTCCCCACCTTGGTGCATGCCTTCGTGACATCCAGGCTTGACTACTGTAATGTGCTCTATCTCAGGGTCTCTGGGGGTACCCTGTGCCAACTGCAGCTGGTGCAGAATGCAGCAGCTAGGCTGTTGACAGGACAGCTTAAGTATTGTCACATCACTCTGGTGCTGTGTCAACTGCACTGGCTGCCGGTTAGGTGGAGGGTCCTCTTTAAGGTGGGTTCGCTTACCTTCAGCACCCTACATGGCCTGGGTCCTGGTTACCTGCAGGACCTTCTTACACCTGCTATCTCGGTCCACTTACTCCACTCCTCCTCTAGGGGCCTTCGTGCGATTCCCAGGATGAGATTAAAAACAGCAGGTGCCAGAGCATTCCCTGTCCTGTGGAATTCGCTTTCTCCAGCAGTTAGGGAGGAGCCCCTTCTGTTGAGGTATTCAAAGCCCACCTCAAGCCCTTCCTGTGTACTCAGGCCTTCCTGGACTGTGTTTTATAGCCCTCACCTGGTCCCAGAATTTTAGGTTTAAATTAACCCTTGACTATTTTGAGTTTAGTTGCTGCTGCTGAGGGTAGTATTTATAAAATCTTGTTTTAATGGTTGGAATATTGTATTTTATGTTTATAGTATGTTGTTTATGAAATTTATTATTTGTATAATGAAATTTTAATATGTTCAGCACCCAGAGCCTCCAGGATGGGCGTTTTCTTAAATAAAATTTGCCTTGCCTCTATTTTTCCCAAGCCTGCTTAAGTTTAGTAAGGGGAGTAGCCCAACATGTTTTGTCAATAAAATTCTGTATTTCTCCTATTAGATGTTTTAAAGAGGCAAGACTCTCTATACTCCACCTTCCCCTTAATTAATTGTAGAGTTTCCATTTTTTCTATAAATAAAATTTCTCACCTGTAGGTATGGAAAATATGCATTCAGGGATAACCCAAATCTCTTTCTCAACTCCTCAAAAGGAGCAACTAAATCATCAATCAAAAGATCCCCCAAACTAGAAATTCCTCTGTCTTCAAGCTCTTTCTGAATCAACCCTCCTTCCTCAAACGGAGGAAAATGAAAATTTTTATTAATAGGCGTACAAAAAAACACAACATTGCCCTCCCCTAGTAGTTTCCTCACTATATTCCAAGCCCAATTTGTAGTGCTTTTTGATTACAAAATGTTGGGATAGAAATCGGATTTAAAACTGTTTAAATTTACTCCCAAGGCTGCGTGTTAAGGCAGGAAATGGGATTCTCTGCTACTATGTGAAAACATGCTGGCAGTCCCTCTCTTCGATGAAACCAGTAGCCCAAACACTCCAGTTGGGCTGCCAAGTGATAATGTTCAAAATTGTGCAGAGACATGCCCCCTTTTTCTTTTGGTAGTTGCAGTTTTATATAGGCAGTTCTTGGAGTCTTTTGTTTCCAGTGAAATTTATTAATAGCCCTGTTCAATAAGTGAAAAAATGATTTGGGAATTATGATTGTAAATGTTTGAAACAGGAATAAGACCCTTGGTAGAATATCCATTTTAATAATATTGATCTGACTTAAGACCAGGGGCAGAATTTGCCATCTTACCAGATCCTGCACAATACATAGAAACAGAATTTGGTGGCAGATAAGGATGCTAGGTCCATTTAGTCTGTCCTTTTTCCATAACTACTAAAAATGCTGGAGATCCTAGTTTATCTCCGGTTTTACCTTTTTTTGTTGTTGACCGGGAAAGGAGGACTAGACAGTTCGGCCTATTTTCAGTCTCGTGCCGGGGGAAGGGGATACAGATTAATGCCAGCTGACACTGAACCAGATTAAGCTGTTGGTGGTATTTTTAGTGAATAAGGGAAATTTGGCCAGGACACTGGGGAAATTCCCCTGCTCTTACTTTAAGAAGTGCCATGGGATCTTTAACATCCACCTGAACTACCACCAGAACAGGCAGATGGGACCTCGGTTTAATGTCTCATCTGAAAGGTGGCACCTCAGGAGTGTAGCTTCCCTTTCATGCTGCACTACAGTGTAAGTATTAGGATTTAACTCAATAGTCTGGTGTGGGGATAGAACCCACAGCCTTCTGATCGTCCGACCTCAGAGTTAAGTGCGCAACTTGCTGAGCCACTGACACTTCTTTTGAAGGGTCCCCTTATGTCTATCCCATGCACTTTTGAATTCCCACACCAACTTTGCTCCCACCACCTCTGCCGGGAGGCTGTTCCATGCCTCCACCATTCTTTCCATGAAGAAGTACTTCCTCTCATTGCCCCTTCGTCTACCCTCCAGTCTCATGTCATGCCCTCTTGTTCTAGAGCATCATCGTTTTTGAAAGATGCTGCTGCCCTCCTGTACCTTATTTATTTGCTTTTGGTACTTGAAGGTCTCTCTCATGTCTCCCCTCCCACCTCCAGGGTATACATATTGAGCTCCTCCAGTCTCTCCTTATATTACCTTTGGTGCAGGCCCTGCACCATTTTTGTTGCCCTTCTTTGAACTGCCTCTACCCTGTCTGTCCTTTCGGAGATGCAACCTCCAGAACTGGACACAGTACTCCAAATGAGGTCTCATCAATGATTTGTACAGTGGTATCACCACTTCTTTTCTTCTGCTGGTGATCCCTCTCCCTATGCACCCCAACATCCCACTGGCTCTCCCTACTACCTTGGCACATTGTTTGGCCACCTTTAGGTAATTGGATATGATCACCTCCAGATCTCTTTTCTTTTTGGTGGCCCGTTAATAACTCCCCACCCATCAAGTACTCCTCCCCTCAGTTCCTGCACCCTAAGTGCATGATTTTGCACCTCTTCGCATTGAATCTTAGTTGCCACACTCTGGACTCTTCCAAGGCAAGGGCCTTTCTGCCGCAGGACAGGAGGAACGACATTCTCCAGATGATTCATTTTATCAGAGAGAACAACCCTGTGCAAGCTCACGCTATGCAATGGATGTTGTGTCTCATGACTTCCTCCATTTTCCCAGTGCCTCTGGCTCCATTGCACATGAGTACCACTCAGTGGATGGCCAGCACACAGTGTTCCCCAACTAAGCATCCACAGTCTTACCCCATCAAGGAGACAACTTCTGTGGAAATCACTTGCGTGGTGCACACAGGAGGACAACCTATGACAAGGTTTGCCCTTTGCCCATCCAGCGTCTTAAATTACCATCACCACGGATCCATCTTTTTTTGTTGTTGTTGTTAGTTGTTTAACCAGGACTAGCACACTAAGCTGAAAGCTTTTTTACAGGTGCGATCTGGGAGCACAGGGAAGTTAAGTGACTTGCTCAGGGTCACACAGTCTGCAAGTGGAAGCCATGGGATTCAAACCCAGGTCTGCTCTGGTAGATCTTTGATTAGCCAGGGGTCTCACTGCCTGGAGTACCACACTCAGGGAGTATGGACCCAGGAAGAGTCTCATCTGCACATCAATGTGTTCTGGAGATGAAAGCAGTCCTGTACACTGGTCGAGCCCTGAAGGATGTCCTCTGTCACAAAGTCATCCTTCTTCAGATGGACAACAAGGCGGTGATGTATTGCATCAACAAACGGGGGAGCCCACTCCTACCCATTGTGCATAGAAGCCATAAGGGTATGGGAAATGTGCTTCAAACACAGCATTCTGTTTCAGGCAGTCTGTCTGCCAAGAATTCAGAAAAATCTGGCGGATCACCTCAACAGAACTGAGGCGGATCCTTACGAGTGGTCACTTGCACCAGACATTGTGCAATCGCACTTTGACGAGTGGGGCAGTCTGGACGTGGATCTTTTTGCATCCTCACTCAATGCAAAATTGCCTCTATTCTGCTCCAGAGATCCAAAACCTGGTGTTTTCTGTCAGGATGCATTTAGACTGTGGTGGACAAGATGCTTTCTGTACACATTCCCCCGATACCCCTAGTTCAAAGGGTACTGCTCAAACTAGGGGCGCAGGGCAAAATTATTCTAATTGCACCATACTGGCCTTGACAGATCTGGTTTCAATTAATCAACAAGTTGTTGGAGGCTCCTCCGAAATACTGCCTCTACGAATGGACCTCCCGAATCAGGAATCCCTGGTTCATCCCAATCTGCACTCTCTTCGTCTCCATACCTGACTCCTGAAGAGATGGAAGTGGGGAGGTTTGAGGTTTCCCAGATAATCCCACAGATTTCTTGGCAGCCAGTAAGCCCTCCACCAGGAAGAGGTACACCACTAAATAGAAGTTGAGTTGACGGCTGAAAGAGGCCGCTAGGTCTGTCTAGTCTGCCCATTTGTTTTAGACCTATTTTGACACTCTAGTTGCCTTTTGTAGTCAGGGCTCCCTTGTGTCTATCCCATGCATTCTTGAATCCCCCCCACAGTGTTGGCTTCTACAAATGGAAGCATTTCTCACTATGGTATGCTAAGATCCCTCTGGATCCATTCCAGTGCCCACTGAATAAAGTGTTGGAGTACCTGTTAATCTTTTCAGAAGCTGGACTGCAGTATTCTGTGGTCAAGGTACATCTATATGCACTTTCTGCCTATCACGAGCCAGTCCAGAATATCTCTGGCTCAGCTGCCTTTGTTCAAGAGATTCCTCAAAGGCATTCTACACACAAGGCCTCCAGTTAGGAAGCCAGTGGCCACCTGGGATACTAATCTCATGCTGGATATGCTGACTTGTAAACCTTTTGAGCCTCTAGCCATGTGTGAATTGACGTTTCTGACCTGGAAGACTGCCTTCCTGGTGGCCATCACTTCTCGAAGGGTCTCTGAAATACATGCCCTGGTCACAGACCCTCCGTACACCGTCTTTCACAAAGACAAGGTGGTTCTTCATATTCCCCAAGTTCCTACCTAAGGTGGTCTCATTGTTTCACTTCCACCAGCCCTTGGTTCTGCCTACTTACTTCGCTAACTTCCAAAATAAAGGGGACTGTACCCTTCATTCCCTGGATGTTGAGAGAGCCCTACGATCCTACATAGATAGGACTGGAGACATCCGTAAAGTGAAGCAACTCTTTGTGTCTTACAGTGCGGCCCAACTGGGTCAGTCATTATCCATCAGATGCATTTCTGCATGGGTAGTGGCATGCCTGCTCCATTGTTATGTTGTCTTGTGCACGTAAAGCAGGCAACATATTGTGGTTGCTTGAGTGCAGAAGCAGGTTTTGGAGGTGCGGTCCTGCTGCAGCCAATGGCATCACTGCTTTTCTGGCGGGGCTCTGTGGCACCAATGGCACAGCATGCCATCTATTACAGCAATTGAGAAGCATGCCACCAACTTGAAAGAAATTAGCCGCTGCAATCAGGGAGCACCCCGGGGCGGTGCCTGATTGCAGCAGCGAATTACTGCTTGCCTTGTCTGGTTATCCCTTACAAGGAACATGGCGGCAGCTTCCCCGTCGCTTCTCACAGTCCTCACAGAAGCCGACGGACAGCCGCCGCCTCTCACAGTGCACCTGAAAGCCGATGGTGGTGCCCCATCGCCCTGTCAGCATGCCCCCTCCCAAATTATTTTGCAAACGGAGTGCCCAATCCCCGTCAGCTACAAATCCCCCATAAAAAAAAACACTCCAGTGGCATGTTGGGAGCCCACCCCAGCGTGCAAAAGTATCTGCAAAAATAGAAAACCGTCCCGCATTTTTTTTTTTAAACCTGTAAAATTAAAAACGGTCCCTCGTTGAGTTCGGCGCCCTCCCTCACCCCACCCCCACCTCATATTTACCTCCCAGAGCCCGGCGCAACAATCTTCGGTGGAGCGGGAACATGTCTGCACACTTCAAAGCCTACCGCGAACTGAAGAAATGCTAGTAAGCTGTATAATAGCATAAATGGGTTTTTTCAACTTATGTGGATATTTCAGCCATGTTCATGAATTTTTGCACCAAATTTTCAACTTGGGACCCCACCTCATGAACTCGGTCACTGTTATTTCATTAATTGACCCTGAAAGATGATTTTGCGGTCACTGCGCAGAATCATCTTTTGGGACCGATTCACAAAACGACAGTTTCCCAGTTCATGAGGTAGACTCCCAAAAAGGCTATGTTGCAAATTTGGGGAAAAAATTCCCAAAACTGACTGTTACGGGCGTATATAGCGCAGTTCCCACACACGCTAATAACTTCAAGAATTTTGAATATTTTCACTCCAGATTTTCAACATTGCCATTTTTCCACACCTCCTTCTGAACAGTACTTATGGAATGGGGTGAGTGTAAAGTCCGAACACCCCAAGTCGCACCTCGACATTTGTCTGTGTCTGCAGGGTAGGGTGAGGTGAAATGGCATGAGTATTATTGCCAGCGACCCAAAGGTACACTCCAATGCCTGTCAGTTTCTGCAGGGTGGCGTGGGGTTGACGTCTGTTCCATATTTACTGCCATTCTTATTATGCATCTCTCTAATTCCTGCAATACCAATGTCAACACCAGCAAGACAACATTCGGCATTGACAAGTGCTTGCTATTCTATGGCGCATGTTAGTTGGAAGGCCAGATACCTGCCCACTCAACTAGAGCGGTTGCTGCGTCCCTGATGGAGATGCGGTTCCCTTTACTGAGATTTGCAAAGTGGCTACTTGGAGCTCAGTGCACACCTTTGTGAAGCACTACGCTCTGGATGTCCATGCCAGACAGCATGCTACCTTTGGCAGGACAATCCTAAATGGAATTCTGTCCTGAGTGAGCTCTGTCTCCTGCCGCCCTGCTCGGGGGACTGGTTTAGCTGGTACTCTAACACAGAAGTGTGAATAAACAGTGAAGACATAAGTCTAGGAGTATATGGAAATTATGTACCTACCGTAATTCTTGATCTTCTTGGACGAGTCTTCACCATTTATTAATTCGCCCACCCACCATCCCTGGGCGCACTCATTCTGCTCCTGGTCTTCACACCCTCATTGGTTTGGTCTGTGAAGGTATTGTTATTTGATCCTTCTTATACAGGTCAAACAGGGCTGTCTTATGCCTTGGTTAGGTTAGGTGTTTATCTAGTTTTATTTACACTACACTTCCTTGGTAAAAAAGGCACTGAGGCAGTTGGAGGGTCGACGCCGAGGTACCCTACACAGGCTTGAACTGATCTTGCAGTGCCGCGCATGCGCGGTTCCACCATGGCACTTCTGAAGATTTTTGGCTCCTGTAGGGTCCTAGTGCCTGCAGCTCGAACCCAGAAGTGTGAATAAATGGGGAAGACTTGTCCAAGAAGATCAAGAATTATGGTAGGTACGCAATTTTCATATCTGTTGCCATTGGAGTAACTGATATTACAAGCCGTGCTCTGTGACTTTGGGTAGGGAGAAAGCAGGAATACACAAACTCTTCAGGAGCAAATATTCTGTTTTCATTCACATGACCTCCGTAATAAATAATGGGAAGGAAGAAAATGGCACTAATTAGAAATACAAGCTGCACTGTGTCTGCATATTAGATTTTGTTAAACTTCTCTTGAACGTGTCATCAACTCTTTAAATATTCAAATTTGGAAAGAGGAATCTCAAATCAAAAAGTTGGAAATCATCAGACCTAATGAAGGTCAACAATAGTAACCTGATTTTTCAAAAACATTTGAGTTTTCCTGTGAGCAGATAAAATTATATTATTGTTTGCTTCATAAATTATCTAACCATTCTTGGAATGTGTGAGGTAGAGAATATTTCCATTTTACTAATAGTCTGGGGGGGAGGCTGCTAGAATCCAATTACATTGATATTTTTTTAAATGCCTAACTTGGGAAGTGAACCCAAGAATAAAAAGACTTGGTGTAAATATGGACTCTTTCCCAATTGTCACCTCCCATGTTCTGTGGACCACAGTCAGATGTTACTAATAACTGCACAACCTCATAACACGAGTTTTTAATTCATATTATGCTCTTGGCGTCTCCAGCAAGGGCCAATTGGCAGATAATAGTCTTTTAGTAATAACAGTAAATAATCTTAAATTTAACTGTTCTCCCTGTCCTTCATTGCAATGCATTAACCCAGGTTTCTGAGTACTCTTTAGAACTAACTCTTTTCTCCTATTTCTTATTCACAATTTCCTTTGGAGGCTTGTGTGGGTGAAGCAGAATTTTCATTTTTTTTTTTTTTATTCAAAGCTTATAGACCCAACTTGCTCCCTTCCTCATTAAAGCTGGTTTAGAAATGTGTTGTCATTCTTAGTATGTTGGTAAAGTCAAGTCATTACTTAGGATTGAATCCTGTAATAGGTTCATAGGTAGTATACGAACTCGAGGGACAAGCCCATTATAACTTCGCCACCCATTAACTTGGGTGGTAGTGATATTTAGAATCACCCATGTAACTGTCTAAATTATTTTTAAACATGTTGAAATTTTGACTATTTACAACTTCCTGTGGCAGATAATTCCACACAGGGATTATTCCCTGTGTTATAAAAGCTTTCCTTTTATTAGTTTTTACATTAAATGTCTTAATTTTAATATTATGTGATCGTGTAGAACTAAAAGGGTTTCCCCACTCTAAGCATAGGGTTTCAAATAGAGTCTCGTTTCTTGTAGCTCAATAAATTAAACATAAGTCACCTCTCATTGACCTGTATTCCAGTGAGTAAAGATTTAGATTTTTGAGACTATCCTTATAGGGAAGCTGTTTTAGATTCTTAGTATTCTTTGTAAATCTACGTTGTACTCTTTCTCTAATGATCTTATCCTTTATCAAAGTAGGTACACAAAAGGAAGAATAGTAATCAAATTTTGACCTAATCAAACTACTATATAATGGAATAAGTAGATCTGAATCTCTACTCTTTAAATTTTTGAAAATACAATTTATTAAGTGATGCCATTTTTTAACTGTCAAATTATTATGATCTGTAAATTTTAGATCATTACTTATAACATTACCCAGGTCTTTTTCTGAAGAAACTTTAGTCAGTGGTACATTGTTTATTTCATAATGAGACATTGGGTTATTTTTGCCAAAATGCATAAGTTTGCATTTAGATATATTCAGGGATAGATCATTTTGAGTAGCCAAATTTGGTATATTATTTAAATTCATTTGGAGATTTTGTACAGAGGTAGAATTATTTACAATACAGCCTAATTTCACATCATCTGCATATTTATTTAGCCATACCCCGTTAGATGTCGACATACTAGAAATAACAATATTAAACAGAACAGGTCCCAACACAGAGCCCTGAGGCACTCCACTAGTTACCTCACTCCACCACATAGAGTTATACCCTCGAATACTGACTTGTTGTTGTCTTCCAGTTAACCATGACGTAATCCATTTTATTATATTATTGCATATTTGCCATTTTATTAAACAATCAATTATCACCCTACATGAGATAGTATCGAAAGCCTTTTCATAATCCAGAAATATAACATCCACTGGGAGGCCCATATCCAAAGCTGAACTCACTGGTTCAAAAACATTTTATCAAGTTGTCTTGACAAGATCTACCCTTTCTAAATCCATATTGGAAAATGTCACTATAACCACTTTCTATGATATGTTCCTCAATCTTTTTGTAAGAGGAGTTTTTCCATAATTTTCCCAATGCTTGATGTTAAACTAATTGGTCTATATTGTTTAGTGAAACATAGAAACATAGAAGTTGACGGCAGATAAGGACCGCAAGGCCCATCCAGTCTGCCCATTTCTTTTTCTACCTTATAAATGTGCCATCGGCCTTTGCTATGTCAGTGACCTATCTATTCATAGTCATTTGTATTGCTCCCTTATGCCTATCCCATGCCTGTTTGAAGCCCTGCACTGTATTCATAGCCACTACTTCTTGTGGTAAGCCATTCCATGCATCTACCACCCTTTCTGTGAAAAAGAATTTCCTCACATTCCCCTTAATCGGCCTCCCTCTAATCTCATGCTGTGTCCTCTTGTCCTGCTATTTTCTTATATTTAAACATGTTAGACTCTTTCACCTTGTTTATGCCCTTAAGGTGTTTAAATGTCTCGATCATATCACCTCTCTCCTCCTTTGCTCAAGGGTATACATATTGAGCTCCGCTAATCTGTCCTCATATGTCTTCTGATGCAGTCCCTGCACCATTTTGGTTGCCCTTCTCTGGACTGCCTCAATTTGGTTAATGTCCTTGTGAAGGTGTGGCCTCCAATACTGCACGCAGTACTCCAGATGGGGCCTAACCAATGTCTTGTACAGAGGGATTATTACCTCCTCTTACGACTTGTGATACCCTACTAATACACCCTAACACCCCCTAGCCTTACCTACTGCTTTAGAGGTCTGCTTGGATGATTTCAGGTCATCAGTGATGATGATGCCCAAGTCTCTTTCTTCCTTTGTGACTGCTAGCAACTCCCCTCCCAGCCTATAAGTGGCTTCAGGGTTTCTCTTCCCTATGTGCATGATTTTGCACTTCTTTGCATTAAATCCCAGTTGCCACTCTTCTGACCATTCTGCTAGTTTATCCAGATCTCTTCTCATTCTGCCCACCCCATCTGGATCATCTACTCTGATGCAGATCTTGGTGTCATCTGCAAACAGACAAGCCTTACCCTCTAGTCCATCTGCTAGGTCACTAATGAAGATGTTGAATAGGACTGGCCCCAGGACTGATCCCTGAGGTACCCCACTTGTGACTTGCATCTCTTCTGACTGTATACCATTTACCACCACTCTCTGTTTTCTGCCAGTCAACCAGTTTGCCACCCAGTTGACCAACTTCTGACCCACCCCGAGCCTACCTAGCTTATTTATCAATCTTCTATGTGGAACAGTGTCAAAGCTTTGCTGAAGTCAAGGTAGGCGACATCAACTGCTCCCCCTTGGTCCACCACTCTGGTTACCCAGTCAAAGAAATCTATGAGATTAGTTTGACAGGACCTTCCTTTTGTAAACCCATGCTGTCTTGGATCCTGTGCCCCTATGGATTCCAGGTGTTGCACTATCCTTTCCTTAAGGAGTGCTTCCATAATCTTGCCCACTACTGAGGTAAGACTGACGGGTCTGTAGTTCCCCGCTCCTCCCTGCTACCACTCTTGTGGAGTGGGAACCATGAGCCCTTCTCCAGTCTTCTGGGACCTCTCCTTGCTCAGAGACTCACTAAACAATTCTGCTAATGGCTCTGCTAGTTCCTCCTTTAGCTCCTTAAGTACCCTGGGATGTGCCATCAGGTCCCATTGCCTTATCCACCCTGAGCTTAGCAAGCTCTTGTAGGACCCTTTCTTTGTGAAGGAGTAGTGCTCACCTCCCTCCCCTGTGTCCATGATGCTGAGCTGTGGGCCCTGCCCTACCTTCTCTTCAGTGAATACTGAGCAAAAGTATCTATTTAGGATAGATGCCTTTACAGGGTCCTCCTCCTCACATGCTCCCTTTTCTCCATTAAGCTTAGCAATACCCCTCTGGACTTTCTCCTTTCACTAATGTATCTATAGAAAGTCTTGTCACCTTCTTTACTGTTTGTGCTAGTGTTTCCTCAGTTTGGGACTTTGCCTGCCTTACTGCCTTACCTGCTTCCCTTAGGGCAGTTTGGTATGCCCCTCATCTTCATCCCGCTGTGTTCCCTTATATTTTCTGAAGGCCAGCCTTTGGCTCTGACCTTTTCTGCTACTGTATTTGAGAACCAAAGTGGTTTCCTTCTTCTTTGCACTTCCTTTCTGTCTAACACAATGGGATGTTGCTTCAAGTATTGTATCCTTAATGCTTGCCCCAGTTTGCCTGTACCTCCTCACCTGTGTTTCTTTTGCCAGGCTAGCTTAACTCTGTTGGCCATCTTATCAAAGTCAGCTCCTCTCTGAAGTCCCATATTTTTGCCTTGGAATGGGATGATTTAGATGTAGTAGCCAAATTGAACCATACCATGTGATGGTCACTGGCCCTCAGGTGACCTTCTACCTGGAGATCTGTGATCCCTTCTTTGTTAGTCAGTACTAGATCTAGGATAGCCCTGTCTCTTGTGGGTTGCTGTACCAGTTGTTTGAGGCCCTCCCTGCAGGGAATCCACTATGAGTCTAGTTCTGGCAGATGTTCCTGCTGGTATTGACCAATCTGTATCTGGCATGTTGAAGTCTCCCATTATCAGAACCTCCCTTAGCTGTCATGTTTTGTATATCTTCTAACAGTAATGTGTCTATGTCCTCCCTCTGGTCTGGGGCCTGTAGACAACCCCAGTTCTTATGGCTGTCCATTTCCTGTTTCCAGGGTGACCCACAGTTCTTCTGGCTCCTTATGTGTATTCTGAATTTCTGTAGCTTTGATATTTTCATTAACATACAGGGCCACTCCTCCCCCTTGCACCTCGGTCTCTTCTGAACAATACATAGCCAGGTACTGAAGTCTCCCAAGTGTGATTACTGGTAAACCACGTCTCACTAATTGCTACTATGTCCAGTTTAGCCTCTGACATTATTGCCTGCAGGTCTGGGATCTTATTTCCCAGGCTGTGAGCATTTGTGTACATGATTTTCCATTGGCCAGATTTTGGTGTGTTAGTTGTTGGGTTAGGTTTGGCATTCCCCTGTGCATCGTGTGGGAGACAAACCTTTTTTCTTACCTGGTGATGCAAATGAACGCAAACACACTGAATTCAGTTTGACCACTAGCTGAGGGGAGGGGTGTTCTTCCCATTCAACGTATGGGGTGCTGCACCCCTCTCCCCATTTGCTAGTTTAAATATTCTGCAAAGACGTCAAACTTCTGCCCCAATGCACTGACTCCCTCTTTAGTCAGTGTTAAATTTTGACCCATTTTTATGAATAGGAATTACTTGAGCAAGTTTCCATTCCTTGGGGACTGTTCCTTGTGATATAGATTTATTGAATAGGAAAGTCAAAACGTCAATCAACTCAGATGCCATCTCCTTAAGAAATACAAAGGGAATGTTACCAATACCTACACAGGACGAAGTTTTAAAGGACATCAAAGCTGAAAGAACCTCTGTAGGTGTAAAATGAATGTTATGATTTATATTATAATCAACAAATGAATCTAGTTTTTCTTTGTTTTTAAATACGCTTGAAAATTGTTTATTAAATGCATTAGCCATACCTTGTTCATCTGATATTAATATGTCATTAATGAACAAAGGACCAACCCGAATTTGAGAATTTTTTAAAGAACCAATGTAATTAAAGAAGCTTTTTTTATCTTTTTGTTTGATCAGATTTTTTTCAAAATCTTTTGCATTTCTTATCTTAAATTTTGTTTCCTTTGCTTTCAGTTTAAACCTATTCCAATTTATATCTATTTTATTCTTCTTATATTTATTGAAAGACCTTTTCTTTCTTAATAGTGATTTTCTTATATCATTATTAAACCATACTGGATTACGTCTTTTATTTATATATTTTTTTCTATCAGGCACCCAGCTATTTATACAAAATTGAAGTTTAGTTTTTATATTATCCCAAATGGCCTCCACAGATAACTGATCAAAATCCTTCTTCCAGTTCCATTTTAAAAGGTGACTTTCTATCTTCACGAAGTTTGCATTTTTATAATTTTTCATCTTTGTAATACCTTTGCTATCATAAATGGAACAAATTATTTCCCAGTAAAGTATATTATGATCAGAATCACCTAGTGGTTCAATAATAGTTGGGCTTTTATAATACTGCTTGATGTTAGTAAAAATCAGGTCAAGGACATTATTTGTCTAGTAGGTTCTGTTACTATTTGATCTAATCCTAATATAAAGATTGTTTCAAGAAAGCATGTTTCATTATGAGTTGTCCAATAAGAGATTTCCAATTTATCCCTTGGAAATTTAAGTCTCCCATTAATACAATGTTTTCAGGTAAGTTAATATTTTGTAAATAATATATAAATGATTCATTCTTATTAGTATCCAGGGATGGAGGTCTATAGCATATACCAAAAGTTAATGGTTCGATATTGGAATTTATTCTTACCCACAATACTTTAATTCCTAAAGGATCAGATAAATCCAAATTGAATTCAATACAATCATAGCATTCCTTTATGTAAAAGGCAACCCCTCCTCCCCCGGAAAATTCTCTATTTTTTTATAGAGTATATAACCAGGGATTTCTTGACCCCATTGGTCTTCAGAGAAGTAATGTTTTTCTAATTTGCTGGTAACTTACAAATGGGGAAGTATGCATATTCTATGTAAGTAATAAGCCTTTAAGTAGGGTATGCATTATAGGATTTTAATGCACACCCCAGAGGTGTAGTAAGGCACAAGGTCAAATGCCAAATGTCCTTATGCCCCTAGAAGTACATTAAAATCCAATGGTACACACCCTAGAGCGTTATATTACACTTATAAATGGTTCTAAGTAGGTTTTTAGGGGAGTAGAGATTCTGCACCTCACTACGTTTATAGAGAATACAATACATGGTCTGGTAACATCTCTAGGCTAATGACATTTCTAGATTTTTTTTTGCCATGTTATAATAGGTTTTAACTTCCACAGAATAGAGTATTTAGTTTTTACATTTGATCATGTGTCATTTTACAAAAAGGGAGTATTCCCAGGAAGAAGGTGATATGCAAAGGTGGAAATAGAAGAGCTCAGTCCGGGAAGAAGAAAAGAAACAAGAAAAAAGGCATCAGGAGGAAGAAGGATCTCAGCGGTGGGGACAGGCTGAAGAGCTCAGATAAGCAGGTAGGCAAAGCCACTCCCAAGATGGGTAGCATCCTGGCAATGCCAGAACCTGAGGCCACTAAGAAAAATGTAAGCACATGCTTAAGATTTTAATAAGTCACTGAAATAGTCTGGAGAGTCAGTTATATCTAGTGCATTTACCTGGTAAGCAAAAACTGAAATAAAAACTAGTTTTTACACTCAGGGTTCCATCCCCCCCCCCGCCACTTATTTCTCTGTGGCAGGGGAGACCACTTAGCATCAGTCGTCTCTGCTCTCCTCCAGGGTGAAGGGGGAGGCCTGGGTGAAGATAGCAGATCAAACAAATTATTGCTGGGGAAAAGCATCTGACAGATCCTGTGTGTAACACCAGTGTAAAGGGATGAAGCCAGGGCCACCACCTACAAAAGAAGCAGGTCAAAAACTCTGCCGTAGCACTTCACCTGAGGCATGGTAGTAGCAAGCAGCCGAAAAGAAACAGAGATGCAGATGCATTCTGAAATAGAAGGGAGTGTCACAGATTGAGAGGGACTTACATTTTCTGGTTGAGTAGAGCAATGAAATTCTTGGTTTTGGATCTCATCATTACCCATTAAATTTATTTCAAATTTTTTATTAAATATAGTTGTCTGTGCCCTGGCTAGTGCACCTCAAGGTGGCAAGGCAGTGGGTAGGACCAGTGAAATACTGGGGTGCATAAGGTAGGGGTATCGCCATCAGAAGGAGGGAGGTGGTGTTGCCACTGTTTAGAGTGCTGGTAGGACCTTACCTGGAGTACTGTGTCCAGTTCTGGAGACCACATCTTGGAAGTGGAGGCAGTCTAGAGAAGGGCAACTAAAATGGTGCAGATGTGCATCAGAAGCCCTACGAGGAAAGCCTAAAGGATCTCAATATGTAAACCCTGGAAGAGAGAAGGGGAGATATGATAAAGAAAGACAAACACCTCAAGGGATTAAGGTACAGGAGGGGCGTAATTTTAAGACGAAAAGATGCATAAGATAAAGGGGGGGACAAGCAGTGAAACTGGAATGTGGTAAATGTAGGAGAGATGTGAGGAAGTACTTACTCACTGAAAGAGAGGTGGACACCTGGAACAGTCTTCCAGCAGAGGTGATGGGGGTGAAAACAGTGGTGGGCTTCAAACATGTGTGGGATGGGCACAAAGGTGTCTTATTTGTAAGTAAGAGTGGGGGCTGGAGATCAAGTATGGTGTAAGGGGGTGCTGAAGATCAAGTAGGGTCTGCAGTGACTGTATAAGGGAGGCAAAATATGGGCAGACTGGGTGGGTCAAGCAGTCCTTATCTGTTGCCAAATTCTATGTTTCTCTGCTACTAGTAAATCTTACAATCACACCTAACCATTCAGGTTATGTAGTCACCTAGACAGAGTGAGGCTGTCATACTGTGAAGCAAATTCAACACAGTTACACCAAATTAGCAACCTGAGTCAGCTATGAATTAGTGTTGCATTATGTTCCCACAAGGGCAATCTATGCATTTGACTTATTGGAGTAGTTGACATGTTGAGTGTACAGTGGCCTGACTCTTGCTAGATAGGTCATCCGATCAGAAAGAACACCTTGCTTTGGTGGCCCCCGAAGAGTGTCCTGTGGACTATCTGCAGATATCTACAGATGCCTTAAGATAGATGCTCCTCTCCTGCTCTGTCCCACTCATGTGCTAGGACACAAGCATGATGGAACATGGCTGGGAGAGTGCTCAAATTGATACCAAAGTCAGAGCTTCCTGGTTAACTTTGCCAGCAATCAAATCCAATCTGCAGCCAGAAATGTGACTTAGTCCTACCTCCAGTTATCAACTAGCTGAGGTCAGACAATTATTACCCCCCCCACCACTACAGAGCAAGACACAGTCCTTTAATATCTTTAAAATGGCCTTTAAATGTGGGCTACTCTGGCTGGTCTGCTGAATCACTGCTGAAGGAAAGGATTGTGAAATGTCTTGAATCCAGTGGGTTGCAAGACCCGAGGCAGCATGGTTTCACAGAGGGGAGGTTATGTTAAACGAATCTGATACATTTCTTTGACTGAGTGATCAAGGTGGAGTGGTGGACTTGGCCTACCTCTATTTCAGTAAGGTGTTTCAACACCATTCCACATAGACTAGTAAGCAAGCTGGGTAGCTTAGTGGATCCAAAGGTGCAAAATTGTTATACTTTATATTTTCATTTTTCAATTATCAGCCATGTAACATCCCATATTACAGACAGACCTATTACATTACACATTATATTGCAACATGGAGACATCCAGAATCTTCTTATTGGGATTTGTGCTTCAAACAACATGAAGTCTTGCTGTATTCTGACAATTGCAGTTTGCTCCAGCCTTTGAACTGCCCCGGAGAGTATAGGGCTAAATTTCTATGCAGGGCATAGAACGTTGAGCTCGAGCTCGGTTGAAGACTCTGTCTGCAGTACTTTGAATCCAAACCATCAGATTCTTTACTCCACTTCACTGAACAGTTGCTCCGGAGATTTCTCCTGTTGCTCGGTTCAAAGACTCGGTTAAAGTGTTGGTTTTCCAAATTATTTTACCGCGATTCGGTTCATGCTGTCTGCGGTACAGTAAGTACTTAGATAGTGTTTTTGGATTGTGGAAATTGTAAAAGTCCCGATCGGTTCTGCTGAACCGATCCTTTAGGTCTTTTGATTTAGTCATTTTAGTGTGTGGTTACCGGTTCTTATCGGTTTAAAAAAAAAAAGTGTTTTTAGCATTTTTTTCAAACACCCGTAACACGGTTAGAAACTGATAAGAGAGTCTTGCCTGGTGGTTGCTGAAAAAAGGGTAAGTTTGGTTAGGTTGGCCATGTCTGAGAAACCCAAGAAAAAAAACCGGGCCCAATGGGTTTCAACACTGCAGTGAGTGTGGGGAGGTCTTTGCTAAGGCCGATCCCCACCTCACCTGTGTTTACTGTCTGGGGTTTGACCACCTCGATTCAGACTGCCAAATATGTAAGAATTTTCCCAAGTCTACCCTGGATAAGAGATTAGGTAGACTTAGGGAGAAGGAGGCCGAGAAATCCGCTAACCCGGAAGGCCAGCCCGGTTCGGTTACCACCGAACCCGAAGGCGTGCCCTCTGATCAGGGTGATACTTCTTCGGGCAAGAGGAGAGCTGATCCTGAGGGGTCAGTTCCTACAAAAAGGAGAAGAAAAGAAAAAATCTGCCGATTCGGATCCAGAACTCCATGTTCCGACCACGGAAGAAATTGCCCGAGTGATTCGGATTGTGGAATTGCTTCATCCGGTTCTGACCGATCTGGTCCCGGTTGGTAGGGGTTTGGTTCGGTCAGTTCCTCCGGTTCAGGATTATGCCCCTGAAGATTTTTATGAACCGGATTTTGAGGAGGGGGACTGTGAACAATGTGAGGATTATGATGATGAGTGCTTAGAAAGTCTGGATGTGCCTATAGAACCGGACATCTCCCCAGACAGACCTTCTGGTGTTTCTCCTCCTAGGCTCTCTGAGTCCCCTCCCCATTTTCTGTTTTACAAGAAAGTGGCAGAAACCCTCCAGCTTCCTATGGAGGAGGCTGTGCAGGACCAAGAAGAGCCTGACTTCGTTGAAATGATGGATATCCCAGAGTCTAAGAGACTGTCTTTTGGGAAGCAGACTCGAAACATTCTAAAGTCTCCTAACTCTATAACTCCTGTGGACAGAAGGATGGACAAGCGGTATACTCTGGCAGGCTCGGATACGGAGTTTCTTTACCAGCAATGCAGCCATGTTGGGGTAGTGCAGGCTGCAGCCTGTGACAGGGCAGGCATTCCCTTGGCTTCACAGCCCCCAGATAAAGACTCCAGGAAGTTGGATGTCATGGCAAAGAAACAGTACATGGCATCCTCTTTGGAACTCAGGCAGGCTAATTATATGGCCTATACAGCCAGGTACCAGAAGTCCAGATGGGACACTGTACTGGCACTGGCTAAGTAGGCTTCCCCCCAGCTGGCCAAGAAGCTGGAGGGGGTGGCTGCTGATGGGATCGAGGCATCCAAGGTTCAGTTTCATGCTGCTGTGGACTCCAGTGATGTGTCATCAAGAGTCATGGCTACATCTGTGGCTCTTCAGAGAATGGCTTGGCTCAGATGTACTAGCCTTTCACAGGACACCCAGGCTAATGCCATGGATTTCCCTGTGGTGGGTAATTCTTTGTTTGGGGAGCAGACAGAGAAATGGACGAATACAGGACCACTTACAGGAGTGCACAGGCCAAGGAAAGGCAGGCAGCTCCTCAAAGGCAGCAAGCAAGGGGCAGGAGCAGGCCTTTTCACAGGCCTTTCTACCAAGTGCAGGCCTCTTCTCCCTTTTCCCTTTGGTTCTTTAGAGGGCGAGGCAGAAGGGGGATGAGCAGGGCTGCATCCACCCCTCAGCGTAAGGCTCCTGCCAAGCAGACACCCTGAGGTGTCAGCCCAGGTCGACTCCCCCATACCAGTAGGAGGCAGGCTGGCTTACTTCGTCCAGGACTGGAAGTCTGTTACTTCAGACAAATGGGTCCTGGAAGTGGTAAGCCAGGGACTGGTCCTCAGCTTCAAAAGATTTCCAAAGCTGAGGCCCAGATCTTTTCCACCTGCAAGCATCTCCGAATCCCTTGCCTTGCAAGCAAAGGTTTCATCTCTGTTGGCTCTAAGGGCCATAGAGAGGGTGCCTTACCTACACAGGGGCAAAGGTCTGTACTCCAAGTACTTCCTTATCCCAAAAAAGACGGGAGTGGTGACCCATCCTGGATTTAAGATGTCTGAACAAGCATCTCTTAAAACCAAAGTTCAGAATGGTGACTCTGGGAATAATTCTTCCCTCTCTAAGGCCAGGGGACTTGCTAGCCTCCCTGGACCTCAAGGATGCCTATTTTCACATTCCCATCAGGTGCTCCCACAGAAAGTACCTGAGGTTTGAATTGCCTTTAGGCCATTATCAGTTCAGAGCAGTGCCCTTTGGCCAGCATCAGTTCCAAGGGTGTTCACAAAGTGCCTGGCAGTAGTGGTGGCCTTTTTAAGAAGGAAGAAGATTGCAGTGTTCCCATATCTGGACGACTGGCTCATTGTGGGACAGTCCCCAGACCAAGTCAAGTCAGACCTCCAAGTGACCCAGCAAGTGCTCACTTCCTTGGGGTTTCTTCTCAACCTTTCCAAGTCAGTTCTCGAACATGTACAGCTTCTCACTTTTGTAAGAGCAGAGCTGGATACAATCAAGGCAAGAGCTTTTCTTCCTGTGCAGATGGTTACAGCCATTTCAGAGCTGGCCTTCTCTTTCCACCTTCTGGTCTCTCGACCAGCAGGGCATTTCCTTCAGCTTCTGGGTCACATGGCAGCTTCTACAGCAGTGGTCCAAGGAGCCAGGTTTCAAATGAGGGACATTCAGTTCCACCTAAGGTCCTTCTGGTCCCAAAAGAAGGATCCTCTACCAAACTGGTTCCAGTGACTCAGACTCTGATCCAGGCACTCCAATGGTGGCAGGATCAGGACAATCTCAGGCAAGGAGTTCCTTTCGTCAGTCAGCCCCACTCTGTGGTCCTTACCACAGATGCTTCTCTGTTGGGGTGGGGAGCCCATCTCGGGGCTCACAGCCCAGGGACAGTGATCCCATCAAGAGTCCCTCCTGCATATCAATCTTTTGGAGCTCAGGGCAGTGTTCCTGGCTCTGCAAGCCTTCTCTCAGTCAGTGCAGAACAAGGTGGTACAGGTCAGAACAGATAACACCACCATCATGTGGTACATCAACAAGCAGGGAGGCACATGGTGCATGGAAGCCATGAAACTGTGGTCTCTGGCTTACTCTCTGCAGACATCCTTAGTTGCAGTCCACCTTCCGGGAAAGGACAATGTGATAGCAGATGCACTGAGCAGAATCTCCCAGGGCCATCACGAATGGTCTCTGGATCCCCTGGTGCTAGAAGTGATTTTTTCCAGGTGGGGCACTCCAGAGATGGATCTCTTTGCAGCCCCGGACAATCACCAACTTCCTCTGTTTTGTTGCAGACCTCCAGTACTGGGCTCAGTCCCTCTGGATGCTCTGGTTCTGAACTGGGAAGGGAAATTCCTCTGTGCCTTCCCTCCTTTTCCTCTGTTGTTCAAGGTTCTGGTCAGAATGAGGTCACAATCCTGCAAACTAATTCTGATTGCTCCAGACTGGATCAGGCAGCCATGATATCCCCTGCTGCTGTCCCTAGCAGTCCATCTTCGCCTGTCTCTCCCCAGGAAGTGCAATCTGTTAACCTCATCTCAGGGGAGGATTTGGTACCCCAATCTTCGGTCCCTCAATCTTGAGGCATGGCTCTTGAAGAGTTAAAATATGCAGATTTGCATCTGTCCCAAGGGGTTCTGGACATTCTCAAAGCCTCTCGAAAGCCTACCACCAGAAAAACTTACAACTCCAAATAGAAAAGATTCAGCATTTGGTGTTCCAAGAAGCATATATCCCCAGACACTGCTGAATTGTCTACAGTCCTGGATTATATGGTTCATCTTAATGTTCTAGGCCTCAGACCAGCTACTCTCAAGGTACATTTGTCAGCTGTTTCTGCTTTTCTGTTAGTGGGAAAGCCTTCCTGTCTGTCATCTCATCCTGTATTCTGAAAGATTGCTTTATACCAATCCTTCTTTTAGGGATCCTGCTCCTGCCTGGGATTTGAATGTCTGCATTGCTCAGCTTATGCAACCCCCTTTTGAGCCTATGTCCTCAGCAGAGCTCAAGTACTTGACTTGGAAAACTGTGTTTTTGGTTGCTATAACCTCTGCCAGATGTATCAGTGAATTGCAAGCTCTGTCAGTTGAACCGGACTTCATCTCATTCCATAGGGACAAGGTGGTCCTTAGAACCAATAGGAGGTTCTTACCCAAAGTGGTTTCTGATTTCCACTTGAACCAATCCATGTCTCTTCCTGTGTTCTTCACTGATCATGCTTCCTCAGGAGAGCGAAGGGTACACAGTTTAGATGTTAAAAGAGCCCTTAGTTACTACATAGAACGTACAAAGGGTCACAGGTTTGACTCCCTCCAGTTGTTCCTCACTTATGGGAAGTAGTAAGGCAAACCTGCCACCAAGAGAACTATTGCCAGGTGGATTGTGTCCTGTATCCAGTTCTGTTATGAGAAACTGGGAAAAATTCCTCCCTCAGGCCTGAGGGCTCATTCCACTAGAGGCACAGCTGCATCTCTGGCTGCGGCCAGGGATATTCCCTTGTTAGAAATTTGCCAAGCAGCCACCTGGAAAACAGTTCATACCTTCACCAAGCAATACTCCCTGGATATCCAGGCTCGGAGTGATGCTAGATTTGGCGCTGCAGTGCTGCAGAGCCTATTCCCAAAGTAGGTTCTATCCCTCCTCCTTGGAGGTACTGCTTGGTAGTCTGCAATTGTCAGAATACAGCAAGACTTCATGTTGTTTGAAGAAAAAAATACTCACCTTAGTAACTGTGTTTCTTTTGATGGAGTCTTGCTGTATTCTGACCTCCCTTCCTGCCTCCCCTCTCAGAACTTGTTTTTGGGAAGTGGGTGGGCAGGTGAAGTGTTGCACCCCAGGGATGTCTTCAGCACACTTCCTGTTGGGTGCTTTAGTTTGGTTATTAAGAATTTGTTATGCTTTATTACCTGGTTTTTGGGTTTCCTGACTTGAGTCCTCCTTTGGGAACCTAGACCGTTAGTTGCCAGTTGGCTAGTAGAAATTTTACAATTTCCACATTGTGATAGGTCAGTGAGTTTTTAGCTCATAAGAATCTGACGGTTTGGATTCAAAGTACTGCAGACAGAGTCTTCAACCGAGCTCGATCTCAACGTTCTATGCCCTGCATAGAGATTTAACCCTATACTCTCCGGGGCAGTTCAAAGGCTGGAGCTAACTGCAATTGTCAGATTACAGCAAGACTCCATTAGATGAAACACAATTACTAAGGTGAGTAATTTTTTCATCTCAAATACTACGATACCTCATAGGAAGGGTAAAACTAAATTAAATCACTAAATAAACATGCGATGGTTCTAGCTGTGATGGTCCATGAGCAGTGTAACTAAGACGAGTATGAAAGTCTATAATCATAGTCCAGCATAGCACGTCCCCTAGGGGACTAGTGGTGTCACACTATACATTCTGCAAGCTAAGTTGCTATAACAGTATAATTCAAGCTACAGCACAAACGTTAAAACTTTAACTTTCCCATAACTGTTTTCTGGGTAAGAATAGTCTAAACAGAGACCCTTTCTAATAACAAGCTAAACCACGTACATGCCCCATTTCACTGCCTCCCCCAGTTTGAATCTGATAAATGGTCAGGACTAACTGATTTGTTCAACAGAGGTTATTCTTAACCCTGCAATATTGAGCCATGTGATGTATTACTAAAATCATGTTAAGGCAAATAAAATAACGTGGCTCTATCCAACTAAACCCACAAGTACATGTTAGTTACCCAGCCCTCAATAAATATACCCTCAAACACTGGGTAAAAAGGAGGAAATAGTCTACACTTATTGTAATTAAGTCCCCTTAGGTCTCTTCTAAATTGCGTCTTCGGGTACCGCATTAGCGTTATTAGATGGACTGCGACGCTTTACTCTAAAATTGAGCATCTAATTTTCCTCCCTTAATCGGGTCGGCAAACACCCAGACCTTGCCAGCATGCACCACTTGAAGCCTCGCAGGAAACACTACCACATGGGGAATTGAAGCCTCTCGCAGTTTCTTGAGGACCCCATCAAATTTCTTGCATCTCATACAAGTCGCGTAGCTCAAATCCGGGAAAAGATAAATGGAGTGTTTGTCCTGGGTTAACTGGCCTGCTTGTCTCGCCAACCTGAGTATCTGATCCCGTGTCCCAATACCATCAGTCACTACCAGTAGGGTACATGGGATATCAGTGTCTTCTCTGTAGCCCTGCAGGGTGATTCTATAAGCTTTCTGTAGCCCAAAGTGAATACTTTGACCCTCCGTCACCAGTTTTTCACCCATCCAGTCCTGCAGGAACATGAGGGCGATCCCCCTCGATCCCCACTGATAGTCCGAGAATCCACACATTAGACAAGCGGGCCTGGTTTTCTAATGTCTCCAGTCTGGCCCTAAGAGGAGCGTTTTCCTTTACTATTAGTGAAGTGGTTGCAGATGTAGAGTCAGAAGATTTTTTTACACCCACCATCTCCGTCTGCAAAGTTTCCACCATTTTCTCCACCGCAGTAACTCGAGTGCCAGAAGAGTCTCTTTTTGCATTCAAATCTGCTACTGAGGTAATAATGCATTGTAGCTTTAATCCGATGGTACCCACAATTTCTTTCGAGTCAGGTTGAGAGACGGCCTGTAGATCTTGGCCTACCCTCGTGGGCTGGGACTAACTAGAAGTTTTCCCACCTGAAGCTCCTGAGTGATCTTTGCGAGAACTGCCCATTTTATATTTCAGATTGTCCTTTTTCAATTGGGATGCAAAGATTTTATAAATTTCTGCTCTAAATAGGTAAAGTATTGTATTTTATAACGTTAGATGATGGAGCTCTCAATTACTGCTGCTTGTTGGCTCGGCTCCACAGTGCCCCCGGTGCTAAATTGGAAAAGAAACTGGTTAGAGGATAGGCAACAGAAGGTGGTGGTAAATGGTTCACTCCAAGGAAAGAAATGTGACCAGTGGGGTGCCTTGGGGATCAGTGCTGGGATCGGTCCGGTCCTCTTTAATGTCTTTATAGGTGACATTGCAGAGGAGCCGGAAGGGGCAGGTCTGCCTCTTTGCAGACGACACCAAAATCTACAGTAGAGTGGACACTCCAGGTAGGTGTGCGTGTGCGCGCACACATAAAGGATGAGCAAAGACCTTAGAAAATTAGAGGCGGGAACAAGGGTATGGCAGCTGGGTTTTGATGCAAAAAAAGTGCAAAATAATGCACCTAGGGCAAAGAAACCCCAGGAGCGAAGTACAGACTGAGTGGAGTGGTATTGAAGACCACCAAGCAGGAAAGACACCTGGGGGTAATCATATTGGATGACCTAAAGGTGGCCAGGAAGGGCGAGTGGGATGCTGGAGTGCATAGGGAGGGGTATTATAAGCAGAAAGAGGGAGGAAGTGCTGCCTCTGTATAGACTGCTGGTAAGACCCCACCTAGAATATTGTGTCCAGTTCTGGAGACCACATCTCCGGAAGGACATAGAGTGGAAGTGGTCCCCGGGGGGGGCAACTAAAATGGTGCAGGGTCTACATCAAAAGCCCTGTGAGAATAGATTTAAAGGACCTCAGTATGTACATCCTGGAGCAGAGGAGGGAGAGGGTAGATATGATATAGACCTTTAAATACTTCACAGGGATAAATAAGGTATCGGAAGGGAGTATTTTTCAGAAGAAAATGTGCTCAACAACAAGGGGACATGCTGTGAAGCTTTAGGGGTTAGATTCAGGAGAGATGTGAGGAAGTACTTCTTCACGGAAAGAGTGGTGGATACCTGGAACATCCTTCCAGTGGAGGTGATGGTGAAAACAGTGATGGGGTTCAAGAATGCATGGGATATGCACAAGAGAATCATAGTGGAAGGGAAGTAGGGGAGGGAGAAAGAGCTGTAGATCGGACACAGTCTGCGGTAATAGTGCAGGTAGGGAGAAATGGGCAGGCTGGATGGGCCAAGTGGTCCTTATCTGCTGTCAAAGTCTATGTTTCTGTTTTTACTGTGGGGATGTACCCAGTCAGGCCAGGGACACCACTCAACCCCCGCCACTCACAAGCTCTACCTGCTGTCTTCTAATGCTTGCTGTCTCTGGCAGGGGTCTGAGGGGAGGGCTATCCTACTCCTTCTCCAAGGCAGCAGGATGTGGTGGTGAGCAGATGACTCATAGTTAAATGGTCAGAGAATCTTGGTTGTCCTCTTAATGTCACTGGGGTTTTACGCCCCTATGTATCCTCCCTTCTCCCATGGCACTCATAGCCTTTGTTGACCTTGCACAGCCACAGTGTGTACAGAGCTGTTGCTGTTCCTCAAGGAGGAGCAGTCTGCCTGGCCTTCAGTCGCCGGGCACCTTTCAACCTGGGCTGGCTTGCGCACCACTCGGTAGTGCTCCCTTGGCCACACACAATATCTGCTCTCAAGCTTGTCCCAGAACCTGACTGGCAGGTAAGAAAAAAATACTCACCTTAGTAATGTTGTTTCTTCTAATGCAGTCTTGCTGTATTATGACATATGCAGTGAGTCCCAATCTTCGAACTGCTCCGGAGGTGAAAGAGTTAACTTTCCATGCCAGGCATGGAACTTTGAGCTCGAGTTCGGTAGAAAACTCTGTCTGTTGTTCTTCAAACTCAGATTGTCAGATCTTTACGAGCTAAACTCACTAAGGTCCTGTGTGGAAGCTGTAAACCTACACTAGCCAACTGGCTACCAAATATAAGAACACATTTTTTGGTCCCAAAACAAAGACTCAAGTCAGGAGACCCCAAAATGAAAAACACAACACCTAGTCACCCCAAAAAAAGGAAGGGTGAAAAAACAAGGTGGGCATCTACTAAGTGCCAACACTGCACTGCCCACACACATCCCAAAAACAGAGGTTCTGAGAGGGGCAGGCGGGGGGGGGGAGGTCATAATATAGTAAGACTCCATTAGAAGAAACAGCATTACTAAGGTGAGTAATTTTTTTCTTCAAACAACATGAAATCTTGCTATATTATGACATATGCAGACTACACAGAAGTACCTCCATGGAGGAAGGACAGAACCTACTTAGGAAATAGGCTCTGAAGCACAGCTGTGCCAAACCGAGCATCACTCATAGCCTGGATGTCCAGAAAGTAATGCTTGGTAAAAGTGTGAACTGTTTTCCAGGTAGCTGCTTGACAAATCTCTAGAATGGGAATGTCCCTGGCAGCAGCCAGGGAAGCAGCTGTACCTCTGGTAGCGTGAGCCCTCAGGCCTGAGGGAGGAACCTTGCCCAGCTTTTCATAACAGAATTGGATACAAGAGACAATCCACCTGGCAATGGATCTTTTAGTGGCAGGTTTCCCTTTACCAACCTCACCATAAGTGAGGAACAGTTGGAGGGAGTCAAACCTGTGACCCTTGGTACACTCAATGTAATAACTAAGGGCTCTCTTTACATCTAAGCTGTGCAACTTCCTCTCGCCAGAGGAGGAATAGTCAGTGGAGTACACTGGAAGAGAGATTGATTAAGGTGGAAATCTGAAACCACCTTGGGCAGGAACTTCCTGTTAGTCCTGAGGACCACCTTATCTCTATGAAAGGAGATAAAATCAGGTTCCACTGACAAAGCTTATAATTCACTTATGCGTCTGGCAGAAGTGATGGCTACCAGAAACACAGTCTTCCAAGTCAAATACTTAAGCTCTGCTGAAGACAAGGGCTCGAAGGGAGGTTGCATAAGCTGAGCAATGCAAACATTAAGATCCCAGGCAGGGGCAGGGTTCCTGAATGGAGGGTTGGTGTGAAGAAATCCCGTGAAAAACTTAGAGAATACAGGATGAGCTGAAAGAGAAGAGGGTTTACCTGCTGAAATAAAAGCAGACACAGTTGCCAAATGCACCTTTAGGGTAGCTGGTCTCAACCCCAAAGTGTTTAAATGGACCATATAATCCAGGACTGTAGGTAAATCAGCAGATTCTGGGGAAACATGCTTCCCAGAGCACCATATGAAAAACCTCTTCCATTTGGAATTGTAGGTAGCCCTGGTAGAAGGCTTTCTAGAAGCCTTCAATATATTCATTACACCTTGGGAGGGGTGTAGATCAGCAAACTCTAACTCCTCAAGAGCCAGGCCTTGAGATTGAGAGATTTGAGGTTCGGGTACCAAACCCTTCCCTGAGCACAGGATAACAGATTGTGATTCCTGGGAAGACACAGGGGAAGATGGACTGCTAAGGACAATAGGAGTGGATACCAGGGTTGTCTGGCCCAATCTGGAGCAATCAGAATCACTTTGCAGGATTGAGATCTGATTTTGACTAACACTTTGAACAGGACAGGGAAGGGGGGGGGAAGCATAGAGAAACTTCCCTTCCCAACTGAGAAGAAATGCATCCAGAGGGACTGAGCCCAACACTGGGGGCCTGCAGCAAAAAAGGTGAAGTTGGTGATTGTCTGGGGCTGCAAAAAGATCTATCTGCAAGGTGCCCCATCTGGAAAATATTACCCCAGCACCAGGGGATCCAGTGACCATTCGAGATGGCCCTGGGAAATCCTGATGAGAGCATCTGCCAGGACATTGTCCTTGCCTGGGAGGTGAACTGCCGTAAGGGAGGTATTCAGGGAGTAAGTCAGAGACCACAACTTCATTGTCTCGGTGCACAAGGCCCTAGACTGAGTGCCTCCTTGCTTGTTGATGTACCACATTGTAGTGGTGTTGTCCGTTCTGACCTGTACAACTTTGTTCTGAACAGATTTGGAAAAAACTTTAAAGTGCTAGAAAAACTGCTCTAAGCTCCAACAGGTTGATGTAGAGCAGAGATTCCTGAGGAGACCACAGTCCCTGGGTAGTGAGGTCGCCCATGTGAGCACCCTGCCCCAAGAGAGAGGCATCTGTAGTAAGGATTAAAGAGTGAGACTGAGTGACAAAAGAGAACCCCTTGTCTCAGGTTGTTCTGATCCTGCCACCACTGTAGGGCCTGGATCAGGGTTTGAGTTACTGGGATCAACTTGGTTAGGGGTCCTTCCTTTGAGACCAAAAGGCTCTCAAATGGAACTGAATGTCCCTCATCTGAAATCTGGCTCCTTGCACCACTGCTGTAGAAGCAGCCATGTGTCCCAGGAGCTGCAGAAAATGTCTTGCTGGTCGAGAGACCTGCAGGGTGAATGAGGAGGCCAGAGAGACCAGAGTCCTTAATCTGTCCAAAGGATAGAAGGCTCTGGCTACCTTTGTGTTCAGTTCTGCGCCTATGAAGATGAGAAGCTGGACAGGCTCTAGAACTTACTTTGGAAAATTAAGAAGGAAACCTAGAGAGGTAAGCAGTTGCTGAGTTATCTGAAGATGTAACTTGACTTGGTCTGGAGACTGGCCTACTATGAGCCAGTCATCCAGGTAAGGAAAGATGGCAATTTTTTGCCTTCTTAGGTAGGCAACTGCTACTGCCAGGCATTTTGTGAATACCTTTGGAGCAGAGGTGAGGCCAAAGGGCATTGCTCTGAACTGGTAGTGGCATGAGGGCAGCTCGAACCTGAGGTACTTTCGATGGGAGCTTCTGATGAGAATATGGAAGTAGGCGTCCTTGAGGTCCAGGGACGCTAGTCAGTCTTCTGGCCTTAGAGAGAGTAAAATAATTCCCAGAGTCACCATTTTGAATTTTGGTTTTAAAAGGTGCTTGTTTAGGTATCTGAAATCCAGGATGGGCCACCATTCTCCTGTCTTTTTTGGGGTAAGGAAGTACCTGGAGTACAACCCTTTGCCCTGGCGTAGGGTGGAACCCTTTCCATGGCTCTGAGAGCCAGGAGGGTAGAGACTTCTGCCTCTAGGGCAAGTGCCTCTGATGGATTTGCAGGTGAAAAGGATCTGGTTCTCATCTTTGGAAATGTTTTGAAGCTGAGAACCAGTCCTTGGCTTACTACTTCCAGGACCCACTTGTCTGATGTTAGAGACTTCCAGTCCTGGACAAAGTGCTCCTGGTCGCTCCTGTAAAAAAGCTATCAGCTTAGTGTGCTATACCTGGTTAAACAACTAAATAAAAAAATTAAAAAGCCAGCCTGCCCCCTACAGGTAGAGGAGAATCGGCCCTGGCCACCCCATCAGGGTGTCTGCTTGGCAGGGGCTTTAGGCTGAGGGGTGGAAGCAGGTCTGCTTGTACCCTGTCTGCCTCTCCCTCTAAAGAACCCCCTGTGGGCATAACCTGGAGGAAGCCTGGGCTTGGTAAAAAGGCATATGAAAAGGCCTGCCGCTGGAGGGCTGCCTTTGAGGAGTGGCCTGCCTTTCCTTGGCCTGTGCACTCCTATAGGTGGTCCTATACTCATCCATTTTCTTCATGTAATTCTCTGTCTGCTCCCCAAACAGAGAATTACCCACAACAGGAAAATCCATGGCCTTAGTCTGGGTATCCTGTGACAGGCTAGTACATCTGAGCCAAGCTATTCTGCGAAGAGCCACAGATGTAGCCATGACTCTTGATGACACATCATTAGAGTCCACTGCAGTATGAAATTGCACCTTAGATGCCTCAATACCATCTGCAACCACCTGCTCCAGCTCCTTGGCAAGCTGGCCAGGGACCTGCTTTGCTAGAGCCATAACAGTATCCCATCTGGATTTCTGGTATCTAGCAACATAAGCCATATAATTTGCCTGTCTGAGTCCCAAGGATGCTGCCATGTACTGTTTCTTTGCCATGGCATCAATCCTCCTGGAGTCCTTGCCAAGGAAATAGTTGCCTTGTCACAGGCTGCAGCCTGCACTACCCCAACATGGCTGCATTGTTGTGTAAGGAACTCCGTATCAGTGCCTGACAATGTGTACCTCTTGTCCATTCTCTTATCCACAGGAGGTATAGTGTGAGGAGTTTTTAGAATTTTTACTGTTTCCCAAAAGATTTATGCAAAGGAATAGAACGTCTCCTGGACTCTGGGATATCCATCATTTCTACATAGTCAGGCTCTTCTTGATCATCCACAGCTTCCTCCATAGGGAGCTGGAGGGTTTCAGCCACTTTTTTATAAAACATAAAATGAGAAGGGGACTCAGAAAGCCTAGGAGGAGACACTCCTGAAGGTCTGTCTGGGGAGATGTCCGGTTCAGTGGGCACATCCCGGCTTTCAAATCCACATTCACTCTCCTCATACTCCTCTTCCCCCTCCTCTGGTTAAAAAAATTCCTCTAAATCATACTCTTGAACCAGTGGAACCGACCGAACCGTACGATTACCTGATGGTTCTGGTTTGGTCAGAACCAGGGAAAGCGACTGGACAATTTTAATTGCTTTGGCTATTTCTTCAACGGTTGGAAAGGAAAGTTTTGGCTCCACACCAGCTGATCTTCTAGTCCTTTTTGCCGGACCCGGCTCCTCAGAGTCGGATCTCCTTTTCCCAAGGAAGTCTCGCCCTGGTCAGAGGGCACTCCCTTCTGGCGATCCGGTTCAGCAGACTTTTTGGCCTCCCTTTCCCTGAGCCTACCAACTCTCTCTTCCAGGGTAGCTGCAGAAAAACTTTTACAAATCTGGCAGTCTGCATTGAGGTGGCTAAAAGACAGATTAATATTTTTTAAACAACCTGATCGGTTCAAACCGAACCGATAAACCGTTTACAAGTTCCACACAGAAAAGTAAATGTAAAACCTACAAATACCACAGACAGAGCTTGAACCAACCAGTTGTGGTTTAAATTCGGTGAAAAAACCAAGAAGAAAATACTTTAACCGACAAAATGAACCGAGCAGAAGGAGAAATCTCCGGAGCAACTGTTCAGTGAGGTGGAGTAAAGAATCTGACAGTTTGAGTTTGAAGAACAACAGACAGAGTTTTCAAGGGAGCTCGGAGCTCGAGCTCAAAGTTCCATGCCTGGCATGGAAAGTTAACTCTTTCACCTCCGTAGCAGTTCTAAGGTTGTGACTCACTGCATATGTCATAATATAGCAAGACTTCATGTTGTTTGAAGCACTTGGCCAGCAGGCTGCCCCTATTTCCCAGGAATCTTAAAGGAAAACTCCATGCTAAAATCAGAAAAAGATATGTAGTAGTCTTTTTTTCTGTGTTCTAACCAGTTCCCAGCATTTTCTTTTCTTCTGGCTGTGAGAGATGTTTTTCCTAACTTTCCCTAATTGGTTTATTGCCCTTGGAAGTTACCATTCTGGTTTCTGTTATGGCCTCTAGTCTTCCCAGAGTGCCCTTTGGTGTGATGTCTAATTGACCCTGCAGGAAGCCAGTGTCTTGTTACAGGGTCTGTCACAGCTCAGTCACAGAGAAAATACTTCTTACAAAGAAGACACACTGCTAGATTTTGGGTGAATGTAATCATTATTATTTTTTGATATTGTACCTTGTCCTGCTATGTTCTGCTCTGTGTGTCTGTGTGTGTGTGTATTTGAATCATGTCACTGTTTACTCCATTTCTCTCAGTCACTTGCAGTTTTGCTACTAAGTAGCAAAAATTGAACATCACCTTATAGATTGTAACACAGCAGGACAAAGTACTAACATCAAAAAATAATAATGATTACACTCACCCAAAATCTAGCAGTGTGACTTCTCTGGAAGAAGTATTATCTTTGTGGCTGAGCTGTGACAGACCCTGCTAAATCTAAGGGCATAGCTACATCATTGTCACATGAGCCAGGGTGCATTGTAGGAGAAAGAAAACCAATCAACCTATTTGTGATGGAGATCCCCAGGTGTCATAAAACTACCATCCAGCTAGCAGGCTAATTTAGGAAAATCTCCTAATAGCAGACAGAGGGAAGGACATACTAGGACTTAACATACATATAAAAACGTTCTACTTCACATATGTTTTTGCACATTCTGGGTGGACTTCTCCTTTAACTGTGTTTTGTTTACATCAGTGAGAATAATACAACCCACCCTCTTCCCTCCATGGATTCCCATATCTTCAGATGTGGCCTGGAGCTTGGCTGAGCCACACTGCAGGCAGAATAGCAAGTGGAGTCTTAAAGAAGGGTTGTGGGTCAGGGGCAAACCCTGGGAGTTTGACAGGGAAGCTTACTGGGGTCCCACGCATCATGGAGGTGAAAGCCCTTTTGCATTCCTGCCCCTTCCCTCTGCTGGATGGCCTTGAAACGAGATTAGCATTGGCTGTGAAGGCATCCCCCCTTGCTTGTCCTCCCAGCTAGGGGAAGGTTAAACAGTGGCTGCAGTTGTTGCATTTGGGAGGCCAGAAAGTGGTGGAGGGAATGAGTAACAGCAACAAGCATTTGTCAATGTCGAATGTTGTCCCGCTGGCATTGGCATTGGCATTGGTAGTGCCAGAGTCAGAGATCCATAATAGGAATGGCAGTGAAGAACTGAAGTGACACCAACCCCAACTCCATCCTGTAGAGACTGACAGGCATTGAGGTGTGCCTTTGGGTCATCGGCTATAACGCTCATGCCATTGTACCTCACCCTTCCCTGTAGACACTGACAAGTGTCGTGGTGTGCTTTGGGCGTTATACTTACCCCATTCCATAAGGAAATATGCTGAGGTGGGTGCAGTATAGGAGAATGGGGTGAACTGTGTGGCTGAACAGTGCAAGGCACACCACGATGCCTGTCACTGGCTGCAGGGTAGGGGTTGGGTTGGAATGGCATAAGCATTACAGCCGATGATCCCAAGTCACACCCCTGACACCTGACAGTCTCTACAGGGAGGGGTGCTACAGTTGGGAACCCTAACACATAGGCGTGTGTTGGTATTTTCACTCCAAATTTCCAACATGGGCTTTTTGTGAGCCGACTGCATGAAAAGCAGCTCAATTGTTAGCTGAAAGGTGGTTCTGCACAGCGGCTATGTCATTTGGCAACACAGGGACGAAAACACATTTTGGGCAGGATATGGAAAAAGGCAACTGCATTGTTCATGAGGAGGCGTAAAAAAATGGCAACATTGAAAATCTGGTGTGAAAAATTGGTGAAGTCATGAGCACGCATAGAAACTGTGCAACATACGTCTGTAACCCAATTATTTTGGGGAGTTTGTTAGGCACAGTTTTAATATAGACATATTGGGAACTCCCCTCATGAACAGTGGCGCTGTGATTTTGTTAGTCTGTCCCAAAAGTTGATTTCCCGCAGTGACCACACCATTGTGCGCCACAGGTGCGGAAACGCATTTTGGGCATGATGCCAAAAATGACAGCTGTACTGTTCATAAGGAGGTGTGAACAAATGTCAGTGTTGAAAATGTGGCATGGAAATATTGCAAATTTGCGAAGTTACAAGGGTGTGTGGAAACTGCGCAATGCACGCTTGTAATACAGTCATTTATGGATTCTTGGCACCAAATTTTCAACATACGATTTTTAGACCGGCATTTCTCAGACTGTCCTGAAACTGATTTCGCATATCGCCACGCTTATTCTGTGCTGGATGTGTAAAAACACATTTCAGCCAGGATATGTAAAATGATAGCTATACTGTTCATCAGGAGGTGTGGGGAAAAATGGCAATAATGAAAATCTGGAGTGAAAATATTACGAATGCACGAAGTTATGAGCGTGCGTGGAAACGGCGCAACGCACACTCGTAAAACAGCCATTTTTGGTATTTTTTCCACCAAATTTGCAACATAGGCTTTTTGAGAACCCCCTCATGAACAGTGGCACTGTCGTTTCGTTACTCAGTCCCGAAAGGTGATTTCGTGCAGTGCCCGCAAAATCACCTTTTATTTATTTATTTAAGAGATTTACCAGATAAGCATACTGAGCGGGATCCGCTCATTTCCAGATGTGACCTGGGAGTTACATACATGCAATACAAATGGTGCATACAACAGGTTCAGAAGGGTACATAAAGGGTGAAACATCAGGTCCAAAAATGTTACAGGCTGGACTATGCATTTGTTATTTAATTACAAGTTTAGTTCAGAGTGCATGAGTTGCTATATCATAGTTGGGGTCTATGACCGTAGTGCATAAACAGACAGTGACACATAGGGAAAACACAATTATAGTCAGTTGCACAGTTGTACAGTTTATGGCACGTTACGATGCCTTGTGATTTCAGATCTGGACTGCAGGTTGCAGTTACATATGTCTGAGAAGTGGGCCTGGAGGAGAGTTTTCAAGGTCCTTGGGGTGGAGGACTGCCTAATTTCTGCAGGGAGGTCATTCCAGAGTTTGGGCAGTCTATATTTGAAAGCTGATTGGCCCTTTGTGGTGTGCATGAAAGGGATTTGTAGAAGTTTTGAGTCAGTGCCTCTCAAGGAGTAGGCCAGGTGGGGGTTGACTTGACAGGACGGAGCTGAGATAGGTGGGGAGGGATAATGCCGTGACAGTGACTGAACTCATGAAGAGGGGCCCCAATAACCCCATGTTGAACATTTGGTGCAAAAATTCCAAAAAAAGCCTGAGATATCCACCAAAGTTGAAAAAAAAACTATTTATGCCATTATACATCTTACCGGCATTTCTTCAGTTCACGGTCGGCTTTGAAGAGTGCAGACGTGTTCCCGGTCCACCAAAGTTCGTCACGCCAGACTCTGGAGGTTAAGTATGGGGTGGGGGGGGAGGCAGGGAAGAGAGGCGGGTGTGCTGCTATGGAGGGGGCAGAGACGGTGAGGACTGTTTTTCTTTTTTTCACAGGTTAAATGAAAACATCGTGGGACTGTTTTTATTTTTCAGGAATTTGGAACGGTGGGGTTGTGCTTCCAGAGTGCCACCTGAGTGGGTTTTTGGGGATACTTTGCTGACAGAAGTTGGGCACCCTTGGCATATAACAAATGGGGGATGCTTTATGCCGATGGGGAGTGGGCTCCCCTGTCAGCACATCCATTGGGGCAGGGAATGCCGACAGGGGGATTGGGCACCCCTGAAGTCAGCATTATGGCTGGCAACGTGTCGCATGTTTTTTTGTTTTTTTTTTTACTTTCTCAGCAGGGTAAGCATGTCCGGAGGTCCGCTGCATGTGACGAGCTTTGCTCGCATTGCTGCGGACCTTTCCTTAGATGTGCTCACCCGCATGGTGTAGCGCCGGCATGCAGGCTGATTGGGGAATGAGGGACGCACCTACTGATGTGTGCCCTGCATTCGCCCAATAATGACCGCGCCTCCAAATCTGCTATTACCGCAATATGTTGGCTGCACATGCGCGAGCCAACATAGAAATAACAGGGAGCATCAGTGGAGGCCCCAGAATAAAAAAAGGATTATTCTGGATGGGACTGAAATCTGAATGCTGAAAGAGTGACGCACACCTTAAAGCAGCACTGTTTGCTAGTCACCATTATGTTGTTTTAAGTAATAATATTTCAAGTGAAAATACTATACCAAGATTTCATTATTCAATCTTTCATTCCTGAACTGAGAATGCAGTACATGATTCTGAAGTTTTTGAATATTCTTGCACCTTTGCAGTGCCCTCCATGAATAAATGAAGTATTTTGGTATGGTGTGGTGCCATTACCATTAGGAACATGAGCTTGCACTATCATAATACATCCACTGTGTATAATGCCACTATTTATAACCAGAAAGGTATTCTCTAATTCCACTATTTACAGTCAAATGGTATCATCATCCACTGTATAATTCCACTTATTTATAATCAAAAAGGTATCCTCAGCAGAATAGATTTTTAAATATTGCGAGTGGTGGCCATCTGTAATGACGTGAATCATTAATTACAAAGAGACTTAAAAAGATACTTATAAATCTTAGGAGATCAGACATACAGCTTTGCTAAAAAAAAAAAATATATATATATATATATACTGCTACTTTAGGCAGTAAATGAATGAGTGCACACACACAACAGTCTCCAAATTGCCTAGAATGCTTGGTCTGTGTGTCTCCCTCCCAACTACACGTCATAGTTTGCAGCCTTTAGTCACAAAAGTACTTTCAGACAAGTTTTGTCCTGGGGAAGCCTTTGTCAGCCTGCCCTACCCAAGTGCTTTCTGCAACTTTTGTTCTGAGAAAGCCTCATCAGCCAGCCCTACGCTAAAGTGCTTGCAGGTGAAACATTTTTTTGTAAAGCCTTGTTGGCCTGTCCCACACCCAAATACTTTCTGACAGCTTATCAATCAATCAATCAATCCAACTTTATTTAACCAGGCATAACACCATTGAGCAAGCTCATTTTCAAGGTAGTCCTGGACATAAAAAAAAATGAATCACAGGCAGGTGCAAGACAGGAAAATAAACATTATACGTATGAGGAGCTAATACAGACTTATACATCAAGGGCTAACATAGTTAACAGCTAGTTATAGCACACTAAACAACAAGCATAGTAAATCTAAGGTTAGGATGGTAAGAAGGGGTAGGGAGGCTGGAGGTATAGAGGACTGGGGTAGGTAGGGTGATGTTGGCCAGAGGGGTTGGGAAGAGGTTGCTAAAAATGCTGGACCCCACTAAAAAGGAAGGTGGGAGCTGCATGTTACATGAGTGTTAGGGGATTCTTTGGGTTCACCAAGTGAATAAGGACGCACTGGTCAGCTATAACAGTTGCAGGTTTCCTTCAGGTACTCTGTAATCAGTGTTTTGAAGGTGAAGGGACTGGGGAGGGTTGAGAACTTTTGTATTCCAAATGGAAGGAAGGGAGAACGTAATTGCAGCCGAGCCTTGAGAGGATCTTACTCTAGGTATATGAAAGCAGATTAAGGAGAAGCGTCTCAAGCCATATGACCCCTTGACATGCTCAGATAAGCTTGAGATGTATGCTGGTAGCTTATGAGACAAAGTCCTATATATCCAAAGGAAGGCATGTCTTTTCCTCCTTGTAGTAAGCAAGGTCCATCCCATGTCTTAATACAGCAGGCAATGATGGGTGCGAAAAAAAAAAATTACTCACCTTAGTAATGTTGTTTCTTCTAATGGAGTCTTGCTGTATTCTGACAAATTGCAGTGAGGTCCAACCTTCGAACTGCCCCGGAGATGAAAGAGTTAACTTTCCATGCCAGGCATGGAACGCGGAGCTCGAGCTCGGTTGAGACTCTGTCTGTTGCTGTTTGAACTCAGTCAGATCTTTACGAGCTAAACTCACTGAGTGTCCTGTGTGGAAGCTGTAAACCTACACTAGCCAACTGGCTACTAAATATAATAAACAGATTTTTTGGTCCCAAAACAAAGACTCAAGTCATGAAACCCAAAAAATGAAACAGACACAGCACCCACTCACCCAAAGTAAAGGGGTGATAAATAAAAGGTGGGGCACCTCTTGAGTGCCAACACTGCTACTGCCCACCCACATCCCAAAACAAAGGTTCTGAGAGGGGAAGGCGGGGGGGAGGTCAGAATACAGCAAGACTCCATTACTAAGGTGAGTAATTTTTTCTTCAGACAACATGAAGTCTTGCTGTATTCTGACAAATTGCAGACTACCAAGCAGTACCTCCATGGAGGAGGGACAGAACCTACCTAGGAAATAGGCTGTGAAGCACTGCTGTGCCAAACCGAGCATCACTCCTAGCCTGGATATCCAGAGAGTAATGCTTGGTAAATGTATGGACTGTTTTCCAGGTAGCTGCTTGACATATCTCTAAGATAGGAATATCTCTGGCAGCAGCTGTACCTCTGGTAGAGTGAGCCCTCAGGCCTGAGGGTGGAATCCTGCCTAGTTTTTCATAGCAAAATTGAATGCAAGAGACAATCCACCTGGCAATGGATCTCTTAGTGGCATGTTTCCCCTTACCAACCTCACCATAAGTGAGGAACAGTTGGAAGGAGACAAACCTGTGACCCTTGGTACGCTCTATGTAGGAGCTAAGGGCCCTTTTCACATCCAAACTATGCAGCCTCCTCTCACCAGAGGAGGAATGGTCAGTGAAGAAAACAGGAAGAGACATAGACTGGTTAAGGTGGAAGTCTGAAACCACCTTAGGTAAAAACTTCCTGTTAGTCCTGAGGACCACCTTATCTCTATGGAAAGAGATAAAATCAGGCTCCACTGACAGGGCTTGTAACTAGCTTATCGCCTGGCAGAAGTGATGGCCACCAAGAAAACAGTTTTCCAAGTCAAGTACTTAAGCTCTGCTGAGGACAAAGGCTCAAAGGGGTTGCATAAGCTGAGCTATGCAAACATTAAGGTCCCAAACAGGGCAGGGTCCCTGAATGGCGGATTGTACTGGAGCAATCCCTTGAAAACTTAGAGAATACAGGATGAGCTGAAAGGAAGAAGGCTTACCTGCTGAAAGAAAAGCAGAGACAGCTGCCAGATGCATTCTTAGTGTAGCTGGTCTGAGTCCCAAGCTATTAAGATGAACCATATAGTCAAGGACTGTGGGCAGGCCAGCAGACTCTGGAGAAATATGCTTCCCAGAGCACCATATGGAGAATCTTTTCCATTTGGAGTTGTAAGTGCTTCTGGTGGAAGGCTTCCGAGAAGCCTTTAGGATCTCCATAACACCTTGAGAGAGGTGTAAATCGGCAGACTCTAACTCTTCAAGAACCAGGCCTTGAAATTGAGAGATTTGAGATTCGGATACCAAACCCTCCCCTGAGCACAGGTTAACATGTTGTAATTCCTGGGAAGAAACAGGGGAAGGTGGACTGCTAAGGACAACAGGAGAGGGTACTAGGGCTGTCTGGCCCAGTCTGGAGCAATCAGAATCACCTTGCAGGATTGAGACCTGATTTTGACTAACACCTTGAACAGGAGAGGGAAGGGGGGAAAGCATACAGGAACTTCCCTTCCCAGTTGAGAACTAGGGCATCCAGGGGGACTGAGCCCAACACTGGGGGCCTGCAGCAAAAGAGAGGGAAGTTGGTGATTGTCTGGGGCTACAAAAAGATCTATCTGTGGGGTGCCCCATCTGGAGAAGATCACCTTCAAAACCAGGGGATCCAGTGACCATTCGTGATGGCCCTGAGATATCCTATTGAGAGCATCTGCCAGGACATTGTCCTTGCCTGGGAGGTGTACTGCTGTAAGAGAGGTGTTCAGGGAATAGACCAGAGACCATAACTTCCATTGCTTCTGTGCACAAGGCCGTAGACCGAGTGCCCCCTTGCTTGCTGATATACCACATTGTGGTGGTATTGTCTGTCCTGATCTGAACTACTTTGTTCTGAACAGACTTGGAAAAAGCCTGAAGTGCTAGAAACACTGCTCTGAGTTCTAATAGAGTGATGTGAAGCAGAGTTTCCTGAGGAGACCACAACCCTTGGGTGGTCAGGTCTCCCAAGTGGGCTCCCCACCCCAAGAGGGAGGTATCTGTAGTAAGGATTAGAGAGTGAGACTGAGTGACAAAAGGAACTCCCTGTCTTAGATTGTCCTGATCCTGCCACCACTGCAATGCCTGGATCAGGGTTCGAGTCACTGGAATCAGTTTGGTCAGAGGATCCTTTTTCTGAGACCAAAAGGCTCTCACGTGGAACTGAATGTCCCTCATCTGAAATCGTGCTCTCTGCACCACTGCTGTAGAAGCAGCCATGTGCCCCAGGAGCTGTAGAAAATGCCTTGCTGGTCGAGACACCTGGAGGGTGAATGAAGAGGCCAGTGAAATAAGGGTCCTTGCCCTGTCCAGGGGAAGGAAGGCTTTTGCCTTTACTGTATCTAGCTCTGCACCTATGAAGGTGAGGAGCTGTACAGGCTCTAGAACTGACTTTGAAAGATTCAGAAGGAAACCTAGAGAAGTAAGCAGTTGCTGAGTTATCTGTAGGTGTAACTTGACTTGGTCTGGGGACTGACCTACTATGAGTTATGGGAAGATGGAAATCCTTTTCCTTCTTAGGAAGGCAACTACTACTGCCAGGCATTTTGTGAACACCCTTGGAGCAGAGGTTAGGCCGAAGGGCATTGCTCTGAATTGGTAGTGGCTTGAGGGCAGCTCGAACTTGAGGTATTTTCGATGGGAGCTTCTGACGAGAATATGGAAATAGGCATCCTTGAGGTCCAGAGAGACTAGCCAGTCCCCTGGCCTTAGAGAGGGTAGAATTATTCCCAGAGTCACCATTTTGAACTTTGGCTTTAAAAGGTGCTTGTTTAAATATCTGAGATCCAGGATGGGCCGCCATTCTCCTGTCTTTTTGGGGGTGAGGAAGTACCTGGAGTACAATCCTTTCCCTTTGTGTAGGGATGGAACCCTTTCTATAGCTCTGACAACCAAGAGGGAAGAGACCTCTGCCTCTAGGGCAAGTGCCTCTGAAGGATTTGCAGGTGGAAAGGATCTGGTTCTCATCTTTGGAAATTTTTTGGAGCTGAGAACCAGTCCCTGGCTTACTACTTCCAGGACCCATTTGTCTGATGTTAAAGACATCCAGTCCTGGACAAAGTAAGCCAGCCTGCCCCCTACAGGTAGTGGAGAAATCGGCCCTGGCAAACCCATCAGGGTGCCTGTTTGGCAGGGGCTTTAGGCTGAGGGGTGGAAGCAGGCCTGCTTGTACCCCGTCTGCCTCTCCCTCTAAAGAACCCCCTATGAGCATAAGCAGAAGAGGAGGCCTGGGCTTGGTAGAAAGGCCTATGAAAAGGCCTGCCCCTGCCCCTGGGATGCTGCCTCTGAGGAGTGGCTTGCCTTTCTTTGGCCTGAGCACTCCTATAGGTGGTCCTGTACTCATCCATTTTCTTCATGTAGTTCTCTGTTTGCTCCCATACAGAGAATTACCCACAACAGGAAAATCCATGGCCTTAGTCTGGGTATCCTGAGACAGGCTAGTACATCTGAGCCAAGCCATCCTACGAAGGGCCACAGATGTAGCCATGACTCTAGATGAAACATCATTGGAGTCTACTGCAGCATGGAATTGCACCTTGGATGCCTCAATACCATCCGCAGCCACCTGTTCCAGCTCCTTGGCAAGCTGGCCAGGGACCTGTTTAGCTAAAGCCATTACAGTGTCCCATCTAGATTTCTGATATCTAGCTGTATACGCCATGGAATTAGCCTGCCTGAGTCCCAAGGATGCTGCCATGTACTGTTTCTTTGCCATGGCATCAATCCTCCTGGAGTCCTTATCTGGGGGGTGCGAAGCCAAGGCTATATTTGCCTTATCACAAGCTGCAGCCTGCACTACCCCAACATGGCTGCATTGCTGGGTAAGGAACTCCGTATCTGAGCCTGACAGAGTATACCTCTTGTCCATTCTCTTATCCACAGAAGGTATAGAATTAGGAGTCTTTAAAATCTTTAATGTCTGTTTCCCAAAGGACATATGAAGGGGAATAGACAGCCTCCTGGACTCTGGGATATCCATCATTTCAACATAGTCAGGCTCCTCCTGGTCATCCACAGCTTCTTCCATAGGAAGCTGAAGAGTTTCAGCTACTTTCTTGTAAAACATGAAATGGGAAGGGGACTCGGAAAGCCTAGGAGGAGACACTCCTGAAGGTCTGTCTGGGGAGATGTCCGGGTCAATGGGCACATCCAGACTTTCATAATCACATTCACTTTCCTCATACTCTCCTTCCTCCTCCTCCGGTTCATAAAATTCCTCTAAATCATAATCCGGAACCAGTGCAACCGACCGAACCGAGCGCCTTCCTAATGGTGCCTGTTCGGTCGGAACCGGGGATAGCAATTGAACAATTTTTATCGCTTGGCTATTTCTATCAGCGGTTGGAGAAGAAACTTTTGGATCCACAACGCTGATTTATCCCTTCTTGTTCTTCTTAACTGAACCGATTCTGGAATCAGTTCTCTTTTGCCCGAAGAAGTTTCGCCCTGGTCAGAGGGCACTCCTTCTGGTTCGGTTGGAACCGAACCGGGCTGGCCATCCGGGTCAGCGGACTTTTTGCCTCCCTTTCCCTGAGCCTACCAACTCTTTTTTCCAGGGTAGCTGCAGAAAAATTTTTACAAATCTGGCAGTCTGAATCGAGGTGGTCAAACCCCAGACAATAAACACAGGTGGTGTGGGGATCAGCCTTAGCAAAGACTTCCCCACACACTACAGTGTTGAAACCCAGTGGGCCTGGTTTTTCTTTTGGGTTTCTCAGACATGGCCAGTCCTAACCAAAAACGATTCTTTTTCGCAATCCGCCAGGCAGGACACCTTTATCGGTTCCTGACCGTAATACGGGTCGTAGAAAAAAACGTAATAAAATCCATTTTTTTTAGAACCGATAAGAACCGGTAACCACACTCTAAAAGTAGAAATAAAGATTTTTAAACAACCTGATCGGTTCAAACCGAACCGATCCCACGTTTACAAGTTCCACACAGAATAAAACAAAAATACACCTATCTAGTACTCACGTATACCACAGACATAGACTGAACCGATAGGTTATGGGTTTAAATTGGTCGAAACCGAAAAACGGTACTTTAACCGACAAACTGAACTGAAAGCAAAGGAGAAATCTCCGAGCGACTGTTCAGTGAGGCGGAGTAAAGAATCTGACGGTTTGAGTTCAAACAGCAACAGACAGAGTCTCAACCGAACTCGAGCTCAGCGTTCTATGCCTGGCATGGAAAGTTAACTCTTTCATCTCCGGGACAGGTCGAAGGTTGGACCTCACTGTAATTTGTCAGAATACAGCAAGACTTCATGTTGTTTGAAAAAAGCACATTAAGAATGAACCTCAAGGCCCAGTGATAGTGTCAAGTTTACGGAACACTAAAGAAGGGAAGTTGCTGTAAAGGAAGTCAGCATAATCCAGTAAAGGCAGGAATGTAAATTACACTAGTCTCTTTCTGGCTTCCTTGGTAAGTAGATGCTTAATGCAGTAGAATATACCTAAGCATTATCTTAATTTTTTTCGAGAGCTCGTGCAGGTGGCATAGGAAATTAAGCTTATTGTCCAGCCAGAATCACAGGTATTTAAAGGTATCAACAGTTTCCAGGGGTTCACCTAATAAAGTTAGAATCTTATGGCTGCATGTTGGTCCTGGGGTGGCGTTCAGTGAGAGGATCATGGCTTTGGTCTGTTTGGCATTAAGCAGCAGCTTATGCTTCATAAGATTAGAGAGAGAGAGAGAGAGATAAATTCTCGCTGTAAATCCTCATGGGCCATGTCCAGACAAGAGTTAGCGGTGTAGAGGACTGTATCATCTGCAGATAAGTGCACATTAGCTGTGCACAGGTGTGAATCAAGGTTATTGATGTAGATTGCAAATAAGATTGGGCCCAAAATAGATCCTTGAGGGACACCTCTTGGTAGTGTTTTTAGTGGGGACAATTCTTCCAGAGCTTTGACTCGTTGTAGTCTGTTAGTAAGGTAGCTGGTGAACCATTTAATGGCAGAACTATCAAGGCCGATGTTACTCAATGCATTAAGCATAATGTTGTGATCTACAGTATCGAATGCCTTATTAAGGTCAAGGAAGAGTGCAAACACATGCTTCTTAGAGTCGAGGCAATTTGCCAGTCAGTGGTTACTTTAGCAAGGGAAGACACTGTGCTATGTTTGGCTCTGAAGTCTGACTGAGTGGCGTTTAGCAGTTTCTGTGAATCCAGGTGCTCCCTGATTTGGGTGTTAATGATTTTTTCCAATAATTTTGAAAGGAAGGGTAGTATAGAAATAGGCCAATAGTTGTTCAGGTTGCTAGGGACCCCGAACTTGAACAAGGGGATGATGTGAGCAGTTTTCCACGGCAAGGGTAATTCACCCTGAGTTAGGGAGATGTTGAATAGATGGACAGTGGGGGCGATCAGATAATAATGACCTAATTTTAGGAAGAATGGTTCGATGAGGTCGGCACCAGCACTCTTTTTAATATCTAATGACAGTAGGGGGTTCTCCACTTGCTTGAAGGATACAGGGAGGAAGCTGAAAGGGGAGGAGTAACTCTGCCTGGTGTCTATAGTGGGGCTTGTGGAATCAGTGTCATCCTCGTGTAGGCTGATCTTTCTGATTGGAGAGGTGTCAAATGCCAGCCCCGCAGTGGCAAAGTGATCATTGAGTTGTTCAAGTATATCCGCTCTATCTGTGAAAGTGGTATCCCGGACACTATTTTGGCTAGAAGGGAGGAATTGGTGGTATGACCCTCAACTTCTTTGAGGTTACTCCAGAATTTGGCGGCATTGTTTTTGTTTTCTTCCAGGGCTGATTGGAAGTATCTAGCTTTTTCAGTCCTAATTAGTTTGGCACAGGCATTTCTAGATACACGAAAAGCAAACCGGTCGCATCACAGTGCATCTTCCTAGCTCTTTTTCACCAAAAGTCTCTATGTTTGAGGGCTTTCTTTAGGATGGGGGAGAACCAGGCAGGAGATCTTGCCTTGGACTTGATCAGCCTTAGGGGGGCATGTTTGTCTAATAGACCCACTAGAAGGCTATGAAAGATGTTAAATGCCTCATTGAGGGAAGGGGCCAGGTAGAAGTCTTGCCATCTGATGCTGCTCAGATCATTTAGGAAGGCATGCCGGCAAAACTTTTTCAGGCACCTTTTTAGCTTATATTTAGGGGCCGATTTTATTTGGGGAGAGTGCCTGATGCAGGCAATGGCACAGTGATCACTGAGGTTGTTGAAAAACACCCTGGCATGTGAAATGTTGTGAGGTTTGTTAACTAACATTAGATACAGGAGGGAGCTACGCTCTGGTTTTTTTCTGCTGGGTCTGATGATTGTGGGAGTCATCTAGGCCAACCCACACATAGCACAGAGGTCCTTAAGCTTCTTGGAGCTCTCACTGTTCCAGTTTAGATTGAAGTCCCCCATTGGAATGCACTCAGAGTTAGCCGTGTCAGTTAGACTTTGAAGATGAGGTAAGAGGGCCGTGCCACCAGAGGGTGGTCGATAACATGCAGCAATGAGGAGTGCCTTTACATTGGAAAGCGCCAGTTTTAGGGCGAGACATTCAAATTCTTTAGCCTTGGAGATACAATCAATGACTATGACAGTGAATTTGTTCTCAACATAGATTACAAACCCCCCCCCGTTGGTCTATCACACCGGTAGGTAATGTACCCTGGTATATTCATAGGTTTTTTTCTGGGGTCGGGGGCGTAAGCCAGGATTCTGATATCACAAGGAAGTCAGAGGATGTGTGAAATGTCCAAGTCTGAATCAGATCAAGCTTCTTAAGTAAACTACAGACATTCATATGGAGGAAGCTGATGCCTTTGTATTGGGGGAGGTCTGCAGGGCCGTTTAAAGAAGCCAGTGGGACTGGATTAAATTCAGCATTTCCAGAGCAGAGTTGTAGAAGCAAAAGTAGTTTCTAAGGCAACTTATCAACATACTGAATAAGCGCTTATTATGCCACTTGGCATGGAAAGGTTTTGAGGAGGCTGGATTTTGGCCACTAGAGTGGTTGGTTAAAAACAGAGCATATATCACTGTTTTAACTGGCAGGTTCAAAGGCTTTGTCACATTCTCTGGTCCAAGCCTGATGAAAAGGTATGCAGGGCGAAGGGGAAGTCGTTCCCGAAGTATGGAGCTGTGTCCTGTTATGAAAGTGCAGAACTGGGTGTCCATCTAGAGGGAGCACTGGTCTTGGTGCGATTGAGCAGCTGGTGTTTGATATGGTATGTGAATTAGCAAGAAGGAGCAACTGAGCAAGAAGGTGAACTCCCGTGGCGTCATTTAGGATGATAGCCCGGCCCGGTGGCGCTGAGGGTTGAGGCGCTGGACGCCACATCTTGTGCCGACGACCCGAGTTTGGGAGAAAGTTCGGGAGTCGGCAGGGAGGGAGATTGACGGCGCCTCTGGGCAGCTCTCCTCTCTGGGTGGGAGGGTTAGGGATGCCTGGTGCTCTGGCGACCCCCGGTGGAGACTGGAGGCACCATCGAGCCGCCGGGCTGCACGTAAGATGGTGGCTGACGTAGGCAGGGTTGCCATGCGCTGGCGTCGGATGTGCCCACGCAGGGGGGAAGGGGGATCTTGGGTTCACTACAAGAAACACCCCTCTAGCCCTGGATAGGCGACAGCCCTGCAAGTGCCACTGCCGCACGCCCAATGCTGGTTCACCTGCCACTGCCCCCACGGTCTCCCTGGGTTGTCCTCCCCGACCCGGGAAACTGTAATGAACTTGCAGATGACGGGGGAACACAGCGGGCAGTAGAGCAAGCTGGTAAGTGCAGTGGCCTGAGAGAGTTCCAGGCTGGAGGGCTACAAATAGAGTCAAAAAAAAATTTAGGATGATGGATCCTGCTGAGGGGCAGGTCAGGCAGGGATGGCAGAATCTACATCGAAGGAGCTTAAGAGAAGGAGGCAGAGCTAGTTACGGGTGGGGGTCAGTTTTAGGTGAGACTAACTGTGCGCCGACCAATGGTAGGACTAAGGGGTTGGCCTTCCTTTTGAGGAACGAGCATTTAATAGAGGCCGGGGTTAGGGCGGGCAGTGTGGGACAAAAATCAAGTTTAATTTAAAAGCAAGCGGCAAGGTGCCAGGAGAGCGGGGAATGAAGAAAAAGCCGTGGAGAGTTGTAATCTCCATGTGGCCTATCCCAGGGAAAGCCGTACGGGCAGCAGCCAATCGGCGGAGTCCCTGTGCGTCTTAAGCCAATCAGGTTCCCAAAGCAAGTTCCTGAAGCTGTGTTGTGCTTACCCGGCTAGCTTTTGTCAGTCTGCCCCATGCAAAAATGCTTTCGGTCAACTTTTGATCTTCCAAGAATCAATCTTTGTTATTTATTCCCTCTTGTGGGTCTGTGCAGGAGGCACTAAGACCCCATGGGAGCAATGTTTGTGGCACTTTACAGCTTAGAGGACTGATGTCTGTGCCACCTACCAGGTGAATGTAACAACATGGCGCTTGTAGGCTGGCTAGTAACCGATGCCTGCCTCCTACTGCTTGAGTTCTATTTTTCCCCACCGTTGAGTGCACACTATGAGAAGTGCTAGTCATTGTGTGTTACTGTGTCGCAACTCTTTCGTTGGTTCATTGACATCTGTTTGTCACTGTACTCCTTGGAACTATCCACTTTTGGTGCCTTTTTTAATTATTTTACTGTGTTAGTGTGGCGACAGAACTTTTCTTTACTGGTTTTTTTTTTCCTCGTGGTGCTATGTCCAGTCCTGAGGAGCACAAGCAGAAGGCCTCCAAGGAAAAGAAAAAGGACAGCCCCCAAAGCATCAGTGCTTCTGTGGGGGACGCATCGCTGACCGGCACCAGCATGGTGTGTGTTTTGACCTGCTTCAGAACTGACCATGACATGGGTAGGTGTGATGCCTGCTTTTCCATGGACTACCACAGCTTAGGAATATGTTACAGTGGGGTTGTAAGCCTCCCACCTTTAGGGGCAGGCATTGTACCAGGGATGCCAAGGTAAGGTCCATCGGCTCTTCTCCTACACTCCTTCACAGTACTCTATGTGCTGAAGATAGTACAGTTATGTAAGAACTTACTGTAAGAGTAGATCTTCGAGAGGAGCTCTTGCAGCAGGTAATACCGTTAGTCTGTAGTGGGGGACAGCCCCCCAAATGTCGGCTCCGCCTGACAGCAGACGTAGTATGAAGAGGGCGGTCCCTTAGGCACCATCCCAGTTGTCCCACTGGAGACCCAGTTGAAAGGATAGGAGAACCAGACAGGATCTCCCCAACCCTAAATAAGGGTATGACACAAATTCCGGTGGGATGAAGAGTGGGAAAGCCACCTGCTGCAAGAGCTCCTCTCGAAGGTCTACTGTTACAGTAAGTTCTTACATAACTGTACTATCTGACTTCGAGGGGGAACTCTTGCAACAGGTAATACCATTAGGACGGAGTCCCAAGCAGTACCCAAGAATAGGCCCAGGTCTGACGGGAGGGGGAGAAGAGAAATAAAGACTGAACAGCTTCAAGAGAGCAGGCCTTGCAAGACAGCCAGCCCAAAACCTGCTCTCCTCGGGAAGCAATGTCAAGGCTGTAATGCCCAACGAAGGTATGGACTGTGCTTCATGTTGCGGCAGCGCAAATATCTGCCGAGGATACATCCTTAGGGTAGCGAACGAGGTAGCCACAGCCCTGGCGGAATGACCCTTGACCATGCCCGGCAAGGGCTTACCATGATGCTGGTAACAGAAAGAAATACAGTGCACTAATCAACATGTTAGAGCCTGTTTGGAGACAGGATCCCCTCTCATCCTGTGTGCAAAGGAGACGAACAACTGGTCTGACTTCCTTGTTGCACTGGTTCTGTGGATGTAACAGCAAAGAATCCTATGCACATCCAGAGTGTGTAACAAGGCCTCGCCTTGATTAGAGTACTTCCAATAATAAACCGGAAGGGTAATATCCTGGTTCAGAGTCAAAGTAGACACTACTTTAGGCAGAAACATAGGATTCGTGCGCATGGTCACCCTGTCCCTGTGGAAAACAAGATAAGGCTCCTTACACATAAGGGCCTGAAGCTCGGAAACCCTTCGAGTGGAAGTAATAACAGCACGAGAGAAAGCACAGCTCGCAAGACGCAGCTGGTTCGAAGGGAGGCAGGGTGAGCTTCTCAAGAACGAAAAGCAAGTCCCATGGTGGGACAGGGTCCCTCCTGGGAGGTCTGATGTGAAGAACCCCTCGAAGAAAGGTCTTGCACATGTTAAGCTGTGTCAGGGTCCTCTCCCCATATGGTGTATGGTAAGCTGATACCGCACACTTATGTACCTTGATGAACGAGTAGCTTAAGCCCAAGTCCAAGAGGTATAGACGATAATCCAGCACATGCTTGACTGGACGATCCAGGGCACGAGCCACTGCCCAGAGGTAAAAGTGCTTCCACATCATGGCATAAGTTGCCCTAGTGGAGGGTTTCCTCACTGCCACCAGGACCTCTGCCACCCTGCTTGACACTCCTAATCTTTCTTCTGCTAAAATTGCAGGAGCCAGGCATGCAGCTGAAGAGATTGCAGAGCAGGATGGACTAGTGTTCCCTGTTCTTGGGAGAGCAAGTGGGTGGAGTGTGGCAACTGTTTGGGGGGGTTCTGAGGTCAGTTGCTGCAATAGCAGGTACCAAATTTGCCGAGGTCCAAAGAGGGGCTACCAGAATCATTCTGGCTGCCTCTGACTGCAGTTTGAGCAGAACTTTCTGAATGAGAGGGAGGGGAGGTGTAGAGAAACCTCCCTGTCCAGGAGGGGGACAATGCGTCTCGCCAGAAAACACCAGGTCCTGGATTGAGCGAGCAGAAATTTGGCAGTTTGGCATTGCACAGGGACGCAAAGAGATCTTGTTCTGTATGGCCCCAGCGACCAAAGAGTTTATGCTTGCGACCTCTTGGAGAAATTCCCGCTCATGGTTCAGAGAACGGGAGTGGCTGAGGCTGTCGGCGAGAACGTTCTGGTTTCCTGGCAGGTGTACAGCCGTGAGATCCAGACAATGTTCTACTGCCCAGTCCCACACTCTCATGGCCTCCCTGCAAAGGGGATATGACTGAGTGCCCCTTTGCTTGTTGAAGTAGAAGACAACTGGGGTGTTGTCTGACTGCACCAAAACAGAACCTAGAGGGATCTGGTCCTGAGAAGCCATCAGAGCGTACAGAACGTCTTTCAATTCCAGAACATATATGTGTAGAGAGCACTCTGTGGGGGACCACGACCTGCTGGGTACTGCTAGCTAAGAGTTTTCCAGTGGGTCCTAGTGCCTGTGGCATGGTCCTAATAGTAATAGCCTGCTGCAAGAGCTCCTCTCAAAGATCTACTGTTACAGTAAGTTCTTGTGAAACTGTACTTTACGTAAGAACTTACTGTAACAGTAGATCTTCGAGAGAGGTTCCTGCAGTAGGTCACCTTTTTCCCTCACACCTTCCCCCAGCTTCTATATCTGCTTTTCTTGAGCTTTATTTCTTCGGGGCTCCAGGAGCCCTCTCCTGTCATACCTAGCTCTGTGTCTCAGGCGGAGAACTGGAAGGCGGGCATGAGGACCACTCACTATATACTGTAGGGTCACTTGGATATCACATGACATCGGGTGGATGGTCCCCCACCAGACATTGCTAGCGAGAGTTTTCCGTGTGGTCCTGATGCCAGGGGGGCATAGTTCTACATGTGGTAATCTAATGCAGGAACCTCTCTCGAAGATCTATTGTTATGGTAAGTTCTTACGTAACTGTACTTTACTCTGGTCACACACCTCAGTTCGGGTGGCGTGGGGCTTTATAGTGTGTACTCTCCACCCCCACAGTGGTTAGCTGTGCATGTGGTCCGCTGCTGGACCCCCTCACAACTGATCCCAGTATAACCAGATGAAGTCTGGACAAAACAGCCCACATGGCACACAGAAGTCAATGCTGCTAAAGTGTGTGTTCAGTGTGCAGGTTACCAGGCAGTCTCTGTAGAGGGTGTAGTTGCAGCCCCGTGCAGTTGTCCGCTCCCAGCAGCTCTTACCTGCAGCTGGATTATGATGTTACTCTGGGCACACACCTCAGTTCGGGCGGTGCGGGGCTTTATAGTGTGAGCACCCCACCCCCACAGAGGTTAGCACTGCATGTGGTCCACCGCCGATTTGGCTTGGGGCTGCAGTAAAATGTCCAGGCCTTGCTTTTTGTTGGTGGGGCAGTTTGGTGTTTTGTTTTTACTCATGTAGCAGATTTAATGTATTCCATGTGCATTACAGGGACTCCATGGCAGAGGTGTCCTTATAATGCATATGGCAGTGCGCCCTGAGAGGGCCCTTGTCATATTCTGGCATCATTTTGACTTCAAAAGCCAGCACTGGGTTGCAAAGGGGCTTCATGCAGTAATTGTGTGTGCATTTCTCAGCTTTTAACAACTTGACTGTTATTTGTGAGTGTTTAATGTGGTTCAGCCTGGTCTGAGTATGACTCTGCGGAATTTAAATAATGCCAAAATGGGAAGCATGGCCAACTAGCGATCAAGATGGTGGCTTGGTCACGGAGCTCCACATGCCTAAGAGCCTAGAACCCAAATAAATACAAATATTTGTGTCTCCCGAGGGGGAAAACTAATTCACTGGAGATCTATAGGCACCTGTTCAAGGCTGGCAAAATTTGGGAACATTCCGTCAAAGTACAACTTAGAAAAACGATCCCGAAGCTGTAACCATTCGTACAGTAGGCCACATGGCGCACTCGGCACCGGAGAGGGCAGAACCCTCAGTCAGAGATATGTTCACTTCTATCATGACCAGTATAGATGCCCTAACACTAAGGCAAACACTACGGCAGTTTCTATGCAGCAAATGGATGCAAGAGTGGACCGACTGGAACAAAAAACAACAGCCCAAGAAGATGTACTCCAAAGTCACTGTGCTAATATGTGGGAACAGGCAGCCCAGATTCATCTTCTCCAAGACAAGTTGGAAGATTTGGAAAACAGAAGTCGTCATAACAACTTAAGAATCCTTGGTTTCCCTGAGGGCTGCGAAAATGGAAAAGCGTTAACCTTCCTGCAGCAAACGCTACCAGAGATTCTTCAATTACCTAAAGGCACAAGAATTACAATCGAGAGGGCGCACCGTTCCTTACAACCCAGACCTACACAGGGAGACCGGCCTCGACCTTTCATTGCCAGAATCCTAAACTATGCTGAAAAAGAAGCTATCCAAGCTAGGGCCAGGGAATTTGGACAATTATGTTGGAGAGAGCACGCGATCATGATCTTTCAAGACTATTCTAAGGAATTAGCTGCCAAATGGAAAGCCTTTTCTGAAGTGAGATGCAAACTCCACACTTTGCAAGTTCCCTTCACTCTGCGATACCCTGCAAATCTACAGATTTCTGTGAACGGTACAGCGCATCAGTTTGCCTCCCCAGACACAGCTATGGACTTATTGCAAAAATGTGGCCAACTGACTCGGGTTCCTCATTTCTTACCCTGGTCGAAAGCCGAGCTCAACGACATTCAGCGGGAGGAAATTCATCCGACACCACAGTGATGGCACCTCCTACACCTCTTCAAAATGGCCTCGACCCTCATAACTCCAAAGATAGGAAACGATCGCCAAACTCTTCTCATTCTAAACACAGCCACCCACAGGATAGAAAATACTCCCCAGGAAAACAGGCCCAGCACTTAAGCACAGTGAGTATAGGAGAGCTGGAATTCGTTAGCCCTTATTTTGCACGCAACCGATTTGCGGCATTGAGGAAATTACCAGATATCGATCAGGGGGACGAGATGGATACTAGTGTGGTGGACCTTAATCACAACGACTGTGCAGACGAGCACACCACCTGGGCTTATGCTACGGACACTGCGCTACCTTTGCAGGACCCAGAAACACGAACCCAGGCTCCCGGTTCACACCCAGGCTGCAGTATAGAAAAGGACCCTGAAGTCCCGCCATGAACTTATGTGCAGAGTATGTACAGGTTGGATAGGTACGTAGGGACAGATGTCTAGGGGAACTGGGAAATGGATGCGGGGGGGGATAATTGAGGCCTTAGTGGCTTTTAGCAGCCTAGAATATAAATTTTGCTTGACTTTAAAGGTCAACAATTGGGGCCTCCTCCTGATGGGGTAAAACCCATTAGTTACAGCGTACTGCAGGGTTTTAAATAATTGATTAGCAGTTTTTTCCTTGGGGCAATACTAACTGTACAAAAAGCATTTATATAGGTTTTCTGGAAGTGTTATGTTTGTTAAACACAGTGAGGCAAGTGCTATGCATTTTCACAATGTTTTAGAACTTTTATGAGCAAAACGCTAATCAAATTTTAGAGTTAAATAAAACCCTGTACTGTTTTGTACAACACAGGTTATCAGTGTTCCCAGACGCATACTCGGAGGTACTAATAAAAGGGGGTTATAGCAAGGCTAGGAGGGCATTTATATAAAATTATGTAGCAGAACTGTATGGTGCAACCGTGCAAGGTTAATCTTTCAAGAAAGGCAGGGAAAAATGATTTCCGACTGTTTTTCTGTTCAACCACTCAAGAACCTCTTCCCCTTCCTGCCCCCCCCTTACTAAGTTACTGAGAAATAGTGTGGGGTCAGGTCTGTGTGGATGATAACAAGTGATGGCTACACTGTGTATAGAATCCTAATAGACCCCACTGTCTGCATGGCCTTCTGGCCGTCAAGAGCAGATGACGCAGTGAGGAATTCTGCTATGATGCCATGTAGTACTTGCATCCAGGATGTGGGCTGGGCATAGAGCATTATGTATCTGCCTCTATTTGATTTAACAGACACTAATTGATGGAGGTCATTTGGAAAAACAGAGAGTTAGGTAAGGGCGGATAGTAAAAGGGGAGGATGTATGGCACAGAGTTTTTTGAGCTTCGCTCAAGATGGTACATTTCTGTTAGCCCTCTCTTACAGTTACTTGCTCCCCCCTCCCAATCATTATCCCCCCCAACCGAGGACACATCCATGGAAGGATACACCCTACAGGAAAGGCATAACAAAATTAAAGATACGTTGTTTAGATATAGACCTGATACAAAATACCGGTTCAGGGTGTTTGGTAGATGTTATTATTGTTAACTAGATCTAGTTTAGAACGTAGTTAAGGGGCCCTCCCCCCCTTTCCTCTCTTTATGCTCCTCAGCGGAGATACAAGAATGGGAAGTATGTGAAGATTGTTAGGTGTACATGATAGGACAGACAGCAATTTGCATTTCCCCAATAAGTGGGATTCCTGGTAATAACTCCATAGTCCCTCTATCTCATTTCGTAGGAAAGAGCTAATGAGATGTTGATAAATTTCCTGTTTGTGTTACTTTTCTGGGAGGACGCCTGGACCTTCTGGTTAGCCAACAGTTCAGCTATTAACTGGAGGCCACCAAGTGCTCCCCTTTTCCCCTCTTAAGGGAGGCTCATTTATGGCCCGGTACACTTGGATAAGGCCCTGGGCAATGGAATACCATATTACTCCCATTAGTGATAGTACAAGTAGTGCACTGGATAAGTCACTTTGAACTCAGAGTGCAAAAGAAACTCCTCTTTTTATTAGAGCTTAATTACCTCACGTCCCCCAAGGGCGATTGGGCATACCACTGGCTGGGGCTCCAGCCGGTTTAGTCTCATCACATCTTTTCCCTGGGTCTGTTTGATAAGTTAAGCAATTTAAACCTTCAGCTAGCACATAGGTACAGTAATTAAAAGTAAGCTCTGCACATTATTTCCGACTTATGCTCGAAGGGAGAGGATAAAAACAATTAACCCACCTGGTATAGAGGTAGGGGTGGACTGTACTTGGTACTGAATTTCCACCAGCCCCCTTTGGAGTGTCTGTAAGCCTGGATGACATTTTACTTCACACTTGGAATGTCAGAGGGCTGAATTCCCTGGTGAAACGCAAGAAAGTCCAGGCACATCTGAAAAGGTTACACTCCAAAGTGGCTTTTCTCCAAGAGTCCAAACTCGCGGGGGATGATCACACTCGAATGAATAAGGACTGGGTGGGTCAACAGGTACACTCCAATGCCCCAACTAGGAAGCATGGTGTTCTTATTCTTGTGCATAAATCTCTTAACTGGACTTTAGTCCAGACGCTCTCAGATCACGAAGGCAGATGGGTAATTGCCACGTATAACACACCCACAGGACCACTTAATCTGTGTAATATATATGCCCCGAATGTGGTCTCCCCTCAATTCTTTCATAATCTGGCAGAGGTGATTTTGGAGTTTAACCCCCCCAGACTGCCCTCTGCTCACTGGCGGGGACTTCAACCTAACAGTGGTGCCCTCCCTAGATAGAAATGACAAGGGCAAAGAGGCACACATTAGAAGTGGGAAGGCCCTTCAGCAAATGATCCTGGATCAGGGGCTTACTGATTTATGGAGACCGTTTCATCCCAGAATGAGAGATTACACTTTCCATTCAGAAGCTAATGATTCGTACAGTAGGCTAGATTTTTGGCTAGGCTCTCCCTTCCTTACAGCCAAAACTATTGAGGTCTCAATACTGCCACGTGCTGTTTCTGACCATGCCCCAGTCCAACTCCTCATACAGTGGGATCCCGTGGCCCCTCCACCTAGACAATGGAGGCTAGACCCTCTCCCAGTGGAAGACCCAGACTTTATCCCCAGGGCTAGGAATGAGGCCTCTCTATTCCTGGCTGAAAATACTGTGGCAGACACCTCTGCTGGTACCACATGGGAAGCCTTCAAAGCCACGATGTGGGGCAACATTATGGGTTTTGCTGCGGCTAAACGCAGAGAAAGAGAACAACAGTTAGTCACTTTGGAACAGAAGTTGGCCGATGTGGAAGCTGTCTTTAAGTCCATGCCCTCTCCATCTGTTCAGTCCCCTATAGGCAGAACTATATTAAACCTTCGATTTGAAATCAACCAACTCGTAAATAGGAAGGCCTAAATAGCCATTAGGTTCATAGGTTCATAGGTTGTATCAGAGCATAGAAAACACAAGTCCATATAGCTCGCCAGTTTGCTAACAATACCCATGTATGCCTTTATTAATTAAATAAGAATCTAGCCTGTTTTTAAAGGTATTCATAGTAGGACTTAACACTACTTCGTTTGGTAGTGCATTCCAAATTCCTGTTCTTATACTAAACCAGTTTTCCCTTCTTTTAGTATTATATTTATCTTTATACAATTGATAGCAATGCATCCTGGTATCATAAGTTTGTTTCCTTATTTTTATATCTAGTTGCTCCCTTAATTGGTCATCACTGATTGCTCTAAATATTTAGCACATGTCCCCACGTAATCTACGATACTCCAAAGAATATAGTCCAAGTTTTTCTAATCTCTGTTCATAATTCAATCCCTGAACTTCCTTAATGCCCTTGGTTGCCCTTCTCTGCACCCTTTCCAAAGCAGCAACATCTTTCCTGTAACCTGTTGCCCAAAACTGGGCACAGTACTCTATATGTGGGCGTACCAATGAGGTGTACAATGGCAGCAATACTGCCTTTGCACGACTTGTGATATGCTTACGTATACAATGATGAATTCCACTTGCCTTTCTTACCACCTGGGTACAATGTAGTCCAAATTTTAGTTCATTGTCAACCCTTACTCCTAGATCTTTTTTATCCTGTACTATCCTCAACTCACTGTTACCTAGTTTGTATTTATAATGCGAGTTATTCTTGCCCATATGCATAACAACACATTTATCAATATTAAATGATGATCTCTTGATATTTGCCCATTCTTGCAATTCTGTAAGTGCTGTTTGCAAGATAGTGGCCTCATTAATATTATTGATTGAGTATCCCAGCCGTGTGTCATCCGCAAACTTTGCTAGCCATACTCCATTATTTACATTCATACTAGAAATATATATATTGAAAAGTCATGGTCCCAACTCCGAACCCTGAGGTATCCCACTTGACACCTCCTCCCACTCTGAGCATGCTCCTCTCACACATACTCTCTGCCTTCTATCCCCCAACCAAGTCTTCACCCAAGAAGAAACTTTATCATGTACTCCCATTTCCCGGAGTGCTCCTATTAATTCCACATGCGGCACCTTGTCGAATGCTTTTGCAAAATCAAGGAAAATAACATCGACGGAGTTGCCTGTATCCAAGGCTTTGTTGACCCTGCCATAAAATTCTAAAAGGTTTGCCTGGCATGATCTGCCATTCTTTGACTCGGGCACACCTTCTGGGAGGGTGGAGATAGAGGGGGCAAAGTGCTTGCCTATCAGATCCGTAAACAACAAGCTAGTAAATGTATCCCAGGGCTGAAGAACACACAAGGAATACTGGGTACTTCCCCAAAGGACATTAATTCAATTATGACATCTTTCTATAAATCACTATATACCTCCACACACAGAGGGCCAAACAGAGATACTCAATGTTTTTTGGATGCTCTGCAACTTCCCAAACTGCAGAAACAGGAGCAATGCCTGGACCTTCCGATCACTTGTGAGAAAGTGGCAGTAGCCATTTGGGATTTGAAAAAGGGGGAAATCACCAGGTAGTGATGGCTACACGGCAGATTTTTACCTGGCATTAGCCCCGGTTGTTCTACCTCTCTTAACTCAGGTATTTCAAGAGATTGAAATTAAGGGGACCTTACCTCCATCTATGTGCGAGGCAACCATTGTTATTCCCAAAAAGGGTAAAGACCCTACCAACCCCAGAAGTTACCGCCCAATATCACTTAATAACTTAAAACAGCAAACTGTACGCCAAAATTCAAGCTACTAGATTCAGCCCCCTACTCCCTGGTCTTATACACCAATCCCAAGCAGGTTTTGTACCTTGGTGTCACAGCTTGGATCACTTGAGAACTCTTATGAGTTTACTGCCAATTTCGAAGACAATCTCTGCACTGGTAGCTGCCATTGCTGTAGACTTCGAAAAAGCATTCGATTCAGTCGAATGGGGATATCTATACATGGTCTTAAAGCACTTTGGCCTGGGAGAAAAGTTTCTAGCTAGGATACAAGCTATATATGAGAGCCCCTCAGCCAGAGTTAATACAAATTCGGTACCACCCCATTGCATTAGGAAGAGGTACGAGGCAAGGCTGACCCCTGTCCCCCCCTTTTGTTCGTGCTGGCAGTTGAACCCCTGGCAGCTGCAATTCGTGGTCACCCTGATATACAAGGTTTGAAAATGGGAAGTATCACCTACACAACCTTTATGTATGCTGACGATCTCCTTCTTCTTCTAGAGGATGTCCACCAAGCCACCCCCCCTCTTAGTCTCTTAACAGTCTTCTTTAAGCACTCATGCCTACGACTGAACCAGAATAAAACCGAGGTACTCCCTCTTAACTCCCACTGCTCACAGCAACTGGTAGAAGCAGCTGATCTCCTATGGGCTCCGAATGGCCTTACGTACTTGGGTATTAATTTAACTCCATCTCTCGAGGATATATGGCAGGCTAATATACAGCCCCTTCTCTCCTCCATCAAGACAGATTTTGACAGATGAAGTTTATTAAAACTCACTCTAGCAGGGAAAATTGCTGCCGTAAAAATGGTAACAGCCCCTAAACTCTCTTACCTCCTTATGCACTCGTCTATCCCTTTGCCTAAACACTGGCACCAGCCCATAGATAAATTATTTGGAGGCTTCCTATGGGAAGGTTCTAAACCTAGATTCAGTCGCTCCAAACTTAGATCTCATTGGAAACAAGGAGGATGGAATCTTCCATGGCCAGAAGGATACCGGTGGGCTTTCCTGCTAGCCCAGATGGTTAAGTGGGCATGCCCACTCTCCCCTCTTTCTCCACAATGGATACAACTTGAAATGGACATTCTGGGAACCATTCACCCTTCCTCTCTTTTTGTACAAAGGCTTAGTCCTCACACTGGCTAATGGCATATGGCAAATGCAGACCCTATCTCACCTACAGTGATCTCATCCTGAGCTAATTGGTTTAATACACACCTGAAAATGAAAATGGACCCTATCCATCTCTCCCAGATACCTCTCTGGCAAAACCTCGCTATCACCATAGGAGGGTCTGAGGTAAGATGGAAAAAATAGGCTGATCTAGGCATCTCCAAAATGGGAGATATGCTCACCCCTAACCATAAAGCTTTTCATACATTTCAGTCTCAGAAGCAGAGGTGGAGCATGCTGCAATCTGATTTCTGGAGATACCTCCAACTTAGAGATACCACTTGACATCTGTTACCCCCTAAATTGATATATGACAAACCCGCTGACCTGCACTCATGGATACTGCACCCCCAGGGACTGGCAGGTTGGCTATACACCGCTATTAGAGACACTCTTCCTTCCCAGTCAGACGATGCTAGACGTAAATGGGAGAAGATGCTGCAAATCCATATTTTACCCGAGGCCTGGGATAAGGGCTGGAAGGACATACACAGCTGGTTCAAAGATGCCAAGTCCAGATTAATTCAGAATAAAATTGCCCACTCGTGGTATAGAACCCCTGCTATCCTCTATAAAGCCAAACTACTGGAGTCTGATAGCTGCTGGAGATGCCAGTTACCAGGGAGAGATTTACTACATATTCTATAGTCATGTACTAAGATCCAACTTATATGGCAGGAAATACAAAAGGTAGCCTCAGAGGTGATGCATCAACAGATCCCTCTCAGCCCTCTTTTTTATCTCTTGGGGATGAGTAGTGATTTACTGAAGTTATCTCCACCACAATATAGGTGGCTAGCGTTTCTTACTCTGCAAACCAAGAGATCTATTCTGTGTAAATGGAAGTCCTCTCTGGTCCCCACAGTAACTGAAATAATGACATCTCTTACGGCTCTGGCAAAGCTAGACAGAATTTCCTGTCTTCAAACATCTCAAATGTCCGCATTTAGAATCTGCTGGGCACCCTATCTTAATTACCTTAAAGATATCCACCCACAGACAGGCATAGGATGACCCCTTCCTTGAACCATTTGTGGGATAAAAGGTGTTTGACTGGAAATGTTAGTGGTTGACCTAGTGATGCGCAAGGTGGTTACTGTCTCCCTTTTCCCACCCCCCCCCATGGGAATATGGCTCGATAAGAACATCATGCTTCCAACTGGTTAAACTGGCTGTACTCTGCATATGGTACTTCTACTATAATGTACTTTATTTATTTAGATTTTGTTTACCGGGTAAGCCCACTGAGACCAAAGGTCCCTTTTTCAGGGGCAACCCGGAGTTAGTTACAGAGAGGACACTAAAACAATAATTACATTAGCTACATCTGTTACACCAATCTGTTACATCAATAGTACAATGATAACATTTATACAAGGGCAGCAATAGGGTTCATACAAGGCTCATATTATAAACAGTATGCTTAGACTATACACATACAGAATGTTTAGACCACACACATTATATACAGTATATACATCAGTTTCACCAGTAATCAGAGTCCATATTAGCATTTCATGTCAAGGCATAGAGAGAGTTCAGAGCAGTGCAGTGGCCAGGAGGACTGTTCTGGGGAGCTAGCGGTTACAGCCACAGAGGCTAAGATTGAGAAGATGTAGTTAACTTAAAGTTAAGAACTCGAGCTTTGGGATCCACCTATATTTTTGTCCCAGATCATACTCTGAGCTTGCAATGCATATACATATTTGGTCCAGCCTTTCTCCTGGAGCCATGAAATGGACTGACCGGAACAGACTAGTCCTGTAGAATCAGGCCACAAGAGTGATAACAATCTGGTTACAACCGGATATCTGAATGTTTTTTCTAACTTGATGTATGTCCTTTCCTCCTGTGCACTGTATGTATAATTAATGGTCTACACGCCTCTGAGAGTATATTAATTGATGTCTGTACTACTCCTTAACCCTCTCTCTCCTTCGAACTTTATACCCGCCCCCAACTTGTCGTTTTCTTCCCTCTTTTGTCTAGCTGCATCGTCCCTCCCTATGCGTCATGGAAATATGTAAATGTGTATTGCTAGCTGAATGATTAATTATATGGAACAAATCTCTGGATGTATAATGTATCTTGTATACTTTGTATCTAAAAAAAAAAACATTTTCAATCATAAATAATGCCAAAATAACTAAAGATGTGGCTCAGGACTGCAATGTTACGTCCAGCCATCTCTGGCCATGCTTTTTGTTGTTTGTGGGACTGTTTGATGGTTTGTTTTTTACTTGTATACCTATTTCTAATGCAGTTCCATATGCATTACGAGGACTCCACAGCAGAGGTGTGCCATATTTTTTTCTTCATTTTGTCTCCAAGAGCTGACAAGACATTGCATTGAGCTTTGACATGGTAATTGTCTCCATCTGTCTCACTCTTGCTCTCTCTCCATTCCCCCCTGTGCTATACAGAGATGTGTGGGTACTGTGAGTGTGTACTTCAGTGGCAGAAAGAAGTGGAGCTGTAGATCATTGCTGGATCCCCCCCCAACCCGTTACACAGTTGTGTGCTGGTGACTGTCTCTGAATACAAAATTGTGGATTTGGAGATGATCATTTGCTGTACCTCGTTCTCTTTCCTTTCTTGGCTATCCAGTCTTATTAAATAAAAGGATTTTTTCTCTTTGCATGTCCACTTGTGTTTAAATGAGGTAGTTTCTGGATTATGGATTGGTGCTCATGTTGGGTATAAACATTCCTTGTCTCTTATCAGTGATGTAATTCTTATGGTATGGTGTCTTGTTGACATCAATGGCATGGATTTCATTTTGTCATTTCAGATGGAATTCCTGAGAATAAGTCTACGGCCATGTCAAACACGTGAGAAGTGTGTACATTCCACATGTGAAGATGGCGATGGCGTTGGTGTCGGATGGGATGGAAATCCACCAGGTCCAACTGCAAATACTTCTAGTGGTGGTGAGAATACCACCAGACAGTCTAATATGGAATACTTGAGACTGTACCGTGCACGAATAAAGGCAGATCCTGAAGCATATAAACTCTACCGCTGGTGTGAAAATGAGCGTATTGCAATGTACAAGACGTCAATGTCTGAAGAAAAAAAACTACAGTACAGGGAAAAGGCAAAAATTCGAATGCGAAATTACCGTGCAAGGAAAAGAGAAAACCAAGAAGACAATAAAAGGAGAAGGAGGACAAGGACAGAAAGAGAAAAACTGAGGGCACACTGGAGAGAACAGAAAAGAGAACAACGGAAAAAAATGACTGTTCAGAAAAGAAAAACAATAAATGAACAACGGCGAACACGATATGCATTGAAGAAATGGGGAAATCACACAAATCGATAATTCAACTCAAATAGACTCTGACGACTCCCAACACCAAAACAGATAATACTTTGCCATCTGTCCCAGTTCCTCTAAATGACTCTATGCAGGGCACCTTTATCACACATGCACCATTTAGCACTCAAATAGCAAAGCAAAAAGATGTGTTATGGTCACTGAAAGTCATGCCTAGAAGTCCACCTAAGTTTGCAGAGGTTGTGTCTTCAATAATTTCAAACACGACTCCCCAAAAAGAGAAGGCAGTGCTTAGAGAAAGGAGAAATTGTTTAACCAGGAAAAGCACACTGAGCCAGAGCTTGTTTTCCAGGTGCGATCTGGGAGCTCAAGAAAGTTAAGTGACTTACTCAGGGTAACAGTATGCAGGTTGGAGCTGATGGGATTCAAACCCAGATCTCTAGGTTTGCAGCTCGGTGCTCTTAACCACTGCTCTATACTGCCTGCTTTAATGTTTAAATAAATGCCTTCTCACATAGTCAAAAAAGAAACACTTAAGCTAACCTGGTGGTATGGAGGGTTAAGGTGCTAGATGCCTTACCTCGCGTTATGCCAGCGATCTGTGTTCAGGAACGACCTCGGGTTATTGGGGTGCCAGCATCGAGGGGGAGGGCAGAGCAGGATTGAGCATGCCGGTGGGCAGCCCTCTTCTCCTGAGGGTGGTGGGGTGGCGCCCCCCCATAGTTCCGCTCCCACTGGGTGGGTAGCGCAGGCAGAGAGAGGGCAGCAAAGTAACAGGAGGTGGAAGGTGCTGAGTGGGCACCATGGGGTGCGAAACATGCCTGTCCTCGCATGGCTGTGTGCTGGGGCCTCAAGGGGTTAAGGGAGAAACCCTACCAAAAAAAATGCATATGTGTCTCCATCACCAGTTGGCGGGAGGAGGCAATGGGGAACAAATAGCTATATAAAAAAAAAAAGCTTAGATTTCTGTGAACAACAAGCTTAAAAGCAATACTCGAACCCATCAAAATGTAATGCAAGAAGGACGGTATATGACTGAAAAGACTATCACATAAATCCGTTCAAATCAAAAAGAAAATTAGAAAAATTACATCTTCACAAGCAGTTCAGATTTAGTTGGAACTTCCTCCATGCCAGCTCAGTTTTTGATGAAGACTGCTTAATGAAATGGGGGAAAAAAGTGATTCATTATCGTTGTCAACTATAGAAATTGTGAAGTTTTTTTTTTTTTTATCAAAGGAGTGATGTGTCTAGAGAATTATCATATTTCTCAGTTTCTTGGAAAGAAGGAATGCTTAAAAAAAGACACTTGAATTATCCTTACAAGCAACATTTGAACAAAAATGAACATCCTGATGTGGCAATCTGGAACAGTAAGTTTGTGAAAATGTACCCTCAGAACATCAGCCCAATATTGAAACATAAATTGGTTCAATGTTAGTGTGAGTATTCTCTTAATATAGATCTTAACATTTCTCAGTTTCTTGGAAAGAAGGAATGCTTAAAAATTGAATTTTCCTTACAAGCAGCATTTGAACAAAAATGAACATCCTGATGTGGCAATCTGGAACAGTACGTTTGTGAAAATGTACCCTCAGAACATCAGCCCAATGTTGAAACATAAATTGGTTCAATGTTAGCGTGAGTATTCTCTTAATATAGATCTTAATATTTCTCAGTTTCTTGGAAAGAAGGAATACTTAAAAAAAGACACTTGAATTATCCTTACAAGCAACATTTGAACAAAAATGAACATCCTGATGTGGCAATCTGGAACAGTATGTTTGTGAAAATGTACCCTCAGAACATCAGCCCAATGTTGAAACATAAATTGGTTCAATATTAGTGTGAGTATTCTCTTAATATAGATCTAAAGTTAAGCAGCATTGCTGCAAAGTGTGCAGTTCAAAATTCCAGAGGACATAAAAAAATGTTAGGCATCCACACTTACACTTTGTCCCAATCAAGGAGAATTCCACAGGCTGAAGTGCATAGACAGAGAATTTAACAATTGCAGTATTCCACAACATTAGAAGAAAACTGTTTCCATTAATCAATGATCAGATGGATTCTACAGTGACATGGTAAAAATGGCAACTGGGGGATGTGATGACCAGAAATGTAAAGGAATACAGACAGATGCGAATAAAACAATACACTAGATTGATTTGTGAATTAGCTAGAATACGAATTTGGAACCTGCTCAATGCACCTTTTCAATTCCAAATGGCAGGCCAAGCAGTTTGATTTGTATCCAAAGAAATGTTCCTAATGGATAGCTCATTTATTGCCTACATTCAGGTTGAAACTACAATTGCCATTTTCAAGATGAGGCACAGAGCACACACTGGACGTACAATCAAGGCACAAGTCTTCCAATCATTGCTTACTACAGGTGTCCACAACCTTAGTGTGGGACGGTTATGCACAATGCGCTGTTTATCACTGAAAACCGTAAGCATGATTTTCATGCAGTTCATCACTTCACATGTCTTGCAACAGCATACCTGAAAAATCAGGGATTACAGATGTCAGAAGTGATCCATTTTTCTGACTGTGCACCAACACAGTACAAAAGCAAGGGGAGATTTGCTGACGCATCATTTGGAGTGACAGACTTTGGATTTCCAATACAGAAGCACTTCTTTGGAAGTCTGCACGGAAAGGGATCATGTGATGGGGTGTACTCAAGAAGGGTACTTACACAGCTGTAAGATCAAGATGAGTTGTGATTAGCAATGCACATGACTTGTTTGTTTATGGGAAAACAGATTTGACCTGTCCAAAAACGAAGGATGAGCACATGCATGCTTGAAGAACATTCTTCTTTGTTAAGAAAGGTAAATGAATCACAAATGTGCCCAGAGAAGCAGTGTTAAAATTTTGACAAACAAGCACATGACACAGTGTCAGAGGTGATGGATGGATGGATGGATGGAAGGATACAGATACTGTCTGTAGATGGATTATTTATATAGCACCCATGACGAGCGGGGCACATTTTTACGGACTAAAAAGAAATAACGTCCAACGTAGTACTCCTTGAGCTGTACCTCTAGCAACAACTCCCGTTAAAAATGGAGCAGTGTAAGGCACTTAATTTTGTAAAGAAAGTTGTGGCTCCGATTTTGAGCATACGTAGTAGTGCCCAAGCTCCGGGTTCAGGCATGCCCAGTAGAGCTAGGCCCTACTCGCGCATGCCCGAGCTTGGAGCCACACCTTTCTTTACAAAATTAACTACCTTACACTGCTCCATTTTTAGCAGGAGTTTTTGCTAGAGGTACAGCTACAGGAGTTCTACATTTCACATTATTTATTTTTAGTCTGTAAAAATGTGCCCCGCTCGTCATGAATGAGTGTTTCGGCATACAGCCGGAAGATCAGGGCGTTCATTAGCATACAAGTTGCGGCTCTGGCCGCTACCCTCCATGAAATGGTGCCAACCTTGCTGGAACTTTAAATATTGATTCCTAACGAAAGACATGAGCTACAACAGAAATGCCAGTCTTTCACTGCAAGTTGGCCGGTGAGTAGATGCTGGGAAGAAAATGGCAATCAATGCAGTTTCCCTTTAACCTGAACAGAGGGGGTCAAGGGAACCCCCACAGTACTAGACCAGGGGGATCTCTCAGGCCTCCCCCCATCACATTGATGACCAGGATCCACCACCACCACCAGCACCTCCTTCATGTCTGTGTTGAGTCATAGTCAACTGCAAGTCATCCAAGTCTGGATCTCCTCCAGACAGGTGCTGAACACAGATTCCTCCAGCTGGTTACCAGGTGCACAGGACAGGGATAGCTGGGTGTCTTCAACACAGCAATGACCTGGTCCATACCGCCTGATGTCTTCCAAGGGCAGCATATACACCATGAACTGCAAGGGCAACAGTACTGATCCCTGCGGAAATCCCTTGGTCATCACAGAGTTCAGTTGACAGATTCTTCATGTCATTGTCTTAGGGTGTTGGAATTCGGCAATAAACTGCTTGCTGTTTGGTGTTATATGAATCTGCCCACCGAGTGAACCACTTTGGGGCTTTGGAGCACCTGTCCCATGATCATTGAAGTGTCTAATTGACAGATTTTCTATATCACTGTCATAGGATATTGGAATCGGGTGATAAACAACTTGCCCTTTGGTGTCATCTGGATCTGCCCTTTGGGTGACCCATTTGAGGATTTTGAGCACCCGTCCCCTGGTCAACACAATATCCAGCTGACAGATTCTCCATGTAACTGCCTTAAGGTGTTGAAATCAGCTGATAAGACATGTACTTTGGTGTCATTTGGATCTGCTCATTGGATAGCCCATTTTGGGGCTTTTTAGTGCCTGTTCCCTGGTTGTCACAGTATTCAGTTGTCACATTGCCCAATTGACATTCTCCATGACTCTGTCTGGGTGTTGAAATGGGGCAATTATTTTCTATCTTTGAAAAAAGTTACAATTATTTATGCTTCTTCTGCTGTCCATGCTTTGTTTCTTCCATTAACGTAATTTCCACTTTGCAAAAAAGATCTAGAATATATTGTGTTTGGTTGTTAAGAAAAAATTACTTACCACAGTAATGTTTCTGCTAAAGGAGTCCTAATATATTCTGACATGCACTAAGACCTTGTTGTTGTACTCCCCCAGAGAGGGAAGAGTTAAAGCCTGCATTCTAAGTAGGCACGCGCTTGGTTTCAAATCACTGTCCCCTGGTACATTCTATTCAACCCAGGGTTTTAAATAATTCATTAGCAGTTTTTTGGGGGGGACAATACTAACTGTACAGAAAGTAGTCATATAAGTTTTGTAGAAGTATTATGTTTGTTAACCACAGTGAGGCAAGTGCTATGCATTTTCACAATGTTTTAGAACTTTTATGAGCAAAACGCTAATCAATTTTTAGAGTTAAATAAAACCCTGCAACCATTAGATTCTTACGAGTAACGCCAGAAAGCTCATCATAGATTGAAACAATTGGATCTATTTATTAATATTAACAAAAGAGAGTAACCAGAATCCTAACCACCCCAGTGTGGGCTAAAGACTCAAGTCACAGGTGCCCAATAGAAGTGAGACCTACTTCCAAGTAAGCAAACAAACAATGTGTGAGCTGGCGTGCAGAGACTCCAGGTTCTGGTAGGGAAGGCAGGGTGGGAGGTCAGAACACATTAGGACTCCTTTAGAAGAAACATTACTGTGGTAAGTAATTTTTTCTTCAAACAAGATGTCCTAATGTATTCTGACATATGCAGACTACCAGAGCAGTTCCCTTGGAGGAGGGCACAGAACCTACTTAGGAAAGAGGCTCTGCAGCGCTGCTGTTCCAAACCTGGCATCACTTCTAGCCTGTACATCCAGACTATAATGTTTGGTAAACGTGTGTACAGTTTTCCAGGTAGCTGCTTTACAGATTTCTGATAAGGGAATATCTCTTGGATGCACATGGATGCATGGATTCACAGCAGGAAGGTCATGTCAGACGAATCTAATCGATTTCTTCGACTGGGTGACCAAAGTAATAGACCAGGGAGGGGCTGTGGATATGGCCTACCTAGACTTTAGCAAGGCATTTGACACAGTCCCGCACAAAAGATTAATAATCAAGTTAGCCAGCCTGGGAGTGGGTCCCAGGGTGGTAGCCTGGGTAGCAAACTGGCTGCACAACAGGACACAGAAGGTAATAGTGAGTGGAACACATTCTGAAGAAGGGGGTTACTAGTGGAGTACCTCAGGGCTCAGTACTGGGTCCAGTCCTCTTTAACGTCTTTATAGGTGACATTGCAGAGGGTCTGGAAGGAAAGGTATGCCTATTTATGGATGACACAAAGATCTGTAACAGAGTTGATACACAAGGGGGGGTAGAAAGGATGAGAATGGACTTGGCAAGGTTGGAGGAATGGTCAGACATATGGCAACTTAGATTCAATGCAAAGAAGTGCAAAGTAATGCACCTGGGAAATAAAAATCCAGGAGAAGAGTACACAGTAGCAGGGGAGGTACTAACGACAACAATAATGGAAAGGGATCTGGGTGTAGTCATATCAGATGACCTAAAGGTGGGTAAGCAATGTGAGAAGTCAGTAAGGAGAGCCAGGGGGATACTGGGATGCATAGGGAGGGGCATTACAAGTAGAAAAACAGAAGTGGTTATCCCTCTATACAGACAGTTGGTGAGACCCCATCTGGAGTACTGCGTGCAGTTTTGGAGACCTCATCTACGCTAGGACGTAGACAGGATGGAAGCAGTCCAGAGGAGGGCAACTAAAATGGTGCAGGGTCTACATCAGAAGCCATATGAAGAGAGAGACTGAGAGAGCTTAATATGTGTACCCTTGATGAAAGGAGGGACGGGGGGACATGATAGAAACTTTTAAGTACCTCACAGGAATCAACAAAGTCTAGGAGGGTAGCATCTTTCAGAAAAAGAGATGTGTAAGAACAAGGGGGCACAATTTAAAGTTAGAGGGGGGACGGCTCAGGGGTAATGTGAGGAAATTATTTTTCACGGAGAGAGTGGTGGACACATGGAACTGCCTTCCTGGAGAGGTTGTGGGGTCTAAAACAGTGGGGGAATTCAAACATGCAAGGGACAGACATAAGGCGGGTTGCAGGAAGTAGGCTGTTGGTTAACTAGAATCTGCAGCTTATCCAATAGGTAGGGAAATGGGCAGACTGGGTAGGCCAAGTGGTCCTTATCTGCCATCAAAGTCTGTTTCTGTTACTAAGTAAGCATTAGCTGTTCCATTCAGAAGGACTGCATTGGGGAGGCAGGCCTTCACTGTTGGGACTCCTGCCTGGTTACATGAGCTACCACAAGCCTTACATGCCTCAGTCCTTTCAAGTCCAGGCTAAGAAAGTCCATCTCCCCTCCTGTACACTGCTACTGCCACTCTTAACCCACAAGCCCTGCATGTCACTGTCCTCGCAAACATGAGCAATAAACACTATCTCTGCACCTGTTCACTGCTGCCAACACTCATAACCCGGCTGTTACCTGACCCTTGAACCCAGGGCCTGCCAAGGTTCACCTTGGAGTCTACAAATTGGCCTGCATCTCCCTGCTCTACACCTGCCCTACCATGCACTCCCCCTACTCCCTGTTAGCCCTCGCCTCCCTATTCCATACCCTCTCTACCCATGAGGGTAGGGAGGGTATGAAGCAAAGAAGAGAGAGAGGGGACATGACTGAAACATTCAAGTACATAAAAAGCATTAACAAGGTACAGGCACAGGAACATTTTCACTTCAAGAAGAGCTCCAGGACCAGGGGACATGACCTCAGGTTGCAGGGAGGGAGGTTCTCTACCAACACCAAGAAGTCTTTCTTCACAGAAATGTGGTGGATGCTTGGAACAGCCTGCCCCAAGAGGTTGTGGGGGTCAACACCCGGAGGGATTCAAGAATGCATGGGATAGAAATAAAGGAGCCCGGACTACAAAGGGCAACTAGAGTATCTAAATAGGTCTAAAACAAATAGGCAGACTAGATGGACCTAGCAATCTCCTTCTGCCGTTAACTTCTATGTTTCTATGAACCTAACCTCCATTCCCCTCCTCTGATTCCTCTTCTGCTACCTATTCCTGATTAGTTCCCACTACACTGCCTGTGTACCACGGCTGTGATTTCTCCCTGGATGTAACCTAGTAATCAATTTAGGTATTAGGAATGATATTCAGCTACACATCCTGTTCCTCCCTACAAGCTCCTATATAGCTTCAACCTCTGATTTTCTTCAGCTAGTACCCAACTTGACATATGCACTTTGTCTGCCCTGTTGTGTGTGCCGTATCCCTATGAACCCTGTATCCACGCTCTGGTTATGGGTTGCTTTTGCCTTTACCCATGTTGTGTTGCTATTACCAGTGTTCTTTTTTTTTATACTTTATTTTTTTGTAAAGTACATTGATAGGTATCTGTTATTATAAGGACAAGAACAATGTTGAAGTGTCTTTGTGCTAACATCTCTGAGCTCCATAGACTGTACAACATATGCCGCATTACACACTTTACATATCTGGTTCCAGGTTGTCTTGGTATCTTCTAATATTAATAGATTTTCCAAATTTAACAGCATTAAAATGCACATTTGGAGTGCTCTAGATTCCCGGCTAACCCCACCCTTCCCCTCCTTTCTCAGGACTAACATTCACTGTCCACATCATGGGACAAATTCAGGGTCTGTGGCTGAGTTATAAAGTACCCAAGCCCTCCATCGGATCTCAAACTGAGCAGCTCTACCTGTTGCCCCAGCAATCATTCACTCTATCCTATAATACTCTGCCATCGTGGCATGCCATTCGGCTATCGATGGTGATCTAGCTTGCTGCCAGCGCCTTGTTATCGATTTCTTAGCCAACAATAGGAAAGAAAATAAAAGTGTGCCTTTCTGAACCTTATACTTCTCTGGAGGTACTGATATCAAGACCAGTTCTGGTGTAAGCTTAAGGTCTGGACCAGTTATCTCAGTTACAGTCAATGCAACCGCTTGCCAGAAAGGGTGAATTTTGCTACAAGCCCAGAAAATATGAACTTGGTCTGTCTTCTTTTCCCCACATTGCCTCCAACAATCTCATCCCAACCTCGGGGAAAAATTTTAGCTAGCTTAGCAGGAGTGTTAAAATATCTATTACGGGTTTTCCATGCAAATTCCTGCCAATACGGGGCCAGTGAGACCCCTAACAAAGGTCGGGTATATTTCAACCATAGATCAGATGACACTATCATCAGGTAATTATTTATTCCATGCCTTCAAAATCGTCTCAGAGGAGTCTGCTGTAAATTCCCAAAGGCCTCTATATAGTAAACCTATCAAATGTTGCCAGATGGTCCCCTGCATTGAGGTTACAATCAGAGTTAATAAAAGGGGGAAGGGGTTTGGCACGCATCTCCTTACTGGGTCCTTATGCATAATAAATATTCAGACTTGTAAGTATCTATAGTACTCCCTGTGGGTGAGGCCATACTCTTGCTGACGTTGATTAAAAGAAACTAACTACCCCGTTTATCTAAGAACTGGTATATAAATGAAAGTTCTCTTCTATGCCACTATTAAAAAGTTGGATCAAACTGGGCTGTAAGAAATTCCAATTCTGCCATTAAAAGCCTCAGATAATAGAATAGCGGTTCCAAAGCTGGTAAAGCCCTGAGTTTGTTGTGCTCCCATATAATAATCTGCTAGATTTGGGTCATATAAATCATTAAGGAAACATTCTATTTTCTTCCAGGGCATCTCAATACCCGGATTTACCCAGGCCAGAATCCTAGTGTTCCCTACTGCTACAGCATACTGCTTCAAATCTGGAAGATTCAGACCTCCTTCATCTTTTGACAGTTGTAATAGTGCCCATCTAATTCGTGGCTTACTGCCACCCCAGACAAACCTAGATAGGCTCTTATTCCATGAGGTGAAGTATGTCTGTGAGGGGAGTAGAGGGATCGTTTGAAAAAGATATAGTAGCCTTGCAATATGTTGGATTGTATTATTTCAATTCTAGTATACAGGGGAAGCCTCATCTGAGACCACCTATGGATATCTGCTTCAGCTTTCAAAGTGAGGGGTTCATCATTTATTAGAGCCAAGTTTATCATTTTTAAAGGCAGAAAGATCCCTAAATATTTTAGTTGTGTACTCCTCCATTTGAATGGCATCCTCATTTTCAAAGTATGGGAGGGTACAAAATTAAGCGCTTATACCTCCATCTTTGCAGCATTAATCACATATCCAGAAACCTCTGCAAACTCATCTAGAATCTGCCACACTTTTATTAAGGAAGTCTCTGGATCAATTAACGAGAGTAGTACATTGTCTGCATAATAGTGATGCCCGATAGTTTTCTCTCTCCAACTCCACTCCTCGTACCTCTCTGGAGGCCCGAATCGCCATCACCAAAGGCTCTATGTAAAGAGCAAATAGCAAGGGCGATAGCAGGCACCCCTACCTAGTGCCCTTCTCAAGCTGTATTGGTAAAGACAAAGTCCTGTTCACTTTAATATAGGCCTGTGGGTTTGTGTATATGTTACTGAGCCATTTAATAAACTCTTCCGGAAATCCAAAACAATCCAATATCCTCCACAGAAATCTCCACAGCACCCAATCAAATGCTTTGTAAGCATCCAGGCCAACTATAACTGTTGGAAGGAAATGCTTGGAAATGTAGTCTAGTAGATGAATAACTCTACAGGTGTCCTCTGATGTTTTTCTGTTTTTTAAAAACCTAGATTGATCTGGATGAATAATGCCCAGTAAGATATCTTCCCTCCATTTAGCCCAGATTGACATATATACTGTAGCTTATAGCCACAGTTAATAATCAATGCTGGCCTGTACGAGTCTGGGTGCTGAGGGTCTTTCCCCAGTTTAGGTATTGTAGATATAACCGCATAGGCCCATGAAATTGGAGGGGGGGGGGTTCTCCTTCCTGAACACGTCTGTAGGTATTCCTCATCAGAGTGAGAATGGAAGGGAGGAAAGCCTTATACCATTCCTGAGGAAAACCATCAGGTCCCGGGTATTTCAAAGGTTTTGCCTGCTGAACCGCCCTCTTTATTTCTTCCTCTGTAAGTGGGGATAACAATCTCTCTGCTGAATTTGGGTAAGTTTAGGGAAGTGTAATGTTGAGAGGAAGCAATGTAAATTTTTTTCTGTGGGGGGAGAGGGGTTAGCATACAGGTCCCTATAGTATTTCTGAAACTCTGCAAGACTCTCTGGAGTTCTGTTTTTCAAAACTCCGGTGTTAAGATCTTTCAGCTTTGTTATACAGTTGTCCCTCGTTATAACGAACCCCTCAGGAGCCACAAGCAAAGTTCATAATAACGAGGGTTCACTATAACAGGAGACCAGCAATTTCAATACAATAATCTGTGCCATTCATTTGAATAGTAAGGACAGAAGACAAAAAATACATTTCAAGCAGTTATCAAATACTATATATAATATTTTAAAAACACTGTACTTAGAAGAAGGTGTTTTTCCCCAGTCTCTATCGCTCTCTCTGTGGCACATATGGGTGATGTGTCTCATTCTACACAACAGATACGCTCTTCTCTGATTACTGTAACATGTCCCAGTCTCTGACTTGCTATACCAGACTGGATGCAGGACAGAATCCCTTCATTCACTGCGTGGCTCAAAGTAATGAGAGAGAGGAGACTGCATGAATTTCAGAATACAGTGCTGCTTTGGAGGACGTCGCTCTCAGTGTCTGTCCGTCCATCTCTCTTCATCTTGCCCCATATGCAGGTGCTGTGTTTTGCTCTACACAACAGATCCGCTCCTCTCTCTCTCTCACCAGTGACATCGGACCAAATGCATCGCTCACAGGTCAAAAGACAGAGAGGGATAGAGAGACTGGCAATTGGGGGCAGACAAACAGAAACTGCAAATCGCAAACAGCAAAAAAAAAACACAAACAGTGAAATGTACTGTGTTTTTTGGGATCCAAGACCTGCGTTCGTTACATGCGGGATTTGTTATAACAGGATTCGTTATAATGGGGGAGCACTGTAGTTGCTGCCTGACGGTATCCACAAAGTCTTTTAGCCATGTTCCGCGCACCTCCGGGATCTCCCTCATAATATCTTTTTAACTGTTGGAGTTTGACTTGGACCTGGTAGTCAGTAACTGCTTGCAAGTCTCTTGATTTGCCATATTTCTCTCTCCCACTTCTCCTGTCTCCGTCCCTCGTTTTGCTGCAATGCCTTCAGACAAGCTTGAAGCTACCTGTATCTACACTGCCTAATTTTTGGTTTATGAGAGGCATAGAAGATTATCTCCCCTCTGACTACAGCCTTTAATGTATCTCACACCAGGGCAGCCAGAGTGTCTCGGGTCTGATTTTTCCAGAATAATTTGGGGGTATTTTCTGTATCATCAGATCACTAAATTCCTGTTCCTTAAGCAAAGATAGGTTAAATCGCCATAGGCCCTGTTTACGCGGGGGTCCTAGATTGAACTTTAACATTAATAGGGTATGGTCTGATAGAAACCTAGCATTTAAGGATAAGTCTCGGAGGACATCTAAGTGTTCTATGGAGACAAAAAATTAATCTATTCTAGAAGATGTCTTAAACCTCGGGGATTCATATGTATATCCTCCCTGTCTAGAGTAAAAATGCCTCCAGACATACAGGAGTCCCAGAGCCGGAATCTGGGAGCGCAGCAGTCTCTGCGTAGTGGACCTTCTATGTTTTTGTGGGTGAGAAGTATCTATTTTAGGGGTCATTGTAATATTAAAATCCCCCCCCATAAGCGTCAGCCCCTTCTGTATATCCATCAGTCGCCCAAGAAGTTGCCTCAGTCTAACTGATGGAGAAGCATGGGGCAGATATACATTACCAAAAGTAATGTCTCTTCCATAAAATGTCCCCTGTATAAAAATATAGCAGCCCATGGGGTCGGCATATTCAGCTTCCACCTCCAGAGGGAGGGCAGCAGGAATCAATATTGCGACTCCTTGTCTTTCCCCCATCTTACTAGAAGCAGCATACACTTTATATCTCCCCCAGTGGCCTGCTTTAAATAGTCTGATGGAGATAAATGTGTCTCTTGAAGGTAAACCAAATCAGGACCCCGCTGTTTTATATACTGAAGCATTCTAGACCTTTTGACTGGGCTGTTGATCCCATTTATATTAAATAACACATTAAATGGTGTACAAGCCATCATAAAAAAATCCTACAAAATGTGTTTTATCTCTTTTAAAAGCTCTAAATTCTCCCTTCCCTCCACCTGCCCTGTCTCTGGTCGATCAATCAAACCCCTTTGGTCTGCGTTCCACTGCCTAACCAGAGGTGTCTGCTTCCAATTATTAATCTTCAACAGTTCCACAATTTTCTGTTCTTCTCCAAACTTACAACTTGTTTGATCCCAAAATGTACCACTTTTTAAATTATAACACAACCACTTTAATAAACTATTAACCCCTTGTAGCAACCATGCCCAAGGTAACAATAACTCGACAACATTCTGTTGAAACTGTTTTACGTTCGGGATAAGAAAAAAATAACTGAGCTTCCAAGGTTGGGGAGGCTAATCTTGGCCTCCCTGTCATTCCTGTTTGATCTCCCAGCGTGTTGCCGGTCACAGTAGGATAGGGGGAAATGCCCAGGTCTCCATTGCCTGGGGCCTCCTGGGTGCTTATTCTTGCTCCAACTGAAGTACAATTTAAGAGTAGAAAAAAACTGTTAGGTTGGAATAGATAAATGCCTACATAATCTGAACAAAAATTAATGTCCACTCAATTTAAGTCTCTGCTCCCATTCAATGAAGTGCACACTGTAATCCAGTGCCATTAGCCATACAAACAAGTAACGATAATGATGATACTAAAAACAAATTAAATAAGTTATAAGCCCCAGCTATTACCAGTGTTCTTGATTTCTACTGATCACATTATGTTGTTTTTGACAATGCCTATTTAGCTGCTATTTACTCCCAAACTCGTGTATTCTCCCCTCTCTCTATGACGAGGATCCTTTGTAAATAAGCTTTTAGCTCAAAAGTTGTAATTCCAATTACTCAATAAATAAATCGGTAATCATAGTAAGTCTTTGTTTTAGTGGTTTATAGAGGTTGCAGAACACACACAGTATAGGGGTTGCAAATAAATCGTGGGGGTCTCTGCTGCAACCACTAGTTACCCCTGAATGACCTAAGAAATGACTGAAGTGAGCCGTGAGCAGTTTAATGATGTTATATTATAAAAATCTGAGCAAAACATCTTTTTTTATATTTGCAAGTAGCCACTGGCCTTGTGGTGTGGTTCTGCAGCCTCAGACACTCAATAGTTCTGACTTGCAAATTAGCATATCTATTTCTGTGCCAAGTTTTTATGTATTTCTTATACAATGGCAAGAAAATTTCCTGGACTCTGATTGGTCAATGTGTGCCTGAGACAGTGATGTTATTACACAATAACAGCACTGTGTTGCTTTTGGATGCTATGGATAATGACCATTTGGATTCCTTAAAATCATTTATTTATTTATTTATTTTTATTTTGTATGACAATGAGCCATTGTATAATAGCAATAAGGCACTCCAGGAATGTGTGTTATCGTTTAATAACGTCACTCCTGGGGTGGTGGAAGCACTCTGCTTCGCCTCATGCTTCATCCCACCCCAAGAGTGACGTTATTACATGATAACACACACCCTGTCGTGCCTTATTGCTTAATTATTTTAGAGTATCTAGCCACTGCCCTTATGGCATGGTTATGCAGTCTCAGAGGCACAGTGTATATTTCTGACTTTCATACTGACAGACCTGATTTATTTCTGAACAAAACGGTTTTTATGTGACTGTATATAGCTAGCCACTGGTGTTGCAGTTATGCAGCCCCAGATTCTCAGCATACATTTCTTACTATCACATGATTAGTGGCATACACATGGAGATATATAAAGAATTACTTTGCAGGGATTGGACTGGTGCTGTTGTACACCCCACACTTCACCATAAAGCAAAATGATCTGTCAAATATTCTTTTACATTAAATACTAATACTGATAAAATAGCTGGATATCTATTTACTGTTTGCAGCTTCAGCCAGAAACTTTTTTACACAGTGTTGTTAGCATAATGGTGCTGTACGGCACTACCATGCTAAATAAAATATGGTGTTCCTGATTTTGGTCATTTGTCCCTGATTTCAGCCCCAGCAGATTGAGATGTGTATGTCTGTTTGTCATTTATTTTATTTATTTCATTGTTTGGAAAAAACTTTGAGCAAAAGCTCTTTTACAAAGGTTCCACATCAAGTACATGGCATATAAAGTACAACAGAAAGGGAATTGCCCCCTCTGCGGTTCACACTTCATGGGAAAGAGTGTACACAATGAGAAAAACTCAGGGAACATTTAAACGAACTGTGCATTGGTAATACAAACAGAAAAACATGTGGAATACAAGTACCAAATAACAAGTAACCAGCTACGGCCAAAATCCTTAAACAGAGTATGACTATGAGCTTACAGGGGAACACAGAGACAAGGACCTCAGCAGCCCATAGTATAGGCTTTGTCCTGGTAATAGGGGTGGGGACTGAAAATAGCTGACTTGGTGGGGGGGGTGGCTATAAGGGGGAAGGATAGAGTCAGTACCAGGCATGTCCTTCAGTTGGACAGTAAGTGCTAAAACAGAGCAGAGTGCAAGCCTTTAGAGGAGAGATCCAAGTCAGGCCCAGCTAATTGCAGGGGCGGCTCCTCTGTCCACTGCTAAGGCCAGCTACGACAGTTATGATGTGGGGCAGGTGAGGGAGGTGGCTGGGGTATCGACAGTCACACATCTAGGAGATGGGTAGAGAGAGACTGGTAGTACATCTATCTGCAACAACAGACCCCGGATGCATTAAGGTGCTGTTTTAACTCCAAGTTAAATGTGGGGAGGCTGTCAGTAGATAATAGGTGAGCAGGGATCTTGTTTTTATTTATTTATGTATTAATTTTGGTAACTGGGTAGGTCCACTGGGCCCCAGCAGTCCCTTTTTCAGGGGTGACCCAGGTGAACATTGCATATTATAGACGCAGTTTAGCCACAAGGGAGCCCTATGGGCAAAGGGACGCTATTCAAGAGACGTTTTCCTAAATGGGACAATTAACGAGCCCTATGTCTGGTACCCTGAAGAACAGATATGGAGTCATTTGCTGAGACATGGAGGAGCTTTGCTTATTAGTAATTTCTTGCCTAACAGGCATGTCTAAAATTTAATCCCATTGGCGAGCTTGAGCCAGTTGGTTTGCTCGTAAAGGGAGCAGGAGTGGGTAAGTTGGTCAGCTCCAAGTGTCAGCATACTGGCCTTATTGAGGGCTGTGACCACTTGTTTCAGCGCCATGTCTGAGGCCGCTCCATACAGTACAAGGTCATAGTCTATTACTGACGAACAGAGGAGGAAACAGAGTCATAGGGCAGCAGGTGTGAGATAATGCCTATGTCTAAAGGACTCCCAGCTTAGTGCAAACTGCCTATATGACCAGATCAATATGCTGCACAAAGGAGAGGGTGTCATCAGTGATGACCCCAAGGTACTTAAATGATTGACCCTGCTATTACGTGTCGCTCATTTTATTGGTGATGGTCAAGGCCGGGATGGATTTCTTTAGCTGACAACTGGATAACAGCATCATCTTCATCTTTTTGTAATTAAGTTTTTGGGAGCTGAACCAGTCCTCCAGGCAGTGGAAGGAGCACTGTAGCTCGTCCTGCAAAAGATGCAACTGGGCGCTACTACTAAGGATAACCTCCTCATCGGTGTAAAGGATGACTTTGCTATTGCAAGCTTCAGGGAGACAGTTATTAAACAGACTGAGATGGAGAGAGCCCAATATGGAACCTTGAGGGACCCCAAGCTTAATTTTCCCAGAGGAAGAAATTGTCCAATTTTTACACTCTGGACTCTGCTGGATAGATGGTCCTTAAACCAGAGGACAGTTTTGAAGCCCTATATCAAGAAGCTGATCAAGCAAGATGGGGTGGTTGACTGTGTCAAAGGCTTTAATGAGATCTGTGAAAACAGATCCCAGTAAATTGCCGCCGGCCCATCGGTGCAACGGTGGGATTTCCGCTTGCGACGCCGGCGACCCGGGTTCAGGAATGGATCCGGGTCATCGGAGGGCCGGCCGCGGGGAGTAGGATCGAGTGTCCAATGGGCAGCTCTCCCACTCCGGGGAGGGTGCGGGTAGCACTCGGTGCCGGGGACCCCTGTGGAGACCGGAGTTCCACGAGCCGACGCCGATATTGGGAGGCGGGCGGACGCTACGCCATTGCACATCCCTACCTCCTCAGGGGAGAAAGCTCACGCCTAGCGCCTATATGACGCCTCCGCCTCCAGGACTGCCCTGATTGGCCACCGAGCCGTTCCCGACTAGTTCCACGGTCCGATAACAGGGTCGGAACTCGCCCACTCTCTGAGGGCAAGCCAGGGATGACCGTGGGGAGTCGGCGATATCCGGTGGCCGGGGATCCTGGAGTCCGTGACCGGAGCAGACGGTGGACGCAGGACGTGAACGAAAAAAAGAAAAATTAAAAAAAAAAAAAAAAGATCCCAGTCAATTATCACCATCCACCTTGTGGACAAAGTCTGTGAATTCGACTAGGGCTGTCGCAGTGCTATGGCACTTAATGGAAATCGTGCTGCTGCTGTGGGTATTGGAGACCATACTTCAAGAGGTACTCAGATAGCTGATCGGCTACAATCCTCTCAAGCACTTTAGAGAAGTGGGGGAGAGGATTGAGATTGGCCTGTAGTTGGATGTGACGGATCGGTCCCCACTTTTTAGCACAGTAGTGACAAGTGACAACTTCCAACCAGCTATGAAATTTGCAAGAGCGAGCGATTTATTAAAGAGTTTAGTGATGGGAACCACACGCTCATCCTGTGCAACTGCCACCAGCTTCATATCGATGGTGTCGCTACCAACCCTAGTTTTTCCGAGCACATTATTTATATAGGTACTGGCTTCCTTGGTCATGACACATTTAAAATAGAAGTTTGGGTGGAGGGGGACAGACACACAAGGTCTTTGCTGGGGCGGTCCCGGAAAGTTAAGATAGGAGGGAGTACAGAGCTGAGATAAGAAAGTGCCAGGTTAAAGGATTTATTTTTATTTATTTAGTTTTTGTTGACCGGGTACATGCGCTAGACAAATTCTTCCTGTTTTCAGGCTCGACCCGGGGCAGGGGAATACAGATGAATGCCAACTGATCTTGAACCAGATTAAGCTGTTGGGGGTACTTTTTGGTGAATGGGGGCAAATTTGGCCGGGACACCAGGGAAATTCCCCTACTCTTCCTGCAGGGGTCCTTGCTTCCTGTGAGCAGAGGGGACCTGTTTGTCTGCAGTACCAAGATGGCTGCTCAGCAGGCTACTGGAGTGGAGGAGGAAGAGCTGATTCTTGAACAAACTGCTGTACTGGATATTGGTGTAGTTCCTTCCATGAATTTCGACTTTACTGATAATGCAATGGATGTTGCTGTGGACCACATTCAAACTGACCCTGACCCTGCACAGACGATTTTATTACCCAAGTTGCCAGAAGATAGTTTTTCTGATGGCAGTAACAGCAGTGAACTTCCACTGGATACTCCAGGTGAACAATCGCACTTTTCTATTGAAACTGCAGACATTATGGCACAGCTTGCTGCTCAGGAAAAACAGTGTTTGTTTAGAAAAAATGCAACTCCAAAAGAAGCTCCGTGACATTAAAGTTGACAAACGGAAAGACACTGTCAAGGGAGCACAGCTGAGCAAGCGTGATGTAGGTGCATTAAAGGATTCCTCGGGGAGCTGGGCGGTGGCCGTAGAGCAAGCGGAATGTCAAGAAATGCAGGGAACAGGGTTTACAGCAGTTGCATAGGGTATGGCAATTTTAAGTGAACAGACACCTGGTCTAAGACTTGCTGCAGAAGGTGAAGTTACTCCACAGGTAGTGTGGTCAGTGGATCCTGCCTTGCAAAATGCAGTGTGGGAGCAGAATAAACATACAGGTCAGTGGGTTTCAGGCTCATCAGCTATTCGTATGCCAGAGTCAACTGCACATTCTGCACCTGTTATTGTACAAATTCCAGATTTGGAGGTACCTCCTGAACTCGAGCTAACACAGAAGCTTTTAAAAGCTACCTCAAAATGCTGAATCTTCAGAAAATAGCGCTCAGAATGGGGAACGCCCCAATACAGTTAATGTTTTACCTCAGTTGCCTCATAATATTGTGAATAAAGATGTTCAGAGGTCATTTTCCTCTTTAAGTTTCCTATTTTTCCAGCTAAAAGGCATAATGCGGTGCGTCTGTCCTATACTGGAGGTATGTCTGAACCTCCTGATCAACTATTTGTAGCCAAAACTCTATTGAAGGACTCTATGAAGTTCTTTTCCAATGAACTATATGCACTGATCCATGTTTCTGGAGAAACTACGTTCGATGTTAGTTTTAAGTCTCTCAATGGCTTGGAGAGGTTTTGGATTAAGTATAGTACACTAAAGAAATCTGCCCTTTGGGCACCATTTGTTGCAATACCACTGACTAAACCTGCACAGAAGACTATTAATGTGTTATTTTGCAACGAGGGGGTCAGTGTCAACATTCTTACTTATTGGCTAAAACGAATGTACGGTACTTGAAGAAACCAGTGGCTATATTGGACTCTGAGAACATATGGACTGGGGGATAGAAGGTTAAAGTTTTGCTAAAAACTACTGCTACTGTTGTTATTCATTTGCCTAACTCTTTTTTGGGGGACGGGATAGGGGTATTCTTTTTTATGTGAGACAGCCGAAAATGTGCTACAAGTGTGGCTCAGTGGCTCACTTAAGTAGCATATGTGATCAGATTAGGTGTAATATCAGCAGGGAACTGGGTCATGTTAGTTCTCAGTGTACAAATGAATGTAAGTGTAATCTCTGTGAAGAGATAGGCCGTACCTTTCAAAATTGTCAATGGGCTGCACATAACATACCTCACCAGGCTGATGGGGAGAAGCAGCGCTTATTAATCACTTTGATGCAAAAAAAGAAATTGTTTCTGCTGGATTGCAACCTCAGCAAGGGTTTCTACTGCAAACCCCCCCCCCAACCTCTCAGTCCAAACCCATCCTGCCCCCTGCAGAAGCTTTACTGACTTGTGCTAACTTGGAAAAATCAAAAGAAACCTCTTTAGAAGAACAAACTTGGGTTGGGGGGGAAGGACCACAATCCAAGATATTGATGCTATGTCTGTTGTTTCTGAAACCTTTCCTTCCACCTCTGGGGCTCATCTCAGTGGAGATCTTATGCCCCCCCCTCCTCCCCTGACTGGTTCTGAAATTAGTTCTCAAGTAAGTGCCACAAGACCTAGTACTAGGGCTTCCGTATTAAAATCACAGCTAACTGAAGTACCTTTACTGAATAAGTTTGATGTGCTACACACTGAATTTTATGGAAGATGATTCTGATGACTCCTCTGTAGCATCTTCTGTGCCAGATGTTACCACTGACACTGAAAAACAAGAAAGGGGGAAAGGGTCTCAAAAAAGAAAAGCTAAACTGAAAAAACAGTCTGCAAAGAGGGGGAAATATAAACGATATAGGTATCCGTGTTTATTCCCTTTTCCAGTTATACTATTAATGTGAATAGTATAAAAGGCTAGCAAAAGAAATGTTTTAAACAACATGAAGTCTTGCTGTATTCTGACATTATGCAGTTAGCCCCAGCACTTGAACTGCTCTGGAGAGGAAAGAGTTAACTCTATGCCAGAGCATAGGACGTTGGGCTCGAGCTTGGTTCAGACATCTGTCTGCTACACTTCAAAGTGTAACCATCAGATTCTTTACTCCGCCTAACTGAACAGTCGCTTCAGAGATTTCTCCTTCACGTGTCGGTTTGGTCTCAGTAAAATGTCGGTTTTAAATGGTAATTTGCTTGTTTTTTCAGTTCAGATCCGTGTCTGCGGTACAGTAAGTGTTGTAGGTAGTGGACATTAGTTTAGTTTCAGTTTATTTTCTGCTTGGTGTGGAAATTGTAAAGCTTTTCAATTGGTCTGGTTCAGAACCGATTGTTTTTGGTTAAATTTATTCTTTATTTTGTCTTAGTGTGAGGTACCGGTCCTTATCAGTTTCAAAAAAACATATTTTAGACGTTTTTTTCCACAGCCCTTAACACGGTTGGTAACCGATAGGGGGTTCTTGCCTGGCTTTAAAGCTGCTAAAGGGTAAGTGGTTAGGATGGCTACGTCTGAGAAACCCAAAAGAGAAACAGGGCCCACTGGGTTTCAGCACTGTAGTAAGCGTGGGGATGCCTTTGCTAAGGCAGACCCTCACACTACCTGTGTTTATTGTCTGGGGTTTGACCACCTCGATTCAGACTGCCAAATATGTAACAATTTTCTGAAGGCCACCCTGGATAAGAGATTGGGTAGGCTTAGGGGAAAAGGAGGCAGAGAAGTCCATTGATCTGGATGGCCAGCCCGGTTCGGTTCCGACCGAACCTGAGGGAGTGCCCACTGGCCTGGGCGATATTTCCTCGGGCAAAAGGAGAGCCATTCCTGAGGGGTCAGTGCCGTCAAAAAGAAAGAAGAAATCAGCCGATTCGGATCCAGAACCGTTGCGTCCAACCGCCAAGGAGATAGCCAGGGTGATTAGCATTGTGGAATCGCTCCGTTCGGTTTTGTCTGATCCAGCACCTCCTGGTAGGCGCTCGGTTCGGACAGTTCCTCCCGGTTCCGGAATATTGTCCAGATGATTAGTATGAACCGAATTTGGAGGGGGAAGAAGGGTACAATGATGATGATGATAGTGTGGAGGGTCTGGATGAGCCCATTGAACCGGACATCTCCCCAGACAGACCCTCTGTTTCCCCTCCTAGGCTTTCTGAATCCCCTTCCCACTATTTGTTTTACAAATAAAGTGCAAGAGACCCTCCAGCTCCCTCTGGTTGAAGCTGTTGAGGAACAAGAGAAGCTTGACTATGTTGAAATGATGGACATCCCAGAGTCCAAGAGACTGTCTGTTCCCCTCCATAAATCTTTTGGGAAACAGACACAAAAAATTCTCCAGACACCAAATTCATTACCTCCTGTGGACAAGAGAATGGACAGGAGGTATATGCTGTCAGGCTCAGGTACAGAGTACTTGCTCCAACAGTGCAGCCATGTTGGGGTCGTGCAGGCTGCAGCCTGTGACAAGGCTAATATACCCTTGGCTTCACACACTTCAGATAAAGACTCTAGGAAGGTGGATGCTATGGCCAAGAAACAGCACTTAGCATCCTCCTTGGGACTGAGGCAGGCAAACTATATGGCCTCTGCAGCCAGATACCAGAAGTCCAGGTGGGATACTGTTCTGGAACTGGCCAAACAGGCTTCCCCCGAGCTAGCCAAGGAGCTGGAGGAGGTGGCTGCTGATGGAATTGAGGCATCTAAGATTCAGTTTCATGCTGCTGTGGACTCAAATGATGTGTCATCACAAGTCATGGCTACATCTGTGTCTCTTCAGAGATTTGCTTGGCTCAAATGTACTAGCCTCTCACAGGACACTCAGGCTAAGGCCATGGATTTCCCTATGGTGGGGAATTCTCTGTTTGGGGAGCACACAGAGAATTACATGAAAAAGATGGATGAGTACAGGACCACCTACAGGAGTGCACAGGCCAAGGAAAGGCAGGCAACTCCTCAAAAGCAGCAGGCTAGGGACAGGGGCAGGCCTTTTCACAGGCCTTTCTACCAGGCACAGGCCTCCTCTCCTTTTCCTCAGAGGGAGAGAGGCAGAAGGGGGATGAGCAGGGCTGCATCCTTCTCTCAGTCCAAGGCTCCTGCCAAGCAGACACCCTGATGTGTCAGCCTAGGTCGACTCCCCAATTCCAGTAGGAGGCAGGCTGGCTTACTACTTCCAGGCTCGGCAGTCGTTTACCTCAGACAAGTGGGCCCTGGAGGAAATAAGCCAGTGACTGGCTCTCAGCTTCAACAAATTTCCAAAGCTGAGGATCAGGTCTTTTCCACCAGCAAACGCCTCCGAAACCATTGCCGTAGAGGCAGAGGTTTCCTCTCTGCTGGCTCTGAGTCATAGAGAGAGAGTTCCTACTCCACACAGGGGCAAGAATCTGTACTCCAGATACTTCCTTACTCCAAAAAAGACAGGGAAGTGGCGGCCCATCCTAGACCTAAGATACCTTAAACAAGCACCTAATCAAGCCAAAATTCAGAATGGTGACTCTGGGAGTAATTCTTCTGTCTCTGAGGCCAGGGGATTGGTTAGCCTCCCTGGACCTCAAGGATGCCTGCTTTCACATTCCCATCAGGTGCTCCCACAGAAAGTACCTCAGGTTTGAACTGCCTTCAGGGCATTATCAGTTCAGAGCAGTGCCCTTCGGACTAACATCAGCACCAAGGGTATTCACAAAATGCCTAGCAGTAGTAGTGGCCTTTCTAAGGAGATAAAATATTTCAATTTTTCCATACCTGGACGACTGGCTCATTGTGGGGCAGTCGCCAGACTAAGTCAAGTCAAACCTGCAAGTGACACAACAGTTGCTCACTTCTCTGGGATTCCTCCTCAATCTTCCAAAGTCTGTTCTCAAACCAGTGCAACTCCAGACCTTCATAGGAATAGAGCTGGACACTGTCCAAGCAAAAGCTTTTCTTCCTCTGGCAAGGGTAAACTCCTTTACAGACCTGGCTTCTTCTTTCCGCCTTCTGGTGTCTCGACCAGCAAGGCATTTTCTTCAGCTCCTGGGCCACATGGCAGCTTCCACTGCAGTGGTACAGGGAGCCAGATTTCAGATGAGGGACATTCAGTTCCATCTAAGATCCTTTTGGTGTCAGAAAAAATATCCTGTAACCAAACTGATTCCAGTGACTCAGACTGTGATCCAGGCTCTCCAATGGTGGTTGGATCAGGACAACCTCAGACAAGGAGTCCCATTCATCACGCAGACTCATTCTGTGGTTTTTAACCACAGATGCTTCTCTCCTGGGATGGGGAGCTCACTTGGGAGCCCTTACAGCACAGGGAGTGTGGTCCCCTCAGGAGTCTCTACTTCATATCAACCTTCTGGAGCTCAGAGCAGTGTATCTGGCTCTTCAAGCTTTCTCAGACTCAGAACAGAACAAGGTGGCTCAGGTCAGGACGGACACCACCACCACCACCATGTGGTACATCAACAAGCAGGGAGGCACTCAGTCTAAGGCCTTGTGCATGAAAGCTGTGAAATTATGGTCTCTGGCTTATTCCCTGCAGATATCTCTGGTAGCAGTCCACCTTCCAGGAAAGGATAATGTGCTAGCAGATGCTCTGAGCAGGATATCTCAGGGCCATCACGAATGGTCCCTGGATCCCCTAGTGCTGAATGTAATTTTCTCAAGATGGGTCACTCCAGAGATAGATCTCTTTGCAGCCCCAGACAATCATCAACTTCCTCTGTTCTGTTGCAGACCCCCAGTCATGGACTCAGTTTCCCCTGGAGGCTTCTAAAGGGCCCGGGCGTGAGCCCGACGGGAGAGGTGACGCCTTCTTGGTAGCCACCAAGGCGGCCGTCAAGGAGTGATCCCCCAGAGGGGATGTTACCTTTAGGGCCATGACTCCAGCCGAAGTGGCTGCTGTGGAAGACTACTCCCGCTCCCAGTGCTTCTCCTTGTCACATTTCTATTTGTGGCCTTCGGGGAAGTGGACGCCTGCCTGAGCTTCTTTAACTCTTTTTCCATGGAGGCCATTTTCTTCTTGAGGTGATGGGCTTCCAGGGACTACTGCCTTCTCTTGCGGGTAGCCGAGTTGAACTTTTGGCAGTTCTGGCTCTTCTCCACGGCATGGTCGGGGCCTAGAATGAAGAGGCACAAGGAGTGGCCGTCCTTGTGTGGAAGCTGGGAACCACACGAGTCGCATATATTTTTATGTGATTCGGAGGGCGTCGGGGATGACATACACAGCAGATATTTTAAGAAAATTTAATAAATCGAGGAAAAAGGTTGAAAAAGTTGAGAACTGTAGGACCGACGAACGAACTGACGAGCACTGTTTTACCGTGAAGAACTTTCACAAGCTGACTTCGGGAAAGAACTGGAAGGCAGGTGTGGGGGACCACCAGAGATTGCTAGCTAGAAGTTTTCCGTGGTGTCCTGATGCCTGGCAGCTTAGTCCTGTATGTGAATACCTACTACAGGAGCCCTCTCGAAGTAAGATCACAATCTCCCCAACACACGGCTTTGCACACTGAACTCAACAAGTTTGTTGCAAGGCAGTTGGGGTATTCCTAGTTTAAAAAAAAATAATCTAAAAGAATGTTGATCAAAATCAGAAAAATAAATGGCTTTCAAGTTGGAATCTCTCTTTATATCTGCTAACTGTAAATATAAACTAGAAGAAATTCAAGCACGTTTTGCCTTCTGTGTAGTTTTAACTGAATGTGTATGTCCTCCTCTGATTACAACCTAGGAAAACAGAAAAGGCCACCAATTTCCAGAAGAACAGATGAGCTTTCAAATTCGGGGTAGGAGGGAAACGTCATTAAAAGAGAACACTGATGCCCATGGCTGTGCCAGGTTTGGGTCACTGCAGTTTAATATTTGTGATAAGAAGACTACATACTGTTAAATGGCTTAGTGTTCCACTTTCAGTGTATCAGAGTGGTTGCACAAAGGCAGTCAGTGGGTTAACTGAGACTTAATCCCCTTGAAGGTATAGTGTTTAAACACAATTTATCTGCCGAAGAATTAGCAGTTCTGCCACAGAAAGTATGAGGTCCTGCTGCAGAATGTAGGTCCACTTTGTCACAGTAAACACTGGGCCTTGCCTACAAGACTTGGTAGCACACTGGACCTGGTACTGGCAAATGAGGCAGTGAGAAAGTAAGGGTTAAGGACCCACTAGCTGGTAGCAACCACCAAACAGTGTGGTTCATACTGACATTGGGCAGGGAGACTGGAGGCACAGGCACTAAGGTGGTGGACTTTGGGAGGATGAGAGAAATACTGCAAGTGAAACTCCAGGATATAAGTCCGGAGATGGATGCAGAACAATAGTGGGAGGTTATTAAAACTGGGCTAACAGAGCATTCAGAAGCCTTCACCAGGACTAGAAGCAAGAAGGGCAGAGCCAGAAAACTATGCTGGCTGAACAGTGAAGTGCTGCAGGGGGGTGAGGGTGAAGAGGGCTGTGTATCAGAAGTACTGGAGAACAAGGAAGGAAAAGGATAAGGAGACTTAAGGGAGTTGGTCCAAGAAGGTGACCAGGTGGGTGAAAATAGCCAAGGCCTCCAGGGAACTAAGGTTAGCGCAGGGCATAAAGGAAGGGGAGAAGGACTTTTTTTTTTTTTTTTAGATATGTCAGGGAAAAGAGGAAGTGCAAAGAACATATAGTGAAGATAAAGTGGGGAAGGGAATGGGTGGAAAAGGGAGAGGAACAAGTGGAAATACTAGATGATTACTTCTGTTCTGTTTTCACTAAGGAGAAGGATGGACCACTACCACTATGGACTGGGGGTTGGGGGAAGGGGGGAGGAGGTGACAGACAAAATGATCATGGGGAGTAGAGTGCTAGAGAGGCTGAGGGCATTAAGGGTGTACAAAGCACCAGGCCCTGATGGTATCCACCCCAGGGTGTTAAGGAAGATGACAGAGGTGTTGGCCGAGCCGATGGCAGATCTTTTCAGCACCTCCCTGGAAATGGGTTGTGTGCCTCAGGACTGGAGGGTGGCCCATGTGGTGCCCATACACAAGAATGGGCCTAGGTAAGAGCCAAGAAATTATCATCCTGTCAGTCTCACGTCCATAGTGGGGAAACTTATGGAGACGATATTGAAGGAGAGGCCAGTGTCATTCCTCAAGGGTAGTGGCCTCCAGGATGGGCGACAGCATGGGTTCATCTTGGGGAGGTCTTGTCAGACAAACCTAATAGAGTATTATGACTGGGTAACAAGGGAGCTAGATGGGGGTCATGCAGTAGATGTCCTGTAATTGGGCTTCAGCAAGGCCTTTGATACAGTACCTCATGGGATACTGGGGGGTTGCTGACTGCCATGGGGGTTGGGAGAAAGCTGACAAACTGGATAGAAAACTGGTTACAGGGGAGGGTGCAACGGATGGTTGTGGGGTGGGGAGCTCTCCATACCCAGAGCAGTGACAAGCAGGGTGCCACAGGGTTCAGTGCTGGGCCCGGTGCTATTTGAGTGGGCTCTTTATCTCAGATACTGCACACAGAGTTGGGAGCAGGGTTAGTCTGTTCGCAGATTATACCAAAATGGGGGCATTGGTGGACGAAGAAGATGGATGGATGGAAACAATTGCAGGGGGACCTAACCAAACTGGAGGCATGGTCGGAGAAGTGCCAGCTGGGATTCAATGCAAAAAAAGTGCAAGGTGATGCACTTTGGGGCAAAAAACCATAGGAGGGACTACTGGTTGGGTGGGATGAGGCTGGGGATCACTGAAGAGGAGAAGGACCTTGGGATGTTGGGAACAGGGAGCATGAACAACTTGGCCCAATGCAGGAAAGCAGCAGCTAAGGCGAACAGGATGCTGGGCTGTATCGCAAGGGGCTTCTCATCCAGGCATAGGGAGGTGATCCTGCCCCTCTACAGATCTTTGGTCAGACCACATTTGGAGTACTGGTGCAATACTGTGGGCCATATCTGAAGAGGGATATACAATTACTGGAGGGGGTACAAAGGAGGGCAACAAAAATGTTACAGGGATGGAAGGAAAGGCCTGTGAAAACAGGCTGCTGGAGCTGACTATGTACACACTGGAGGAGAGGAGGGATATGATTGAAATGTTCAAATATTTGAGGGGAGTAAATAAACCTAGCACTGAGAGTGTGTTTAAACTGAGGAATGTAGGGAAACAAGGGGGCACAGGCTAAGATTGGAGGGTAGACGATTTAAGAGGGAGATGAGGATGCAGTACTTCACTGAGAGGGTGGTGTCTAAATGGAATGCGCTACCAGAAGGGGTGGTATCGTGTATGATAGTAGGAAGTTTTAAGAATGAGTGGGACAAAGCAAGACTGAGGGTCTGGGTGGCAGGGGCTGTGACAGATATGGGAGGGACAGTCGGGGAGGAGACTGGGGCAGCTGCAATCTAGGGTGATAGCTGCACACTCTGGCTGACTTTGATAGACCGTGTGGTCTGTTTCTGCTGGCAGATTAGTATGTTCGTATGTATGTAACAGCTCTGAAAGCAGGAGCAGAGCTTAAAATGCAAGCCAGAGACTTACAACAGCTCTGAAAGCAGGGGGCACAGAGCTCAGGACAAATTGCATCACACTAAATTAAAACAACTCTTATCTATCAAACTTAAATCAACTTTAACAAGTCTCTACATCAGACTTAAAATAGCTTAAAGTGAGAAATCCATAAAATTTAAGCAGAGAGAGCAGTCATGGCATCAGTTTCTTGGCATCAGTTCCTAGATAATAATAATAATCTTTATTTATTCTGTGTTTTTCAATTATCAAGGCGCATTACAAAACTTAAAACAAAGGATAAAAATTCAATTTATAAAACACAGTAAGATCGAAGAATAACAGTACTAATTACAGTAAGCTTTGCTCCACAAATACGTCTTCAATGCCTGTTTAAACTCCCCCACGGATGTGCACTCCCAAAGCCAGCGTAGTAGAGAATTCCAAAAGGAGAGCCACGTACGTGAATGCATGGGCCCCTGAAGATTTCAGAACTACCCTTGGGATCTCTAGCAACCCCCTCCTCAGCCGAGCGGAGCAATTGCTCGGGGCAGTAAGGAGACAGAAGCTCTTTCAGGTAGATGATCTCTGGCTTGCTGCACTTAGTGCAAAGGGAAAACTCTGCAGACGGACAGGAGCAAGTGAGATTTCTCCTGCGGTAGGTGCCAACATTTAAAAAGTTCCAGCCTGTACCTTGCTTGTATGGGGAGCTTTGGGTGGCTTCACCGTAGGCAAGTTTTCAAACTGCAGATGCAGTTTGCTCAAGAGGAGTAGCCCAAAAGGGCACAGCAGTTTTCACTTAAAACCTGGTCCCTGTCAAATTAAATTTCTGATAACAGCTGAGATTACTGTATTAGAAAACATTTTTAGATGGTAGATTCTATTAATTGATTGCAGAATTATAATCAATTGATTGGACATACACTGAATCATTAATTACGTAACTTGGACAAAGGAGTGACTTGTTTTAATCAATGCTGTATGCACTTCACTCTACGACAAGCATGCACCAACATCCAAAACAAAACTATAAGTATTTTAACCTCTGGCGTATGAATTTAAATGTAACATGAATTAAAAAGATAAAATGTACCATATTAAAGTGTTTTCTGTTGACTTTGAAGTAACCCGAAAATTAATTTGCACCAGCATTGTCCAAGTGTTGTAAAAGAATAGGCAATCTGATCATCCTTAAAAATCATAAGGGTTGATATTCAGAGGTGCCACACATCTCAAACATTTTTGCTGTGCCTTGCGCTTCTGCAGGTGCACAAAAGTGCTATATTCCCTGGAGTTCAGTGGTCCCTACTCACACCCAAGCCTCATCCATGTACTGAGTAAAGCCCTCCCTGGCTTGTCAAGTCAACCCCCTTGGTGACCACCGGCCCGCCCCTGCTGTGCACCATGTCACTTGCAAGTAATTTCTCCACCCGCACAACAATGCCCAGGCCCCATTCCCAAGCAATGCTCCTCCCCCACTCCACAGCCTGTCCACTGGTGGAGGTTACTGCCCCCCCAACACACACCCACTGACCACCCACTACCCGAATTCCGTACATGCATATCAGTGCCACAGTCGATTCAGTTCTTATTTTACCAGGAAAAAAGCACCATTGAGCAGACTAATTTACAAGGTGGTCCTGGGAGGACACAAATGAATAATACAAACAACATTACGATTGCAAAACAAGGGCAATACGCTTTTACAAATGAAAGGCAATACATATTATACCAATATCCTCTGGGATAACCCATTTCCCAGTGGATTTGCACTGGGGTTCTTTTGTAATACATGCTCTACACTGAGTATATCTAACAAAGTAATACTAGCTTTATAAGATGGGAACAGATACATTAGAATAGAACACTAGTGTTCTGGGGAGTACATTGTGGGATAGCAGGGAGGAAGCTAAGGAAATTGCGGGTCTGAGAGGAAGGGTGAGAGAGAAGGAAAGGAGGATGAAGGAGGAGGAGTACATAAGGACTGGAGATCAGGAGGACTCCTCTGGTAGAGGTAGCTACAGGAGTGACAACTAAAGTAGGAGAACAAGTGGTGAAGAGATAGTGGTAAAGGTTTGGAATAGCAATTATAATTTTCCTTCAGTGATTGTGTTAGTAGAGATTTCAAGGTGATCGCACCTACAATTAGCAACATTTTAAGGATTTTTGGAGGGTATTCTTTTTTTTTCCAAACTCTGTTTCTGCTCCTACCCACTGGGGAACTCTCTCCAGCTACCTCCTACTCACTCTCTACCTCCCGCTGTGGCACCCTTCATCTCCGCACCTCCGACCCGGCACATCCCCTGGGTCTGATCCCTCTGGGGAAGGGTCACCTATCCTCCCAGGGCGCTCTTTCTGCAGTATTGGCTCGGGGGCAGAGGTGAGGTTGGAACAGAGAAAAGTGAGTCAAGCGTGGGAATGTGATGGGCGAAGAGGGCCGCTTTTGCCTATCCCCAGTGGGAGTTTTTTTTTTTATCCTGCTTCCATTACCCCTATTGGCTTGGATGTGCAATGCGTCCCAGCACAAGCACGCACACTCCCACAGCCAATCCCCAGTGAGACCAGATCTGTGGCTAGCTGTGCCCCCAGCCACTGCGAGGAGTACCCAGAGCCCGAGATGCATCCCCCGGTGCAGGAGAGCTATCCTCCGGATGCTCAATCCTGACCCTCCTCTGCCAGCCCCTGGTGCCCCGAGCTCGCTTCCAAACCCAGGTCACTGGCACGGCGTGAGGTGCGGCATCCAGCGCCTCAACTCTTGGCGCCACCGGGTTGGCATTTTTGGAGGGTATTCTATAGGGTAGGGGAAGCATGGCTTAGGGATGAAGTGCCATAGCAAGTTCTTATCCTAGGAATATCGAACAGGATATAGGAGTAAAAACAAAACGGGTGGCGACTTGTTAAACGTCTGGTGCCTCTACAAACTGTGAAATACTGGAGAACAAAAGTAGGGCTACCCAGCACAGTGAGCGAAAAATAAAAACCTATAAACTAGGTCATATAAAAGCGTTTTAGTTCATAATGAAAAAACAGCTTACAGCTTACAAAACAAGCAGCACCCCACGTGCCCATGCATGAGCACGTTGGGTCTGCTGACTTCTAGCTGTTTCATCATAAAATAAAAGCGGCACTATGTAAACCTAGACTTATAAGTTTATTCACTGCTGAACGGTGTAGCCCTACTTTTGCTCTCCAGGATATACGAGTAACTTCTGAGTGGATACACACTGGGAGTGCATTTGAAAAGGTCAGAGATGTAGAGAAGTTTATTGGTAGTGGCTCTGTAGGCCAAAAGCGAGGCATTTCTCCACCTCTTAGTGCTAAGTGAAGGCTAACTTAGTTGAACATAGAGAGAGCAGTGGTGGGTATTAAATGGGGCATTAATAATGAATCTTAGTGCTCTATGATACAGGGTATCCAGTTTAGCCAAAGCGGTTTTGGTGCAATGGTTATAAAGTCTGCATAGTCAACAAGGGGGAGAAATGTGGTCTGAACCAGTCTTAGTTTTGTCTCATGATTAAGAAGATGCTTGATTCTGAAGAAGAGACCAAACCTTTGTCTTATTTTTTTGGACAGTTCATTAATATGTGTTATGAATGACAGCTTGCAATCGAGCCACAATCCCAAATATTATGAATTTATCCACTACCTTAGGTGGTTCCCCCAGGAGGGTTGTGATCTGGAGTTTAGTGCTCAATGAGCTAGTGGTCACCACTTGGACATGTGGGGAGAGAAACATACTGTTGGCCTTTTTAGCATTAAGCAACAGTTTCAAATGCAGCAAGTTTTATTGTAAGAGATTGAATTTGTGCTGCAGCTGTAAGCATGCAAACTTGAGAGTAGGCCTAGTGATGTAAAGTACTGTATCATCTGCAGATAGGTGGACACTTGCTATGCCGATTTTATAGTCAATATCATTAATATAAATTGCGACTAATGGGGACGCCAGGATTGACCCCTATGGAGCCCCTCTCTGCAGGATTTTAAGAGGGGAGAGATCACCTTGGGCTTTGACCTGCTGTTGTCTACCTACAGTGTAAGGCAACAGGAGAACCACCTTCAATGCAGTGTCATCTAGACAAAAGTCGCGTAATATACACAGTAACAAGACATGATCTACAGTATCAAATACCTTGCTTAGGTTTAAAACGAGTGCACTAACGTGTTTTTTAGAATCAAGTGAGATGTGCTAATCATGTGTAACCTTAGCCAAGGCAGATACCATGCTATGTTTTGGCCTAAAGCCAGATTAATGGATTGAGCATGTTGGAGGATTCCAGTTGTTCTCTTAGTTGTGAGTTAACTAGTTTTTCAAGTTATTTTAATAAAATGGGTAGCAAAGATGTAGGCCGGTAGTTATCAAGGTTGCAGGGGTCGCCAGATTTGAAAAATTGGATGTGTGCTATTTTCCATGCGGATGGGTGAGCCCCTTGAGAAAGGGACAAGTTGAAGAGATAGGTGGTGTCAGAAGGCACTGTTTATGGGGCTTGCCACAGACTACACAGGTGTACAAATACTCCCGTTGCAGTTGTGTTGATTTTTAGTGCTGTTGGTCTGCACTGAGCCACTGTCTAAATGTTAATCACAAAGACGGCACCATGCTTGGCATCTTTATAATGAACATGTCTGTGATCTGTGCTACTGTATATTGTCTGTTTTGGATTGGTTTTCCACCAAGTGCAGCCCAAGGTTTCCTCGCACATGTCATAGGTACCCATACCACCTTAAACTGAAACTCATTGAGTTCAAATCTGTGAGCAATGGCCACTTTGCCATCTCATGTCATGGTATGAGCAGTGGCCACTTTTGCTGTCTCATGTCATGGACAGCCACATGCTTGTCCGTGGCCGGGGCCATGCACCTGTTTGAAAACTGTGGTTAAAGCAGCAGTACAATGAAATTTGGCAAAAAATGTGACCGTACCTTTTTTTTTCACTATAAAAGATTCCGGTCATCTTCCAGTTTTAATTGGTGGTACAATTTTCTAATGCCACCAAAATGGATATTTTCATAAATGTTTTTTTTTTTCTCAAGAAAAAAGATAGCTGCCACTTTTTACATAAAAACAGCATTGTAGACCTGGCAAGGGTTACTATCAAAGAAATAAAAAGACTCACGATGCATAGCATAGGAGATACTTAGACAAGTAAATTTGACAGATAAGCTAATATTTTTCTTAACTGTAGCTGAATTAAGCTTTTTTGGAAAAACATTTTTCATTGCCCTGCTGCTTTAGGCAAACCTTTTATATAATGAACATGATTGTGGGCTGCTGCACTGCCTCATTATCTATTTTGGATTGGTTTTCCACATTTTCTTATTCTGTCATTTTTGCACTGTCCACAGTGCTGGCACTTTTTACTCATCCAACTGTCACCATCATCCATAGTATGTATTACATATAATGGCTTTCTCAGGGGTCCTTGTCACGCATCTCCTGCCACTGCGGCAAATTTCCCTGATGATAGGTGGCATCATCACTCCCAACAAAACTGCTGTTCAAGGACTGCATAGTAGCTTCCAGTGATGAGAGCCTGTGGTGTTTTACTTCTTGTACAAGGGGATTTAATTCTTGAGTTCTGTCATTCCCTTAATAGTTTAACAGCAAAGTCACCATGTGCACGTGCAACTGCCTGGTTGCTTAGGGTGACACCTGTGGATCATGCGATTTGTAGATCATCTTTTCTGTGCTGCATAGATGGGATAAACTGATTCCTGTTTTCCAGTGGTTACGTTAATTACTCAGCCCACTGTTGGCCTTGTTCCTCATGTGGTATTCATTTCATGAGCTTTATACAGATGAACATGTTAGTATTGGCTTCCATATTTTACATTACTAATTAAATGTGCACCCATTGTATGTTTAATGACAGCCTTTTGGTTCTAGTGATTTCTGTTCATCTGTGTCTCTTGTCTATGCTCTGCTACACAGGTCTCAATTTTATTGCATGTGTTATTCATGTTTTCCTGTTTCTACTAATGTTGGAAACAGGAAATGTGAAGATACTATAGTTTTTGTCTTTCTGATTTGAGATTCAAAGGAGATTACAGATGTTAAGATTAATTTTGGGGGGGATTTTTCCCTTTGTATTTAGATGAGTGTCATGAGAAGTACACTTCGACAACAGCAGCTTGCTCAGCAACGAGAAGCAGGCACTAGCTGTATTGGTTGTGCTGGTGAAGAGACAGGGTTGCATTATAACACTGAAACTTCTAACGGAGTGACTGGCAGAACAGTGATGAGTGATAAGCAAAGAATGCATGAATACAGAGCACGAATTAAAGCAGATCATGAGAGATATGCAGCCCACCGTAAGCGTGAAACAGAAAGGGTCAAGTTATATAAGAGGAGTATGTCGGAAGATAAAAAATTACAATACAGAGAAAAGGCAAAAATACGCATGAGGCGGTACAGGGAAAGAAAAAGGCAAGCATCCAGTAGTGAAGGTACAGAAAAGGCAGAAATGCACATGAGGCAGTATAGGGAAAGAAAAAGGCAAGCATCCATTAATGAAGGTGCGGAAAGGAAGGGATCAACAAGAGCAGAGATAGAAAAAAAGCGATCACAGTGGAGAGAGAGAAAAAGGGAACAGCGAAAAAATATGACGGCACAAAAGAGACAACAAATAAATGAAAACAGACGTTTAGTGTATGCACAGAAGAAGAAAAGGACACATCCACAGCATAACACAGATGAAAATAATGCAGATTGCTCAGAAGTATCAGACATACCTTCGTTGAGTAGTGCAGTTTCACCTTGTTTGGAGATGGCATCAGATGACACCCCAATTGTCATTGATACGCCACAAACAACATTCATTACCCCATCTGCTAGAAGGAAAGCAATTCCAAGATCCAGGAAAGCATTACCAAACAGGCCACAGAAATTTGCTGATGTGATATCAGCAATCCTGTCCAGAAGCACATCACGAAAAAGAAAGGCAGTGGAGGACAAATGTATACTCACGCTGTCTAAAAAGAAGTGATTAGATTGCCTGGAATCCACAAGTTTAAAATCAACTCTGGAATGTTTCAAAAAGTCACGAGCATAGGACAACATGCAGATGAGAAGGCTACCGCATAAGTCACTACTAGTAAGAAAGAAATTCCACAAATTAGATCTCCACAGGCAATCTGGGTTCAGCTGGAACTTCCTGTGCACATATTATGTCTCTGATGAAGACTACATCAACAAACAAAAGAAAGAAAGTGATGCCTTACTGCTTTCTACAGTCAAAATCACACAAGACTTCTATTAGCATCGAGCTATTTCAAGACAGCTACCAGTCTCAGGAGTTTTTGGGGGGAATGATAGCCAAAAAAGCTTTGGAACCTTCATTACAAATCATATATGAACAAGTCAAAGAAGAGAACCCAGAAGTGTGTGCATCAGCTAAAGTAAATCTGTCGAACTGTGTCCTGTGAATATTCATCCAATGTCACAACATAAACAAATGTGGTGTATATGTGAATAATGTCCGCACATCGAATTGAAACTAAGCAGCATCGCTGGAAAGTAACCAATTCCAGGTTCCCCAGTTAACAATTAATACATATGAAGCATCTATGTTTACACTATGTGAAAAAGGTGATTTTTAACTTAAAAAGATGTATTGACCGGGAATGTTCCCAATGTGGCACACACAGTGTGCGAGACAAACTAATTACACTATTACAGGATCACATGGACTCTCTAGTAACTCAGAGAAAATGGGGATGTGACGCACCAACAAAAAAGCAAGAGAAACTTGCAGTCAGAGCAGATAAGAGTGAGAGTACATATTGGTGTACTGCAAGACCTAAGTGAAGAATTGGAAGAAGAACTTGATCCATTTTCAAAACACCTAATGCATGCTTAATGGCAGAGAAAGCAATTTGACTATATCTGACGGATTGTACCAGAGAATTGGGTTGTTTATGCTTAGATTTTGGAGAGAATTACAACTGCTATTACCAGGCCAAAGCTCAAGGTGTACACTGGTCACATGATCAAGCACGAATTCATCCTATTGTGACATATTACTGATGTCCACGTGTCAGCTGTGGAATCACCATGCACAATTCCCTAATCTTTATCAGTGATGACAGGAAACATGATTTTCATTCTGTTCAGCACTTCGTCACCTGGGCAACAACAATGAGTTGTGATATTAAAACATTCATTTTTCGGATGGTGCCCCTACACAATATGAAAGTAAAGGAAACTTTGCTGACGCCTCTTTTTTTTTTTTGCGTAGAAAAACATTACTTTTTGAGTTGTCATGGGAAAGGACCATGTGATGGTGAAGTTGATGTGCTTAAGAAAAATGCAGTGATTAATGTAACCTCTCGAAGAGCCACCATCACCAATTCACACGAATTGTACAGCTAGCTAACTTACCCTAAAAATGAAGACAAATATACACATGCAAAAAGGACCTTTTTTTATGGAAGGAGAAATAAAGAGGAGGCGCTTGCAGAGAAATTCAGCCAAAACAATGGCGAGCACAAGTACAACCCACTGCGCACGAGGGAATACAGCCTTACATTGTTTCTGTGAAACAGCAAAGCTGCTTTTGTATCAGTTGCATAAACAACGATCAAAGTAACAATGAACACTTTGCCAGGGATTGGAAAGTACTTTTGTTAAAAACGGGAGTAGAGCTGACTCCACCAACACCCACAGGATCTCCACCTCCACCTGCAGAGTCCTCGTCACCAACACCACTACATTCACCATCACTATGGTCAAGATCTCCAACACCACCACCATCAGATTCAATGCCTCAGACACCAGCACCAAAGTCAAAGTATCCAACATCACCAAGAGATTCACTGCCTTGAACACCCCCACCCAAGTTAAGATCTCAGACACCACCAAGACATTCACTGCCTCCAACGAAACCAGTGCAATATAGGTCTACAACACCACAACTAATTTCAGCAGATCAAACTCGGCAACCTCTGTCAATCTAAAAAGAAAAGGAAAACAACTTCAGGGACTCGAGTTCAGCCACTACCAACACCTACAAGATCTCCAGCTCCACCTGCAGAGTTCAGGCCGCCAACAACACCACATTCACCACCACTACAGTCCAGATCTCCAGCACCACCACCAGAGTAAACATCTCAAGCACCAACACCGAAGTCAAAGTCTTCAACATCAAGAGATTCACTGCCTCAAATGCCCCCATCCGAGACAAGATCTCAGACATTATCAAGACATTCACTGCCTCCAACGAAACCAGTGCAGTCTAGGTCTACAACACCACAACTAATTTCTGCAGATCCAATGCAGCAGCCTCTGTCACAATCTAAAAATAAAATGAAAACAACATCAGTGACTCATATTCAGCCACTAATGTCAGCATTTCTAAGTCCTACACTACTACCACAACCACCAGCAGCAAAACTACAACTGAAGTCCACAACTGGGCATGATACATATTCAACCTCTCCAACCGCAACAGCAACTGCACTGAAGCCACAAACTCAAGCATCCTCAGAGAAATACACTAGCCTCCATGTAAGTAGTGATATCTATTTGTTGTCTGGTTGTATCAAATTCCATCAGGTATTTTTTTTTTATTGTTGCAGTCCATTCCAAAGAGGGGACTTTTTAGCTGTACAGTTCAGATCTGGGAAAATCAATACAATCCACCTCTGCATGGCCGAAGTAGTTGCTTTAAAGGATACGGCATTATAGTAAAATATCTGCTAAAGAACCCGACATGAACATACCAGTTTCCAGATTATGACATGGTAGAATATTCAACACAGCCACTCAAAGATACTGTATATAAATTTAGTAAACCACTGTGTTTAAAAGTAGATCAACAGTTGGCAAAAAGGCCTTTACTGGACTCATTGTGAATTTCAAATACAAAAAAAAAATTACTCTCCATAGTCCTGTTGTTTCTTCCAAGGTGTCCTTTAGTATGCTTCACAGGTGCAGTACGTTAGCTGGGTTCAGCTGCCCCATAGGTGGAGCCAGTGTAAATGAGGTTGGCACATTGGCCAGTCAGAAGAGAGAGAGAGAGAAGGAGTGTGCTGCCTGCAGTCAGCCTTGAGGGCTTCAGAATTATTTTGATGCTGAAAAAGAGCAAAAACTGTGCCCCTGAGTGTAAAAACTATTCCAATAAGAAATAAAAATTAAATAAAACTTAACCTAGAAACATAAAAAACAAAACATCCAATGTGAAACAACTGTCTAATAAAAAGATCCCCCAAAATTAGGCTAAAGTCAGGAAAGCAGAGCCATCCCCAGTCAGTTTATGTAGGGGAGGATGGGTGGGAAGTGAAGCATACTAAAGGACACCTTGGAAGAAACAATACTATGGTAAGTAATTGTTTCTTCTCACACCAGGGGTACTTTAGTATGCTTCACAGATGCAGATTACAAAGCAGTGCAGTTGGGAAGCAGGTACAGAGCCTATTTAGGAAATAGGCTGTACACCACTGTGCCAGATTTGGCATCTGATCTGGACTGTACATCAAGCCAGTAATGCTTTGTGAATCTGTGTGCAGTCTTCAATGGGGCTGCTTTGCAGACATCAAGCAAGGGAATGTCCCTTGCGGCTGCCACTGTGGCAGCAGTGCCCCAGTAGAGTGGGCCCTAAGGGGGCTGTTTTCCAGTTTTACTGTAACAGAACTGAATGCAAGAGACAATCCAGCGGGATATGGTCCTCTTGGTAGCTGGTCTTCCTCTGCCCACCTTGCCATAGGTGAGAGAAATTGAGTATGATCTTGTCTGAACTGCTTCATATGCTCCAGATATTAAGTCAGATCCCTCTTAAGTCAGGTTATGCAGCCTGCATTTATCTGGTTTGGATATTTCTGTGAAAAAGGAAGCGTGATGGATTGATTAAGGTGGAAATCAGAGACTACCATTGGGAGGAACCTTGTCCATGTGGGCAACGATGTAGTTAGGTTCCGTGCACAGAGCCTGCAGTTCTAAAATCCTTCTGGAAGAAGTGATGGCAGGCAGAAGCAGTTTTCCAAGTGACCTTAACTCAGCAGTAGCCATGGACTCAAAGGGTTGTTCCATGAGCTTGGTTATACAGAAGTTCAAATCCCATGGAGGGACCGTCTCCCTTAGTGGGTGCTGAAGATGTAGCAGACCTCTGAAAAACTATTTGAAGATAGGCTGATAGATGAGTGACTTCTCTTTCCCAGTGGAAAGATTAGCTGATTTGGCTGCCAAGTGTATCTTGAGGAGGAGGTCTTAAGGCCTGCTGACTGTATCAAATAGTCCAGAAGGGTAGGAGGATTAGCCCTAAGAGGGCTTGTCCTTTCTTCCTTACACCATAGGGAAAACCACTTCCACTTAGAGGCATGAGTCTTCTTGGTGTTAGGTTTTTCATCCATTCAAAGAATCTTTAATACTTGTTCAGAGTACTGGGAATTGGGGAACTCTACACAAGTACCAGGCCTTGAGGTGAAGAGACTGTAGATTGGGTATGCTACCCCCATCTGATGAAGAGTCAGGAGACAGTAGGTTCTTGGTAGGCAAATGGGCTTCTTGACTGACTGGGCAAGGAGTAATGAGTACCATGGTTGTCTTGCCCAGTCTAGAGCCACCATAATCAAAGTGGCTGACTGGTCCCTGAGTTTGAGAAGAACTCTGTATGAGAGGAAAGGGAGGGAATGAATACAGAAACATCCTTGTCCAATCTAAGCATCCACTGAGATGGTCCCCAGAGCTGGGGGCCTGTAGCAGTAGTGTGGAAGCTGGTGGTTGAGGCTGGATGTGAAAAGATCTACCTCCGGAATGCTCCACCTTCTGAAAACTGTAGCTAGAACCAGCTTGTTCAGGATCTATTTATGGTGACCCTGACTGATGCAACTCAGGGAATCTGCCATGGTATTGTTCTTGCCTTGGAGGTGATCGGCCACCAGGCTCATGTCCAGGGAAGAGGCTAGAGACCAAATTCTTATTGCCTCTGTGTAGAGTTTGGTGGACCTTGTGCCACCTTGTTTGTTGATGTAGAACATGGCAGTGGTGTTCTCTGTTCTCACTTGAACAGTGTGTCCTTTTAGCTGCAAAGCAAAAGCTTTGATGGCTAGGTACACAGCTCTGAGTTTGAGTAGATTGATGTGGTAAGTGGATTTTATGGGAGTCCATGTGCCACTTATGGACTGATCTTGTAGGTGGGCTCTCTAACCCAGGAGGGAGGTATCTGTTGTAAGCACTCTGGAAGCTTGCCTTAGCTGAAAGGTAACTCCTTCCCTGAGGTTCTCTTTTTCTCTCCACCAGTCAAGAGCTTGAAGGAGTGTTCTGGTGACTGGAACTAGTTTTGAAAATGAATCATTTCTCTGGGACCAGTAAGTATTGAGGTGATATTGAATGTCCCTCATTTGGAATCTGGTGCCTGGAACCACAGCTGTCATGAATGCCATGTGGCCCAGAAGTCTGAGGAAATGTCTGGCCAGCCTTGGTTGGCATATGACAAAGGAGTTTACTAAGTTCAGAAAGGCTTGTATCCCATCTACAGGGAGGAAGGTCTTCCCTTGCAATGTGTCGAGTTCTGCCCCAATGAAATCCGGTATTTGAACTGGATTGAAATGGGACTTCTGTTTGTTGATCATGAAGCCCAGGGACGCCAGAGTATTCATTGTCAGGTTAAGGGCTTCTGTGACTTCTTGTGGTGACTTGCACACTATCAGCCAGTCATACAAATATGAGAAGACAAACCTCTTCTCTTCTTAAGTGAGCTGCAACAACAGCTAGGCATTTTGTGAAGACTCAGGGGGCCGAGGCGAGTCTGACTGGCAGAGCTGCAAACTGGTAATGGACTGACGGCAGCCTGAATCTGAGACACTTTCTGTAGGATGGCCTTACAGGGATATGAAAGTAGGCATCCTTGAGATCCAGGAAAACTAGCCAATCTCCCTGCTGCAGAGAATGTATCACCTGATTCAGGGTGATGGTCTCTAATTTTGTCTTTAGCAAGTGCCTGTTCAGATACCTTAGGTCGAGAATAGGTCACCACTCCCCATTTTTCATCAAAGTGAGGAAATATCTGGAATAGAGGCCTTTTCCCCACTGGAGGAAGGGGCCTCTTTCCACAGCTTGAACTTTGAGCAGGTTTTTCACCTCCAACTTAACAGCCATTCTGTTGGGATCAGGGACTTTGATAACGTGGGGCCTTGAAGACAGGGAAACTTTTTGAACTGTAAGGAAAGGCCTTGTCCCACCACCTCCATCACCCACTTGGCCATAGTGATGAGTTGCCATCGGTGGAGGTCGTGGGATAGTCTGCCCCCTACTGGGGAAGGGGAGGTGACCTGGATGCAGTCAGGAGGACTGCTGTTCCATTTCAGTAGTGGAAGTGGGAGTGAAGTTGGCCCTTCTCTAGCCTCTTCATCCTTTTCCTCTGAAAAATCCTCTCATATGCAAGAAGTCCATGGGCATTGGCATAGAGTAGAAGGGCCTGGGGAAGTATCCTCTGCGTTTGTTCCCTCTGCTTTGGGCCTTTTGAGAAGCAGATAGCTTTTTCTTAGTCACATTGCTGTTGTAGGTGGCTTTATATTCATGCACATTTTTCATGTAAGCTTCAGTTTTGTCCCCCAAAAGAGAATTCTTCTCACAGGGGAAATCGATAACCTTGGACTGGGCATCCTGTGAAAGATTGGTAGTTCTCAGCCAGGCATAATGTCTGAGTGAAATGGCTTGTACCATGGCCCTTGATGCTGTGTCATTATTGTCTATAGCCATGTGGTACTTGTTGGTCTCTATAGCTGTCTTTATTGTCTCAGTGATATCCTGAACTATAGTGTCCTTTCCTTGTTGAACTATGGCCAAAATGGAATTCCAGAGAGCTCTCTGGTAGCGAGCTGCATATGCCATATATGAAGAGAGGCAAAGCAGCAGTGAAGCAGTTGTGTAAGATTTCTTCCCCCCAGAGTCTAATTTTATTGACTCCTTTTCAGGGGGTTGAGAGGAAAAGGGTACATTGGCCGTATCACAGGCTGCGGCCTGTACCACTCCCTGGTGGTCTGGATGCACACAAAGAAAATCAGCATTCACTTTGTCTAGCTGATATTTCCTTTCAATCTTTTTTTTTCTCCTCCAGTTACAGAAGTAGGATTTTGGTGTATTCTCATTTTAAGAGCATTGTGGATGGGCAAGACTAATTTTCTAGAGGGAGGAAGACCCATCATTTCAATATCATCTTTTTTCTTTTCTTCACTAGCATCCTGCTCGATAACAAGGCCCAGGGTTTCCACCATATGTTTTAGAAAAGTAAAATGAGATAAGTAATCCTCCTCACCATTAGAGGAGGTACCAAACTCTAGTTCAGGGGTCCCATCAGGCTCTAATGGCTCGCCCCCGCTTTATGTTCTTCGTCATCCTCATAATAAAAACCCTGATCATAGCAAGGATCTGGGAGAGGAACAACAGGACCAGAAGGGCCACTGAAAAAAGTTACTCATAGATTGCAAAGTCTGATAGAAATGCCAAGCCTTAGCCATTTCTGCAGCAGAGGGCATATCTTTATGTGCCACTGTTGTCTCCCCTTGCTTTTCAGTGGGAGGGGCAGTGGTGTGTTTTTCTATTCTGTTTAGAATGGACTGAATCAAAACCCTGCTCACATTGTCTTTTTGAGGCTTGGTCAGAATTTTTGCTTTTATCAGACAATTTCATTAGAGTCCTTAGAAGACTTATCTTTATTTTTATATTGAGATGAGGTACATTCCTCAGCGATATTAGAGGAGGGGGAGACAGACTGAGAGGCCATGGATTTCAAATCTTTAGCCATTTTAAGGGCTGCTTTCTTCTAAAATTTTGAGCAAGTTTCACAGGAATAGTCTGGACCTAAACAATTTGAACAGTAGTCGTGGCTGTTTGCTTGAGTCAAGACCTTAGAGCACATTACACAGGTTTAAATTTCCATTGACCCAGATCTTCTGTTTGCTTCTCTGACATGCCAAAATGTCAGAAAATCCCTGAAATTAGTGTTTCCCTAGATGGAGACAGAAAGAGAAAAAATTTCCCCAAGCTCAGAGACGATACGGGGGAAAAAAGTCTGCAACTGCAGTAATAAAAGAAAGCAAAATGTATTAAAATGTGGTTTCTTGTGAAGAAAAAGGACTACAAGTACTTAAAAATGGTCAAACTTTTTCTGCAAGATTTTTATCTCGGGCACAGTATATTTTTGCCTCAGAAAAAGTATGAAAAATAAAGATCTTACTTCGAGAGGGTTCTTTCAGTAGGTCGTCACATATAGGACTGGCGTCGGGCGGCATGGCAGACTTTTCTTGCAATCCCTGATGGGGGACCGCCCATCCGACATCACGTGACTGTATATAGTGGGCGGTCCCCACCCTCTAGTTCTTTCCCACTGTCGCCTCATGTCAAGTCGCATAGCAGACTTCCATATAGCGATCGTCGTGAAAAGAGTCTTGCATCAGATCCTCCTTTGCTAAAATTTCCCCTTTTTGTACTTGAGTCATTGATGTCTTCGCCCAAGAAGAAATGCTCATCCTGTGGCATGCAGATTTGGCATAAAGACGATCATCTCAAGTGTGTCCTCTGCTTAGGCCCAGACCACCCTGTCTCCTCTTGCCCAGAGTGTCAGACCTTTAGCCAGGTCACTAAAAATGGAGACAGCAGGCTTTGGAGGTCCATCTCTTGAAAGCCCACCTGGCCTCTCTCGAGAAAAAGATGGACCGCCTAAGAGAGTCCTCAGCAGATAAATCCTCTCCATCGAAGAAGCATAAGGAGAAGCCTCGGGAGCAGGAGTGCTCCGCGGACGACACACGGAGCTCGACAAGCAGGGCCCAGCCGCCGGCCAGAAACTCGGATGGTAAGTCTGGTAAGGCCGTCGTGGGTCAGCTGATAGTTGGCTCCTCCGGGGACTGTGCCGCGCCAGCCGATAAGTCAGCCTCCGGTAAGCCGGCTCCCCGCATCGTGGGGACCCGCCCATTAACCGATGATAAGCTGGCCGGGGGCTCCTCCCCTGCCCACCCGTCACCTGCTAAGATGCCCGTCCCTGACGGCTGCACAGCTGTGATTCCCCCGTCGGGACCTAGCAGCACCTCACCCGGTGGAACCCGGGGGAGAAAACCCCTCTCCCCCTGTTCCTTTACCTGTACCCTCCCCTTCTCCGGTTGGTACATCTGGCAAGGACAGTGGAGAGCCCCTCGACATAGTTGAATCTGAAGAGTCTACTCCACGCTCTCCCCTCGGGGTTAACGGGACGGAGGCTCCTCCGCGGCCAGCTGGCCTACCACTGGAGGCCCCTCTCCTCCTCCTTCGGGAGGGATCCCTATAGCGCCGACTGTGGCCAAGATCCCGCCGGTAGACCCGGCGAACCCAGTCCTGACACCAGATGTTCTGACCACAGTTCCTCAAACGTTTGCTCCAACGCCGGATATCCCGGCGACGGTGCCTTAGCAGGGTCCCTGCGATCGACCTCAGCCACTGGTCCTGATGCCAGATCCTGTCCTGCCATCAGGACCCCTTCATCCGGCTCTGATGCCGGAGCCTCCGACACTGGACCCTTTCCCAGTGCCGGATCGAGTCGCGACGGTTCCATCGGTGCCCCTGATGTGGGCTGTTCCAATGCTGGACCCTCAGCCTATTTATACCATAGCGGGTCCGACGTGGGTACCCCCGCCTGCAAACCTCGAACTGTCCCCCATTACCCACTCTGGTTTCCTGGGGACCATTACCCGGCTGGTCCTCCTCTGGACTGGAGTCATTATGGGCAGTGCTACCCTGGGTTTACTCCCTACCCTCACTATCAGGGTTCCAGGGTTATCATTACCCACCACCACTGGCTATTCTGCCTCCTCCTTCTTCTCCACCCCCTCAGCCCAACCTCCTCTTCCACCCCCCTTCCCCTCTGGTTACACCAGATTTCAAGACTCTAATACAGTCTTGGTGGCAGGGGGCTCGGTCAGAGCTGGTGTCAGACCTGGAGACCAGACTCCCTGTCCCAAGGTCTCCATCCCTGACTTGTTCTTCATTGACTATGGTGCACGTTTCAGGGAAGGCTCGTCAGGAAGTCGGTCTTCCAGATATTCGTCACTGTCCTGACGAAGGGGCAGATTACGACAATGACAACGAAGAGGGGGCTGATGATTCTACGGAGGATGTTTTGGAGGAGCCCGAGGGCCCGTCCGGCAAAGTTTCCCTAAAATCTCCACCAGAGGACCCTGCCTTTTCGGACCTACTGAGGTCCATGAAGGATTTCTTTGACTGGGAGTCAGAGGATCAAGACCCTGTGAGACAGAGGCTCGCAGAACATCTGGACTTAGAGTCTCTGTCTCCGGTCCCCATTCCTCCATAGATTGGACCTCATCAGGACCTCACCTCTATCATCTGGCAGATGCCTCATTCGCTACCGATTGTACCCAAGAGGGGGGACAGGCTTTACCGGGCGCTAAAGGATGCCCCATTTTTGAAAGCGCATCCTAAGGCCGACTTTGTTGTCATTTCTGCTGCTCATGACCGCTCCGCTGCCCCCAAGCACATAAGCACCTCTCCTCCAGACAAAGAGTCGAGGCAGATGGACCAGTTCAGGAGGAAAGTTTCTTTGGCCACATGCACTCTCTGGTCCCTTAACTATGTGGCCGATATGGTGTCCCACCAAAAAGCTACCTGGACAGGTTGGAGGCTTGGGTCCAGACCATCGATCCCTCGAGTCTGAAAAAGGAGCTTGCCAAGGATTTTCACGCCTCCAAATTCTCTTATAGGCATGCCTTGCGAGCCACATATGACTTGGTCGACTTTGTGGCTCACACCTCAGCAACTGCCGCTGCCCTCAGATGGCACTCCTGGTTTCGTTGTTCTGGACTTGCCAGTGAAGTTCAGTCAGCGATTCAAGATGCCCCCTTCTGGGGCTCGGTACTCTTTGGTGGGGACACCAAGGACATTATCACAGATCTGGAGGACAGAGGCCTCTCCCTCAGGTCAGTGAGGTCCATGTACCGATCTGGCACCCAGCAACAGCAGCCCTTTCGGAAAAGGACCTGGAGGCAGAGAAAGCAAGCCCTGGCATGTCGCCAGGGAAAGCGTGAGGCCATGGGTATAGCTACCCTCCTGCTTCCTAAAATCAGAGATGTGCAGGGGGCCCTCCCCCTGAACGTCCAGCCACTTGCTGACTTGCTATCCCCACTGCTTCCTCAGTCTCTCGGAGGGGAGCAGGTGGGGGGGAGGTTCGCCCGTCATGTGCAGGAGTGAAGGCAATAACCTCCGATGAATGGGTCCTGCAACTAGTGTCCGTGGGACACACAATAGAGTTTCTAGACTTTCCCCCAGAAACTCCACCAAGGAGATCCTCCTATTTAAGGGATCCGGCTCTTCTCGTTCGAGAAGAGGTGAACAGCCTCTTGCTCAAAGAAGCAATAGCGTGCGTCCCCCTCCGGCAAAGGGGAAGGGTGTTTTACTCCTAGTTTTTCCTGGTTCCAAAAAAGATGGGGGATTTCAGACCCATCCTCGACTTAAGCAACCTGAACCAGTTTGTCGAGTACAAAAAATTTCTAATGCTGACTCTCCAGAGCCTCCTTCCACTCCTTCTAGAGAATCATTTGTTGTGCGCTCCAGACATGCAGAATGCTTACCTGCATATCCCCATCTTCCCGAGCCACTGCCGATTCCTCTAGTTCCAGTTCCAGGGGGAACACTTTCAATTCAGGGCACTCCCTTTTGGTCTGTCATCGGCACCCCGGGTGTTTACCAAGTTGCTGGCAATGGTTGCGGCCTTCCTATGGCGCAAGGGGATTGCAGTTTACCCTTAGCTGGATGACTGGCTGATTTCAGCCCTGTCCAGGGATTATCTGCTAGAGGCTCTTTCTTTCACTTTGGGCCTGTTCAACAGACTAGGAATTACAGTCAGTATCGTTTTCAATAAAGGAAAATGGAGTCACCGCCAATCCATTCATTAAACTTGTGCTTTTATTTGCAGTATAGGCCCCTACGTTTCGCTGCACCCAGCTTGATCACGGGGCTTCTATAAATACAAAATTATATTTAATTAACTAATTACATGAGAACAAAATTCCTTAAATTTCTCTTTTAAACATAAATAAAATGCTACTGCCTTAATAACTTATATTAATTACCTGCAAAAAGAAGTCCTCTCACTTTCAAAAATCTTCAAAAAACAGCAGCATACAAGAGAGAGGGTTAATTCAGCACATAGGTATGTGGATTATTAATTTTGAATTTGTAAATGAAGGTATGAAATGAAATTAAACTAAGTTGGAATAATTCCTAAATATAGCCATTTTGTTTATTTGAATTAGGGTGAAGAGCACTTAATTTTAATACATAAGATTTTTGAAAGTGAGAGGACTTCTTTTTGCAGGTAATTAATATAAGTTATTAAGGCAGTAGCATTTTATTTATGTTTAAAAGAGAAATTTAAGGAATTTTGTTCTCATGTAATTAGTTAATTAAATATAATTTTGTATTTATAGAAGCCCCGTGATCAAGCTGGGTGCAGCGAAACGTAGGGGCCTATACTGCAAATAAAAGCACAAGTTTAATGAATGGATTGGCGGTGACTCCATTTTCCTTTATTGAAAACATTGCTACACACCTCTTGGAGTCGGAAACAGCATTTGGAAGATGTTTTCATTGCCCAGATATCATTATTAAATATTACAGTCAGTATCCCCAAGTCCTCCATGACCCCAGTCCAGAAACTTCAGTTCATTGTGGCAGTCTTGCATAAGGTCCATTGCAGAGCCTTCCTTCCTCCAGACAGGATGGAGACACTGATCTGTCCGGCATCCCGAGTGGCTTCTTCAAGGATCATCCCGGCCCGGGAGGTCCTTCAACGTCTCAGCCTGATGGCGGTCTCCATCACCACTGTTCCCCTTGGGAGGCTCCACATGAGAGTAACTCAGTGGTCCTTGCTCATGCAGTGGGATCAACTCCGGGACGACCTCGACCGTCCAGTACTGGTCTCCTCACTGATTCAGAAGGAACTGCTTTGGTGGAGGGATCCCTGCAATCTTTCTTTGGGTCTTCCCTTCAGGAACCCAGCTCCCTTGGCATCCCTAACCACAGATGCCTTGAACATGGGATGGGGAGCACCAAGCCCAAGGACTGTGGTCTAGCTTGGAGGCACCATTGCATATCAGTGTTCTGGAGATGAGGGCTGTCCTGTATGCCTTACAGATTTTCCAGGCCCTTCTTCCCAAGGGATAACTGCTGATCCAAACGGACAACATGTCAGTGGTGTGGTATCTCAACAGACAAGGAGGAATCCGCTAGTACCCCTTGTGCAGGGAGGCAATGCGGGTGTGGAACTGGGCAGTCCAGCACAGTCTGACCCTAGTGGCCGTGCACGTACCAGGCATTTTAAATGTCATGGTGGACAATCTCAGCAGATCTCAGACCCTAGCTCACGAGTGGGAGTTACATCAGGAAGTGGCAGAATCCATCTTTCTACATTGGAGGCGTCTGGAAATCGTCCTTTTCACCTCCAAATCCAACGCAAAACTTCCCAGTTTTTGCTCACTCGTTTCAGGGCATGGTGCTTTCTGGCACGATGCACTGTCTCTCTTGGACAGGGACATTTTTGCACTCCTTCCCTCCATTTCCCATTCTCCAGAGGGTCCTCCTCAAACTTCAAACAGAGAGGGCAAAGATGATTCTCATCACTCCCCACTAGCCGAGACAGATTTGGTTCCTGCTGCTCCAGCAGCTCTCCAGGGAACCTCCAGTTCCACTTCCAATGACCCATGACCTCCTGACTCAGCATCAAGGTTGATTACTTCATCTGGGGCTCAGGACTCTGCATCTTCATGCATGGCTCCTGCAGACATAGTGATCTCTTGTTTTGGGGTGTCCTCCTTGAGGCTAGGAAACCCTCTACTCTTTCCACTTACGCCCATGAAGTGGAGACGGTTTTCCATCTGGGTGACCGCCAAGGGTTGAAACCCTTTCGCATGTTCTCCCCAAGTCATGGTATAGCTCCTTCACCTGTCTAATTCCAGTCTTTCATATTCATTGTTGAAGGTCCACTTTTCGGCAATTTCGCTGTACCACGAGCTGGAGGATGGTAAACCTGTGGCTCAGTTGGAAGTCTCTAAAACCTTTCTGAAAGGGATTCTCCATCTGAAACCACCCATCCGCAACCCAACTCCACCTTGGGATTTGAACTTCATTTTGGAAAAGCTCACCCTTCCTCCTTTTGAGTCGGCTATGAGCAGCGACTTGCGCTTCCTTTCCTGGAAGGCATTGTTTCTGGTTGCCATCACGTCAGCCCAGAGGATCTCGGAGCTTCATACTGTGGTCTGCAAGGAGCCCTATCTTATTTTTCACAAGGACAAGGCTGTCCTTCGAACTAATTTGGTTTCTTCCCAAGGTGGTGTCAGAAGCCACACTGAACCAATCAGTAGAGCTTCCTGTATACTGTCCCTTCCCCTCTTAACAGAGGTGAGACACTCCTCCATACCATGGATGTTCTTCGCATTCTGCAGTGTTATCCACACCACACTAAGGAATCACGTAGCTGTGATCAGCTCATGGTATCTTTTGCCCCCAGATCAAAGGGCAAACCGGTGTCTAAGCAGGGCCTTTCCAAATGGTTAGGCAACTGCAGTAGGTATTGTTACCAGAAGTATGAAAAACCTCTGCCGGGTACCATAAGAGGTCATTCTACTAAGGGCATGGCTGCTTCCACCACCTTTCTATGAAATGTCTCTGCAGCTGACATCTGCGCCGCAGCTACTAGAAGTTCTATTCATACCTTTATCAAACACTACAGTCTGGACATTGCAATTAGGCAGAGGGCTGGTTTCGGCCTAGCTGTGTTACGGGCCTTCTGTCCTAAACTGGGTCCATTCTGGATCCCAGTTTTTTCTGTTGGAGTTATTTTTCCTCCTCCCTAGTTTCTCTCGGTCTGTCTTTGTAGGAATTGCTTGGGACCCTGTCCTATATGTGATGACCTACTGAAGGAACCCTCTCCAGTAAGATAGTATAGTTACATAGGAATCATGTGAGCAGATCTTCAGAGAGAGTCCTTCTAGTAGGTCATATTTTCTCTCCCTCCTTCCCTCATTTTGTGTTTTACAGGGACTCCAAATCCAGTTCACTCCTGCTGTCAGGCCTCTTCCTGGCTCTGGCAGGAGAACTGGAGAGCGGGCGTGAGGACCACCCACTATATACAGTCACGTGACGTCGGGTGGGCGGTCCCCTGTCAGGGATTGCTAGAAAAGTCTGCCGTGCTGCCCAACGCCAGGTGGCACCAGTCCTATATGTGATGACCTACTGAAGGAACCTCTCTCGAAGATCTACTGTTACAGTAAGTTCCTACGTAACTGTACTTTCGCGGTAGCGCTAAAAACGGTAGGAAACCCACTAGAAATATCGCAGATGCAGTAAAAATACCTGAAAATAACTGAAGGCAGCACAAAAAGTACACTTTCAGATGAAAATTTCTTCTAGCGTTGAGAAGAGGGAGCACTCCAGGGCAGTGTTGCCCAGTCAACAGAGAAATAATTCTGAAGCCCTCAAGACTGACTGCAGGCTGAACCCAGGTGGCATACTGCACCTGTGAAGCATACTAAAGGCCCCCTTGTTGAGAAGCATTTCATTTTATAATGAAAAGATTGTCTGTTAGGTTCTTTTAGTAAGGTTCTTATCCAGATATTATAGCTGTGCTAAAAATTCCTTCTGCTGAAACAGACTACTCACCCACCTGTACATCTGTGTATGCATGCTGTGGTACCTCATTAATCATTTTGTTTACTGTCTCTGTTGTAACCACATGGTGTTTCTGAAAATGTGATGAGGGGAATTTTTCAGTTTGTTCATTTCTGCTATAGCTCCATTGAGTGTTTTTAAGTACTTGCCTTGTTGCTAGAGAATGTGACTGGTACATCTGATCAGTAAGAAGCACCCTCCCTGACTGGTACATACAGCAGCAGCTGGCCAAGGAGGTGTGAAGAAGGCTGTGCTGGTCACCGTATGCACCTGCGGCACTATGCTGTGGATGTGGTGAGAGAGGGCTCTGGTGCCGAAGGGGGTGGAGATGGACTCAGGATGCAAGGCAGGGGTTGTGTCTAAGTTATAGCTTCTATCTGAGGGGGGGCAGGCACAATTAACACAATGGATAATTATCTGTGCCATACAAGGGGACCACTCAAAATGGCCTTGAGCAGCGCGCACTCTGTGATTATTGGACTTCACCAATGTAAAGGTCCCTGACCCTTAATTTGCATTGGGCCCACCTTCCAGTACTGCCCAGGCACAAACCTTCTCTGCCGATGATAGCATGGCTTCTGAATATGGGACATCTGCACAAATCAGGGTTTGAGCACACAAACTAGTCTTTAAACATGGGCAAACCTTTTTTCAATATCTCGCCCCAGGAGTCACAGTTTTTACTTTAGTTTTCTTCTCTTAATAAAACGCATTTTAACAATGAAACAGCACGCCCCAGGGCATACCTGAGTAGTAATACTCTTCCTGTGTTTTACTAGGGCACGCAGCCTATCGCCTATTATATCACAATCTGAAGGGGCTTGCAGTATTCACAAACACTCCCATTCGCCTCACTTAAGAGATGCGGGTTGGATTCTCTCTCATTTATTCTGGGCTTGGGACCAGCTGGTACGTCTAATAGACCAGGTGAGATTCAATCCGTACTGCACAATTAAATGTTGTAACATAAAATGTTTGTGCATATTCTAAGGCAATATAATGTTCCTAAATGTTATAACAAATATCTATAGCATGAAATAACTGTATTTTTTTTTGTTGCACATTAACATGTGGCATGACTTAATATGATAGTTGGTAGGGTACTGATACTGTTGTGGTGCCCGAGTTTCTCATATTACGGCTTATACAAAAACTGCTCGAAAATAAAGTATAATTCAGTTTTTGAAAATTCAGTGATTTCTGTCTTATGGTATGAGGGTAAAATAGTTGTGTAATAAGAATGGGCCAGAAGATCAATGAGATGAATGCAGCAGCTAAACTTGGACATGTCCACATTTGGGCATAATGCTATCAGCAAATATATTGTGGCATAATTACCAACAGGTAATTATTCTAAAAAAATAATTAGAAGTTAAATAACACAGACATAGTAATATTGAAAAAAATCTATGTTTTGTAATATGGAAAATTTGATCTCAAGGACACCATGTTACCCATGTTACGTTTGCCTTGAGGGAACTTTTATTCCCATATTTTTACCACCTCTGGACTATCTTTATATTTGGGTTTACAATACTACCACTTGTACCCAATGTAAACATGATATACTTAGAAACATAGAATCTGTCGGCAGAACCATACAGCCCACCTAGTCTGCCCAGTTCCCTACTCACTGCTACAGCCCCAGATCCTATTTGATCTGAGCTCTCCTGCTCTGCACATCTCCAGGGTACCCTTATGTCTATCCCATGCACTCTTGAGCCCCTGTATTGTTTTCACACCCATTACTTCTGCTGTAAGGCTGTTCCACGGCTCCACCACCCTTTCAGTGAAAAAATACGTCCTAACATTACCCCCGAGCCTTCAGCCTCATATCATCATCAAAATGTTATTGATCGGCATATAATGCCATTATAAATTCAGACATAATATAAAACAATAGAAAAATAAATAAATTACATTATAAATATACCTATTAATAGGCGTACAGTAAAAAACTGTATTATATCAGTAAGGAATCAATAGCGCATATACCGAGATATTATATAAGAAAAACCAAACTATAATATAATATTATCCTCACCTCCTCTAACCCAATTAGCTCAGTCTTGTACTGTGTAAACCTTTCTTATTCCAACCATGTTACCATGTAATAGTAGAGTTAAATATTCATCATACTCCAGAGGAGTGGTTGGGTGTCTGGCAGTTGAGTTTCAATGCTAAAAAGTACAAGATCATGCACCTGGGTCACAGGACTTCAAGGGAGGAGTACAGGATGGGTGGGGAAATTCTGGCCACCACTTGAGAGGGAGGCCACAGGGACAAGTAACCCCATATCCTGAGCTTTTAGTAAATATGTCACCATATTATCAGTCTGATACATAAGTTGTTCTATTATACTACCCAAAAGGGAAGACCTGTTTTGGTCATACAAAGGACACAGCATGACCACCTGAAATAAGTTATTTTGACCTAACCCACATTTACGGAGCAGAGCTTCATCACTTCTTTTCTCAAATCTACCCCTCCTAACATTACTGGAAAAGCATTCAAAACGGAATCTGGTAACAGCTTTCCTATGTTTTGGATTTTGTAGAATTTCCAAATATTGTTCTAGTTTATGAGATCTCTTATGTTTAGCCAACCACGGGCAGGCTTTGGATAATCTACTGGTCTCAAGATCATGTTGAATAAATACACCTTTGATCCTAGTTCACTTGTTCTTTTATTTGAGCTGGAGGGAGTCTTAAGCAGTCTGTAATGGTCTGCAACAAACCAAAGGGTTTTATAACTTCTGTCACTCTCATGCAAGGGAAAGTTACATGTGAGCGCAAATATATGATACCTTCCTCTAAGCAAATATGGGGAAGTCTTTCCTGGTTCATCCTAAATACTCTTAACCAATAATTTACTAACCTTTGCTATATTTGACATTCAGCTGACACCTTACCAAGCTCAGCCCTCACTCATGAGGATGGGGTGCAAATCGGAAGCCCTAACATCTTCTTGTACAGTTTATTTAAGGCTCAAAAGGGGGGTTGCATAAGCTGAGCAATGCAAACATTAAGGTCCCAAACGGGGGCAGGGTCCCTGAATGGCGGATTGGTATGAAGCAATCCCTTGAAAAAACTTAGAGAATACAGGATGAGCTGAAAGGGAAGAAGGCTTACCTGCTGAAAGGAAAGCAGAGACAGCTGCCAGATGCATTCTTAGTGTAGCTGGTCTGAGTCCCAAGCTATTAAGATGAACCATATAGTCAAGGACTGTGGGCAGGTCAGCAGACTCTGGAGAAATAAGCTTCCCAGAGCACCATATGGAGAATCTTTTCCATTTGGAGTCGTAAGTGCTTCTGGTAGAAGGCTTCCAAGAAGTCTTTAGGGTATCCATAACACCTTGGGAGAGGTGTAGATCAGCAAACTCTAACTCTTCAAGACCCAGGCCTTGAGATTGAGAGATTTGAGATTCGGATACCAAACCCTCCCCTGAGCACAGGTTAACAGGTTGTAATTCCTGGGAAGAAACAGGGGAAGGTGGACTGCTAAGGACAACAGGAGAGGGTACCAGGGCTGTCTGGAGCAATCAGAATCACCTTGCAGGGTTGAGACCTGATTTTGACTAACACCTTGAACAGGAGAGGGAAGGGGAAAGCATGGAACTTCCCTTCCCAATTGAGAACTAGGCATCCAGGGGACTGAGCCCAACACTGGGGCCTGCAGCAAAAAGGAAGTTGGTGATTGTCTGGGGCTGCAAAAACATCTATCTGTGGGTGCCCCATCTGGAGAAGATCACCTTCAAAACCAGGGGATCCAGGGACCATTCTTGATGGCCCTGAGATATCCTGCTGAGAGCATCTGCCAGGACATTGTCCTTGCCTGGGAGGTGTACTGCTGTAAGAGAGGTGTTCAGGGAATAGGCCAGAGACCATAACTTCATTGCTTCTGTGCACAAGGCCAAAGACCGAGTGCCCCCTTGCTTGTTGATATACCACATTGTGGTGTTATTGTCTGTCCTGATCTGAACTAATTTTTTCTGAACAGACTTGGAAAAAACCTGAAGTGCTAGAAACACTGCTCTGAGTTCTAATAGATTGATGTGAAGCAGAGATTCCTGAGGAGACCACGACCCTTGGGTGGTCAGGTCTCCCAAGTGGGCGGCATCTGTAGTAAGGATTAGAGAGTGAGACTGAGTGACAGAAGGAACTCCCTGTCTTAGATTGCCCTGATCCTGCCACCACTGCAATGCCTGGATCAGGGTTCGAGTCACTGGAATCAGTTTGGTCAGAGGGTCCTTTTCTGAGACCAAAAGGCTCTCAAGTGGAACTGAATGTCCCTCATCTGAAATCTTGCTCCTGCACCACTGCTGTAGAAGCAGCCATGCCCCAGGAGCTGTAGAAAATGCCTTGCTAGTCGAGACACCTGGAGGAGGTGAATGAAGAGGCCAGTGAAATAAGGGTCCTTGCCCTGTCCAGGGAAGGAAGGCTCTGCCTTTACTGTATCTAGCTCTGCGCCTATGAAGGTGAGGAGCTGTACAGGCTCTAGAACTGACTTTGAAAGATTCAGAAGGAAACCTAGAGAAGTAAGCAGTTGCTGAGTTATCTGTTGGTGTAACTTGACTTGGTCTGGGACTGGCCTACTATGAGCCAGTCATCCAGGTATGGGAAGATGGAAATCCTTTTTCTTCTTAGGAAGGCAGCTACTACTGCCAGGCATTTTGTGAACACCCTTGGAGCAGAGGTTAGGCCGAAGGGCATTGCTCTGAATTGGCAGTGGCCTGAGGGCAGCTTGAACCTGAGGTATTTTCGATGGGAGCTTTTGATGAGAATATGGAAATAGGCATCCTTGAGGTCCAGGGAGACTAGCCAGTCCCCTGGCCTTAGAGAGGGTAGAATTATTCCCAGAGTCACCATTTTGAACTTTGGCTTTAAAAGGTGCTTGTTTAAATATCTGAGATCCAGGATGGGCCGCCATTATCCTGTCTTTTTGGGGGTGAGGAAGTACCTGGAGTACAATCCTTTCCCTATGTGTAGGGGTGGAACCCTTTCTATAGCTCTGAGAGCCAAGAGGGAAGAGACCTCTGCCTCTAGGGCAAGTGCCTCTGAAGGATTTGCAGGTGGAAGGATCTGGTTCTCATCTTTGGAAATTTTTGAAGCTGAGAACTCAGTCCCTGGCTTACTACTTCCAGGACCCATTTGTCTGATGTTAAAGACATCCAGTCCTGGACAAAGTAAGCCAGCCTGCCCCTCAGGTAGTGGAGAATCGGCCCTAGCAAACCCATCAGGGTGCCTGTTTGGCAGGAGCTTTAGGCTGAGGGTGGAAACAGGCCTGCTTGTACCTCCGCCTGCTCCTCCTCTAAAGAACCCCTGTGAGCATAAGCAGAAGAGGAGGCCTGGGCTTGGAGAAAGGCCTATGAAATGGCCTGCCCCTGCCCCTGGGATGCTGCCTCTGAAGAGTGGCTTGCCTTTCCTTGGCCTGAGCACTCCTATAGGTGGTCCTGTACTCATCCATTTTCTTCATGTAGTTCTCTGCTCCCCAAACAGAGAATTACCCACAACAGGAAAATCCGTGGGCTTAGTCTGGGTATCCTGAGACAGGCTAGTACATCTGAGCCAAGCCATCCTACGAAGGGCCACAGATGTAGCCATGACTCTAGATTAAACATCATTGGAGTCCACTGCAGCATGGAATTGCACCTTGGATGCCTCAATACCATCCGCAGCTACCTGCTCCAGCTCCTTGGCAAGCTGGCCAGGGACCTGTTTAGCTAAAGCCATTACAGTGTCCCATCTAGATTTCTGATATCTAGCTGTATAGACCATATAATTAGCCTGCCTGAGTCCCAAGGATGCTGCCATGAACTGTTTCTTTGCCATGGCATCAATCCTCCTGGAGTCCTTATCTGGGGGGTGTGAAGCCAAGGGTATATTTGCCTTATCACAGGCTGCAGCCTGCACTACCCCAACATGGCTGCATTGCTGGGTAAGGAACTCCGTATCTGAGCCTGAGAGAATATACCTCTTGTCCATTCTCTTATCCACCGGAGGTATAGAATTAGGAGTCTTTAAAATTTTTATTGTCTGTTTCCCAAAGGACTTATGAAGGGGAATAGACAGCCTCCTGGACTCTGGGATATCCATCATTTCAAACATAGTCAGGCTCCTCCTGGTCATCCACAGCTTCTTCGATAGAAAGCTAAAGAGTTTCAGCCACTTTCTTGTAAAACATGAAAGGAGACATCGTTATAAAGGGGCGGTCCCTGACACCTGCCTTCCAGTTCTTTCCCGCCACAGGCCAAAAGAGGCCAGACAAGAGAGGAGCGGATATTTCCCTGAATGGAAAAGGAGCTGAAAAAGCCTAGGGGGATGGAGGGCGGGAAGGTATTACTTACTGCAAGAGCCTCTCTCAAAGATCTACTGTTACAGTAAGTTCTTACGTAACTGTACTATCTACTCGAGAGGGCTCTTGCAGTAGGTAATTACATATAGGACTGAGTCCCAAGCAGTCTGGAACAAAAAAGCACACGGAGGAGGAAAGCTACTCCAAGTAGATCCTCTAGCTGTGAAAGCTTTTAAGAAAGGAGGCCTTGCAGAACAGGCAAGCCCAAAGCCTGCTCTACGGCGAGAGGCAATATCCAAACTGTAATGTTTTGTAAAGGTATGGACGGAAGTCCAAGTGGCGGCAGCACAGATGTCTGCTGCTGACACATTCTTGAAACAAGTCGCTGAGGCAGCGACTCCCCTGGTGGAGTGACCTCTTACTTGACCAGGGATGGGAGGGTCTTGTTGTACTTGTCATAACAGAAAGTGATACAATGAGCCAACCATTTAGATAGGTATTGGTCAGAAACAACATTGCCTTCTCTTTTGGGTGCAAAAGAGACAAACCGTTGATCAGTCTTTCTGAGATCCTTTGTCCTGTTAGTGTAGTATCTCAGAATCCAGTGAACGTCCATAGTATGTAGTAAATACTCCCCTTGATTGGAGTACTGCATAAAAAAGGCGAGCAACTCTATGGAGTGGTTCAGAGTAGACTCTGCTACCACCTTGGGAAGAAACTTAGGATTAGTGCGCAGAGCCACACGTTCCTTGTGAAAAATCAGGTGTGGAATTTTACACATCAGGGCCTGGAGCTCGGAAATTCTCTGAGCAGAAGTAATGGCCACAAGGAAGAGAGTTTCCATGAAAGGAACTTCAAGTCTGCGGAAGCTGCCGGTTTAAAAGGAGGCAGAGTAAGTTTCTCAAGAACGAAGTTCAGATCCCAAGGAGGGGTGGGAATATGGATAGGAGGTGTCAGGTGAAGAATCCCTCTGAGGAAAGTCTTAGAGACTTTCAGCTGAACAAATGTATTGTCTGCAAAGGGAACATGATAGGCCGACATGGCCGCCATGTGAACCTTCAGAAAGGAGTGACTAAGACCCAGGTCAAAAAGATGGCGCAGGTACTCTAGCAGTAGCCCAGCCGAGCAGGAAAAAAGTTCCATGTCTTTCCAAGCAGCCCAGATTGTGAACCTTTTCCACTTCATGACATAGGTAGATCTAGTGGAGGGTTTCCTAGCCTCCACCAAAATCTCCGTCACTTGGGGAGAAACTCCAAAGTGACTTTGAGCTATGTCTGCAGGAACCATGCATGAAGCTGAATGGACTTGAGACCTGGATGGACCAGGGTCCCCTGATCCTGGGTCAGTAAACATCATGATAAAGGAAGAGGAAGAGGAGAATCCTTTGAATACTGTTGTAGAAGAGAGAACCAAACTTGCCTGGGCCAGAAAGGAGCGATCAGAATCATTCATGTTCCTTCTGCAAGACCCGTGGGATCAGAGGAATTGGGGGAAGGCATAGACGAATCTGTCCTTCCAATCTAGAGACAGAGTGTGTCTCCAGAAAACGCCTCGCTGTTGAGTGAGCAGAAGTTGGGAAGCTTTACGTTTAGAAGGGAAGCAAACAGGTCGACCAGTGGTGTTCCCCAGTGTAGGAAGATATCATCTAGAACCCCTTGATCCAGTTCCCACTCATGAGCCAAAGCAGACGAGCAACTTAGCTTGTCTGCCAAGGTGTTGTTGACTCCCGGAACATGAATTGCCGTGAGGTGAAGGTCGTGTTGTGCTGCCCAATCCCAAACCCTCATTGCTTCCCTGCAAAGAGGGTAGGACCGAGTCCCTCCCTGTTTGTTGATGTACCAAACCACGCACATATTGTCTGTCTGGACGGCTAGGTGGCTGGGAAGAAGGTACAGGTGAAGAGCTTGGAGAGCATAAAGAACTGCCCAAAGCTCGTGCACATTGATGTGAAGTGTCTATTTGAGCTTGGACCAAGAGCCCTGGGTTCGATGGGGACCGAGATGGGCTCCCCAACCTTCGCCCGAGGCGTCTGTGGTTAGAGCCTGGGAGGGGGGGAGGAAGGAAGAATGGAACTTCCCGAAGGTTCTCTCGAACCATCCACCACTGCAAGTCTTGAAGCATTGGGGAGGAGACTAGAACCAACTGATCCCATTGGGAGCAAAGTGTCCACTGGGAAACCCTCATGTGGAGCAGAGCGCAAGGAACTGTCGGGATAGCAGCCACCATGAGCCCGAGGCGGCAAAGGACCGATCTTGCACTGACCTGCCTGTGGCCGGACAACAGACTTACTTGAGTCTGGAGAGTGGATGCCCTGTCCAGTGGTAGGAAGGCCCTGCCAATGGTCATGTCTAAAATCGCCCTGATAAACTGTAGTCTCTGAGATGGGATCAAGTGAGACTTGGAATGGTTGATGGTAATACCCAGGCAGGCAAAAACCTGCTGGGCAAGGGCGAGGCATTGCAGGAGTTCCTCCCTGGACTAGGCCGCCAGGAGCCAATCGTCCAGGTATGGGAAAACTTGCATCCCCGGGTACATAGGTAGGCCGCCACCACCGCAAGTCATTTGGTAAATACTCGGGGAGCCAAGGATAGGCCAAAAGGAAGTGCCTTGAACTGGTAGTGGTCCCCCTGGAAAGCAAAATGGAGATATTTTTGGTGAGACGGGTGAATGGAAATGTGCAGGTAAGCATCCTGCATATCCAGAGCACACAGTCATTGGCCCGAGCAGAAGAGAGGCAGAAGGCTCTGCAAAGAGAGCATTCTGAACCTTTTGTACTCTACAAAAAGATTCAGGGAACTGAGATCTAGAATGGGTCTTACATCTCCTGTCTTCTTCGGGACCAGAAAGAAGTGGGAATAGTAACCCGTCCCCTGAAGATGAAGAGGGACGGGTTCTATCGCCTCTTTCAGCAACACTGCTGAAATCTCTTCCTGGACCAAAAGAAGATGTTCCTGAGAATACGACGACCTTGGGGGAGGGTGACGAGGTGGTTTCTGTAGAAACTCTATTGAGTGTCCTTCTGCGATCAGCTGGAGCACCCAAGAATCTGATGATCTTACTTCGAGACACAGCTCTTGCAGCAGGTTACACCATTAGGACTGAAGCTGGCAGGCGTCAGGACCCCACGGAAAACTTCTAGCTAGCTATCTTCAGCGGGGACCACCCCACGCCGGTCCTGCCTCTCTGATGCCAGGCGAGTACAAGGGGCGGTCCCACCAGATTCTAGTTCTTTCCCTCTGCCGACTTGCAAGTCTCAACCTTCTCTCTAATTTAGCGCAGATGCGTGGTAGAAAGTTTTTCCTTCGAAAATTCATTCTTCTTCGGGTCAGTTTATTATCTGATGTCCTCCAACCTCCGGTTATTCTTCATGCTGCTCTGTGGAAGCAGATCCTTTATGATCCGCATTCTGCCCTCGCCGTGCCTAGGCCCAGACCACCTACACCCGGTCCTGTTCCTTTGCCAGTTTCAACAGCAGAACCCGGATCCGTCGCCAGAAGGCCCTACAGGCATTCCTGCTTGAGGAACAACTCAAGACCATGGCCTCCAAGGGGGATTCTTCGGAGAAGGCCCGCAAACATTCAGAGAAGCATAGGGAGAAGGCCCCTTCTAGGGCCTCTGGTTCTCACAGCGCCGGCTCCAGGTTCAACCGCTCGCCTTCCCGGGCCAGTTCTCAGCCTCCCCCTGCTGCGGTGAGAAAATCTTCGGGCTCCTCTTCTCAAGCCAAGTCTTCCAGGCCTCCTTCATCTTCCAAGGCCTTGGTCAAGTCGGGGGACCACCACCATCACCACAAGTCGGGTTCCCGCCATTCTGAACCCGACGTCAGGTCTGCCTCCTTGCCTCCTCCTCCTCCCCAGCGGAAGACCAAGGAGCTCACCTCTCTTAAGAGACCTTCGGACCCGACGTCGACCTCTCGCCACAGGTCCCCAGAGCCGTCAACTGCCAGACGACTGTCGCCGCCGCTTCACGCACCCCTGGATGCCAGTAGGGGGGTCACGTCTGTGCCTGTCCGACTGAGAAGAGGACCCCACGCCCAACCGACGCCGGTCAGAGACCATTACAGAGGAGGAGATATCACAGTCTGAGGACCACAGGCGACTCCCGTCCTGTCGAGCCTCCCAGGGAACCCTCCCTGCAACCCGAGGCCCCTGTGGAGCCGACCGCGGAACCTGGACGACCGACCAACGTGCTCGCCGTCGTCGGATCTTTCTGTGTCTCAGAGGTTAAGGAGCTTTTCACTTACTGGTGGGATACCATCAAAAAGGACGTGGTCCCCACCCCACCTCCTCTTCCTAGGTCAGTTACTCCTCCGGTTCCTGCGCCCCCTTTTCCATCCGGGTCTGCAGGCCAGTTACCTCCTCCCCGGGAGCCCAGAATCCCTCCAAGGGGGAGACCACATAAAAGGAGACCTCCATCCAGATCCTCTTCTGGGTCACCCAGCCCTAAGAGACCCAGAAGAAACCGCCGTTCGCCTTCGACGGAGGACACGGGATCAGAGTTTTCAACAGGATCTAGATCCCCATCTCCCCTTCACATCTCTTCTCCGGACCCACGTGAGCTTCCAAGGTCTCCTCCGGATGACCCTTCATTCTCGGACATCATGAGACACATCCAAGAGAACATGGAATGGGATGCGGAAGAGTTAGATCCTGAAAGGCTACGCCTAGCGAAATATCTTTGGCAGAAGAACCCGAAGCCTGTGGTGGTGCCATCCTTGGCAGACACTTTCGTGGATGTCACCAAGGCAGATGTGAAGCCGTCACATTCACTCCCGGTGTCCGAAGAAAAGCTGACCGCCTGACAAGGCTCCAAGGAAGACCAGTACTTGGCTCAGCATCCTCAGGCCGACTCTCTGGTCATAACAGCCTCTCATGACCGGTCCCAGAGACCGCAACATTTGAGCACTCAGCCACCGGACCCAGAGTCCAAACAGCGGGACGCTATGGGTAGGCGCACGTATGCTTCTGCTTCTTGCGCCATCAGATCCCTGAATTACTTTACCCACATGGCGCAGTTCCAAAATGCCTTGTGGGAGCAGGTTCTGGATCTGGCTGAGAAATTGCCAGAAGGTGAGCAGAAGGAGGAGATGTTGCAGCTCCTCCGGACGGGTTCGGACGTGGGGACCCAATTGCTATGAGCCGTGTACGACCTGGACTCATTGGCCCGAGCAGCAGCTTCAGGTGTATGCCTCCGAGACCTCTTGGCCCGTGTGTCTCCGGGCTTTACCCCGGACGTCCACAAAAACATCATGGACACCCCATTTGAGGGAGAAGTTCTCTTTGGTGAGCCCTCTGAGAGGGTCATCACCAAGCTCCAAGAGGCTGGGAAGGTGATGAGGTCGGTCCAGGCAATGTACTGACCGAGGCTTAGTTCCTTTCCTAGGAACCAAAGCCGTTTTCATGGACGGGCACAGAGACAACAGTCCCGCACCGGCCCACAACAGAGGGGCTCCGGTTCCCGCAGAGCCCAGGGTAGACAGCCCGCGGGCCGAGGTCAATGCCCAGCTAAAGCCAGCCCAGCCTGCAGGGCCCCTCCACCACCACAGCATGACTCTTTCCGCCCCGCCTCAGGATCAACGGGACATCAAGGTCGGGGTTGCATTGTGAAGTACCTGCCAGGATGGCAGTCCAACCACCGAACGGTGGGTTCTTCAGTTGGCTCTAAAGAGGCCACTTTATAGAATTCGGCAGGAAAAGCCACCGAGGCTCCTCTGCTTTCCTTACTCGGGTCAGCACAAGTCTCTGATCAGGCAAGAAATACTCACGCTCTTGCAAAAGGGTGCGACAGAGTACGTCCCAGAGAACCAGAGAGGATACGGGTACTACTCTCACTTCTTCCTGGTTCCAAAGAAAACAGGGGACCTCCATCCGATTCTGGACCTCAGCGACCTCAATATGTCGGTCGCCTACAAAAGATTCCGCATGGTGACTCTTCCGGGTCTTATTTCCATGCTAAAGAAGGATGCATTTTTAGCGTCCCTAGACATGCAGGATGCATACCTGCACATCCCTGTAGCTCAGGTGCACAGGAGGTTCCTGCGCTTCGAGTTTCTCGGCCACCACTTTCAGTTCCGAGCACTTCCATTTGGACTGTCATTGGCCCCCAGGGTCTTTACCAAATGCATGGCAGTCGTGGCAGCGTCTCTAAGGAGACAGGGCATTAAGTGTTCCCGTACTTGGACGATTGGCTTCTCATGGCCGCCTCCAGAGAGGCGTTGTTACTGGCTATCCAGAGTACCTAGGATATGTTTCAGTCTCTGGGCATCTTGATCAATTACGAAAAGTCTCTCCTGGTACCGTCGCAGAAATTGCAGTTCATAGGCGCAATCCTGGACACCGTTCAGGGAAGAGCATTTCTTCCAGACGACAGAGCGGAGCGCATCAGATCCCTCATCAGTGATCTTTCGTCGAGCAAGACCATTCCAGCCAGGTCGGTCCTTCGCTTGCTCGGACACATGGCTGCGGCCATTCCGACCGTCTTTTTCGCAAGGCTCCACATGCGGGTAACTCAGTGGATGCTCAAGGTGCAATGGGACCAAAGGCAAGACCATATGCAGCATCCGGTCAGAATCACGAACGCCGTGATTCAAGACTGGCAATGGTGGCTAGACCCAGGGACACTCTCTACGGGGGTCCCGTTTATAGCGCCGCCCCCTGGAGGTAATCCTCACCACAGACGCCTCAGTGCTAGGGTGGGGAGCACACCTGGACGGTGTGAAGTCCCAGGGAACGTGGACCCCTCAGGAGGCTCACCTTCATATCAACGCTCTGGAGATGAGGGCGGTCCTTTATGCCCTGCAGGCATTTCAGTCAGAGATCCGCTGAGTACTCTCCTGCTACAGACAGACAACACGGCGGTGATGTATTACCTCAACAAACAAGGAGGCGCACACTCTTACCCCCTTTGCAGGGAGGCTATGAAGGTGTGGGATTGGGTAATCTGACACGGCGTGAACCTGATCACAGTTCATGTTCCCGGGGTGGACAACACAATTGCAGATGGCCTGAGTCATTCCCAGGCCAGAGTCCATGAGTGGGAATTTCTTCAGGAGGTAGCAGAGGATCTGTTTCTTCGATGGGGAACTCCAGAATTGGACTTGTTCGTTTCCCCATCCAATGCAAAACTGCCCAATTTTTGCTCGCTAGATCCAGGGCCTAGTGTTTTCTGGCGAGACGCATTGTCCCTCTCCTGGGCGGACAGATTCTCTACGCTTTCCTCCCTTCCCATTGATCCAGAGAGTTCTTCTCAAACTGCGGGAGCATGCAACAATGATCCTGGTGGCCTTTCTGGCCCAGACAGATCTGGTTCCCTTTGCTAATACAGCTATCCTGGGAACCTCCGCTCCCGTTGCCATTCAGCTCCCATCTCTTGTCTCAGGAGGAAGGGTCACTGGTCCACCTGGACTTACGCTCACTGAACCTGCATGCATGGCTCCTAGAGACATAGCCATTTTGAGACACGGGGTCTCGCAAGAGGTTGCGGAAGTTCTTTCTGCAGCCAGAAAGCCGCAACGACATGCGACGATGCCATGAAATGGTGCCGCTTTTTGTCTATGGTCTAAACACGTGCCGTTTTGCCCTTTAGGGCTGTCTGGTGAAAGCGTGTTAGAGTACCTGCTCTCCCTTTCCGCTCAGGTCTCGCTTACTCCTCTATTAAGGTGCACCTCTGTGCCATTTCAGCTTATCACCTCCTGGTGGGACAGCGCACAGTGGCACAATTAGATGCCTGTCGAGAATTCCTGAGAGGGGTGTTACACCTTAGGCCACCCATTAAGGACCCAGTGCCTCCATGGGACTTACTCTTTGTCCTGGAGCAATTCATGCTCCCCCCCTTTGAACCTGCCGCGGATTGCGAGCTGCGTTTTCTGTCATGGAAAATGTTGTTTTTAGTTGCTGTTACGTCAGCGAGAAGAGTTTCCGAGCTTCAGGCTCTCATGTGTAAGGAACCTTATTTGATTTTCCACTGGGACAGAATATCCCTGAGGACGAATCCTAAATTCTTGCTTAAGGTGGTTTCCACACTCACTCTCAATCAGGACATTGACCTGCCTGTCTACTTCCCTAATTATTCTAATAGAGGAGAGGCGCTGCTCCACACCCTGGATGTTCACCGCAGCTTAAGGTACTACCTGAGCAGAACTAAGCAGCTTCGAAAATCGGAGCAACTTTTTGTTTCCTTTACTGAAAGGATGATGGGCCAACCAGTATCCAAACAGTCCCTTTCTCGCTGGCTTGTCCAGTGCATATCATACTGTTATGATATCAAACAAAAGCCCCTCCTGGGATCAGTCCGAGGCCATTCCACTAGGGGAGTGGCCACCTCCTTTGCAGCACTTCGAAATGTCTCCACCTCTGCCATTTGTGCTGCAGCCACTTGGAGCTCTGTACATACCTTTATCAGGCACTATAGCCTTGACATCGCTACACGGCGAAGAGCCGGCTTTGGTCTGGCTTTGCTACAGGGTCTCCTGTCCTAGATTCAGGACCTGAAATGAACTTTCTAGTTTCCTTCTCCCAGAGTGTTTGCAAGCGCTACTGCTTGGGAATCAGTCCTAATGGTGTAACCTGCTGCAAGAGCTGTGTCTCGAAGTAAGATAGTACAGTTACGTAAGAACTTAGCCGTAACAGTAGATCTTCAAGAACAGCTCTTGCAGCAGGTACCTTCCCGCCCACCTTCCCCCTTGGAGGAGGCATGGCTTATGCCTTTTTAACAGGGATTTATACCCTTTTGTCTTCTGACGGTGGATCCTCGGTCTCCCATTTTGATGTCAGCCTGCGGCGGGAGGTCTCGGTGGAGAACTGGGAATCTGGTGGGACCGCCCTTATGTACTACGCCTGGTGACCGGGGTGGTCCCGCTGAAGATAACTAGCGAAGTTTTCCTGGGGTCCTTACGCCTGCCGGTTTCAGTCCTAATGGTGTAACCTGCTGCAAGAGCCGTTCTCGAAGATCTACTCTTACGGTAAGTTCTTAAGTAACTGTACTTTATCCTCTCCCAGCCCGGAAGGTGGAGGGAAAACCTCCCTCCTACCGGTTCCTCTGGGGAGTCCACAGGCTGTGGGAGAGGGAGGGAGTCAGGTGGTGTGGGGCAGTGCCGCACCTGAAGCACCTGCTGCTTTTTTGGGTGGGGGGGCTTGGCGTTTAGTGGCCCGCTTTCCCAGAGGTTTCACCTTTGGCCGATTCAGTCTGTGAAAGGGACGGCGCTGTGATTGATGGGGATGGTACATAGAGTCAACGGACTTTAGTGCCATCCCCTTCTCCTGCAAATCGGTGATGATGTCCTTGACATCGCCACCGAAGAGCACTGACCCCCGGAAGGGCGCTTCCTGTATAGCGGACTGCACTTCCGGGACCAACCCTGACACGCGGAGCCAAGCGTGATGACATAAGCCTACGGCCAAAGCTGAGCTCCGTCCAGCAGTGTCCACTGCATCACAGGTTGCACGAAGCATGTGTCAACTGACCGAACGTGCAGAGCGGACAAGGTCAGCCAACTCCTGCTTGACTTGAGAGTCCGGCAGGGAGTCCAATTTGGTTTCCACCTGAGTAAGAATTGCCTTCTGGTAATTCCCCATGTGACCGACATAGTTCAAGGCCCTGATCCCCAGTGTGGAAGAAGCAAATATCTTCTACCATTCTGGTCCAGTAGGCGAGATTCTTTATCAGGTGGTGACGAGCTAAGATATTTTGGGTCAGCTGACTGGCCGTGAGCAGCACTAATCACTACCGAGTCAGCACGAGGGTGAGAATCTAAAAAGTCAACACCCTCGGGAGTCTGGTATAGCCTGTTCAGCTTCCAAGGAAGGGGGGCTAAAGCTGACGGCTGTTTTCAAATGGTGGTAACAAGGTCAGCGTGAGGCTCAATCCAGGGTGGCACCAAGGTGGGAACTGTCATGGGCAGATCCAGATGCTCGGCGAGTTTCACGCGCTGTGGGTCTGGTTCCAATGATTGCAACTTATGTACTGCCTGGATTTTGCGTAGCAGCTCCGTAAAGGAAGGATCTTCCAGAGGAGACTTCGGAGGAGTCCATGGCCTGGGTTTTGATGGAGAGCGTGGCTTGTCGTCCCTTTCGGAGCAGCTGTCGGAGGAGTCCGAGGGGGAAGAGGAAGATGAAAAAGACGACGACTCCCTTTCCCGTCTAGGGGGAGGAATGGACCCCATGGGAAGCCCTCGGGGAAGCGTGTCCTGCCCTCTCTGGACCCAGAGGGGTTAGCCCTGGTGTCCGGAGGTGGTGAGGGACTGTGTCGTCGAGGACATACAGGAACCGGTACCGGCACCATCATCGGTAGACGACTCTCCACCTCTCTGGTGAGCCGAGCATTGGCCTCAGCCCACCAAGAGGCCAGAGTCTCCTGCAAATCCACTGGCGGCTGAGGGGGTGGTGGAGGAGGATTTGGGTATGGATTATATCCATAAGGCAAGTATCCGAAACCCGATGGCGGAAAACCAGGCATCAGGTATTGAGACTGACGTGGGTACTGCGGCATCGGGTAGACTGGCGCAAAACAGGCACGAGATACTGTGCTCCCGGCACGATGGCTGCTGGATACCACAGGGGTACTCGGGAGCTGGGGTAGCTGCCAGAGCAGACAGCTCAGCGGCCCCATGGGCGGTCTGGGTTAGAAGACCCGGAGGGCAGAGGGCCGTTAGCCGGGCTGCATCCAGGAGTGGATGTCGCCGAGTCGGCAAACTGGCGCCAGAGGTGCCGCGCCTGGGTAGCCGGCGTCAGATCCATTGAACCTGTAGATGGACAGTCTGATGGAGGCGGAACCTCAGCGCCGCCTGGGATGGGGGGGGGGGGAGAAATCCCCGTGGTCGGGCTGAGGAGACTCAGAGTCCCCAGAGGGCAGCGAAGGCTGTGGGGAGCCGGAATGATGATCGTGGGAGGGTCTGGTGTTGGCTCTTCCACTGTGCGGACGCCAGACGCAACCGGACGCCACAAGCCTAGCAGCGGAGCTCCAAGTGGCCCCAGAGGGCCGGCATCTGACTCCATGGATCCATCGCCTGAGGCAGGCTGCGATGGAGGGGTGGCCTGGTCCGCGGAGAGGGCCGCGACCACCCTGAAAGGTCGGCGAACTTATCGACCTTCACCGTGCGGACGTCAGAGGAGCCGACATCTGGCTTATCGGAGCCGCCCGCGCCAGTAGGCCGCGAGGCCACTGCCTTACCAGGGGTGGAGGCCTCCAATAGCCCAGAGGTGCCCGAAGGGCCTGAGCACGAGCCAGAAGGGTGGGCCGATGCCGCCTTCCGTCGAGGACCTGTAACACGGCAACTCCCGAGGAAGCTGCGGTGGAGGAGCCCTTGTCCCGGTGCTTTTCTTTTGTCCTTTTTCTTCCAATGGCCTTCAGGGGAAGTTGATGCCTACCGTAGCTTTTTGAGTTCCTTCTCCATGCAGCTCATCTTCTTTTTAAGAATGTGGGCTTCCAGGGACTGCTGCCGCCTTCTCCGGGTGGCTGCGTTAAAACTCAGGCAGTGCTGGCACTTCTTTACGGGATGATCGGGGCCTAGGCAAAAAAGGCACAGGGAGTGGCCATTCTTATGCGGGAGTTGGGCGCAGCACTTGCTTTTGTGCTCAGAGGGTGTAGAAGATGACATACACTGACGAATGACTGACGATTTAGCAAGAAAAGCGAAAAATACACGGTAAAACACCGATGAAGGGAGTCTGACGAGCAAAGAACTTTTCCATGAGGCGCTAGCATGAGCTAACAGGAAAGAACTGGAAGGCAGGCGTCAGGGACTGCCCCTTTATACAGATGTCTCCTGACGCCGGTTACCTGACTTGGGGGTGGTCCCTCGCCAGGGACCGCAAGCTAGAAATTTTTCCGTGGGGTCCTGCCGCCCGCCGGGGTCAGTTCTGTATGCAATTACCTACTGCAAGAGCCCTCTCGAAGTAAAATCAGGATTTCCAGTCTCTTAATTCAATCCTGGTGGAAGGAGGCTTGGTCAGAGCTGGTCTCTGATTTGGAGAGACGTCTACCAGCCCCTGTAGTCACCCCGCCCCTCATTCCCTGTCAGTTCTGTCCACTCGATAGTGCATATTTCTGGGACCACGCCTCAGGAGAGTACCCTTCTAGATTTAGGAACCTCTGAGGATCATTCACACTCAGGACTCTGAGGAGGATTCTTCGGATGACTCTTTTGATGAGCATTCCTCCATAGCTAAGGGCAAGGAATCGCTCAAATCTCTTCCAGGGGACCCCTCTTTCACGGAGTTGTGTATTATCCAGCAGACAAATGGCTAGAATACAGAGGAACAAGACCCAAAGAGAAAACTTCTCATGGAACACATGGATTTAGACTGATTCTCTTATCCCTGTCCCCACAGACAGCCCCTCATGAAGACCTCACCAGTACCATCTAGCAGCTGCCCCACTTCTCGAGATTTATTTCTGTAGTTTCCTCTCCTTTCAGTCAAGTGTCCAGCGTATGTCTTCTTCGCCATCATTGGTGTCCTCGTCTGGACAGAAGATGATGAAGTGCTCCTGTGGCCGACAGATCCCTGCCAAGGTCACCCACAAGACCTGTGTCTTCTGACTGGGACCGGACCATGACACCCAGGCCTGTAGGACCTGTAAAGCCTTTGCTGGCAGGACTGGGATTAGACACCTGAAGACATTAAAAGTCCATCTTTTGAGCCCGGTGGTGCTTAGGGTTGAAGTGCTGGATGCCACACTGGCCCGAGCCCGGGTTGTTGGGGGTCGGGAAGGAGGAGGATTGAGCATCCTAGTGACTGCTCTCCTTCTCCAGGGGGGTGGGATGGGGAACGGCGGCTCTTCCAGCTCTTAGCAGTGCCTGGGGGCTGGCAAGGCGATCGTGGGATGGCATGAGCGTACCTGACATGTGGTGTGCGGAGCACACACCACAGCCGGCCATTGATGCCACTGCACGCCCATGCCAGAGGGGTAATAGGGGACCTAACCAAAAAAAAAAAAAAAAACGGTGAAAATTGATGGACAGTCTGGCGGCACCGCCCTGCTCCAACTCTGGATGCTCCCCCTGATCTTGACCCCCCAGCTTCTGCAGTGGTGGTTGTGTACCCGCTGTGATCAGCCATTGTGTGGATTGAAGTAAGGTGTTGAGCGGGGCTGTGAGGCCAGTCGGACTAGGGGGAACCATAGGTAACAACCCCAGTCGCAGAGGGAATAAAATACGGATAAAAGGAAAAAAAAAAAACATCTTTTGGAAAAACAAGTAGCCGTGATGCAGAGCTCTCCAGGGGGAAAATCTAAACAACAAGACAAGTCCCACCATAAGTCCCACGACAAGAATAATGGCCGGTCTCGTCCACATTCCCGCTCACCCCATAAGAAGGCTTCATCTTCTTCAGGCTCAGGTGGTTACAACCGCTCCCATCACTACAAACACTCCCAGGATCGGAGTAGGCCTTCTGGCCTCACAAAAACCCCAGCAGACAAACAAAGCCTGGTGGGTCAACTGGAGCCACGCGTCAAGGTAAAGGTCATGCCTTTTCATCCCCCCCCCACCTTGGGCTCTTCTGCTGAGCCTCCTCTTGACATGCCTCGGCCCCGCCAAAAGCCTCCTCAGCATCAGCCTTACCTGGGGCTCTGATATGGCCTCCTTCTAAGGAACAGGAGCCTTCGGGGTTCTGCTTCCCTCGCCTTCAAGACCCTGGGTAAACAGGACCCGCAAAAGCCAAACTCCTAGAAACCGCCTCTGGTTCCGTGGCCAGTCATTCTGTAACTAAAACCAAATGGGACAAGGCCCAGTCACCGGTGCGGAGGGCCTCTACTCCAGAGGACACCTCTGTGGGCACTTCACCCAAAGATCTCCCAGATCTACTGGCTTCTCCTATCAAGGACCAGCCCACAATGCCCAGTACCCCGGTTGGGGGAGCGGCATCCCAGTTCAGTAAAGAACTCATGGAGCTGTTTCAATTCTGGTGGAGCCAAGTCAAGCATGACGCTGTCCCACCGAAAGCGGACCCAACCCCGGTCCCTGATGACGGGGAGGATCAGGCTGCTAAGGTCAGTCCTTCGGCACCACCTGTTCAGTCACTTCCCAACCAACCACCTCATCACAGACACTCCTATCTGGGCTGGGGGGCTCACCTGGGGGACCACCGGACTCGGGGGTCTGTGGTCCCAGTTGGAGATGTCTTTCCACATCAACATTCTGGATATGAGGGCAGTCCTTTATGCCCTTTAGGCATTTCAGTCCATTCAACAAGAGGAACACTGTTGGTCTAGACAGACAATACTGTATGTCAGTGGTCTGGTACATCAACAAACAAGGAGGCACCCAGTCGTACCCTCTGTGCAGGAAGGTGATGCAGGTGTGGAACTGGACAGTCCAGCATGACCTGTTTCTCACAGCCGTGCATGTTCCAGGCGTTCATGACGTCCTGGCGGACAGCCTCTGTCAGACGTTGTCCCTCACTCACAAATGGGAACTAAGTCAGGAAGTAGCAGATTCTCTCTTTCTGAGATGGGGTCGCGCTGACATAGATCTGTTCACCTCCCCATTCAACACAAAGCTTCCCAGCTTCTGTTCGCTCATTCTAGAGCCTGGTGCTTTCTAGCACAACGCGTTGTCGCTATGCTGGACAGGGAAGTTCTTGTACGCCTTCCCTCCCTTTCCCATTTTGCAGAGAGTACTTCTCAAACTCCAGGCAGAGGGAGCATGGATGATCCTGATAGCTCCTGTCTGGCCGAGGCAGATCTGGTTTCCGCTAATGCAGCAGTTCATAGTGGAACACCCAGTTGCTCTCCCTCTCCGGCACAATCTGTTGACTCAGGATCAGGGCAGACTCGTGCATCCAGGACTCCGGACCCTGCATCTTCATGTGTGGCTCCTTCAGACATAATCAGGTCTCACTTCAGGGTCTCGCAGAAGGTCTCTCAGGTCCTGGTGGAGGTTAGAAAACCCTCCACCAGATTCACGTATGCAGTGAAATGGAAGTGTTTTTCCATTTGGGTGGCGCCTAAGGGATGGGATCCCTTTTCTTGCTCAGCTCTTCAGATTATGGAGTAACTGTTACACATGCCTTATTCTGGTCTGTTTTATTCATCCCTTACGGTCCGTCTGTCGGCTCTTTCAGCCTACCATGTGTTAGTGGAGGGGAAACCAGTGGCACAGTTGGAGGTCTCGAAGATCTTTTGTCTTTTTTTTTGTTGTTCGTCTTTTTTTTGCTTGAGGTTCAGTTATAACTTAATAGGGTAAATACTTTATCTGATATAATCCTTACATCAGAATATCACCCACATTTGTCATTTCATCATTACCTCCTACTCTATCCTATGGATATGATACAGGCATGCCAATTCACTCTATAGTTCTTATTTTATTAAGGTATTTATTTAGTTTTACTTTTAGATCTGTTTTTACTATAAAGATCAATACTTGGGTCATTTTTTTTTAAATATATCCTATTAATTCTAGGTGATTCTTTAAATATTGTCCCCCCTTTCCCACCAGTCTGGCTTCTTATTCCTAAATCAAGCTCTCCCCTTGTTCTATATAGCCATCTGATATTAATATGTTAAAGGGTTGCCATATCTTCCCAAAGATCTCTTCCTGTGCCTCCTTTAAGTACTGCACCCTTTCAAGGTTCATAGCATCCACCATATAATTCATCCAGGTTTTAATGTCTAGTCATTTTGGGTCTTTCCATTTTATTAAAATAATTATTTCTTTTGCAGTTGTCAAAGCAATTGACAGACGCTTGTTGATATTGATTTATCATATTTCCTTGCTCCAGTAATCCAAACATTGAGAATAAGATCTTAAATAAAATGTGTTTATTCAAACCCCTATTAATAATTTTATAAAATTTGGACCAGAAGTTGGTCAAATAAGGACATGCATGGATTAGATGTATGAATGTGCTCGATGTATTTGTACATCTAGGACATTTATCACTCAGTTTTGCATTGATTTTATGTAATTTATATGGGGTGAGATATGTCCTATGTAATATATTGTACTGAATCTGCCTTAATTTTGTTGATTTTATATTCACAAAAGCAGATCCTAGAATCCTATTCCATAACTACTCTGATAATTCTACTGTAAGTTATTTTCCCCATCTCCATTTGCCATTTCTGTCTTAATGTTACTATATACTTTAGTACATCCACAAATAACAATGAATAAATTATTGATATTATTTTTTTATTTTCCTTGTGTTCCTCTGGCTTGTCCAAAATTGGTGTAGACAAGAGTTTTAATGCCCCATTCATCTTTTTAATATACTGTTTGATTTGTAGCTATTTAAACAAATGTGAATTCGGTATAGAGAATTGTTCTCTTAACTTCTCAAATTATAGAAATTTATTGTTATCAAAAAGTTGACCACATTCAGTTAACCCGTGAGATTTCCATTTTTTCGAAATCTGTTTATTGATGGAGGACAATTCCAATGATTGTGCAAAGGAGTAAATTTTGTAACTCCTATATTATATTTTAAATCTTTATGGAGTTGATTCCAACATTTAAGCCTAGTAAATAATGATATAGAAAACCCTTCTTGCTTAGTTTTATCAAGTTTCTGCCCTAAGAATAGTAACTTCATTAATGATGGATATTGCAATGTTAACCTTTCCATTTTTATTGAAATTCTCTTTCCTATCTGATAATTTATCCACCTCCATATGACCATAACTTGTGATACCAGGAAATATTTATAAAAATCTGGCATGGCTAGACCTCCTTGCTTTCCCTAATTTCATCTCTTCCATCGCATTTGCAACTTCGATGTATGCGAATGATTGGTCCAAATTTATTTTTGCTTCATTAGATAATTGCCTTAATTTTACTTTTTTTTTTTTTAACTCTTTTATTTATCCACCTTCCTACCTCAGTGTCCACTCCTTCGGACTGCTCATACCCTCTGTGCCACTGCTCCAGGATCTGCCCCTAGAGTGCTTCTCTCCTCCCTCCTATCTGCACAGCGGGGTCTGTCCCGGAATTGGTGGTCTTGGGTGGAGCCATCATTATCTAGGACCACGAAGGGCTTATCCATTTTCTGTGCTCCCTCAAACCCGCCCCGGGCTCGAGCGCAGGGCGTCGTCAGAGAGGCGGCGTGCTGACGCACGCTCTCTCTCAAGCCCGACAGTGTCCCCCTCCCCACTCCGTGAATGGAGTCGGCCAGTCCCCCTCGTGAGAGTCTGCTTCCCACTGGCTCTCTTAGGGTGTCGGGTGCATATTGCACCCCTGATATCCCACCCCTGAGGGAGGACAGCATCCATTGGGACGCTCAATCCTCCCTCTCCCGGCCGACCCCCGCCGACCTGAGTCTGTTCCCGAACCCGGGTCACCAGCATTGCGCGAGGTGTGGCGTCCAGCACCTCAACCCTCAGCGCCACCGGGCCAGCTCTTAATTTTACTTTATCCAAGAACTTAATCTGCCCCGCCTCATTTGATTGCCCTTGAGCAGTATACAATTCCTTATAATACTCCACAAAGGTATTCAATATGTCCAATGGATTTTTTTTCATTGTGCCCTTATTATCTTTAATTTGCATTATGTTATTATGCTCTTGGTCTTCCTTTGTTTGCCAAGCCAGCAGCTTTAAGGGTTTATCTGCATTTATATAATAATTTGCTCTCGTTTTCAAGACTTCATTTTCTGCTTTTCTGTAATCAAAGTGTTATATGCATCTTTTTTCTTTAACAAATTAAATACTTTAATATCTTGATTTGAAGAAGAATCTGCTCCAATGTACAAATGTCATCTTCTAATGCCCTTTGTTGTTGTTTCTATTTTTTTCCTCTTTCCCCCTATTTCTTGTAATAACCCTCTTATCCATGCTTTAAAAGAATCCAATAATACCATTTTATCAATATCTTCCACAGCATTTCTTCTATAGAATTTCTTCATTTCCCTTTCTATAAATTTTGAAATTACCGAATCCTTAAGTACTGTAGCGTCTATTTTCCAACTAGGGGGATTTCATTAGTAGGGAAGATAGTTGTATTTCCAACACACAAGGGGAATGGTCCAAGACCACTATTCCTGGATATAAAACATTTTTAACCGTGTACAATAGAGTTTCTGAAATTGAGAATAATTCAGTTCTAGAATATGAATAGTGCACCTTAGAGTAATAAGAGTATTGTCTGCTCCCCTCCTTCAGTTGTACCCAAGGGTCCACTAATTTCAGTTCCCCATAAATGCTTTGATAACCTTTATCGCTGAATTGAAATTATGTAGAGACCCAGAAGTTCTGTCCAGTTTATTTAATACCAAGTTAAAATCTCCCCCCCCCACTCTATATGGTGAACTGAAACAAGACAATTGCAAATAAAAATTTGAAAAGAATGTTGGGTTATTATAATTTGGTCTGTAGATTGTTGCTATTGTCATGACTTGAGTCTCCATTCTTACTTCTGTAATAACATACCTCCCATTTTGGTCCCGAGTTTCCTTCGATATATTCAGAGGTGGAATTCCTTTTATGAAAAAACATGGCAACTCCCCTGGCTTGTGAAGTGTATGCAGAGAACAAACCCCTTCCCCAATTTTTTCTGAAACCAGACAAAATCTGATCCTAAAAAGTGCATTTCTTGCATTAAAACACAATTAATATGTTTTTTGTTTAAACAGTTTATAATCTTTATCATTTTTGTTCTACATCTTAAACCTTTAACATTCCATGAAATAAATTTTAATGTAGTCATATAAAAGGTACAATTTTTGTCTTTTTAGCCTGGATCATTCCTATAAGTGATTTTTCCTTTTGAGTTATGTTAGCCTTTATGTAATTTGTTTCCATTTTTCTTCCTCTATATTTAACTTTATATTTTCAATTTTAATTTTAGAGTATTTTCCTTTTTTGTGCTCTTCCCTTACCCCTTCACCTTCACCACGTGCTCCTAACTCTTCCACCCCCATTCCCTCATGAGGAACCAACAGATCTCCACCCCTCACCCACCTTGCAGAGATGCACTAAATGGCATCTCTTGCGCCTCTGTGACGCAGTCAGAGTAATAGGTCTCCCTTGTATATTTCCACAGTGTTTGCTATTCAGTATTCATCCCACAGTCCAGTTTATCTATTTCCAGTTTCTGTTAAGAGTCCATCCAGTGTATTTTTCTTCGCTTTCATTCACTCATCCTTGCTTTCCTTTACCTCTTTTCCTTTTCTGATCGAAAAAGTTTTTTGTTTTGTTTTTATTGGAGGACTTTTCAAGTTATTATGCAAAGGAGTAAAAGGAGTATATTATGTAACTCCTATATAATTCTTCTCCCCCCTTCCACTTCTCTTTCTTCTTGTTAATTTTTTTTTCTCCTTTCCTCCCTCTTACTCATCTTTACTCATATGGATGTGTTCTCCCATTCTTAGATGGGGGGGGGGGGGCCCTTAGTTCCTGCTATACTTCCATAGCATTTCTCATAGGTCTTTTCTGCATCCTCATAGTCATTAAATGTGGCAATTTTCCTGTTCACAACAAAGTAAATTTTTGCAGGATATTGCATAGTAAATCGTATTCCTCGCTCATGCAATTTTTTTCCCACTGGGTTAGAGTTTCCGCTTGTTCATAGTGTCAACTGATAAATCCGGGTATGCACTGAAAGTCACCTCTGCATATTTTAGATGTCTTTTTTTTTTTTTGTACTCTGTTTTATTTTCAAAATTATACAATCTGTAAAGCATAATACACTTACACAGATCAAGTACAAGTTACAGAGGTTATAAGATTAAGTGACTATGAAAAAATATGACAGTGCAATGATTGAAATCGATCATTGAGAATCTAATAAATAATAAAGAGAAAAACATCAACATTGGGCAATTAATATTCTAAGAAGAATAAGGATGATATGCCAACCTATCTCATTATGGATAAAATAAAATAAAAAAAATGGGCATAATATCTCACTTTTATTAGTCAATTTCTTGGACACCAAGGGATGGGTAAGAATCACTTTACTGTACTTTAACTTATATAAACCTTCTCAGACCAAAGGGGTAGTAGGGTCCTCACGCTGTATTAGGACCAATTAGTCTTCTAGTAGTGATACAGTTACCTTGGTAACCTAACTGACATCATAAGAAGTCACTTTGTGCCTTGAGGGTTAAATCTGATTTAAGTAAAGTTTCCACCTAGTCCATCGAGAGACCAATGTTTCCATTCTGTTGTGTAGAGAAAAAGATAACTGCTCACTCTGTTGAATATTTAAGAGTAGTGCTTTCCAGTCCATTAGCACTGGTGGATCGGGCTGGAGCCACATCCTAGTGATCACTTTGTAGGCAGCACATAAAAGGGTAGACCAGAGGTACAGGGTGTCTTTTCTCTTCATTCCTCTTGGAGGTATACCCAAGAGGCAATTTGCTCCTGTCAACAGGCTCTGAATGTCCAGTAGGTGGGTGATATGGTGGGAAAGAGAGGACCAAAAGTTATGGAGTTTAGGGCATAGGTAAAATATATGACTATGTGTGGCTATCTGCTCCCCACATCCTCTCCAACAGTCAGAAGGGGCTCCTGGGGTCCTGCGGGCCACTATGTCAGGTACTAGGAAGAATCTAATTCAGACACGCCATAGAAATTCTCTCCAGGTTGGAGAAGAGGAGGTGGACCATACCCCCCACCAAACCTTACACTAGTCCTTTATGTTTATTGCTATATTGAGTTCCTTTTCCCAGCTTGCTTTAACCGGTTCAATTTGGTGGGCAAGCAAGAGGGTCAGAAATCTGTATATCTTAGAAATGGCCTGTTCACCCTGTAGGGACCTCCATATTTGGATGCATAGGGTTGGGTTTTCCCATACCTGGATGTTAGATTCTTGTTTTTTAAGGTGTGTGCAAATGTAACTTCTCATCTGATAATAATATAACTTTTCTCCAGTAGCCCAACCATATCTCATCTGTCCTGCCTCGAAACTTAAAACTGTATTCCCTACAAGGAGCTGCCATGGAGCAAACAGACCCAAGGTCACCTGCCTGGCGTACCAGCTCTTATGCTGGCTGGAGGATAGCAATGGTGAAACCAGAAACCACTGATATTTCCATAAGTGTGACTGTACAGCTTTACTATGTAGGTTCCTTTGCCACCCCTCTAGTACAGATGCAGTGTCATTAGGGAGCAATTGTCTGGCTTGTTGTATTAAGGAGTGGGTAAAAAGAGATGCCTGTAGAGGGAAAGGCAACTGTCTTGACAGGTCTATTTTTTCCCAATGGGCTTGGTAGTTATCGTTCCCCCATAGAAGTGCAATTCTTGTTTGTGCTGCTATCCAGTAGTTGGGTAGTGAGGGGAAACCCACCCCACCCATCTCCTTTGGGAGATATAGTTTATGTTGCTTAACCCTGGGTTTCTTATTATTCCAAAGGAAAGCGAGGAAAATTCTCTGCCATGATAATATTTCTTTAGGTGAGATTATACAGGGGACACATTGGAAAAGATGTAATATCCTGGGGAATGCATTCATCTTTAGAGAAAGGGCACAGGAGTAGAAGGACATAGAAAGGAGGCTCCTTCTCATGTCTTTTTTTTAATTTTGTTAGTAATGGAGAGTGACTGAAAAGTAGGAGGTGTGTCAGGTTTTCTGGTATAACATTCCCCAAATATTTTAGCTTCTGTTGGTCCTATTTGATCCTAAATTGATTTCTTAGAACAGGGGAGGGTGTGAAACAGAAAGACAGGGCTTCGGATTTATTAACATTTAGGGAGTATCCTGATAGCTCCGAAAAGTCTCTTAATCTTCTGAAGTAGATGTGGCATTGAAGTTTCTGGGCTAGATAAATGTACTAAAATGTCATCCGCAAACAGTGCTAGCTTGTGTTCTGTATCTGCTAAGTTCACTCCTATAATATCCGAGGAGTTCCTAATATATTGTGCTGGTGGTTCTATGTAAAGAGCAAAAAGTAATAGGGATGGGGGCATCCCTGTCTTGTACCTCTAAATAAGGGGAACTACCAGAAATGTTTCCATTTGACCTGATGTAGCCTCTTGGTATTTCATAGAATTTAAAAATTAAATCAGAGAATTGTACTGGGAAACCAAAGGAGGCAAGGACCCCACGTAAAAAATCCCAAGATACAATATCAAATGGCTTTTCGGCGTCTAGACTTAATGAAAGGGTGGGTTGGGACTGGTTTTTAATGTGTTCAATAAGATAAATGGTTAGTCTAATGTTGTCCTGGGCTTGTCTACCAGGAATAAAGCCACATTGGTTTAAATGTATTATGTTAAGGATACATTGTATTAACCAGTTTGCTAGGATAGATGCAAATATTTTATAGTCTGTGTTTAGGACTGAGATGGGTCTATATATAATGGGCATAGGGTGGGGTCCTTGCCTCCTTGGGTATAGCAGAAATTATAGCCTCATTCCAAGAAGGAGGAATGTTTCCATTCTTGGTGGGAATAAAGGAAAATACCCTTTCCAGCAGGGGTGTTAAAACTGTAGGGAATGCTTTGTAGAATTCTCCCAGGAGGCCATCGGATCCTGGGCACTTCCCACTCTTAAGGGCTCCAATTGCAGTTATAATCTCGTGGGTTGACACAGGTTTAATTAACATGGATTGTTGTTCTGTAAGGGTGGGCAGATGGAGTTTAGTTAGGAAACCAGTGAACATCTGTTCAGAGACTCTGGGGCCTGGGGAGTATAATTGAGTATACTAAGATAGGAAAGCTTGAGAGATAGTAGAAAAAGTTCTCCTTAATTCGTTGGATTGGGGGTCTCTGATTTTAGGGATAGTAGCTTTGGCTCAGTGGGCTCGTAGCCTAGCCGCACGTAGCCTTAAAAATCTAGGGCCCCCATCATAATATTTATGCCTTAAATAAACCAATTTCTGTTTGACTGAATAATCTAGTATATCATTAACTTCTTTTTTAAGTTTAGCTAGCTGTTTATTCCTGGTTCTACTGACCTGTTATCACTGTAAGCTTTCTAGAGCTTTAATTTGTAATTCCAGGTTGATTCTTACGGGCTCTCTTTGTTTTTTCTTATGGGTAGAGATCCCTATCAACCTCCCACGGAGGTTAGCCTTGATAGTATCCAAAGAATAGCACATGTAGTATCTTCTGTGTCATTGTCTTGTATAGCTTGTTTTATTATTTCCTCTACTTCCTTCCTAACTTCATCTTCTCTGAGGAGAGATGGGTTTAATCTCCAGAAAGTAGTTTTCTTGATTTGACCTATTTGTACTTTCATAAAAATGGGGAGTGGTCAGAAAGAACAAAGTCTCCAGACCAAATTTTCTGTAGGGTCCCCATGTACTCATGGGATGTAAGGAGAAAATCTAGGCATGAGTATGTGCTATGAGCTTAGGAGAAGAAGGTATGTCTGGGTGAAGATCCATTTAAGAGAATGACAGGCATCCTCGTATCCCAATTCATTAAGTAATTTACCTACTTCTCTACTAGTTTTGGTAACTTTACCATTATGAGTCTGGTGTCATGTCCTTACTGAAATATTAAGGTTAAGGTCCCCCTTAAATCACCTGTCCCTCTGCCCACTGTGCCAAATGAAAAAATGATCTGTAGAAGGAAAGATTTGTGGCTGGGGGGGAAGTAGGTAGATGTCAGGGTAATCTGCTGGCCATCGAGAGTGCCCTTAATCATTACATACCGTCCCTCTTTGTCAATAACTCGATCCTGTAGGTCAAAAGCGGTTCCCTGTCTAATCAATACTGCTATATCCCTACGACGGCCTCCCTTCTAGGAGGAGGCCACCACATGGGAGAATACAAATTTCTCAAATTGTTTGTGCTCAAATTGAGGTAGATGGGTTTCTTGAAGAAGCAAAATGTCTGCCCCTGCCTTTTTTAAGTACTGAAACAACTAGCTACGCTTTATTGGATTGGAAATACCATGCACATTGTACGTGAATATTGTATAGGCTTGTGTTGTCATTTATAATTGAAGGATTCTCCCACTATGATAACCCCCCCTTCATATAACAAAAATATATATCTTTTCCCAAGTGTCCTAAATGGTTTTCAGAATTATTGCCCTCAGTATGAGATTGTTTGTGCCCAAATAACCATTTCACTTGATAATTTGCTAACTGGACAATAACATACACATATAGAATAGTGGATGGGCGACCATCCAGAACAAGGCTGTGTTTCCATCGAGGGAGTTGATGATGTCATAGAGACCTCGATCGCGAAGCTCGAGAGGTTTCTGGCATCATCAGCTCCCGAGATGGATACACAGATTTCATTGTGAATAGTCGCCCATCCACTGTTTTTTATTGTACATGGTTCCCCCAAAATGGATACAAGGTTCATACCTTGTTCACACTTCTGCACTCCTCCTCGCTTGAGTCCTTTTCCCCCAAGATAACGGTCCTCCTCCTCGCTGCAGTTATGCGCTCATGTTCTGGTCACGTCCGCGGCTCCTCGCCATAGTCCCACTCTGCTTTTATCGAAACTGTCCCATTTTGTTAAAAAAAAAAAAACAAAAAAAAACAGCAAATTGATATTTTTGACAGACAGACCCGATTATGGCAGTCTGTGTCCACACTGTCTGCTCCCTGGACTGCTCACTAAATGAGTCTGCCATTGTTGTATGTATTTTTGAATCTCTACCTGTTTCTACCAATCAGGTAGGAGCTCAAGGGCGAAAAGTTGTTGTACTATCGATGTGACGTCAGAACGATAGTACAACGTTTTTGATCTTTGAACTGTCCTACAACAAGATTTGGAAAACCTTTGTTTTCCATCCACAATAAGCCCTAACCGTATACATAAGAACAAAGTGTCTAACTTCAAGAACATTGAACTTCCAAGGCTGGAGGCTAATATACAAAATCAGTCTCTGTGTCCTCTCAAATATGAGAAGATCAAGGAGATATACTTGCGCTTCCATTTCTGGAAGATCTCCTCCAGAGCATGGTTGAAAAAGTGCTCCATATATAATGTTCCAGTAGGTACCTTTCATCACTGCTGGCATGCTAGGTCTATCACACATTCACACCCCAACTTAAGTTATTTTTGATCATAATGTTAGATCAACAGCCAACTGAGGGAAAGACCCTTTGTCGCTCCCCCAGTCACCGGGGGTACTAGACGGGGACTCAAGCCAATCAATTAGTGTTGGGGCAAATATAATTTATAGAAGATCCGGAAAGCGCGTCATTACCCCCTCGTTTTCTCCAAGAGTTCCACATTCTGCCTGTACTCAAAAATCGGTTAAAAACCCAGTACATTAATAGTTATGTTTACGAGTCCATATATGCTAAAACGGTACGGGGGAGCACCCAGAGGCCCCAAATTTAAGGTGGCATCATTTAGATTGTTCAGCTTCAATGAGTTCAAGTTTCAGATTCCCCTTCGTCCGCCCCCAAATTGGGAGCCAGTCTCTGAATCCACAATAAAAGTTTAAGTTTCTGTTACTTAGCTGCTGTCTGGGGGTTCAAAGAGCGGGAGCTGGAAGTTTAAAAATAGATTATTTCAGTACAAGCAAATTTCTCTAGAGTGCCTTCAGGTTGGTTGTTCTTCTGTTATGCATGTTATGCTGATGAGCTGTTGGATCCGGCTCAAAGCCTCTGAGTGTTGCAGTATTTTGGTACTGAGGCGCTTCCTCCCTGTTGCACGTTGCCATTGCTGTCCTCGTCGCCCCTCACTTTGGTTCCTAGTATCAGGGATCTGAATATGTTTTTCTTTAAGCGCTGCTGTAGCTTCTTTAACGGTGGAATATATTTTAGGACCAGAAAGGTTGCTGCTGAATCTCCTGGGAGTAATGATCAAAAAAAAAAAACGATGTGTAAGGTAGGATACATCTTTTTTAGCCCATGCACGTCGCAAGATGTCTTCTTTGGTACTAAAAGAACTAACTTTGAAGACGATGGATCGCGGACATGTGTTGGGGTCAGTTGGTTTGGCTTGGAGGGAGTGATGCGCTCTCTCAATGTGTAGGTTGTAGGTGGCTGGTAGCTCGAGAACATCTTTAAGTAAAATTTCAAGAAAAAGATGACATTGGTGCCACTTCCATACATTCTGGCAGTCCATAAAGGCACAAATTGTCTCTACGAGACCTTCCCTCAAGGTTCAGGCATTTGGCTTGGAGCTCTCCCGTCTGCACCACCAGGGAGTGTACTATATGGGAGAGTTGGGATGCATTTTCTTTCGTCTTCACTATCCTGCCTTTGATCTGGCCCGTTCTTGATTCCATGCTAGACAGTAGTTTCTGAACCACTCGAAATTCCATTTTGTTCTCTTTGCGAGATTCTCTTATCTCTTTCAGGAGGGTTTCGAATCGGGAACGCGACAAATGCTCATTCTCCCCTTCTGTGTCATAGTCAGCTGCATGTGAGCTCGTGGGAGAGACTGACCTGCTGGGGCTGTCCTCTGTCGATCTCAAGCCATCTCGAGTATTAAGCTTATCTTTATTCCGATTCCTGCCTCTGTGCCTGTTTGTGTGTCCTCCTCTAGGGGTTAGAGGAATTTTTGGCAACATTTTAAAGGTTTTTGGAGATAGTTGGGTTCTGTGCATCTAGGTTCAGGCTCCTGGCTGCTCCATGACATCACTGGAAGTCCCTAGACCTCTTTCTGTTCTTGCTTTTTGAAGAATAATTTCCCTATCCTGATATTTATGTGGTTTTATGAAGACAATGCAAGGGTAATTGTAGTTAGCATTATTAACCCTTGAACCTGTTCGATGTGCTCTATCTAAAACCACTTTTTGCTCTGGGAATTTTCTCCCCACTGCCTTGGTTACCATTTTTTCACAGAATGTGAGTGGAACCCCAGTACCTTCCAAACCTTCTGGGACATTTTGAAGCCTTATGTTTCCTCTTCTGGACCTATCCTCTAAGTCAGCTATTTTCATCGTTAAGTTTTTAAGTTGAATGTCATGCTGTGTTTGTATCTTTAAAAATGGGCCCTTGATATCTTCTACTTGGGAGACTGTTTGTCCCAGATAGTACAGTTACGTAAGAACTTACCGTAACAGTAGATCTTCGAGAGAGGCTCTTGCAGTAGGTAATTACATATAGGACTAAAGCTGGCAGGTGTCAGGACCCCACAGAAGAATTTCTAGCTAGCAGTCTCTGGCAGGGGACCGCCCCCACGTAAGGTGACCTATGTCAAGCAACGTCAGTATAAAGGGGCAGTCTCCCACGCCCGCCTTCCAGTTCTTTCCCGGCAAAGGCCAAAAGGCAAGACGAGAGAGAAGTGGATATTTCCCATCTTGGAAAAAGAACTGAAAAATCTAAGGGGGATGGAAGGCGGGAAGGTATTACCTACTGCAAGAGCCTCTCTTGAAGATCTACTGTTACGGTAAGTTCTTACATTAACTGTACTGTCTTACTTCGAGAGGGCTCTTGTAGTGGGCAGTTACATATAGGACTGAGTCCCAAGCAGCCTGGAACGAGAAGAAGCAAACGGGAGGAGGAAAACTACCCAAAAGTAGACCCTTAGGCTGTAAAGGTCTTAGGAAAGAAGACCTTAACAGCCAACCCAAAGCCAGCTCTATGGCGAGAGGTAATGTCCAAACTGAAATGTTTTGTGAAGGTATGGACAGAAGTCCAAGTTGCAGCTGCACAGATTTCTGCCGCTGACACATTCTTGAAACAAGCAGCAGAGGCAGTGACACCCCTGGTGGAGTGGCCTCTGACTTGACCCGGCAGGGTCTTATTGTACTTGTAACAGAAAGTGATACAGTGAGCCAACCATTTAGACAGGCATTGCTTTGAAACAGCATTACCTTCTTTTTTATGAGCAAAAGAGACAAACAGTTGATCAGTCTCTCTCAGATCCTTTGTCCTGGAGGTGTAGTATCTCAGAATCCGGTGACCATCCAGAGTGTGCAAGAGGTACTCCCCTTGATTGGAGGATTGTGTAAAGAAGGCAGGCAACTCTATGGATTGATTCAGCATAGATTCCGCTACCACCTTGGGGAGAAACTTAGGGTTTGTACGCAGAGCCACACGTTCCTTGCGAGAAATGAAATACGGGATTTTACACATCAGTGCTTGAAGCTCGGAAATCCTTCAAGCAGAAGTAATGGCCACAAGGAAGAGAGTCTTCCAAGAGAGGAACTTCAGGTCTGCTGAGGCTGCCGGCTCAAAAGGAGGCAGAGTAAGCTTGTCAAGGATAAAATTTAGATCCCAAGGAGGGGCAGGAACCTGAATAGGGGGTCTCAGGTGGAGGACCCCTCTAAAGAAGGTCTTAGCAACCTCCAACTGTGCAAACGTCCTGTCTCCAAAAGGAACATGGTAGGCCGAGATGGCCGCCATGTGCACTTTCAAAGACAAATGACTGAGACCCAGATCAAAGAGATGCCGCAAGTAATTCAGAAGCCACCCAACAGAGCACGAGAAAGATAGTGAACCATTTCCATTTCATGGCATAGGCAGATCTCGTGGATGGCTTCCTGGCTTCCACCAGAATCTCAGCCACTGGGGGACCCCGAAACGGGCTTGAGCTATGTCTGCAGGAGGCACGCGTGCAACTGAAGGGACTTGAGGCCTGGATGGACCAGGGTCCCAGGATCCTGGGTCAGCAAAGTTCACGACAGAGGAAGAGGAAGCGGAGGTTCCTCGGAATACTGTTGCAGAAGAGAAAACCAAACTTGCCTGGGCCAGAAAGGAACAGTGAGAATCATACGGGCTCCTTCCGAGCTGAGTTTCTGTAAGATCCTTGGAACCAAGGGGATCGGGAGGAGGGCATAGACAAATCTTCCCTTCCAGTCTAGAGACAGAGCATCTCTCCAAAAAATACCACGCCCTGGAAAGAGCGAGCAGAAGGTGGGAAGTTTTGCGTTGAGAGGAAACGCAAACAGGTCTACCTGAGGGGTACTGCAGCATAGAAAGATTTTGTCTGCTACCCCCTGATCGAGTTCCCACTCATGTGTGTGAGCAGACGAACAACTGAGGTGGTCTGCCAACGTGTTCTCGACCCCCGGGACATGAATGACCATGAGGTGAAGCTTTTGCTGCACTGCCCAATCCCAAACCCACATCGCTTCCCTGCAAAGAGGGTAGGAACGAGTTCCTCCCTGTTCATTGATGTACCAAACTACACTCATGTTGTCCGTTTGGACAGCCAGATGTCCAGAAAGCAGGAAAAGATGCAGAGCCTGAAGAGCATACAGCACGGCCCGAAGCTTGACTACATTGATGTGGAGAGATTTGTCAAGCAGGGACCAGGAGCCCTGGGTCCTATGAGGCCCGAGATGGGCTCCCCAACCTCCTCCTGAGGCATCTGTTGTCAGTGTCTGGGAGGGGGAGAAAAGCAGAAGGGAACTCCCTGGCAAAGGTTCTTCTGAACCACCCACCATTGCAAGTCCCGAGCCATGGGGCTGGAGACCAGAACTAGTTGATCTAGGTCATCCACCAGTTGATCACAGTGAGACTGAAGCATCCACTGAGAGATTCTCATGTGGAGCCAAGCATGAGGGACTGTCTAAATAGCAGCCGCCACGAGCCCGAGGAGGCGAAGGACTGACCTGGTACAGACCCGCCTGTGGCTGGATAACAGGCTGACCTGAGCCTGGAGTAAGGCTGCCCTGTCCAGTGGCAGAAAGGCCATGCCAGAGGTCATGTCCAGGATCGCCCCGATAAACTGGAGTCTCTTGGACGGGATCAGGTGGAACTTGGCCTGGTTGACAGTGACACCCAGGCAGACAAAAACCTATAGAGTAAAGGAAAGGAAGCACAGGTGTTCCTCCCTGGACAAGGCTGCCAGGAGCCAATCGTCCAGGTACGGGGAAAAACCTGCACCCCCTGGGTACACAGGTAGGCCGCTACCACCGAAAGGCATTTGGTAAAGACTCTGGGCACCAAGGAAAGACCAAATGGGAGGGCCTTGAACTGGTAGTGGTCCCACTGAAAAGCAAAACGCAGGTAATTGCAGTGGGAAGGGCGAACAGTGATATATAGGTATGCATCCTGCATATCCAGAGCGCACAGCCACTGTCCCGGCCAAAGGAGGGGCAGAAGGCTCTGTAGAGAGAGCATCCTGAACCTTTTGTACTCCACAGTCAAGTTCAGGGAGCTGAGGTAGAGAATCTGCCTCACCTCTCCTGACTTCTTCAGGACCAGGAAAAAATGGGAATAGTAGGCTGTCCCCTGAAGGTGAGGGGGTACAGACTCTATCGTCTCTTTCACAGAAAGAGAGGATATTTCTTCCCGGACCAGAAGATGATGTTCTGGGGAGTACGACGACCTGGGGGGGGGGGTTTGAGGAGGTTTCTGTAGAAACTCTACTGAGTGTCCTTCTGCGATCAGCTGGAGCACCCAAGTGTCTGTAGTTATCCTCTTCCAGCCCGGTAGATGGAGGAAGAATCTCCCTCCTACCGGTTCCTCTGGAAGTTCCAGAGGTATTGGGAGAGAAAAGGAGTCATGAGGTATGAGGTAGCATCACGGCTGTAGCCCCTGCTGCTTTTTTGGGTGGGGGGGGGCTTGGCAGCTGGAGAGGCCTGACGTTTGTTGGCCTGCTTTCCCTGAGGTTTCGCTTTTTGCCAATTACATTTGCGAAAGGGACAATGCTGAGCTTGAGGGAGTTTATACAGAGTCGACCGACTTAAGTGCAGTATCCTTCTCCTGCAGATCAGTGATGATGTCCTTGACATTGCCACCGAACAGCACTGAACCCCTGTAGGGCGCTTCCTGGATAGCAGACTGCACCTCAGTGACCAAACCTGACACTCGGAGCCAGGCATGGCGCCGCAAACCCACAACGAAAGCTGAGCTCCAACCAGCAGCATCTACTGCATCGTACGTGGCACGAAGCACGTGCCGACTGGCCGAATGCGAAGACCAGACTAGATCCGCCACTTCCTGCTTCGTCTGAGACTCAGGAAGGGAGTCCAGTTTAGTCTCCACCTCGCTAAGGATCGCCTTCTGGTAGTCCCCCATATGACCAACGTAATTTAGGGCCCTGATACCCAGAGTGGAAGAAGTGTAAACCTTCCTCCCATACTGGTCCAGAATGCGGGACTCCTTGTCGGGTGGTGACGAGCTCAAGTGCTTAGGGTTAGCTGTCCATCTGTGAGCAATGCTGATCACGACTGAATCGGCTCGAGGATGCGAAGTCAAAGAGTCAACACCCTCAGGAGCCTGATAAATCCTATCCGACTTCCTAGGAAGAGGGGCTAATGCTGACGGTTGCTTCCAAATGGTGGAAACAAGATCAGCATGAGGCTCAATCCAGGGCAGTACCAGTGTCGGAGTGGTCTCGGGCAGATCCAGGTGTGCAGCGAATTTCTTGCGCTGTGGATCCAGCTCCAAGGAATGCCACTGATGAACTTCCTGGATTTTTCACAGCAACTCTGTAAAAGAAGGATCCTCCGGAGGAGTCCCCGGCCTGGGCTTATCCAGAGAGCAGGGCTCATCGTCTAAGTGAAAACGACCATCGGACTCTTCCGACGTGTCTCAGCCCACCAGGAGGCTACAGTCTCCTTCAAATCCACTGGCGGCTGACGGGGCGGTGGAGGAGGGGGACACGGATAGTGAGGATATCTGTACTGCGCATATCCATACCCCGACGGCGGGAAACCCGGCATCGGGTAGTGAGGCACCGTGTACTGTGGCCCTGGGTATGACGGCGTCGGATAGCACGGGGGATACCCAGGTACCAGGGGGGTCTGCAGGAGCAGATGGCCCCAGAAAAGGCCCAGCAGGCGGGCCTGGAACAGTGGGAGGGAAACCTGACGGGAGTGTACCTGCATCCTCGGTATCGCCCGGGGAGGGATGATTAAAAACCCCAGGGTCTAGCTGAGGAGACACTGGAGCCTCAGAGGGCAGCGAATGCTGCGGGGAGCTGAGTATGGTGGACTGAACGTCAGGGTCCGGCATCGGCTCCAACATCGAGCGACCATCGGAAGGGCCGACATTCGACTTACCAGCGGAGTTCGGGCAGGCATCGGAGGAGCCGTCGCCCGACTCAGCGGAACCATCGCCCAAGGGAGGCCGCAAAGTGCGGCCTGGTCGGGCGACTAGGGGCCGCTCGCTGCCTGAAGGCGGCGACAGCGACGCCTTCTGAGGGCAGATGTCAGAGGAGCCGACTTGCAGGCCACTTTCGCACCTCAGAAGGCCGCGCGGTCGTGGCCTTGCTGGGAGTGGAATCCTCCTTTGATTCCAGAGGCACTCGAAGAGCCCGAGTGCGAGCCAGATGGGTGGGTCGACGCTGGCTTGGAAGCCTCCAAGACGGCCATCGCGGAGCGGTCACCCGGAGGGGATGTTACCTTGAGCACAGTGACTCCAGTTGAAGTCGCGGTGGCCAAGAAAGAGGAGTTCCAGTCCCGGTGCTTCTCCTTGTCTTTCTTTTTGGGGTGACCCTCGGGTGAAGTTGAGGCCTGATGAAGCTTCTTCAGCTCCTTCTCCATGGAGGTCATTTTCTTTTTAAGGATGTGGGCTTCCAGGGACTGTGCCTCCATCTTCAGGTGGCGGCATTGAACTTCAGGCAATGCTGTTACTTCTCCACGGGGTGATCCAGGCCTAGACAGAAGAGGCACTGGGAATGTCCATTCTTGTGCGGGAGCTGGGCGCCACACGAGTCGCACTTATTCTTGTGCTCGGAGGGTGTAGGGGACAACATACACTGCAGAGTAAACTGACAAAAATTTGAGAAATCGAAGAAAAACCTGCGGTAAAACTACTGACGAGCAGCTGAACTTAACTGTGAGGCACTTACACAAGCTAACGGCGGGAAAGAACTGGAAGGCGGGCGTGGGGGACCGCCCCTTTATACTGACGTCGGTCACCTGAAATGGGGGCGATCCCCCGCCAGAGACTGCTAGCTAGAAATTTTTCCGTGGGGTCCTGACACCTGCCGACTTCTGTCCTATATGTAATTACCTACTGCAAGAGCCCTTTCGAAGTAAGACCTTGTGATCTTCTTGAGGTACAGCTTTGCAGTGAGGTTACTCCCGTGGGACTGAAGCCGTCGGCGTCGAGACCCCGCAGCCCTAAGTCTTTCGACGTCGAGGCATAGTACATAAGGAGGCGGTCCCGCCAGAATCCCGTTATTTCCCGCCGTCGACTTGCATGTCTCTACCTCTTTGGTTAGTACTAGCGCACGGCGACCAGGAAATCCTTTCCAAATTGAAAACTTTGGGAGAAATTCTTCTTCAAGAACAACCTTTCTTCGTCTGATGTCCTCCCCAACTTCAGTGGAGGGCCATCCTTCTAAGCGTGCCTGTGGGAAACGGATCCCGTTTAAAGACCCTCATTTAGCCTGCGTTCAGTGCCTGGGCCTGGACCACGACACCCAGGCTTGCTCCTTCTGCCAGGGCTTTAACAGCCGGACCAGAATCCGCTGACAGAAGGCTCTCCAGGCTTTCCTCCTAGAAGAAAAGCTCAAGGCCATGGAACCTTCCTCCAGGGGGGGAATCTTCGGGAAAGTCACACAGGCACCACGAGAAGCATCGGGAGAAGGTGAGACCTAGATCCCCCTCTAGGGCCTCGGACTCCCACAGCTGCGGCTCCAGGTCAGACTGCTTCCTGTCTAGAGCATACTCTCAGCCTCCCCCGGTTGTGGTCGAATCAGCTAGTGCTTCTTCGACTCTGCGGCGTGCCAAGACCTCCAGGCCCTCTTCTTCTGCTAAGACCTCGTCCAGGTCAGGGGAGCAGCACAAGTCCTCGTCCCGGCACTCGGCATCTGACGTCCGGTCAGTCTCCTTGCCGCCACCACCCCAACGCAAGACCAAGGAGCTGACCTCCTTAAGCAGGACGTGGGATCTGGCGTCGGCTCGCCCGGCGTCGGTCAGGTCCATAAGCACTCCCGGTGAGCGGCAGCTGTTAGTCTTCCGTCGCGGTTAGGCATTCACCCCAGGGCGCGGCAGAGGACGGCGTCGGATACCGCAGACAGAAGAACCACACCACCGCCTACAGACGTCGTTTAGGAGGCGTTGTCGGAGGAGCAGTCCACTCAGCCAGAAGACCAGGCAGGCGACTCTGGACCCGTTGAGCTCCCACGGGAACCTTCCCCAGAACCAGAGACCCGGCGCCCGGCCCCGACGACAGATCACCAGCGCCCGGCCCGTCGTCAGGCCTCAATTTGGTTGATGTGAAGGAGCTCTTCACTTTCTGGTGGGACACTATCAAAAAGGATGTGGTCACCACGCACCCTCCTCCCTCGTGGCACCACCGATGCCTGCGCCCCCTCCTTCGCCAAAAGGGGCGGCAATAAGCACCTCCCAGGAGCCAGTAGCACCTCCTGGGGCAGATCTACAGAGAGAGAAGGCCTCCGTCTAGATCTTCTTCAGGGTCACCCAGCCCCAAGAGACCCAGAAGACGTCGGTGATGCACGTCGACAGAGGACTCCAGATCTGACATCTCTGAATGCTCCAGGTCTCCTTCACCAATCAGCATCCCTTCTCCGGACCCACGCGACCTCCCTAGGTCTCCTCGGATGACCCCTCGTTCTCTGAGATAATGAGACCCATCCAAGAGAACATGGGATGGGATGCGGAGGAACTCGACCCCAAAAGACTACGCCTTGCCCACTATCTTCGGCAAAGGGATCCCAAGGCTGTGGTAGTACCACCCTTGGTGGACACCTTCGTGGACATCACCAAGGCAGCGTGGAAGCGTCCACATTCGACCACGGCTATGCCTCAGAAGGCTGACTGCCTGTATAAGGCCCCAAGGGAGGACCAGTACCTGGCTAACCATCCTCTGGCTGACTCCCTGGTCATTACAGCCTCTCATGACTGGTCTCAGAAACCACAACATCTGAGCATGCAGCCACCAGACCTGGAGTCCAAGCAACTGGATGTGCTGGGCGGGCGCACTTACACAGCCGCGACTTGTGCCATGAGATCCTTGAACTACTTCACCCACATGGTTCAGTTTCAGAACGTGCTGTGGGAACAGGGACAGGATCTGGCAGAGAAATTGCCAGACGGTGGCCCAAAGGAGGAACTTCTCCAGCTCCTCCGCACGGGTTCAGACATGGGGACCCAAGTGCTCCGAGCCGCGTACGACTCCGCGGACTCTTCGGCCAGAGTGGCAGCCTCAGGCGTATGTCCCCGGAAACACTCATGGCTCCATGTCTCCGGGTTTACCCCGGACATCCAGAAAAACATTTTGGATGCCCCCTTTCATGGCGAAGTTTTGTTTGGTGAAGCATCGGAAAAAGTCATCACCAAATTACAGGAAGCTGGGAAGGCTGTTAGATCTGTCCAGGCCATGTACAGATCTAGACTCAGTTCCTTTCGTAGGAACCAGAGTCGTTTTCGCAGCCGGACTCAGAGGCAACAACCTCATTCCGGTCAGCAACAGACGGGCTCCTTTTCCCGGAAAGCCCAGGACAAAACGTCCTCAGGTAGGGGACAACGTGCTACCAAGTCGGCCCAACCTGCAGGACCCTCTGCTGCCATAGCATGACTCCTTCCCGGCCCCCGCCCCTCCTCAGGATTGACGGGAAACAAAGGTCGGGGGGTCGCATCGCAGACCACCTGCCAGGGTGACGCTCGATCACCACCGAGAGGTGGGTGCTACAGTTGGTCGAAAAAGGCCACTTTATAGAATTCCTAGACAAGGCCCCCACAAGGCCTCCTTTGCTCTCCTGTTACTCGGGTCAGCACGCTCTGCTCATAAAGCAGGAAGTGCTCTGGCTTCTGCAGAAAGAAGCTGTGGAGCATGTTCCAGGGAACCAGATAGGAGCAGGCTATTATTCACACTTCTTCCTGGTTCCAAAGAAGGCAGGGGACCTCCGTCCAATCTTGAACCTCAGCAACCTCAACATATCGGTCGTTTACAAGCGCTTCTGCATGGTGACCCTCCTGGGACTAATCCCCATGCTGAAGAAGGATGCTTTCTTGGCGTCCCTAGACATGCAGGACACCTACCTGCACATCCCCATCGCTCAGGCGCACAGGAGGGTCCTGTGCTTTGAGTTTCTCAGTCGCGACTAGCAGTTCCGAGCATTTCCTTTCGGGCTGTCATCAGCACCAAGGGTATTCACCAAGTGCATGGCAGTCGTGGCTGCGTCTCTGAGGAGACAGGGTCACTACGTGTTCCCGTACCTGGACGACTGGCTTCTCATGGCCTCCTCCAAGGAGGCATTGCTGCTGGCCATTCAGCACACCCAGGCTCTCTTTCAGTCTCTGGGCATCTTAATCAACTCTGAGAAGTCTCTCCTGATACCATCCAGAAACTGCAGTTCTTAGGCGCAGTTCTGGACACAGTCAAGGGAAAGCCTTTCTTCCCAAGACAGGCGGGCCTGCTGATCCTCATAAGGGACATGTCAGCGAAGAAAACCGTCCCGGCCAGGTTGGTCCTTCGCCTGCTCGGACACATGGCTGCGGCCATTCCAACGGTCCCGATGGCAAGGCTGTACATGTGGGTAACTAAGTGGATGTTAAGGGTGCAGTGGGACCAAAGGCAAGACCATCTGCAGCAGCCAGTCAGAATCACGAAGATCATGGTTCGGGACTGGCAATGGTGGCTAGATCTGGGAACCCTCTCAGTGGGGGTTCCCTTAACAGCGCCGTCCCCGGTGTTAACACTCTCCACAGATGCCTCAGGGTTGGGGTGGGGAGCGCACCTGAACGGGGTGAGGTCTCAGGGAACATGGACTGCAGAATCTCATCTCCATATCAACATATTGGAGATGAGGGCAGTCCTTATGCCCTGCAAACCTTCCAGTCGGAGATTCCACCCAGTACTCTCCTGTTACAAACAGACAATACTCGGTGATGTATTACCTCAACAAACAAGGAGGCACACCTCCTACCCTTTGCAGGAGGCCATGAGGTGTGGGAATGGGTACTACGACACGGCGCAAACCTCATTGCAGTTCACATTCCCGGGGTGGACAACATGGTCGCGGACAGCCTGAGTCGTTCCCGGGCCAGAGTCCACGAGTGGGAACTTCTACAGGAGGTGGCAGAGGATCTGTTCCATAGATGGGGTACTCCAGAACTGGATCTATTTGCCTCCCCATCCAACACAAAACTGCCTAATTTTTGTTTGCTAGATCCAGGGCCTGGTGTTTTCTGGTGAGACGCGTTGTCCCTCTCCTGGGCGGGCAGATTCCTCTACGCCTTCCCTCCTTTTCCGTTGATCCAGAGAGTCCTTCTCAAACTTCGTAGGGAGCATGTGACGCTTATTTTGATAGCGCCTTTTTGGCCCAGGCAAATTTGGTTCCCGCTGCTGAATCAGTTGTCCGAGAACCTCCTGCTTACCAATCAGCTCCACCTGTTGTCTCAGGAGGAGGTTCACTAGTCCACCGGACTTATGTTCACTGAACCTGCATGCTTGGCTCCTAGAGACATAGCCATGTTGTGACACGGGGTCTCATAAGAGGTGTTGGATGTACTTTCTGCCACCAGAAAACCGGCAGCACACGCAACATACGCCATGAAATGGCACAGGTTTTGCCTGTGGTCTCAGGCACATGGTTTCTCGCCCTTAGACTGCCCCGAGAAGCTGGTTCTGGAGTACCTGCTTTTCCTCTTTCAATCCAGGTTAGCTTACTCCTCGATCAAAGTCCACCTTTGTGCAATCTCAGCTTATCATACCCCCATAGGCCATCGCATGGTGGCCCAGCTGGATACTACCCGTGCCTTTTTAAGAGGGGTCTTCTACCTTAGGCCGCCCATCAGGGATCCCGTCCCTCCTTGGGATTTACCCTTCGTCCTGGAGCCGCTTACGCTGCCACCCTTTGAACCTGCCGCAGATTGCGAGCTATGTTTTCTGTCGTGGAAAACGTTGTTTTGGTTGCCGTTACTTAGCGAGAAGAATCTCCGATTACATGCTGTCATGTGCGAGAGCCTTGTTGGTAATTTTCATCAGGACAGGGTGTCCTGAGGACAAACCTAAGTTCCTGCCTAAGGTGGTTTCAGCCCTTACTCAGCCAGGACATTGATTTACCAGTGTACTTTCCTAGAATGTCGAGAAGAAGCACTGCTTCACACTCTGGATGTTCACAGGTGTCTCAGATATTATTTGACCAGAACCAAACAGCACCGGTAAGTGGAGCAGCTGTTTGTTTCATTTGCTGAGAGGATGAAAGGGGCCCCAGTTTCGAAACAGACCCTTTCACGCTGGTTCATCCAATGTATTTCTTTTTGCTATGACAAGCACCAGAAACCCTTACCAGGAGTGGTCAAGGGCCATTCGACAAGAGGAGTGGCTACCTCCTTTGCGGCACTGAAGAATGTTTCTACGTCGGCCATATGTGCCGCAGCCACCTGGAGTTCGGTGCACACTTTTATCAGGCATTATAGCCTGGATATCGCCTCGAGGCGAAGAGCGGGTTTCGGCCTTGCTGTTCTTCAGGGCTTCCTGCCCTAGGTTCAGGACGGGTCTGAATCTCTGTATCGCCTCCTCCCGATGGCCTTTCAAGGCGCCATTGCTTGGGAATTGGTCCTAATAGTGTAACCTACTGCAAGAGCTGTACCTCGTGGAAGATAGTATAGTTACGTAAGAACTTACCATAACAGTAGATCTTCGAGAAGAAAAAATTACTCACCTTATTAATGTTGTTTCTTCTAATGGAGTCTTGCTGTATTATGACATATGCAGTGAGTCCCAACCTTCGAACTGCTCCGGAGGTGAAAGAGTTAACTTTCCATGCCAGGCATGGAACTTTGAACTCGAGCTGGTTGAAAGCTCCATCTGTTGTTCTTCAAACTCAAACTGTCAGATCTTCTGGGAAAACTCACTAAGACTCTGTGTGGAAGCTGTAAAGCCACACTAGCCAACTGGCTACTAAATATATGAACACATTTTGGTGCCAAAACAAAGACTCAAGTCAGGAGACCCAAAAATGACAAACTGATCAATCACCCCAAAGGGAGGGTGAAAACAAGGTGGGCATCTACTAAGTGCCAACACTACCTGCCCACCCACATCCCAAAAGTAAAGGTTCTGAGAGGGGCAGGCATGGGAGGTCATAATATAGCAAGACTCCATGAGAAGAAACAACATTACTAAGGTGAGTATTTTTCTTCAAACAACATGAAGTTTTGCTATATTATGACATATCAAACTACAGCAATACCTCCATGGAGGAGGACAGAACCTACTTAGGAAATAGGCTCTGAAGCACAGCTGTGCCAAACCGAGCATCCTCCTAGCCTGGATGTCAGGGTAATGCTTGAGTAAAGTGTGAACTGTTTTCCAGGTAGCTGCTGACATATCTCTAGGATAGGATGTCCCTGGCAGCAGCCAGAGACGCAGCTGTACCTCTGGTAGAGTGAGCTCTCAGGCCTGAGGGAGGAACCTTACCTAGTTTTTCATAGCAAAATTGGGTACAAGAGACAATCTACCTGGCAATGGATCTTTTAATAGCACGTTTCCCTTTGCCAACCTCACCATAAGTGAGGAACAGTTGGAGGGAGTCAAACCTGTGACCCTTGGTACGATCTGTGTAGTAGCTAAGAGATCTTTTGACATCTAAACTGTGCAATCTCCTCTGCCAGAGGAGGTGGTCAGTGAAAGTACACGGGAGGACACAGATTGATTAAGGTGAAATCTGAAACCACCTTAGGCAAGAACTTTCTGTTAGTCCTGAGGACCACCTTATCTCTGTGAAAGGAGATAAAATCAGGCTCCACTGACAATGCTTGTAATTCACTTATGCATCTGGCAAGTGATGGCTACCAAACACAGTTTTCCAAGTCAAGTACTTAAGCTCTGCTGAGACAAGGGCTCAAGGGTTTGCATAAGCTGGGCAATGCAAATATTAAAATCAGCCAGGGACAGGATCCCTGAATGGAGGGTTGATATGAAGCAACCCTTGAAAACCTGGAGAAACAGGATGAGCTGAAAGAACAGGGTTTACCTGCTGATAAGAAAGCAGACACGGCTGCCAGGGTGCACTTTTAGGTAGCTAGTCTCAGCCCTGAGTATTTAAATAGACCATATAATCCAGGACAGTGGACAAGTCAGCAGATTCTGGAAATCGCTTTTAGAGCACCATATGGAAAATCTCTTCCATTTGGAATTATAAGTAGCCTGGTGGAAGGCTTCCTGAAACCTTCAGGATATTCAATACACCTTGGGAGAGGTGTGGGTCAACAAACTCTAACTCTTCAAGAGCCAGGCCTTGAGATTGAGAGATTTGAGTTTGGTGCCAAACTCTCCCTGAGCACAGGTTAACAGGTTGTGATTCCTGGGAAGACACAGGGAAGGTGGACTGCTAAGGACATAAGAGTGAGTACCAGGGCTGTCTGGCCAATCTGGAGCAATCAGAATCATCTTGCAGGGTTGAGATCTGATTCTGACTACACCTTGAACAGGAGAGGAAGGGGAAGGCATAGAGAACTTCCCTCCCAACTGAGAAGGAAGGCATCCAGAGGACTGGGCCCAACACTAGGGGCCTGCAGCAAAAAAGGGAAGTTGGTGATTGTCTGGGGCTACAAAAGGTCTATCTGCGGGGTGCCCCATCTGGCAAATACTACCTCCAGTACTAGGGGATCCAGTGACCATTCATGATGGCCCTGGGAAATCCTGCTGAGAGCATCTGCCAGGACATTGTCCTTGCCTGGGAGATGAACTGCCATAAGGGAGGTTGTCAGAGAGTAAGCCAGAGACCACAACTTCATTGCTTCTGTGCACAAGGCCATAGACCGAGTGCCCCCTTGCTTGTTGATGTACCACATTGTGGTGGTATTGTCTGTTCTGACCTGAATAACTTTGTTCTGAACAGATTTGGAAAAAACTTGAAGTGCTAGAAAAACTGCTCTGAGTTCCAACAGATTGATGTGGAGCAGAGATTCCTGGGGACCACAATCCTGGGTAGTGAGGTTGCCCATTGAGCTCCCACCCCAAGAGGATGCATCTGTAGTAAGGTTAAGGAGTGAGACTGAGGGTGAAGGGACCCCTGTCTCAGATTGCTCTAGTCCTGCCACCACTGAGAAGGCTTGGATCAGGGTTGAGTCACTGGGATCAATTTGGTTAGAGGTCCCTCCTTTGATACCAAAAGGCTCTCAAATGGAACTGGATGTCCCTCATCTGAAATCTGGCTCCTGCACTACTGCTGTAGAAGCAAGCCATGTGTCCCAGGAGCTGAAGAAAATGCCTTGCTGGTCGAGACCTGCAGGGTGAAAGGAGGCCAGAGATCAGGGTCCTTGCTCTTTCCAGAGGAAGGAAGGCTCTGGCTTCTTTTGTGTTCAGTTCCGTACCTATAAGGTGAGAAGCTGGACAGGCTCCAGGACTGACTTTGGAAGACTGAGAGGAAACCTAGAAAGTAAGCAGTTGCTGAGTTACCTGAAGATGTAATCTGACTTGGTCTGGAGACTGGCCTACTATGAGCCAATCGTCAGGTAAGGAAAGATGGCAATTTTGCCTTCTTAAGTGGGCAACTGCTACTGCCAGGCATTTTAGTGAATACCCTTGGGGCAGAGGTGAGGCCGAAGGGCATTGCTCTGAACTGGTAATGGCCTGAGGGCAGTTGAATCTGAGGTACTTTGATGGGAGCTTCTGATGAAAACATGAAAGTAGGCATCCTTGAGGTCCAGGGACACTAGCCAGTCCCTGGCCTTAGAGAGGTAAAATAATTCCCAGTCACCATTTTGAATTTTGGTTTTAAAGGTGCTTGTTTAGGTACCTGAGATCCAGGATGGGCTGCCATTCTCCTGTCTTTTTGGGGTAAGGGTACCTGGAGTACAATCCTTTGCCCTGGTGTGAGATGGAACCCTTTCACAGCTCTGAGAGCCAGGAGGTAGAAACTTCTGCCTCTAGGGCAAGAGCCTCTGATGGATTTGCAGGTGGAAAGGATCTGGCTCATCTTCAGAATTTTTTGAAGCTGAGAACCAGTCCTGGCTACTACTTCCAGGACCCACTTGTCTGATGTTAGAGACTTCCAGTCCTGGACAAAGTAAGTCAGCCCCCCTACCGTAGTGGAGAATCGACCTGGACACCCCATCAGGGTGCCTGCTTGGCAGGGCTTTAGGCTGAGGGTGGAGCAGGTCTGCTTGTGCCCGTCTGCCTCTCCCTCTAAAGAACCCCCTCTGGGCATAAGCTGAAGAGGAGGAGACCTGGGCTTGGTGAAAAGGCCAGCCCCTGCCCCTGGAAGGCTGCCTTTGAGGAGTGGCCTGCCTTTCCTTGGCCTGTGGACTCCTATAGGTGGTCCTATATTCATCCATTTTCTTCATGTAATTCTCTACTCCCCAAACAGAGAGTTACCCACAACAGGAAAATCCATGGCCTTAGTCCGGGTATCCTGTGACAGGCTAGTACATCTGAGCCAAGCCATTCTGCGGAGAGCCACAGATGTAAGCCATGACTCTTGATGACACATCATTAGGAGTCCACTGCAGCATGGAATTGCTGTAGATGCCTCAATACCATCAGCAGCCACCTGCTTCAGCTCCTTGGCAAGCTGGCCAGGGACCTGCTTTGCTAGAGCCAAAACAGTATCCCATCTGGATTTCTGGTATCTAGCAACATAAGCCATATAATTTGCCTGTCTGAGTCCCAAGTATTCTGCCAGGTACTGTTTCTTTGCCATGGCATCAATCCTTTTGGAGTCCTTGTCGGGGGGGGGTGTGAGGCCAAGGGAATATTTGCCTTGTCACAGGCTACAGCCTGCACAACCCCCACATGGCTGCATTGTTGTGTAAGGAACTCCGTATCAGAGCCTGACAATGTATACCTTTTGTCCATTCTTTTATCCACAGGAGGTATAGTGTGAGGAGTTTTTAGAATTTTACTGTCTGTTTCCCAAAGATTTATGCAAAGAATAGACAGTCTCCTAGACTCTAGGATATCCATCATTTCTACATAATCAGGCTCTTCTTGATCATCCACAGCTTCCTCCATAGGGAGCTGAAGGGTTCAACTACTTTTTATAAAACATAAAATGAGAGGGACTCAGAAAACCAGGGGAGACACTCCTGAAGGTCTGTCTGGAGAGATGTCTGGTTCAATGGGCACATCAGACTTTCAAATCACATTCACTCTCCTCATACTCCTCTTACCCCTCCTCCGGTTCACAAAATTCCTCTAAATCATACTCTTGAACCGGTGGAACCGACCGAACGTCACAGCTACCTGATGGTGCGGTTGAAGTCGGGACTCGAACTGCGACTGGACAATTTTAATTGCTTTGGCTATTTCTTCAGCGGTTGGAGAGGGAAGTTTTGGCTCCACAGCAGCTGATTTTCTAGTCCTCTTTGCTGGAACAGACTCCTCAGAGTCGGCTTTCCTTTTGGCCGAGGAAGTCTCACCCTGGTCAGAGGGCACTCCCTCTGGTTCGGTTTCAACCGAACCGGGCTGGCCATCCGGTTCAGCGGACTTTTTGGCCTCCCTTTCCCTAAGCCTACCAACTCTTTTATCCAGGGTAGCTGCAGGAAAACGTTTACAAATCTGGCAGTCTGCATTGAGGTGGTCAAACCCCAGACAATAAACACAGGTGGTGTGGGGGTCAGCCTTGGCAAAGACTTCCCAGATACTGCAGTGTTAAAACCCAGTGGGCCGGTTTTCTTTTGGGTTTCTCAGACATAGTGCCAGCCTAACAAAACGCATGCCCATTGGCAATCCATAAACAAGACTCCCTTATCGGTTCCCAACCGTGTCACGGGTCGTGGAAAAAACCATAATGAAATCCGTTTTTTTTAGAACCAATAAGAACCGGGAACCGCACTTCTGAAAGACAGATAATGTATTTAAAAACAACCTGATCGGTTCAAACCGAACAGATAAAACCGTTTACAAGTTCCACACAGAAAGTAAATGTAAAACCTATCTAGTACTTAAAAATATCACAGACAGAGCTTGAACCGACCGGTTGCGGTTTAAATCCGGTTAAAAAACGGAAAAATTAATACTTTAACCGACAAAATGAACCGAGCAGAAGGAGAAATCTCCGGAGCGACTGTTCAGTGAGGCGGAGTAAAGAATCTGACAGTTTGAGTTTGAAGAACAACAGATAGAGCTTTCAACCGAGCTCGAGCTCACAGTTCCATGCCTGGCATGGAAAGTTAACTCTTTCACCTCCGGAGCAGTTCGAAGGTTGGGACTCACTGCATATGTCATAATATAGCAAGACTTCATGTTGTTTGAACAGCTCTTGCAGCAGGTACTTTCCCGCCCACCGTTCCCCCTTGGAGGAAGTAGATTCCAGCCTACGCTATCTTTAGGATTGGAAATGTCGGTTCTTAGTCTCGGCCATCTGATGGCGGGTCCTCGGTCTCCTTTTCTGATGTCATCCAGCAACTGGAAGTCTCCGGTGGGAGAAAGTACAGTTACGTAAGAACTTACCGTAACAGTAGATCTTCGAGAACAGCTCTTGCAGCAGGTTACACCATTAGAACTGAAGCCGGCCGGCGTCAGGACCCCACGGAAAAATTCTAGCTAGCTATCTTCAGCGGGGACCATACTGTCGGTCCGTCTCCGGCGTCAGGCGTGGTACAAAGGGGTGGTCCGTCAGATTCCCCCAGTTCTCCGCGCGAGACTTCCAGCACAGGCTGACACCGAAATAGGGAGACGTGGATTAGCCATCAGAAGACAGAAAGATATAAATCCCTGCTCAGGAGAAGCCTGAGCCATGCCTCCTCAAGGGGAAGGTGGGCGGGAAGGTACCTGCTGCAAGAGCTGTTCTCGAAGATCTACTGTTATGGTAAGTTCTTACGTAACTGTACTATCTTACTTGAGACACAGCTCTGCATGACAGGTTACACCATTAGGACTGATTCCCAAGCAGTAGCCTGCCAGAAATTCGGGAGGAGGAAAATGAGAAGTACATTCAGGTCCTGAACCTAGAACAGGAGACCCTGTAGCACACGAGGCCGAAACCAGCCCTTAGCCTAGAGCGCTGTCCAGGCTATAATGCCTGATAAGGTATGCACAGAGCTCAATGGCTGCAGCTGAAATAGCAAGGTGGAACATTTCTGAGTGCTGCGAAGGATGTAGCCACACCCCTAAGTAGAATGACCCCGGACCGAGCCGGGAGGAGCACTGTTTATATCATAACAGTAGAAATACACTGGACAAGACAGCGAGACAGATACTGATTGTCCCATCATTCTCTCAGAGAAGGAAGCAGCTGTTCAAAACTACGGGAGGTTTAGTTTCTGTCAAGGTAATACCTCAGAGCTGCGGTGAACATCTAGGTGTGGAGCAAAGCCTCTCCTCTATTTGAATAACTCGGGAAAGTGAGACCGGAAGGTCAATGTCCTGGTTAGAGAGAGTGAAGAGACCACCTTAGGTAAAACTTAGGATTAGTCCTCAGGATACTCTGTCCCGGTGGAAAACTAAATAAGGCTCTTTGCACAGGCGTGAAGCTCAGAAATTCTTCTCGCTGAAGTAACAGCAACTAAAATAACGTTTTCCATGACCGAAGCGTGGCTACTAATCCGTGGCAGGTTCAAAGGAGGGCGTGAGCTGTTCAGGACAAAAGCAGATCCCATGGGGCACAGGGTCCCTAATGGGAGGCCTAAGGTGTAACACTCCCTAAGAAATTCCCGAGGCGTCCAATTGAGCTACTGTACGATGACTCACGGGAGGTGATAGGCAGAAATGGCACAGAGGTGCACCTTAATAGAGGGTAGCTGAGCCTGAATGAAAAAGGAAGGAGGTAATCCAAAACTACTCCACAGGACAACCTAAAGGGAAGATCACGAGCTCGTGACCATAAACAAAAAAGCGGTGCCATTTCATGGCGTCGTCGCATCGTTACCCGGCTTTCTGGCTGCAGAAAGAACCTCTGCAACCTCTTGAGACCCGTGGCCAAGATGGCTATGTCTCTAGGAGCCAAGCATGCAGGTTCAGAGAGCATAGGTCCGGATGGACTAATGAACCTTTCTCCTGAGACAGGAGGTGGGAGCTGAGCGGCAACAGGAGCGGGGGTTCCCGAGATAGTTGCACCAACAAAGGGAACCAGATCTGTCTGGGCCAGAACGGGGCCACCAGGATCATGAGTGCGTGCTCCCTGCGCAGTTTGAGAAGAACTCTCTGGATCAGCGGGAAGGGAGGAAAGCGAGAGGAATCTGTTAGCCCAGGAGAGGGATAGCAGCGTCTTGCCAGAAAACACCAGGCCCTGGATCTAGCGAGCAAAAATTGGGCAGTTTTGCGTTGGATGGGGATGCGAACAAGTCTAGTTCTGGAATTCTCAGCGAAGAAACAGATCCTCTGCTACCTCTTGAAGAAGTTCCACTCGTGGACTCTGGCCTGGGATGAACTCAGGCTGTCTGCAGTTGTGTTGTCCACCCGGGAACATGCACAGTGATCAGATTTGCGCGTGTCCGATTGCCAATCCCACCCTCATGGCCTCCCTGCAAAGGGGTAGATGTCACGCTTCCTTGTTTGTTGAGGTAATACATCACGCCGTGTTGTCTGTCTGAAGCAGGAGAGTACACGGTGGGATTACATACTGAAAGGCCTGCAGGGCATGAGAGACCACCCTCATCTCTAGGACATTGATATGGAGATGAGCTGTGAGGTCCCGTGCCTGGGACTTTACCCCATTCAGGTGTGCCCCCACCCAAGACCTGAGGCGTCCGTGGTGAGGGTTACCTCCGGGGACAAGCGCTACAAGCGGGATGCCCTTGGAAGCGACCGAGGACTAGCCACCACTGCCAGTCTCGGATGACTGATTCGTGATCCTGACGGATGCTGCAAGTGGTCTTGCCTTTGGTCCCATTGTACCTTGAGCATCCACTGGGTTACCCGCATGTGGAGCCTTGCGAAAGGGACAGTAGGAATGGCCGCAGCCATGTGTCCGAGCAAGTGAAGGACCGACCTGGCAGGTCCGATCTTGTTCGATGACAAATCCCTTATGAGGGATCTGATGTGCTCCGCTCTGTCGTCCGGAAGAAAAGCTCTTCCCTGAACAGTGTCCCTTTTAATGGTGTCCCACCAGTAAGTGAAGAGATCCTTCACTTCCGCTATAGAAAGTCCCGACGACAGCCCAGGCGCCGGTGGGCGGTCGTCGGGTCCCGGTGTCGGCTCCACAGGGGCCTCGGGTAAGGGCGAGGGGCACTGTGAGTTTCGGCGAGGCCGAGGTCGCCCGTCTGGTCCTCGGGCTGCGTTAAGTCCTCCTCAGTCAACGTCTCCTGACCGGCGTCGGTCGGGCGTGGAGCCCCTCTTCTCAGGCGGAGCGGGCGCAGTCCCCAAATGGTGTCTGCTGGGATGGTTTGGCGCGATGGCTCCAGGGAGGGAATGGCGTAGGGCCGGCGATGGTCGGGCGGCGTCAGGTCCACAGATCTCTTCAACGGTGTGAGCTCCAAAGTTTTGCGAGGCAGCACAGAAGGCGACCGGACGTCGGGAGCCAAAGGCGGGGAACCCGACTTATGATGATGGTGGTGGCGCTCCCGGACTTCGCCAAGGCCTTGGAAGAGGAGGACAGACGGCGGCCTGGCGGACTTGGCCTGAGAAGAAGAAAACTTTCTTACAAGGCCGGGAGGCTGAGGCTGGCCCTGGAAGGAAGCGGTGGACCGAGAGCACGGGCTGCGGGACTCCAAGCCCTGGGCGGGGACCTGGAAGGGCCTTCTCCCTTCTTTTCTCTGCGTGCTTGTGGGATTTGGACGAAGATTCCCCCTTGGAGGACATGGTCTTCAGTTTTTCCTCCAACAAAAAAGCCTGGAGGGCCTTCTGACGTCGGATCCTTGTTCGGCTGTTAAAGCCCTGGCAGAAAGAACAGGCCCTGGTATCGTGGTCTGGGCCCAGGCACCTAACACAGGCCGTGTGGGGGTCCTTGAAGGGGATCTGTTTCCATAAGCACACTTGGAGGGATGACGGAGGTCGAGAGAACATCAGCAACAATCTTGCTTGAAGAAAAAGAATTTCCCAGAAGAAGCTCTGAACCACCGTCATAGGCCTAGACTGGAACCAAGGGTCGAGACATGCAAGCCTATCGCGGAAATAACTGGGGAATCTGGGCGGACCGCCCCTTTGTACCACGCCCGGACGCCGGAGGCGGACCGACGCTGGGGCGGTCCCGCTGAAGATAGCTAGCTAGAATTTTCCGTGGTCCTGACGCCTGCCGGCTTCAGTTCTAATGGTGTAACCTGCTGCAAGAGCTGTGTCTCGAAGTAAGATCTGGGGATTCTGGCAGGACCGCCTCCTTATGTACTACGCCTGATGTCGAGCGGGACCCGGCGGCCGGAGGCGGTCCCCGCTGAAGACTGCTAGCTAGAAAATTTTCCATGGGGTCCTGACGCCTGCCGGCTTCAGTCCTAATGGTGTAACCTGCTGCAAGAGCTGTTCTCGAAGATCTTCTGTTACGGTAAGTTCTTACGTAACTGTACTTTCTTATCGCAAGTGAGGCCGACTTATCCGCTAAAGAATTCATTGAGTCTGATATCGCTTTTATCGATTGGCCTAACTCCCCCATTACATTCAGCATGTCCTTTCACAAAGCGCTGACTGCCTCCATTACTCCTACATTCCTGTCACTAGGATCTTGACCGGGGGGGGGGTGAGGAGGGGTATTGTTTCTGTAACTTCCCTGAATCCTCCGAAGTCATTACTCCCTCCTCATTCTCATGTTGTACTTGGCCCACTGTCTGAGAGTGAGGACAGGTTTCTTGTAAATCTCCCATCCCCTGTGAATCCACCTCAACTGAAACAACATTTAAGTTCTGACCACCTTCCACCTGCAAAATTTTCTCACCCTCTTTTTCCGATTGTCCTTTTATACTCTGGATTTCTTCAGTGGGTTCCCTTTCCCTAATCTCTGTAGCTGAACTTATTCTAGCTTTACAAAACTATGTAATTTTATCACTTTCTTTAACATTCATATTCCTGAGATGTCTGGGAGGGGGTTCTGGAATTGGTGACCACAACGGTTCGCTTACCCAACCTTCCCATTGTAACTCCATGTTTATTTGAAACTGCTTATCAGGGTCTTCTTTTTCAGCGTTCCTCTTACCTTTCTCACCCTTTTCCCCTTTTTTGTAGTGCCGCATTATTTCTTTAAGACTCCTTATTGATTTCGACATGCCATGTAGCTAGCTTCTTCGGTCCCGCTCCTTTTCTCTGTCTTGCTTTTTGTTCTGTATCGTGGTTTTCCGTTTTCAGATTTCACACAAACAGAAACAGGCCACAAACAAGAAGAGAAAAAATGGCCATTGTAGCATTCTGTTAACTATATGCTACCGAACAAAAATCGAGGAATGGCGACCGAAAATAAAAGCTGGTTTGATCGCACGGTTGGTCAGATATCGTCAAACCCATAACCAGCAGTAAATTCTCTGGCTTGCAAAACGATACTTAATTACTGGCTCTACTTTCATATTAGCCCGTCTTTTGCTCCGACCGCATCCACCTCGGCCTCTTGCTCAACTCCTCACTGTCAGAGCTAACGTCATCTCCCACCACCCCATTAAAGTGTACCTGTCGCTAAGACATTTTTAAAAGGGATCCTCCATCTAAAACCCTCCATCCGCAATCCTACCCCACCTTGGAACTTGAACTTAGCGTTAGAGAAGCTTTCACTTCTTTTATCTGAACCAGCGATGAGCTGTGATGCGTGCTTCCTCTCTTGGAAGGTATTATTTTTGGTTGCCATTATTTCTGCTCATAGAATTTCCGAGCTTCGGGCCCTGATGCATTGGCAGCCTCATTTGATTTTTCATAAGGATCAGGTGGTCCTGCATACAAATCCTAAGTTTCTTTCCAAGGTGGTTTCTGAGTTCACCTTAAACCAGACAGTCGAAGTCCCAGTTTACCATCCTGTTCACTCAAATAAGGGTAAGGCTCTCCTTCACACACTGGACAGGCATAGAATATTGTGGTGCTATGTTCACCAAACCAAAGAATCCAGAAAGTCTGATCAGCTTTTTGTCTCCTTTGCCCCTCCAATCCTTGGGGTCAGCAGTATCTAAGCAGTGTCTATCTAAGTGGCTCGCTAACTGCATCTGCTTCTGTTATCAGAAGTACAACAAACCTCTTCCGGGGGAAGTCAGAGGTCACTCTACCAGAGGCATGGCTACCTCTACAGCGTTCCTAAGGAATGTTTCTGCAGCAGAAATCTGTACGGCAGCAACCTGGAGTTCGGTCCACACCTTCACCAAGAATTACAGTCTGGACGTTGCAAGTAGGCACAGGGCCAGGTTTGGTCTCGCCGTTCTGCAGGGCCTGTTGTCCTAGGACGGTCCTGTTCTGTTCTTTCCTTTCCATTGCTCCTTCTTCCATGACTCTGTTGGTCTCTCTGAGAGTGACTGCTTGGGATTCAGTCCTATAAGTGATGACCTACTGCAGGAACCCTCGCGAAGTAAAATATTATAGTTACATAAGAGTTTACCATAACAGTAGATCTTCAAGAGAGGTTCCTGCAGTAGGTCAACTTTTCCCTCCTTCCTTCCCCAGTTTTTGCATTTCTTTCAGCCTATTCTGATCTGGGCTCCAGGATTTCATCCTTTCTCCTGTCTAATCCTCCTTGGATCTCTGGCAAAAGAACTGGAAGGTGGGCGTGAGGACCGTCCACTAGGGTCACTCTGATGTCCGTCACGTGACATTGAGTGGGCAGTCCCCCGCCAGGCATTGCTAAAAAAGTTTGTTGTGTGGTCCTGAAGCCAGGGGGTGCAGTCCTATATGTGATGACCTACTGCAGGAACCTCTTTTGAAGATCTACTGTTACAGTAAGTTCTTACGTGGCTGTACTTTTTCCCTAGTCCACAGAAACCACTCTCCTCTGATTTCACTATTCTTGACAACAACGGCAACTCAGTTGAAAGACTCAGAGAATTTAAATACCTTGGATTGCTACTAGACAGCCACTTCAACTTTGACTCTCATGTAAATCAACTAATTAAAAAAATATACTGGGGGGCATTGTTGAGCCTGGACGTCTGGAACCACAGCTCCTCACAGAGACAATATAATTAAAAATACCTTTTTTGATGCATTGGCAGAAAATAAAGACTTTCTTTGGCTATCGGAACATACAGAGAATGGAGATGGCCAATCCAAAAAAAGATAAATGGTCCCAAGGCGGAGCAAAAGGCAAAAGTGCTGCAGGACCCCCAGCCACAAGGTCCACTCTAGGCCATAATGTTCTGGAAGATACCACTGATGGAGAAGAAACATTACGTTCCTTGGGTATCAAACTAAATCGCCTGATCTATATAGTGTCCAGACTTTCAGAAAAATTTGACTTTGTTGAATAGAGTCAATACCATCGAGTCGGGAGTCACAGTGATTAAAACGGGGGTCTCAGAGTCCCGTAATAGTTCGGAGGCAGCCTACAGTACTACATCATCTCTGGTCAAGGAGAATATTCACCTCAGGTCCAGGCTTGAAACCTTGGTGAACCAGGCCATAGCTGCAAATCTCTGCATCTTGGGCATGCCTGAAAGGAGTGAGGGGGATCATCTTATTCTGCTTTTACTGGACTGGTTAAAGCAACAGTTGGGACAGGCATTTGTGGATAAGGACATTCACATCCAAAAAGTCTACCGGGTAACTTCGAGAGGTCGCCAAGTTAACCCAGACACCCCTAGAGCCATAACTACAGTCCTGGATGTCGTTGGTCCTAGAGATTTCATTCTTGCTTTTGCAAGACAGAAAAAATCATTGCTTTACGATGGCTCCCAGGTTCATCTTTATCCGGATTTGAGCTATGCCACCTGGCAAAAAAAGAAGAGATTCAATGGAGTTAGAGCCATCTTATGTGAGGCAAAGGTACCACACAACATGTTTTTGCCAGCGCGACTTAGGATACTATATGAAGGCATGGTCTATTTCTGTTCTGACCCACGTAACTCCCTAAAGTGGGCACAGCGACACGTTCCTCCATCGAGACGCAGAGTCACTTCTGATCGGTCAGATCAGGATGAAGCCAAGGACAAAGAGACCTGAAGTATTTATTGAAGGGACATGTATCCAATTGATTTTCGGCTAAATTGACGCTGCAGAAATTAATCGTTGGACATTCCGTTGCTTCTTCTCCCACCTTAATAATCCATTTTGTTCATCTCACTATTGGAGTACGTTCTGCTCCCTATTGTTATGTTAATTTTGTAACTGATACTCTGTCTCACTACTGGAGTATGTCTACTCCTGATTGTAATGTTGTCAGTGTATCTCTCCTATGTAATTACCCTGTGATTCTTCCGGGTCACCTGAAAAATGTTAACTTTGTAACTGACACTCTGTCTCACTATTGGAGTATGTCTGCTCCTGATTGTAATGTTATCAATGTATCTCTCCTATGTAATTACCCTGTGATGCTCCCGGGTCACCTGAAAAATGTTAACTTTGTAACTGATATTCTGTCTCACTATTGGAGCATGTCTGCTCCTGATTGTTTTTTTTTGTTTTTTTTATACTTTATTTTACTTTTCAAACATACAGTTTGAAAAACAGTTTCGAGCATAAAGTAATACATTATTACAACACATGAGGGCGCCATTCCTCTTAATAATCACTCATAGTCTGTTCGAAACTTACAGATACCTCCATGAGGGGAAAAAAGGAATAAAAACATTAGCTATAATTTTTTGGAAACAAAGTTAGCTGTGTAATTCAAGCCCAAGAGCTGCATGGTACATTAAACATTAAGTCCATGTTATATTGTCCACAGTCTCCATATCCCTACCAGAGGGAAAGGATAACCATGCTTTATCAGCTTTAAGCACATACTGTGCATATTAACAATATGAGAAAACTATCCTATATAGGTGAGTTGGAAACACAAACAGAATTATTGACACTTAAATGCCGTGTCTACATTTTCAGGAAAAATAAACTGCTTTTTCCTTTATTAAGTATAGCTATTACATTAACAAAAGCCTTTCTTACTTTAAGTATTTCAAGGTGTAGAATCTTTAAATGTTAGGTATATAATGGAAAATAAATAGTTTTATAAACCGATTAGGTTTTAAACCAAGACTTATTTTAGAAATTTAAGCCTCCTCTACACCTTTGTTTCGAAAGTCAATTCACTCACCACTCAGACTAATTGAAAGAGCATTATTTATAGAGACCAGAAAAGAAAAGGGAGACAAAACACAACAAAAAGGAAAAAGTTCAGGTATCCTCATCTTCGGACAAGCAGGCTCCCAATCTATCCTCTGGCCGTCTCTGGAGATGGTGCTGCGACCATTTCATCGCCTCTGCAGGATCATTGAATAGGTATATCTTCCCTTATGTGCAATTCTGGGGGCGTGCCGGAAAGATCATGCCATGTTGCTAGAAGCCTACAGCCATACGCCTTTACACCGTCTAAAGTGTTTTCTTTTTTGTCGAGTGGCAAAGCTAATATCTGGAAAAAGCTGTACCCGTTGGCCGTCATACAGAAGTGCATCTCTTTTACGTCTAGCTATTGCCAAGAGATAGTCTCTAGTGCCAACTTCATCGGTGATGACCACGATTGTCTGAGGCATTTCTGGATTATATATTCTGCCTCGAGGCGTCACTCTATATGCCTTCTGGAGAGCCTGCACTCTGGAAGCTGCTTCTTTCCCTAGTTGCTGCATGAACCATTCCTTCATAAATAGTAAAAGGTGGTCCCCTTCGCTGCCTTCAGGCATTCCCAGAACTCTGATATTAGGGGCTCTAATCTGATTCTCCAAGGTTTCTAGGCAATTTTTCCAATGAGAGCTCTCCTTTATAAGAGCATTCGAGGCTCCCAGAGCTGCATCTGCATGTTTAGAGGTGTCAGCTGTGACTATCTGCATATGCTCTAAATTGGTCTCCGGTGTCACCACTCTGCTGGTAAGGCCACTGAATTTATCTGTTAAGGTGGACACTAATGCAATCAATCGGGAAAGCTTGAAGCCAATAGTTTGAAGTGTTTCTTCACCCGATGCTTCTGGTAAATCTTCCGATCGGGCCTGTGTTGACCGCGTGGCCAGGGTCGCAGAGGAAACCTTTGATTTTGAACCTGTTCCCTGGGATTGATCTTTACGCGGATTCCCCATTTTGGGATCGAAGGTCTCCGACACAAAATTAAGTTGTTTTTAGCCTTTTCCAGTAGCGTAAAATACTCTTAAGAAGTGAAGGTATTCTTCTTGGTTACAGAGCTTTCTCTTATTCAGCCATCTCGCTCGGGCTTCACAGCGTCCCCCCTGCTCCTGATTGTAATGTTGTCAATGTAGCTCTCCTACGTAATTACCCTGTGATGCTCCCGGGTCACCTGAAAAATGTTAACTTTGTAACTGATGCTCTGTCTCACTATTGGAGTATGTCTGCTCCTGATTGTAATGTTGTCAATGTATCTCTCCAATGTAATTACCCTGTGATTCTCCTGGGTCGCACCTGAAAATAGGCACTTGCTGTCTAGTGTGCTTACCAGGTTACCCAAAGCAAATAAATAAATAAATAATGAGGGGATTTTGCTGCATAATATAATCATGTATTGTATGGGGATCGAATGGGCCAGGAATGTTTAATGAAGAAATGCTTAAAGGGACACTGTCAACCTGTTTTCCATCATATTATTTCTAATTAAAACCTACATTTTATGATTGCTTCCCTTCTCTAAAATTCATTGATGTTACTGTGTGTTTTGTCTATCTCCATGTTTAGCAGAACTGAAATGCATGCTACTGTATATTTATAAACAACCTTGTTTTGTTTACAGTCCTGGACCTGTTCTTACTGCATAACTTCCTGAGCATTAGAAACACCTCTAGATAGTGCAGTCACTCATGGTGCAACACCCTCCTAAACTCCAACTGCATCATGAGTGGCTAGACTGTGTTGTGGGTGTTCCCAAGTCCTGGAAAGATGCAGTTGGAGGTGATCAAGGAATGTAAACAAACCTGTTTTTGTGTGGTAACACCAGTACATCAACTTGCTCAATAGTTTAACCCCCCAAAAGAAAAAATTACTCACCTTAGTAATGTTGTTTCTTCTAATGGAGTCTTGCTGTATTATGACAATTGCAGTTTGTCCCAGCCTTAGAACTGCTCCGGAGGTGAAAGAGTTAACTTCCATGCCATGCATGGAACTTAGAGCGTGAGCTCGGTTAGAAAAGCTCTGTCTGGATAATTTCAAACTGAAACTGTCAGATCTTTATGAGCAAAACTCACTAGGGTTCTGTGTGGAAGCTGTAACCTACACTAGCCAACTGGCTACTTAAGTATTAACATTTTCCTGGTCCCAACACCAAGACTCAAGCAGTGGGGACCAGAAAATAAGATAAGATAAAATAAAACACAACACCCAAACACCCCAAAAAGAAGGGTGGAAAACACAAGATGGGCATCAATAAGTGCCAACACTGGACTGCCCACCCCACCCCATCCCTAAAGTAGAAGTTCTGAGAGGGGCAGGCTGGGGAGGTCATAATATAGCAAGACTCCATTAGAAGAAACAACATTACTAAGGTGAGTAATTTTTCTTCAAACAACATAAGTATTGCTATATTATGACAATTGCAGACTACACAGCAGTACCTCCATGGAGGAGGGACAGAACCTACTTAGGAAATAGGCTGTGAGCACACCTGTGTTAAATCGAGCATCCCTCCTGGCCTGAATGTCCAAGGAGTAATGCTTAGTGAAAGTATGTACTGTTTTCCAAGTAGCTGCTTGACATATCTCTAAGATAGGGATGTCCTGGCCGCAGCTAGGGATGCAGCTGTACCTCTGGTAGAGTGAGCCCTCAGGCCTGAAGGGGAACCTTACCCAGTTTTGATAGCAAAATTGGATACAAGACAATCCACCTGGCAGTGGATCTCTTAGTGGCAGGTTTCCTTTCCCAACCTCACCATAAGTGAGAAAGAGTTGGAGGAGTCAAACCCAGACCCTTGGTACTTCTATGTAGTAACTAAGGCCCTTAACATCTGTTGTGCAGCCCTCCTCACCAGAGGAGGAATGGTCAGTGAAGAACACTGAAGAGAAATAGATTGATTAAGGTGGAAATCTGAAACCACCTTAGGCAAAACTTCCTGTTAGTCCTGAGGACTACCTTATCCCTGTGAAAAGGAAATAAATCAGTCTCCACTGACAAAGCTTATGACTCACTTATGCGCCTGGCAGAAGTGATGGCTACTAGAAACACAGTTTTCCAAGTCAGTACTTAAGCTCTGCCGAAGACAGAGGTTCAAAGGGGTTGCATCAGCTGAGCAATGCAAACATTAAGATCCCAGGCAGGGGCAGGGTCCCTGAATGGTGGATTGGTATGAAGCAATCCCCTGAAAAACTTGGAAAATACAGGGTGAGCAGAGAGAGAAGAGGGCTTCCCTGCTGAAATAAAAGCAGAGACAGCTGCCAAATGCACTTCCAGGTTAGCTGGTCTCAGTCCCAAAGATTTAAGATGGACCATATAGTCCAAAACAGTGGGTAAATCAGCAGATTCCGGGGAAATATGCTTCCCAGAGCACCATATGGAAAACCTTTTCGATTTAGAGTTATAAGTAGCCCTAGTGGAAGGCTTCCTAGAAGCTTTCAAAATTTCGAGAACACCTTGAGAAAGGTGTAGGTCAGCAAACTCTAACTTCTCAAGAGCCAAGACCTTGAGGTTGAAGGATTTGAGATTCGGATACCAAACTCTCCCCTGGGCACAGGTTAACAAATTGTGGTTCCTGGGGAGACACAGGGGAAGATGGACTGCTAAGGACAGACGGAGTGGGTACCAGGGCTGTCTGGCCCAATCTGGAGCAATCAGAATCATCTTGCAGGGCCGAGATCTGATTTTGACTAGCACCTTGAACAGGAGAGGGAAGGGGGGAGGAAGGCATAGAGAAACTTCCCTTCCCAATCGAGGAGGAAGGCATCCAGGGGGGCTGAGCCCAACACTGGAGGCCTGCAGCAAAAAAGTGGAAGTTGATGATTGTCTGGGGCTGCAAAAAGATCTATCTGAGGGGTGCCCCACCTGGCAAAAACTATCCCCAGTACTCAAGGATCCAGTGACCATTCGTGATGGCCCTGGGAAATCCTGCTGAGAGCATCTGCCAGGACATTGTCCTTGCTTGGGAGGTGAACTGCTAGAGGGAGGTGTTCAGAATAAGCCAGAGACCACAACTTCATTGCCTCGTGCACAAGGTCAAGACCGAGTGCCCCTTGTTTGTTGATGTACCACATTGTAGTGGTGTTGTCTGTTCTGACCTGTACCACTTTGTTCTGAACAGATGCAGAAAAACCTGAAGTGCTAGAAAAACAGCTCTGAGTTCCAATAGATTGATGGAGCAGAGATTCTGAGGGACCACAATCCCTGGGTGGAGAGGTTGCCATGTGAGCTCCCCATCCCAAAAGGGACGATCTGTAGTAAGGTCAAGGAGTGAGATAGAGGGATGAAAGGAACCCTTGTCTCAGATTGCTCTGATCCTGCCACCACTGAAGGGCCAGGATCAGGGTTCGAGTTACTGGGATCAACTTGGATAGGGGATCTCTTCTTTGAGACCAAAAGGCTCTCAAATGGAACTGAATGTCCCTCATCTGAAATCTTGCTCCTTGCACTACGGCTGTGGAAGCAGCCATGTGTCCTAGGAGCTATAGAAAATGCCTTGCTGGTCGAGAGACCTACAGGGTGAAGGAGGAGGCCAGGGTCACCAGGGTCCTTACCCTTTCTAGGGGAAGGAAGGCTCTGGCCTGCTTTGTGTCCAGTTCTGCTCCTATGAAGGTGAGTACCTGGACAGGTTCTAAAACTGACTTTGGAAGATTGAGAAGAAAGCCTAGAGAGGTAAGCAGCTGCTGGGTAACCTGCAGGTGTGATCTGACCTGGTCTGGAGACTGACCCACAATGAGCCAGTCATCTAGGTAGGGAAAGATGGCAATCTTTTGCCTTCTTAAATGAGCAACTGCTACTGCCAGGCAGTTTGTGAATACCCTTGGGGCATTGCTCTGAACTGATAATGGCCTGAGGGCAGTTCGAATCTGAGGTACTTTCGGTGGGAGCTTCTGATAAGAACATGGAAGTAGGCATCCTTGAGGTCCAGGGAAGCTAGCCAGTCCCCTGGCCTTAGGGAGGGTAAAATCATTCCCAGAGTCACCATTTTGAATTTTGGTTTTAAAAGGTGCTTGTTCAGATATCTTAGGTCCAGGATGGGCCGCCATTCTCCTGTCTTTTTTGGGGTAAGGAAGTACCTGGAGTACAGTCCCTTGCCCTGGTGTAGGGGAGAAACCCTTTCTACAGCTCTGAGAGCCAGGAGGGTTGAGACTTCTGTTTCCAAAGCAAGAGTCTCTAGAGGATTTGCAGGTGGAAAAGTTCTGATTCTCATCTTTGGAAATGTTTTGAAGCTGAGAACCAGACCCTGGCTTACTACTTCCAGGACCCACTTGTCTGAAGTTAAAGACTCCCAGTCCTGGACGAAGTAAGCCAGCCTGCCCCCTATAAGTAATGGAGAATCGGCCCTGGGCATCCCATCAGGGTGCCTGTTTGGCAGGGGCTTTAGGCTGAGGGGTGGGAGCAGGCCTGCTCATACCCCGTCTGCCTCTCCCTCTGAAGAATCCCCTCTGAACGTAAGCTGAAGAGGAGGCCTGGGTTTGGTAAAAGGTCTGTGAAAAGGCCTGCCTCTACCCCTGGGGGCTGCCTCTGAGGAGTGGCTTGCTGTTCCTTGGCTTGTGCACCCTATAAGTGGTTCTATATTCATCCATTTTCTTCATATAATTCTCTGTCTGCTCCTAAACAGAGAATTTCCCACCTAGGAAAATCCATGGCCTTAGCCTGGGTATCCTGTGACAGACTAGTACACCTGAGCCAAGCCAATCTACGAAAAGCCACAGATGTAGCCATGACTCTAGAGGATACATCATTAGAATCCACTGCAGCATGGAATTGCACCTTAGATGCCTCAATACCATCAGCAGCCACCTGTTCCAGCTCCTTGGCAAGCTGGCCAGGGCCTGTTTAGCTAAGGCCATGACAGTATCCCATCTAGATTTCTGGTATCTTGCAACATAGGCCATATAATTTGCCTGTCTGAGTCCCAAGGATGCTGCCATGTATTGTTTTTAGCCATGGCATCAATCTTCCTGAGTCCTTGTCAGGATGATGTGAAGCCAGGGGAATATTAGCCTTATCACAGGCTGCAGCCTGAACTACCCCAACATGGCTGCATTGCTGCGAAAGAAATTCTGTATCAGGACCTGACAAGGTGTACCTCCTGTCCATCTTTTTATCCACAGGAGGCACAGAATTAGAGCTTTTAAAATTTTATTGTTTGTTTCCTGAAGGATTTATGTAAAGGAATAGACAATCTCCTGGACTCTGGGATATCCATCATCTCCACAAAGTCAGGCTCCTCTTGCTCATCCACAGCTTCCTCCAAAGGGAGCTGGAGGGTTTCAGCAACTTTTTTATAAAACAGAAAATGAGAAGGGGACTCAGAAAGCTTAGGGGGAGACTCTCCTAAAGGTCTGTCTGGGGAGATGTCCGGTTCAATGGGCACATCCAGACTTTCAAAATCACATTCACACTGTTCATAATCATCCTCCCCCTCCTTTGGTTCATAAACTCTATATCATATTCTTGAACCGGTGGAACCGGCGAACCGACTTTTGCCAGATAGTGGCGGTTCGGACGGAACCGGGGAAAGCGACTGGATAATTTGGATCGCTTTGACTATCTCTGCAGCAGTTGGAGAAGGAATTTTGGACTCCACACCTGCTGATTTCCTAGTTCTCTTTGCTGGAACTGGCTCCTCTGAGTCAGCTTTTCGTTTGCCCGAGGAAGTCTCGCCCTGGTCAGAGGGCACTCCCTCCGGTTCGGTTGGCACCGAACCGGGCTGGCCATCCGGGTCAGCGGACTTTTTGGCCTCTCTCCTGAGCCTACCAACTCTCTTATCTAGGGTAGCTGCAGGGAAATTCTTGCAAATCTGGCAGTCTGCATTGAGGTGGTCAAACCCCAGACAATGAACACATGTGGTGTGTGAGTCAGCCTTGGCAAAGGCTTCCCCACAGACACTACAGTGTTGAAACCCAGTGGGCCCGGTTTTTCTTTTGGGTTTCTCAGACATAATGCCAGCCTAACCAAAAACTTGCCCTTTTCCGGCAAATGCCAGGCAAGACACCCTTATCGGTTCCCAACTGTGTCACAGGTCGTGGAAAAAACCGTAATGAAATCCCTTTTTTTTAGAACCGATAAGAACCGGGAACTGCACTCTAAATCGCTTTAAATGAATTTAGAAAAAAGTTTTAAAACAACCTGATCAGTTCAAACCGAACCGATAAACATTTACAAGTTCTACACAGAAATAAACCTGTCTATTACTTACAATATCACAGACAGAGCTTGAACCGATCAGTTTGCGGTTAAAATAATTATAATCGCGGTTGAATTTAACCGAGAAAAACACTTTTAAACCGAGAAATGAACCGAGCAGTAGGAGGAATCTCTGGAGTGACTGTTCAGTGAGGCGGAGTAAAGAATCTGACAATTTCAGTTTGAAATTATCCAGACAGAGCTTTTCTAACCGAGCTCGCGCTCTGTTAACTCGTTCACCTCCGGAGCAGTTCTAAGGCTGGGACAAACTGCAATTGTCATAATATAGCAAGACTTCATGTTGTTTGAAATAAATAAAATGAAATGTGTGGCTGTCTGTTTTTCAGTTTTTTTAAAGAAAACAATGAGAATCAAACTACCAACTACATCTGCGGTCTTTACAGAATGTTGGCAATCATAACTTTTTTTTTTTTTTTTTACACTAGGGACACTTTGAGACCTAAGGGGGTTGATAGTGTCCCTTTAATATACCTGTCTTGATTCATGATAGTGTCACTTTAATATACCTGTCCTGATTCATGTGCGGTTAAAATATTTTAAATATTATTTATATCGTTTTTTTCTGTGTTTTCTCCCTTCCCAGGGCCACAGTGTACATGTGTGAATGCGTGTGGAGCCGCATGCTCACGCCAGGATCCGGTGATCCCTTCCACCCCACCCTGGACTTGTGTCGCCACTCCTGCCACCTATGCATCCTACCAAACCTTCACTCAGTGAGAGTGGGACTACAGAAGAGCGGGCATAACCCCTTGGAGGGGAGAGTCACAAGTTGTGGCTCAGTCCCCCTCCAAACCTCCCCCAAAGCTTGCTCACTGGCGACCTGAGGTTGTTCCCAAACCCATCTCACTGGCGTGTTGCAAGATGTGGCATCCAGCACCTCAACCCTCTGCACCACCAGGCCAGCTAGTTAAAATTTTTTTTATAATTTTATTGCTGGGATCTGAGGGGTAAGTTTCTATAGCTTTCATATAATCCCCCTACAGTCATTTTAGCCTGTAGCATGTTGCACACTGCCATACTGGCAGATATCAAAATATTAGAGGGCAGTTCTTTAGACATTGATTTCAGCTATTACCAGTAAGGTACCTTAACTTGCATTATGCATGACTTTTTTCTCATTTCCCTCAGGAGGGGGGGGTGTTCGTATTCCATCTGGATTTCTATAACGGTTTAATATATCATGCAGTCCGTGGGCTTATGTAACATGGCATTAATAAAACAACGTCAAGAAACAGAACTAATTGGTGGAAAGACATCACATGGTCAGTTTTCAACCATGCATTAATTCCCTAGATATGCATGGTTATGTAATATTAACACTGCCCACAACACAGAGGAAAATATAGAAACAATGTTCTACCCCATCCATCCACCCAGTGGACACAGTAGGTCTCGCAACATTGTTATTGATAAAAAAGTCATAATGATTGCCATGTTAGGAAGTCTAATAATCTGTCTCTGTGTATTTCTGTATCTGATTGAGAGAGGGCAAATATCTTGAAATGTTTAAAAACAATGGAGTTTTTCAGAATCAGGCACCCAACGGAACTGGGGAAAAGTGTCAGGTGTAGCCACTAGCGATGTTTTCGTCTGTACTGCAGCCTGAAGCAATGTTACGAAGCAGTAGCATGTTGCATAAACAATCTGTCTAGTTCCACTGCTTGCCTGACATTTCACTGCACACATGCAGAGTTGAAATTTGGTACTAGTGTTTTTCCCAAAACTGCTAAGCGGACTATAAAGTTGTCTAAATAAAAAAGTGATAGAAAATGTACACGTGTACTGTTTGGTGCTATGCAAAGTAGAGCAGAACGACCACAATTCACCATGTTTAGCAAGGAAGTTGAAGAGTATTAATGTGAGACAGCAACGGAGCGAAAAACAGTGAAATTGTTCACAACAAGTAGGGATTTTCTTAGTGTTATCTATCTTTTCTTAGTTATTGCAACACATGTACGTGAAGAGCATTGTTATAAAGTTGTGACACACAACATAAATGTATATGAAGTGTAGAACATGCATGGAGACGTTTGCAGATAGAGAAAGCATTTCAGAGGTACAGATCTCAGCAATGTTTTGTAAAAGACAATCATTGTTTTAAGTCATGTTTATGTACTTTGCAAGTAAACTGTATCTGAAAACTACCTACCTTGCACTTGCCATGTTACAAGTGCATTAATCCCTGAGAAAGGAGGCATTTCCTAGGAATTAATGCGTGGGTGGTGGGAAGCACTCGGCCTTCGGCCTTATGCACCCCCCCCACACACACACACAATGACACAACCATGCATTAATTCCTAGGAAATGCCTCCTTTCTTGGGGATTAATGCATATGTAATAGATACTTGAATATTTTTCATGATGAAGTTATTTTTACTGATTTCCTTCTAAAGTTGTATTGAATTGAAACAGTACGAAGAATTTATTTTAAACTGCATGTATTAAGAGGGATCGTGCCCTCATGTGGCATTTCCTTTGTAATGTATCCTCATGTACTGTCTCCAGACACTTTATTTATTTATTTTTTGCTGTATTTCTAGTGTAAAACCAATAAACCTAAAATTCAAACAAAAAACCATGGCTTGGCATACTGTACAGGATAAAGCCATTCCTAACCAGTGAGTCCAAGACCCTCCTTGCCACCAGTTTCCTGCTCCCGCTCATCGACTGTGGAGCTTTAGTCTACAATCCAGCCCTATCTACAAAAACTCTGTGCCACATATCATTCGAATTGTCTCTGGTCAGCCCAGATGTACCCACCACTGTGACCTGTACAGAATCTTGAATTGGACCTCCCTTCAGGACAGACTAAACCACAGAATAGTCACTTTCTTTCATAAAATATCTCTCGGCCTCCTCTCTGACAGCATTATGTCCTTTTCCCCCCAAAGTTGTCTCCCCTCATACCTCCCCCGAACCACTAGAAGCATTTTCTCCCTCTCCTTCCCAGTACTTTTCTGTCATACCACGCACAGCCAGAACACCCTCTTATACAAGGGCGCCAGGTTGTGCAACAGTCTACCCCTTTCCATCATCGAGTGCCCCACAACAGCTTCCTTTAAGTATAATCTAAAGTCTCGCCTCCTTGTGTTTCACTTCGGAATTTCCTATCTGGCTGCTATTCTCTCCCCCACCTCAAACACCTGTTCTCATCTTTCCTTTTCTTAACTGATCCAGGAACTTATCTGAGAATTGTTACGCACTGTTTTCTACCTTGCACTTTGTAATATTTATACATTTGTATTAGTGCCATACCTGTTCTAAATTGTCCTAATTCCTGTTGCCTTGTTACCCCAATTGTTTGATCCATTACTGTTCTGCCTCTCTGTTTTTACCTCCTTCTGCATCTGTTCTTGAACTGGATGATTGTGAAAATGATCAAGTTTGCTCACATACCTTTCCAGTATAGTTAATAAACTGAAACTTATGCTCTGGTTGATAGTGGGTTAAAGGTTCCAACTTCCAGACCAGGAAGACATTTCCAGATGTGTAATAAATTGCATAATTCAGCCATCTTGTGACACAACAGCAGCTCTTTATGTGCACCCGATAAAAGTCCTAGGACAATTGATGAAAATACAGACAACTTTGGACTCATTGGCAGCTGCTTAGGTACACCTAGTAGGTGAATCTCAAGCTGGTGAAGGTGTTAAGCTGATCCAGACTTCTTACTAGTGCCAGAGATGTTTGGTATGTTGCAGGCTGTTATAGAAACGCCACTTGTATCCATCCTGAAGTCAATGTTAATTTTTTTTATTGTAATCCTAATAGGAAATAGGCTGCAACCATGTTTTCTCAGAAATGAAGCAGCACCGACAAAGAAGAAAAAGTTGAATTTGGCGTTCTGAAGTGCATGGAAGACATCTTTTCAGTGGGTAACAGCCAGCAAGAAAGGACGTCTGTACGCGTTCTGCAGGATATGTGACTGTGACATCAGTGTCAGCCATGGCGGGCAACATGATGTGCAGAGACATGAATCTACTCAAAAGCATCAAGAAAGTCAGAAGCATGCCACCCCACCACTCAAACCATTGGTGCAAAACCATGGTAATGCAACAGCAGCAAAGAAAAAAAAAGTGGGATTCGGTGTTTGAGTTCATGGCAGACATCTTTTGACTGGGTTGAAGCCAGCAAAAAAGGACGCCTGTACGCTTTCTGCAAGACATGTAGATGTGACATCTGCGTCAGCCATGGCGGGTGACATAATGTGCAGAGACACAAAACTACTCAAAAGCATCAGCACAGTCGGAAGCATGCCACCCCACTACTCAAACCATTGGTGCCCCATTTGAGGACAAGTTCCCTTGCGCTGCTCTAACCATGTCTAAACTTTTTATGTGTAGCTGCCCCCACCACATTGTCTAAATTCATCTGTGCCTAATGCCAGCCCTACCAGACATCTGTGGTAAAGGTACAGAAATGTGGTACCAGTGTAACTGGTATTTTTTCTAGAATCCAGAAATGGTTGTTCATATACCAACTGCTTATGTAACATAGACATTTATTTGCTAAAATGTGAAAATCATGCAAATGTCCATTTACTGTAACTGTTACCATTACTGTAACTGACTTTTACCACTGGCACAGAGGTCAACGCTGGTGATAAGTGGGGAAATGATGTCCGCTGTCGGATGAAAGGGGGTTGGCAGACTAGTTGGGAGGCACGGGGAAACAGGCCTACCAGCGAGGTGGACAGCCCGTGCAGAAGGATGATGGAGGGAGCGTGAATACTGATGTAAAACGATATTGGTGATCAGAGGTGGGGGATCACAAGACTACCAGTGAATACATTGTAAATTACAAAGGGGCAATCTGGGGTGGGAAGACCACTAGACTACCAGGGAATATGAAGTAAATTATGGAGGGGCAATCAGCTAGAGTGAGGAAACACTACACAACTGTGGTATATGAAGTAAATTAGAGGGGCAGTGGGGGTGTGGAGGGACCACTAGACTAACAGAATAAGAAAAACAGTACAGACAGGTGGTATGTATGTGGGGGGGTGATGCGATCCAAGTATGCTCCTGCCCTGCAGTGAAGCCTTAATGGAATGTATATCACCTTGCCCGTGTTGTGTGACCATTTGCATGTTGATGTAGGAAAACAGCAAATTGCTTCACAAAAACAGTTGTCATTTATGGGCCCTATCTGCCGGTTTGCTCCTGCCAACCTCATATCTTTCTAGTGGTCAAATAACTTACGTGGCCACTAGGGGGGTTGTGGTTTGCATAAACAATCGGGGTGGGGCCTAGCTCATTTGGGGTGGTATTTTGGAACATGCAGTTGGCGCTTCCTATGAGCGTTGGGCATGTTGCAGTACACTGGTAGTTTGCTCCAGGAGCATACTTTTTGTGAGCATAATCTAGGAACTTTGAATATCCAACCCCATGTGTTAAGGGCTTGTTTCTGCCAGACCTGTGTTGTAAAGGTGCATAAGTGTGTTACCTGTGGAATGAGTACACTGTTAAATTCCAAAATGCACAGTTTCTATATTGGTTCCTTTTACTGGGTGCATGGATATGATTCACTTAATCACACATTGGCAATTACGCCATAAGAGCTGAGTCACAGGAATGTCTTTAGGACTACCGATGACGTCACGGAGCAAATGGGAGCTTAGATCAGGAGCTTGGAGACCTGTTTAACTAATCCAGTTAAATCCTCCCCCAGACAAACTCATCAAACTAATTTTGGATTGGCCTGCGTTGAAAGTATGTCTGCAAAAGGGAACAAGCCTAAAAGCCAGAGAAATAATGCCTGCCAAGCCAAGCTTAAGCAACTTACTTTGGACGAGGAGATGGAAGGCTTCACGGCCCAGGCCCGCCACGACTGAATAGCTTCAGAGTCCTCAGTCAACCTGGAGGACGAGGATCTCATAATGTCAAGAAAATCAGAGCGAACTTTGCAACGGATCCTGTCCTCAGTGCAGAAGATGGAATCATCCATTGCGGACCTCCGACAGGACGTTAGAAGCATGGACAAACCTATTGCAGATAACACAACCAAAATCTCCGAGGTATTGGACACCCAGGACATAGAACAAATGATGCTGCTGTTCCTGCTTCAATGTGAGAGGAAAACTCAAGCCAGGCTAGAAGACCTAGAAAATCGGTCTCGACGGAACAATTTTCATATCCACAGAGTCCTGGAAGGCGCTGAGGAGGAATTTCTAACCCCATAGACTTCATCCAGCACCTGATATGCTCAGTGCTTTCAATCCCCTCCGATCTGGATTTGACAATGGACAGGGTCCATTGCTCACTGGTACCAAAACCTGCAAGCCCCACCACGAGGCCTCAATCTAGGGTGGTAAGGATGGCTCTCTTCCAGAGTAAAGAATGGGTGCTGAAAGAGGCCTGGAGAAACAAAGATTTAAAATACCACGGTAGTCACATTTTCTTTGAGCAAGATTTTTCACCTGCTGTGCAAAATGAAAGGCTCAAAGTACGATCCATAATAAAGGAAATAAAAGAAAATAAAAGCTTAAAAGCACAATTACTGTTTCCCGCAAAGCTGCGGCTGCACCTAGATTCAGGCCCTAAAACCTTTACCAATCTTCTGGTGGCCATGCCATTGCTCAAAGAATGGGTAGTATCTCTACCCGACCTGGAGCTGGAGATCGTTGAACAGAACCTCTTCAAAAATGTATGGCAGGTAACAGGCAAAGCACAGAAGCGAGCTTTTCCAGAACCCCTACCAAAACATCTGGTGAAGATATCGCCAAAATCATGCTACGAGCAGAGGGCACTGCGAGTCAAGTCAGCCTGGGATCAGCACTCAGAACCTCGCCACATCTCTGAAATACCCCAACCTGATGAGAGCAATGGGACTCAACAACCAGTGGCTCACTCAAACCCTGGTCCCCTGAACTATCATCAGCCAGATAAGTTGGACCTTTTCATTAAAAAGAGCTGTGATCACTCTCAGGTTACATTTGTCCTGGAACTACTACTGTTAGCTAATGTGCTTATTTTCTCCTTTCGCTCTACATTTCTGTTTGGGCTAGTACTAGATGCATTATCCCTTTGACTTTGTTCCAGCCTAATGGCAATTGTCCTAGGATAGCTACGCAAGGTTTAACAATAGTACAATGCATTTAAGCTGTTTAAATGAGACAGCCTCACGATGAGGAGCAGAAGCGCTGTCCAGGGACAATTGAAAATGCGCTTAAACATCAGAGCCATATGCTGGTTGGTGGGGCGGTGGACCAGTATCGGTGGGGTCTTTTGCAGGAAAGATTCTCCCTGGGTGCATTTATATCTTATCTCCATGCAGGCCAATAATGATGTATCTTTGGGGGGGGGAGACAGAAATATGACCACAGAATGAAAAGGTCAGACGGGTTTCGGATGGTAATCAAAATCCCTTTCCTCGTGACATTTCTTATTTGTGGGAGCAGTAAACAACTGTGCTCCAAGTCTCTAATATAGAGACAAGTAGTGTCAAGTACACTACACACCATGTGTGGACCTAGTCCGTCCCCGCTCTGACGACTAGGGAGAGCCTAGGAATTTACCTAGGAAGTACAAAGACAAACGTAGTTTGGGGGGGGGGGATATCCACCCTCTTCTCCAGAACTTGATTAGCTGATAGGCTGTAACTGCTAGCTCAGCCTCTCGGCCATTGTTTGTTGTTGTTCTTTTATGTAGATAAAAATTTAAGTTATTGTTACTATAACCCTTAGTTAAGGGTTCTGTTTTACAAAACAAAGTTACGATCAGTTTATTAGTTTACAAAGGCAGCCAAACAGAAGCAAACTCCAACAGAATGGTATGACCCCCCCTCAGATTACAATAGAAAACTACCAAGTTAAAGCTAGGCTTGCTCCACAGTATTACTATGGGGCTTATAACCTCCAGGTTTCCTCATTAAACATAATATAATGGCTTCCTAAAAGATTTGTTCCTACAATGTCAAGGGAAATCAACTCTCCTATTAAACGAACAAGAATGTTACAAGAACTCAAGAGACTCCAGGGAGACGTGGTCTTCCTCTAAGAAACACACCTCTCTGTGTCTGAACATTTAAAGTAAAGACACGCATGAGTGGGTCAGGTTGTAGCAGCATCTCACCCTAAATCAAAAAAGCAGGGGTGGCTATATTGATACAAAGGGGCTTAAATTTGATGGTGGACTCCACGGAGGTGGGCCCTACAGAGTAGATATGTGAGGGTATCAGCCCATACCCAGGGTAGGGTAGTTCACTTTATTAATATATACACCCCCAATACCCAGCAGGGAGACTTTTTTGAAAAGGTTTTCCAGAAAATAGCACATCTCCACCAGGGTCAGTCAATACTCGGAGGCGATTTTAATGTAGCTCCCCACCCCCAGAGAGAACGATCCTCCAGCCGGTCCTCGATGAACCAAACTGCCTCCAGGTCTATGATTTCCCTGATGAGAGAAATGGGTTTGATTGATATCTGGAGGGCTCATCACCTGAAGGAGAGAGACTACACATTTTATGCAAATGCACAAAGTTCATACTATCGAATAGACCTGTTTTTCATACATTTAACTAATCTCCATAACGTGGCTGACTCCCACATTCATGCTATGACCCTGTCAGACCACTCCCCCGTATCCATTCATCTGTCCCTCCCACCCCAAAACAAGCAGACACTGTGGAGGCTAAACATCTCTCTGTTAAATAATAAAGTGTTCGTGAACCGGTTAAAACAAAAGGTAGGTGATTTTACAGAAATTCACCAATCAACCACCTCCTCTGCCTCTCTAAAATGGGACACACTCAAAGCTGTTACCAGAGGGGAGATAATCAGCTTTGCCTCTGCCCAGAAAAAACGTTCAACTTTAACACAACATAGGATCTTAGCGGAAATATCCACTTTGGAACAAAGGCATAAAGCTAATTCTGCAGACCAGAAGATATTGAGGAAGCTGAGGTGCGCAAGAGAGGCCGTACAAGAATTCGAAAATAAAAAAGTAGAAGGATATTTAAGGTTCACGGACCAAAAATATCATGACGTAGTGGGCAAAGCTTCGAAATTACTGGCATTTCAGCTCCGAAAGGCCCAAGCAGAGGGATATGTCCCATTTATTGAATAAAAGGGAGACCTGAACCAGAGATGGGACTCCCCCAAAGAGATAGCCTCCAAATTTCAAAAATATTATCAAACCCTGTACTCTGAGGATCAGAAAATGCCTTATACCCAAAATAAAACTAAAGCCTTTCTAGATACTATCAAGTTACCCAAACTACCCGAATCCGAAAGAAATGAATTGGATCACCCATATCAGTGGGAGAAGTACTAACATTTGTTAAAAGCTTGCCTTCTGGGAAGACCCCAGGCCCGGACAGGTTCAGCGGAGAATTTTATAAAACTTTGGGCCCAGCACTGGCGCCCGTCCTGGCAGAAGTTTTCAATCAATGCCTGGAGGAGGGCAAACTCCAAGAGAGCTGGTCACAATCACTCATACCTGTAATACCCAAACCAGGGAAGGAAAGGACTAAATGCAAATCTTTTAGACCCATAGCTTTACTTAACCAGGACCAGAAAATATTTACTAAAATACTCTCAATTCGGCTACAAAAATATATAGAATTATTAATCCACCCCAATCAAACAGGAGTTATCCCATATCGCCACCTAGCTTATAACATTAGAAGGCTCCTGAACATAATACAAGGGAAGAACTCCATCCAGCACCCTGCTCTGGCAGTTGGTTTTGATGCAGAAAAAGCCTTTGATAGGCTGAAATGGGAGTATCTTTTCCAGGTTCTAGAGAAGATGGGGTTTGAAGGAAATTTCTTAAACTGGGTAAAACTCAGATATCAACACCCACAGGCTAGAGTCAGGGTGAATGGAACCCTATCATCGTCCCTTAAAACTTCCAGGGGGACAAGACAGAGATGTCCCCTATCCCCACCGCTTTCTGCAATTAGCATGGGACCATTGGCCCAGGCTATAAGACAGAGGGGAGGATATTGAGGGCATCACATTACAGCATACAACCCACAAGATTTCCTTATATGCTGATGATACCCTGGTGTACCTGAGCAACCTCCATCCCCAAATTATTAAAACTGCTTAAGGACTTTGGAAAAGTCTCAGGTTTTAAGGTAAACATGACAAAGTCAGAACTGCTACTAACAGGAGGCACAAAAGATCAAGAGTTAATAGACATGATCCCCTTTAAGTGGGTGGACACTAAGGTAAGATACCTAGGGATTCAGATCCCCACACAACTTGCAGCACTGTATCAAAATAACTATGGAACCCTCAGACAAATATTTGTAGATCTACACAGGTGGAGTCTGCTCCCTCTCACATTTAGCAACAGACTGGAAACAGTTAAGATGAACATCCTACCTAGATATCTTTTCTTTTTACAACTCTTCCCCTTCCAATCCCCCAAAAGACTGGAAGGATTTAAAAATGAAATTATTACACTTCATCTGGGTGGGAAAAAGGCCAAGGGTCTGATGGGATATTTTGACGGAGAAAAAGGGCAAAGGAGGCATGGGGCTCCCAGACTTTCTGAAATACTACTTAGCGGCTCAACTTCTACCGGTGATCAAAATGCCGACACCAGGAAAAGGACATTGTTGGTTAGAAATAGAAGAAAGAGAGTGTCATTTGACACCCCTTCACCTTCTGCCTTGGAGAATCCTTCCGAGGGATCTGAAACATATCACAAATAAGCTAACTAGACACACTATGGCACTCTGGCTTAAAGCCAGACAGACATGGGAGATAACCTGCCCGGTTTGGAAACACCTCCCTTTTGTACACTTGCCTGGGTTCCCAGCCCAGAGAGAGGACCCTGTCTTTCTTAGATGGGGCTTAAATACCCCAACAGTTCCTCGAAGGGGAGAACCTGAAATCTTTTGCCCAAATGCAATCAGAATTTAAACTACCAAACATAGATGCCTTTAGGTTGTCAGTGTGTACATTACATCACAAACTCCATTGGACTAGTGGAACTAACACGGAGCCCAGCGGCCCCCATCTTACTTACTCACCAGAAAAGCACCTTGAGAGACACTAAATCCTACATTTCTCTAATCTATAAAATTCTGATGGAGGATAGGGGGACCTTAGCCATACAAAAGGTGACAAACCGTTGGACTGCAGAGGCGAATCTTCAGATTCCAGATCTTACTTGGCAAGTAATCTAGTCAGGCACTCACCAAACAACCAACTCCCCTTTGTGGAGCAGGTCGCTAGCTCCATGGTAACACCACCGTGCTTGACAGCCTCAACACCTGCCAAACGGGGGAGGAGAGTGTTGACCAGTTGTCAGAAGAGGTTGAAGAAGTGTTAATCTCTAAGACCCTGGTTCTCCTGGAATGGTCAGTATCCCCTGGCCATTTCCACTCAGGAGAACCCCCACCAGAAGCAGTGCAGTCAAAACTGGTGCAGAAGTGGTATACACAACTCCTTCAGCTGCATCTCCTCAATATCAGCCCCTGGATCGACTCTCAAAATCGAGATCCAGATCAAGGTCAGGGTGTTCCTTGGTTTCTTGATCTTGTTCAACTGGGAGGCATCATCGTCATTCTCTGATGATGAGAGGCTCTGCCGGTAGATGTGGTGGCACTGCGAGGAGCTCCGCTGGCAGCATTAGGCCTTGGTGGGACAGGTTATGGCTGTGCCCCAGACTTCTCTTGTCAACTGGTTGGTGCTGGTCATGCCCAGTCCAGTCCTGCCATTCTAGCTGTTGCCGACATGTCTCGCCATCTTTGCAAGTAAAAACTGCCACCACAGCAGTCCTTGTGGGGAGCTCCTGCTAAGGACTTCCATTCAGTGACCAGCTTGCCAGGCTAGTTATCTGTGGAAATCACCCTCTCAAATGACTCTAGAGTGGTTCTTGGTGAAAAAAGGTTGAGGGCCAGCTTCTGAGTCCTATGATGACTCCCAACGGGTCCTCTGTAAAGTATTTGAGAATACATACATTCAACTGGGAATAGGTCAAGGAACTAACCACCAACCATAGGCCAGTGTCCTTTGGGGCTCTTCTCCAAGTTATGGGAGATGCGGAGACAGGGGTAAAGGTTAGAGCGTTGCTGGCATAAGTCCGCCCTTGATGCCAACCACCTTAGATTGATGGACCATTATTTGGTCTATCAATCTGCAGTCACCCATAAGAAGGCAGAATTCCTGTCCAGGGAGATTGAGGTCACTCGGAATTGACCAGCTCAGCTATTTCAAACTGTAAACAGACTGCAACCCAGCCTGTCTGCAAGTTCGGAAAGCTTTTTCGCAATTAGAGTATGAGGAACTTGCTTGATTTTTTGCAAATAAGGTGGCCAACATCAGGGCTGATTTGCAGCCAGCACTCTCTAGTGGGGCTGTTGTTGGACAGTGCGAGCTCACTGCACCTCAGTCTTCTGAGAGTTTTTTCAGTCGACCGGACTTCATGGATGTCATGAGGATTATCCAGAGTGTGCACCCTACGTGCTGTAGTTTGGACCCTGGACCGACTTCCCTAATTTTGAGTTGTGATGTCATCAGTCCAGTCCTTGTGCGAATAGTCCAGTGCTCCTTGGAGTTGGGTGAGTTTCCCAGCTCCCTGAAAGAGGCGGTGGTGACACCACTCTTGAAGAAAGCTACCCTGGACCCAGACTGTTTCACAAACTACAGACCTATCTCTAACCTTCCCTTTGTTGGGAAGGTGACTGAGAAAGTAGTGGCAGCTCAATTGGAGGATCATTTAACCATCCATGACATATATGAACCCCTCCAGTCCAGTTTTCATAAAAGACATAGTACCGAGACAGTGCTGGTTCGGTTGCTCAATGCTCTAGAGGGCGAGAGATCAGAAGAGACATACCATCTTGGTTCTCTTGGATCTCTCTTCAGTTTTTGACACTGTGGATCACATGGTACTGATAGGACGCCTGAGGTATATATGTGGAATATCAGGAACCGTCCTTGGATGGTTCACCTCATTCCTCACGGGGAGATCACAAAGAGTTGTGTTTGTTTTTTTTCCTCGGGCCCAACGGCTTTGTTGTGTGGGGTGCCTCAGGGTTCAGTACTGTCACCCATGTTATTCGAGGTGTATATGCTACCCCTCGGAGACATTGTAAGAAGCTATGGGCTGAGGTTTCACTGTTATGCAGATGATACCCAGCTATACCTGTCTTTTGCACCTGACCAGGATGGAGCTCTCTCGGTCTTTAACAACTGTCTGAAAGAAATCCAGGAGTGGATGGATTCTAACTGGCTGAAGTTGAACTCAGAAAAGACAGAAGTATTGGTTGTGGACCCGGGTCGACGGATAGAGGGGTCGGATGTTGGTGCACCCTCAGGAATATTTTTTGGCGACATTCCTCTCCCGACCTCTGAACGGGTGCGTAACCTGGGGGGGTCTTTGATGATAGACTGACACTGCAGTCGCAGGTGTTGGCCGTTGTCAAGACCTCCTTTTACCATCTTAGGAATATCACCAGGGTTAGGCATCTGGTTCTGTCTGACGACCTTCCAACATTGGTCCACGCTTTTGTGTCCTCGTGCTTGGACTACTGTAACTCCCTTTACGTTGGGCTTTCTGGGGTTGAAATTCGCCACCTGCAGCTGGTGCAGAACACAGCAGCCTGGGTTTTGACGGGCTCTAGGAGATGCTGTCATATTTCTCCGGTGCAGCGCAAACTTCACTGGTTGCCTATACGGTGGAAGATCACCTTTAAAGTCAGTTTACTGACTTTCAAAGCCCTTCACAGTCGGGGTCCGGCCTATCTGAAAGAACTTCTGGTTCCCTACTGCCCTGGTCGATCATTCCGCTCAGCCAATGAGGGGTTGCTAGAGATTCCAAGGGTGAACCTGAAATCATCTGGTTCTAGAGCTTTTTCTTATGCTGCGCACACCCTGTCAGTTATGGGAGTGCACTTCTGTGGAGGAATTTAAGAGAGAATTGAAAACTTTTCTTTAGCAAAAGGCCTTTGTGGAAAATTGAGCTGTCTTTTGACTATGTTTCTTTATTCATGTTTTCAGATTTTAGATGTTAATGCTTGTTTTAAATTGTTTTAAGTTGTAAGGCGCCTTGGAAGTGGAAAGGTGCTGTACAAATAAAATTATTATTATTATGTTGGAGTCCATGGAGGTTCCTTTGGAATCAGTTCAAAAAAGGGTTAAATACCCTTCCTGAATAAGGGCAAATTCCTGGGGGTTGTCTTTCCCATGGCTGAGGCAATTATGGGACTGACCTTGGAGCTTTGGCAGCATCCAGCATCTTGCCCTTCACCCTTATGGTCTGCAAATGCGTGGACCCTACCAGCTATCTGTCTGGATTCTCTGTCAGTCCCTCAGCTTGGTGTCTTTTGCTGACTCGGTGTTCTGGACATCAGGGAATACTGGGGATGTGGGCAAACCCCCCTGACAAGGAGTTGAAAAAGCGTGACAGGTGACTAAGAATAACTACATTCATCCTCTCTCTTGTTCTACATCAGGCGAGTTATGCCTTGATAATGGCGCACTTCGATCACTCCCTACTGGGAGTGCTCAATTACTGTCCTTCCTTTCCTGCCTGCTGACACGCAGATGGCAGTAAAACTCGTCAGGGACCAAGGTCAAGTGCTTGCTAAACACCAGCTCCAGACAGCCTTGGATATTGGTAGTTCCAGCTTCCGTGACATGGCAGGAGCCATTGCAATGTGCAACAGCACCATAATGAGTATTTTCACCTTTATGGTGGACGCTCGGCACAAGTTGGACAATGTTCCCTTCTTTGGCACCGATCTCTTTGTCACAGGGGTGGAAGGACATTTCACTAGGATCATGAAGTCCGGTGCCTCCCTAGATTCTGTGTCTTTGTCCCAAAAGGATCAGAAAGGTCAAAGCAAAGTAAAAGAAGTTTCAGCCCTTTCAGCTGCAGCAGCCCCAGCAGGGGCAGTTTCAAGCCTGGCAGACCAAGTTCTCCAGTCAGGGTCCCATAAAAAGGCATGGGTAGGGGAAGTGATGCCACAACAGCCAGTGCCCCCTCCAAAGCTACCCAGCGATGGGTAGTGGGGTGTTCACCTCCCACCTGTCCCATCCCTGAACCATCTTCCTGTAAGGCGGGGGGCAGCTTTGTCACTTCTGGCCTCACTGGTCCATCCTTATTATGGACAAGTGGCTTCTCAAGGTGATAGGCAGAAGGTTGCCTCTCAACTTTGAGGCTCTTCCGCCTTACCAATCCCATGCTTCAGGAGAGTCCTGAGTGTTGGAGTACATGCCCTAGTGGAGGATGTTGTTCAGCTTCTTGCCAGAGGAGCCATAGCTTGTGTCTCAGACACCTTGACAAGTCAGGGGGTTCATGTCCAGGTACCTCCTGGTCCCGAAATGGACAAGGGGCTGGCGCCCCATACCCGATCTTCACGATCTAAATCAGTTTCTTTAAAACCGCAAGTTCAGGATGTTCACTCAAAACCAGATCATGCTATCTTTGGAGCAGGGCATGTGGTTCTGCTCTCTGGACCCAAAACACGTTCTTCCACATCTCAGACCATCTGTCACACTGGCGGTACCTCCGGTTCTGCACAGAAGAGGTGCTGTATCAGTTCCAGGTCGTGCCATTCAGCCTCTCCTCTGCACCCAGGATCTTCACCAAGTGCATGACAGTGGTGGCAGCTTTCCTATGGTGCAAGGGCATCAGGGTTTATCTAAACAATAATACAAATGGATATTGGTGTTTAAGAATCCTTAAGATGAGCTCCTTTGAAGGTGTCCAATACTTATCCAGAAATAACCAAAGCTGGGAGTTCAGATATTCAGTTCAATATGCTCACTCAGTCATTTGTAGTTTCAATTTTCTTTTATTTTTGTTAAAATCCCCTACATTTCGCTCCTTTGAGCTTGTTCACGGGGCATTCAAAATCTGTTTTAAACACAAAAATATAATCAAATTTTCATACTATAATTTCATTTTCATTACACTTCTTTATACTATATTATTTATAATTATTAAGGACTCATTTCACTTATTTACTATTCAAACTTCTTATATTTCTTATTCCAGCTGTGCAATGGTTTCTATTAACATACAACACTCTGTAAAATAAAACATGTGAAAAAAATGTTTTTTACTTTTTTAAACAACATACTGCACAGTCCATAAGGTCAGCTCCTATATTTAACTTCAGTCTTAAACTTGAATTCCCCATAGCTAACATACCTTCAGAGCCACTGCTATATTTTATTAAATTAAGTATCCAACTTTGATGTAAAACGGGGCCACTAGCGTTCCTCCTTTCAAATTTCCAATTCTTTAGTGCTCATACTGCAATATATAAAACGAATCTTAGGTTTAAAAAATATTTGGTTTTGCTTTAAAGTTTACAAAAAAACTTAGTCAAGTACTGGAAAATGACATTCAAATTCCTAGAAGTTCACCATACCTCTTAATGTACGAGCTTGTTTAAATCTAACCTCTGTTCCAAAATTCTGTCCGAAAACTGCTGAGCTGTATCCAATGCTTCTTATAATAATTACTTCCCCCATAACCAAAAATTACATTTAAGTTGCTTTTAAATTTTTAAACATCACACTGTGTATTGCAGTTTACTATTGTGGTTCCCTTTCTTTAACAGGACTGTGCTTTTTTTTCTAAAGGATTCTTAGCTCCAAACAGTAATGGCGTTTCAAAAGACGCTAAAAAGCTCCTAGGTTGTATCTTCCTCTTGAGCCCACTTGGATTTACTGCCAGAGTGACGTATCACTCTTTGTACTTCTTGCGAGACGCGAGTGTTGCTAGGCAACTGTACACTTCTACCCTCTGTAAACAGAGTGGCGCAGACTGCTTTTCCAAGTGGGCTCTTCTATGGAACTGATTGATATGGACTGTGTATTTCGCAATATATTAAAATAATTATTTTTCTCTGATATCTGGGAATGCAGTGCTTCCTACCGTTATACAATAATTTTTTATTTAAACAAGGACCAATCTCTCTCTCATCGATGTGTTTATAAAACTATACTTTGATTCCTTCACCACGATGAGTATTAGAACACGACAGTTTTACAGGACTTAACCTTTATTAGGAATCTCAATAGCCAACACCAATTTTAAACACATTGCTTTGTTGAACTTCCAGGAACTTGAATGTCATTTTTCAGTACCTAAGTTTTGTAAAACTTAAAGCAAAACTAAATATTTTCTAAACACAAGATTTGCTTTATGTGTCACAGTATGAGCACTAAAGAATTTGAAACTTGAAAGGAGAAACTCTAGTGGCCCCTTTTTCCAATAAAGTTGGATACTTAATTTAATAAAATATAACAGTGGCACTGAATGTATGTTAGCTATGGGGAATTCAAGTTTAAAAGATTGAAGTTAAATGTAGGAGCTGATCTTATGGACTGTGTAGAATGTAAATGAATATAAACAAAGTAAAGGGGATACAAGAAATAGAGATGTGAATTCCCCTGTGGCAGTATATTTTAACAATAACAGACACAACAGAGCCTCCCTCCATTTTTGGGGTTTAGAGAAAGTTATGCCACCAATGAGAGGTGGAAACTTCAGAGATAAACGTCTCCAGAAATGAGATGAATTTTTAAACTACATACATTAGAGAAAACAATTGGTATGAATGTAGAAATTCATTGGTAAGTATGCCAATAGATGACTGTATAACTCAATTTATACACTGTACAAAGAAAGGGAACTGGTCAAATAAAATAAATTAATATCTTAAAATATGTTTTGAGTAAAGATGCATATAATTTAGAGATATGTATAAACATATGTTGAATAAAGAATTGTGTAAGTGTGGAATTGCACAGTTTGTAAAATCACTGTGTGCCAGTTCATAGTGGATTTACCATTCAATACTTGTTGAGTTTTCTTGGCAATTGTCCCTCTTGATCTGTGTATCATCCCCCCCCCAGTTGTTATGACCTTTTGTCTTTTGAATTTTCTTGGAGTCATAATTGGAATAGAAGGCATGTTAAGTATAGGTTATAATGTTGACTTGGTAGAAAACAAATATCTATGTTGTTATGCAGAGATAAAGATGCATATTAAATAATAATGGTTTGTGTAGTTATTGCAGCACTGATATGGAGCTCTCCCTGTGAATGTTCTGCCACTGGAATATGTTGCAGAGTCCTTGAGCATGTGCACAGCCCCATTAGACCATGCGCATGCTCAGGTACATCGGCGTGACATCATCACGTCCGCTGACTTGTTTAACAGGGAGAGCTCGAGAGGGAAGGAGAATGCAGCATTCCACCATTATGGCAAAGCATTTTACACAGAGGAACAGTGTTCTTATTTGCAGCTTATCCAGAGAGGTAAAATAACCCTAAGGAAGGTAAAAGTAGAAGCCGAATTCATGGGGCCACTCGCAACAACTGAAATGTTGGCAATTTTATGTTTTGCAAGGGAAATTAAGACAACCCCTAACAGAATTTAAAATGCTGTATCCAAGGGAAGAGGGTTGCTAGCAGTCCCCTTTTCTGAAGGTAAATTAAGTTACAGGATAAATATCTGGGTGGGTAGAGCTTTTAGACTTTTGGACAGAAAGTAAGAAAAAATTACTCACCTTAGTAATGTTGTTTCTTCTAATGGAGTCTTGCTGTATTCTGACAATAGCAGTGAGTCCCAAACTTTGAACTGCCCTGGAGATGAAAGACTTAACTTTCCATGCCAGGCATGGAACACTGAGCTCGAGCTCGGTTGAGACTCTGTCTGTTGCTGTTTGAACTCAAACTGTCAGATCTTTACGAGCTAAACTCACTGAGGTTCTGTGTGGAAGCTGTAAACCTACACTAGCCAACTGGCTACTAAACACAGTAACAAATTTTTTGGTCCCAAAACAAAGACTCAAGTCAGGAAACCCAAAAAATAAAATAAACACAACACCCACTCACCCAAAGAAAAAGGGGTGATAATAAAAAAGGGTAGGGCACCTCCTAAGTGCCAACACTGCTACTGCCCACCCACATCCCAAAAACAAAGGTTCTGAGAGGGGAAGGCAGGGGGGGAGGTCAGAATACAGCAAGACTCCATTAGAAGAAACATTACTAAGGTGAGTAATTTTTTCTTCAAACATGAAGTCTTGCTGTATTCTGACAATAGCAGACTACCAAGCAGTACCTCCATGGAGGAGGGACAGAACCTACTTAGGAAATAGGCACTGAAGCAGAGCTGTGACAAACCGAGCATCACTCCTAGCCTGGATATCCAGAGAGCAATGCTTGGTAAAAGTGTGAACTGTTTTCCAGGTAGCTGCTTGACATATTTCTAAGATAGGAATATCCCTGGCAGCAGCCTGGGAGGCAGCTGTACATCTAGTAGAGTGAGCCCTCAGGCCTGAGGGTGGAACCTTACCTAGTTTTTCATAGCAAAATTGAATGCAAGAGACAATCCACCTGGCAATGGATCTTTTAGTGGCAGATTTTCCTTTACCAACCTCACCATAAGTGAGGAACAGTTGGAGGGAGTCAAACCTGTGACCCTTGGTGCGTTCTATGTAGTAGCTAAGGGCTCTTTTCACATCTAAACTGTGCAGCCTCCTCTCACCAGAGGAGGAATGGTCAGTGAAGTACACAGGAAGAGACATAGATTGGTTAAGGTGGAAGTCTGAAACCACCTTAGGTAAAAACTTCCTGTTAGTCCTGAGGACCACCTTATCTCTATGGAAAGAGATAAAATCAGGCTCCACTGACAGGACTTGTAACTCACTTATGCGCCTGGCAGAAGTGATGGCCACCAGGAACACAGTTTTCCAAGTCAAGTACTTAAGCTCTGCTGAGGACAAAGGCTCAAAAGAGGGTTGCATAAGCTGAGCAATGCAACGTTAAGGTCCCAAGCAGGGGCAGGGTCCCTGAATGGCGGATTGGTATGAAGCAATTCCTTGAAAAACTTGGAGAATACAGGGTGAGCTGAAAGAGAAGAGGGCTTACCTGCTGAAATAAAAGCAGAGACAGCTGCCAGATGCACCCTTAGTGTAGCTTGTCTGAGTCCCAAGCTATTCAGATGGACCATATAGTCAAGGACTGTGGGCAGATCAGCAGACTCTGGGGAAATGTGCTTCCCAGAGCACCATATGGAAAATCTTTTCTACTTGGAATTATAAGTAGTTCTGGTGGAAGGCTTCCTAGAAGCCTTTAAAATATCCATAACACCTTGGGAGAGGTGTACATCAGCAAACTCTAACTCTTCAAGAGCCAGGCCTTGAGATTGAGAGATCTGAGATTCGGGTACCAAACCCTCCCCTGAGCACAGGTTAACAGGTTGTAATTCCTGGGAAGAGACAGGGGAAGGTGGACTGCTAAGGACAATAGGAGAGGATACCAAGGCTGTCTGGCCCAGTCTGGAGCAATCAGGATCACCTTGCAGGGTTGAGACCTGATTTTGACTAGCACTTTGAACAGAAGAGGGAAGGGGGAAAGCATACAGGAACTTCCCTTCCCAGCTGAGAACTAAGGCATCCAGGGGGACTGAGCCCAACACTGGGGGCCTGCAGCAAAAAAGGGGAAGTTGGTGATTGTCTGGGGCTGCAAAAAGATCTATCTGTGGGTGCCCCATCTGGAGAATATCACCTCCAAGACCAGGGGATCCAGTGACCATTCGTGATGGCCCTGAGATATCCTGCTGAGAGCATCTGCCAGGACATTGTCCTTGCCTGGGAGGTGTACTGCTGTGAGGGAGGTGTTCTAGGAATAAGCCAGAGACCACAACTTCACTGCTTCTATGCACAAGGCCGTAGACCGAGTGCCTCCTTGCTTGTTGATATACCACATTGTGGTGGAATTGTCTGTTCTGATCTGGATAACTTTGTTCTGAACAGACTTGGAAAAGGTTTGAAGTGCTAGAAATACTGCTCTGAGTTCCAACAGATTGATGTGAAGCAGAGATTCCTGAGGGGACCACAACCCTTGGGTGGTCAGGTCTCCCAAGTGGGCCCCCATCCCAAGAGGGAGGCATCTGTAGTAAGGATTAAAGAGTGAGATTGAGTGACAAAGGGAACTCCCTGTCTTAGATTGTTCTGATCCTGCCACCACTGCAAGGCCTGGATCAGGGTTCGAGTCACTGGGATCAGTTTGGTCAGAGGGTCCTTTTTCTGAGACCAAAAGGCTCTCAAGTGGAACTGAATGTCCCTCATCTGAAATCTTGCTCCCTGCACCACTGCTGTAGAAGCAGGCATGTGCTCCAGGAGCTGCAGAAAATGCCTTGCTGGTCGAGACACCTGTAGGGTGAATGAGGAGGCCAGTGTGATAAGGGTCCTTGCCCTGTCCAGGGGAAGGAAGGCTCTGGCCTTTTCTATATCTAGCTCTGCGCCTATGAAGGTGAGGAACTGAACAGGCTCTAGAACTGACTTTGAAAGATTCAGAAGGAAACCTAGAGAGGTGAGCAGTTGCTGAGTTATCTGTAGGTGTAACTTGACTTGGTCTGGGGACTGGCCTACTATGAGCCAGTCATCCAGGTATGGGAAGATGGCAATCCTTTACTTCCTTAGAGAAGCAACTATTACTGCCAGGCATTTTGTGAACACCCTTGGAGCAAAGGTTAGGCCGAAGGGCATTGCTCTGAATTGGTAATGGCCTGAGGGCAGCTCGAACCTGAGGTACTTTCAATGCGAGCTTCTGATGAGAATATGGAAATAGGCATCCTTGAGGTCCAGGGAGACTAGCCAGTCCCCTGGCCTTGGAGAAGGTAGAATTATTCCCAGAGTCACCATTTTGAATTTTGGCTTTAAAAGGTGCTTGTTTAAGTATCTGAGATCCATGATGGGCCGCCATTCTCCTGTCTTTTTGGGGGTAAGGAAGTACCTGGAGTACAATCCTTTGCCTTGGTGTAGGGGTGGAACCCTTTCCACAGCTCTGAGAGCCAGGAGGGAAGAGTCCTCTGCCCCTAGGGCAAGTGCCTCTGAGGATTTGCAGGTGGAAGGATCTGGTTCTCAGCTTTGGAAATTTTTGAGCTGAGAACCAGTCCCTGGCTTTATTCCGGACCCATCTGTCTGATGTTAGAGACTTCCAGTCCTGGACAAAGTAAGCCAGTCTGCCCCTACAGGTGGTGGAGAATCAGCCCTGGCAATCCCATCAGGGTGCCTGTTTGGCAGGGGGTTTAGGCTGAGGGGTGGAAGCAGGTCTGCTTGTACCCCTTCTGCCTCTCCCTCTAAAGAACCCCCTCTGAGCATAGGCAGAAGAGGAGGCCTGGGCTTGGTAGAAAGGCCTATGAAAAGGCCTGCCCCTGCCCCTGGGATGCTGCCTCTGAGGAGTGGCTTGCCTTTCCTTGGCCTGGGCACTCCTATAGGTGGTCCTATATTCATCCATTTTCTTCATGTAGTTCTCTGTTTGCTCCCCAAACAGAGAATTACCCACAACAGGAAAATCCATGGCCTTAGTCTGGGTATCCTGTGATAGGCTAGTACATCTGAGCCAAGCCATTCTACGAAGTGCCACAGATGTAGCCATGACTCTTGATGAAACATCATTGGAGTCCACTGCAGCATGGAATTGCACCTTGGATGCCTTAATACCATCAGCAGCCACCTGCTCCAGCTCCTTGGCAACCTGGCCAGGGACCTGTTTTGCTAAAGCTATGACAGTGTCCCATCTGGATTTCTGATACCTAGTAGTATAGGCCATATAGTTGGCCTGTCTGAGTCCCAAGGATGCTGCCATGTACTGTTTCTTTGCCATGGCATCAGTCCTCCTGGAGTCCTTGTCTGGGGGGGGTGAAGCCAAGGGAATATTTGCCCTATCACAGGCTGCAGCCTGCACTACCCCAACATGGCTGCATTGTTGTGTAAGGAACTCCGTATCTGAGCCTGACAGAGTATACCTCTTGTCCATTTTTTTATCCACAGGAGGTATAGTCTTAGGAGTCTTTAAAATCTTAAATGTCTGTTTCCCAAAGGATTTGTGTAAGGGAACAGACAGCCTCCTAGACTCTGGGATATCCATCATTTCTACATAGTCAGGCTCTTCCTGGTCATCCACAGCTTCTTCTATAGGAAGCTGAAGGGTTTCGACCACTTTCTTATAAAACGTAAAATGGGAGGGGGCCTCAGAAAGCCTAGGAGGAGACACTCCTGAAGGTCTGTCTGGGGAGATGTCCGGGTCAGTGGGCACATCCAGACTTTCAAAACCACATTCACTTTCCTCATACTCCTCTTCCTCCTCCTCCTCCTCCGGTTCATAATATTCCTCTAAATCACAATCTTGAACCGGTGAAACCGGCCGAACCGAGCGCCTTCCTGATGGATCTGGTTTGGTTGGAACCAGGGAAAGCGACTGCACAATTTTTATCGCTTTGGCTATTTCCTCAGCGGTTGGAGAAGAAACTTTTGGATCCACACCTGCTGATTTTTCCTTTCTTGTTCTCTTAGCCGGAACCGACTCCTCGGAATCGGTTCTCCTTTTGCCCGAAGAAGTCTTGCCCTGGTCAGAGGGCACTCCTTCTGGTTCAGTTTGAACCGAACCGGGCTGGCCATCCAGTTCAGTGGACTTTTTGGCCTCCCTTTCCCTGAGCCTACCAACTCTCTTCTCTAGGGTAGCTGCAGGAAAATTTTGACAAATCTGGCAGTCTGCATTTAGGTGGTCAAACCCCAGACAATAAACACAGGTGGTGTGGGGGTCAGCCTTAGCAAAGACTTCCCCACACACACTGCAGTGTTGAAACCCAGTGGGCCCGGTTTTTCTTTTGGGTTTCTCAGACATTGTGCCAGTCCTAACAAAACTTACCCTTTTAATGGCAATCCGCCAGGCAAGACACTCTTATCGGTTCCTGACCGTGTTACGGGTCGTGGAAAAAACGTAATAAAATCCGTTTTTTTTGAAACGATAAGAACCGGTAACCACACTCTAAAAGCACAAATAAAGATTTTACAACAACTTGATCGGTTCAAACCGAACCAATGAACCGTTTACAAGTTCTACACAGAATAGAAAACAATATAAACTTATCTAGTACTCACGAATACCACAGACAGAGACTGAACCGATGAGTTACGGTTTAAATTCGGTCGAAAACCGAGAAAAGTGGTACTTTAACCGACAAATTGAACCGAGCAAAAGGAGAACTCTCCGGAGCGACTGTTCAGTGAGGCGGAATAAAGAATCTGACGGTTTGAGTTCAAACAGGAACACACAGAGTCTCAACCGAGCTCGAGCTCAGCATTCCATGCCTGGCATGGAAAGTTAACTCTTTCATCTCCGGGGCAGTTCGAAGTTTGGGACTCACTGCTATTGTCAGAATACAGCAAGACTTCATGTTGTTTGAAAAACAAATTTACATGCTGGTAATGTTATTTTTTACAGAAGGAGCGTTAATCTCCATCGAAAAGATTTAATAATTGTGCTTAAGACAAGCCTTACAGGTATGCTGCAGTTACTCAGATATAAAGTGATAGAACCCTTTTTTAAGGACGGGGAAATTTAATCAGTGCTGCATTACAGTATGAATTACTTAAGATGGCTGTGTTTTATGTTTAGGTTTGGCCTGAAACTTTCAAAGTAAAGAAATTAAATTGTGCTAAGGAAAACATTCTAGGTAGGCTGGCATCACATTCTGAGTGAGAAAATTATGTTGCACTCAAGGTTAGAGGTTAGAAAAAGGATGGTTTGAAAAATTGTAACATGTGAATGTTTATGTTATTTACAGAAACTTCTTAAAAAAATGTTAAAAAAAAGAAGTATAAACACCCGTGAACAAGCACTATGTATAGAGCAAAACGTAGGGGGAATTAATAAAAGAAATTTGGAACTCACCAACAAGTGTGTTTTGTCTTAAGTAAAGGACTGCAAAAGGGCTTTACCCCCCAATCTTGTTGTTGCTTTGGATGATCCATGGGGGGTTAGCTGAAAAAACTTGAAGATTGTCATTATAAAATATTTTTCCATTACCCACTGAGTTTGAATTGTTGTAGCATATTTATTCCTGAAAGTAGCCACATTTGGGAGTATAATCTACCTAAGTCCTATACAAGGGTAAAGTGTCTGAATCGTTAGCTCCGTGTGGTCTGGTGGGCAAGCTATGTGGAAAGTCCATGGCCCAGGGGATATAACTGTCAGTAAATGGTTCCTCATCCAGTTCCCCAGGAGGGATCATAACTCCCTCATCCCCTAGCAGAGTATGCCCTGTTTTTATGTAATAATCTGGGCAGATGAGGGTCATGTGTCCATGTCACTCTTACCTAGATAGTCATTCAAGTTGTTATAATGGCCTCATTGGCTCTTAGAGCACAAGGCCCCTTGTACCACAACATGAAGGGGTCCCAGTTTTCTTCACCCAGATTTTAAAACAGCAGTATGCTCATGTTATAGGCCCATTGTTAGATGGGCTCTGTGATGCCATGTGAGAAAAAAAAAATGGAACGAAGGGCCTGGATATCTCCTGAGTGGTCAGTTTCTCCATAAAATGCAGCTCCTTTTGCCAATGAGTCCTTGGTATCACCAGGAGTAGTGAGTGATGTAGTGTATCTGGGTTAATTATGTCAACCCTTCCTCATAACATATGGAGAATAAGCCCCCAATTCCCCGGACCCTCCTTCATAAATAGCAAGGCCCTTCATCGTCTCCACCAAGCCTTGTCGGCAACAAGATGGTTGGGCTCCTGGAATTTTATTAGGAATTTCTGCTAGTAAACATGATCCTGTAACTGTTAGGACATCTAGAAACATTCTAGGTGTGGACAGGAAGCAAAGACCCTCCACACGTGTTCCACCAGCATAGCGACGATTTGGGCCAATGCACAGGACTATACAGTCCCCCCAACCCGGTAGGTCAGAAAGTCCAAATAGTGATTATTTTAAACTTTTAAGTTCAGACCAAAGTTTCCTGGGAACCATCTTGCCCCACCATCCCGCAGCTCATCACCCCCCTACCCCAAATATCTAGCTTTAAAGTCTGCCAACCAGATTTCCTCTTCATGCCCGCAGGGTCGGGTCTCCGAGTTGCCGCAGTTTGTCCACAGTCATGGCTAATGATAAATCAGAATCCTGGTTCTTCCGGTTGAGAGACTGAACTCCAGGAGGTCTCTAAGTTCCAGTGCTGGCATCTCTGTCTTTGCAGATTCCTTTGCTGACAGGTCCTCCTTTACCTCTGCTGCCACAGTGTACGTCTTTGGTCCTAAGGGATCAAGTACCACCAGCTTTGTGGGGTATGGTGTCTGAAACTTTAATTTGTGGGCTCTCAGATGGGGAAATAAGGAACTGTATTCTCAAAGGCACTGCGTAGCTGGTGCAATGTGATTGTCAAACAACAGCCTGCTCAAACCCTAGATGATTTTTTGTTTCTGCCAAACCTTAGAGAGTAACTTTCTCTTTTACTTGATAACTCCGAAGTTTTATTATGAAAGATTGGGGGCAGGCATCAGGACTGGTTGGTTTAGGGCCTAGAGCCCTGTTGCCTCTTTCGATGTTTAGTTGAAACTCAGGCCCTAGGTCTAGCACCAGCTGCAGCAGGTAGTCGGAGAAAGCCTGGAGATACTGCCCCTCTTCATTTTTGAGGAGGCCATATAATCTGGTATTCTTTCTCCTTCTCTGATTTTCAGCATCTCCTTGCCTCAACGGTATGAGTAGTTGTTCTTTTGCCAGGGCAGTCACTGAGGCTTCAAAGTCATTGAGGCGGCTAGTATTGGTAGTATTCTGCTGATCAGCCTCGTCCATGTGGTGTTGGAGTGCCCAGAGGTTGAAGCGGAGGTTCCAAATCAAGTCCCTCATTTTGTCTCTTAACTCCTCAATTGCCCACAGGTTGGATTCAGATTGGAGGGTTTAGGTAGTATTTTTTAACCCCCCTGAATTTTTTTCCATTCTTGAGAAGCTGGAACCTTGAAGTGAAGCTGAGTGTCAGAGATGCCCCTGTCATCTGTTTTATTAATTTCAGTAAGTATTTGGAAGCGTTTTTTGTGATTGCGAGACATTTCTTGCCAGGAATTTAGTGTTTAAATGCCACCAGAGGCTGTACTGAATATTTTGACGAAATTAAAAGTTTGTCACTGTAGTCTGTGTGGCTGATTAATTTTGATTCAGTGGGGGAGCTCCTTCAGCCCGTTCCTCACTCTACCATGGCACCACCAGAAGTCCATGATGGAGTTTCTTTCTGATTCTCACATATGCCTTCTGCTTCACTGTGACTTCAGTGAAGTCTTGAAATATGTTGATCTTCTTCAGGAGTATCTCAGTCATCAGGTCATACTGTAGGAACTTCACTGTCGTTGAACCAGGATCCACACAGAAGATTTTCAGCAGTACAACTGGGGCTGCCCACGCCATTGACGTCTGGTGACATCATCAATCCTATAAAGGTGTGGGCGGCCTGGCTCCCTCATCAGTTCTTTCCCCCAGAGACAATGGGAGCATAGCTCTAGCCATGGGGGACTGAGAAGAGAGAGAGAGAGAGAGAGACAGAGAGCGAGAGAGAGGTGCCCAGGCCTATAAGAAAGACTGGATACACTAGATGCCCAGTTCCAGTAGAGAAGCCCCAAGAAGGGGGATGGTAGGAGGGAAGACAGACCTGATGACTGAGAGCCCCTCAAAGATCTACTGTTGTGGCAAGTTCTTACGTTAACTGTTCTATCTTCGGGTGGTATCTTAGTCATCAGGTCACACCACAGTTACATGTGTAGGTTCATTTTCCACTAGTGCAGCTTGTCTTCAATTTCATAAAGTGCTCAGCACCCAGACATACACAGTTTCTTATTATGCTTTCTGGTGTTATAACTAAGATTGAGTTTAACCAAAAAAAATGTGTGTGTGGAGGTTAATCTCTTAGTTTTACACATACAAAACTGCTGTTATAAATGCTTGTAACACACACACACACACACTTTCTTTAACTTGGCTTCAGTGAGATTTCTAACATCAGAGGATTCACTACATAACATTCCATTCTGTGACCACTGACTTTCTAGTCTCAGGGATGTTTACTTATCTCTGGTTGCACAAAAAACACACCAATAGTGCACACTGGGAAGCATGGTGCTCACAAATAAGGAATCAGTTCAGCAACATTCGTAAACTTGGGCACTCAACACCCTTTTAAAAACCATGGAGCTCAGGTTCACTATAAAAGTGTTTCTATTACACCCACAAAGACGATGTAAATGTAACGCCACCCCCCCCCCAAGTGGAGGTTTACCTTATTGCCCATTCTGGAGTGTCTCCCTTTACCTCCTGGTGTCTCTGGTTCCCCTGATGTTGTCCCCAAGGCAACTGAGTCAGGTCAATAAGTTCCCAAGAGCCCCATTTCTTGTTGTGCCCCTTTGGGCTATCCAAGCACAGTGGAGCCGTTGGTACATTCCCTGGTAAGTGTTCAGGCTGCCGGCGAGCTTGCACATGCTCGGTCAGTGCTCCTGATGGTGTACCACAACCTGTGGTAAATCTGGTTGCTCCTTGCGTGGTCCCAGCCCCTAAATTAAATACTGGCTAGAGCCAGGACTGCAAAATTCTGTCGGCACAAGGGGAGCCAAAAACAGTTGTAAATAAAGAGCGCTACATGTGGCAAAGTAAAGGGGCTGATGAATATTAATGAGGCAGCACTAATATTCGTGACCCTCCTTGGTGCTAGCAACAGTCAAGGGTCTGTAAAATAATATAATTAAATGTGAGTGCTTGAGAGGGCACTGAAGGGGCTATGAAGCACAAGGGCTATTGTAAATAAAAACAAAATGTACTGGCAGCTCCAGACCATTATTATGGGGACTCTGACACACTGCCTGTAGGGGCACCATGTTACGGCAGCAGTGACAGGCTAAGGACTACAGAGATACAGTAATGAATGCCAGCATTCAAAAGTGCACAGATATGGCTATTGAACTCTGGGGCAAAGAAGAGAAATAAATAATTTACCTGGCTGTACCAGAACTTAAATGTTGAGACTGCGTTAAAGCGCTGCGCAGGAGGACTGTAAGCACTAGCAGCCTTAATTGCAGCACAGCAATCAATCGTAAAGCTAGGATTTCAGTGCAAGGCTTGATAGGACAGTGCCAGAGACTTGTGATACTTTGCAATAGGCTTGTAGGAAAAATGCAGGGACCTAATTCAGGCACCAAAACAGGGAGCCTATACAGCATAGAGGGAGGCTAATGCATTTTGTGGACTGACATGGGATCTCAGTGAATCATTTTTGGACACACAAGTGGACTCAGCCAATCTGGAGCCCCAGAAGGACTCCATAAAACCCAAAGATTTTCAGGCTGCATTCAGGTCAAGCAGAAGCCCCTCCACGGGGAGGGGGACTCAGGCCCCTAGCTAAACCAAATGGGCCTAGTGTGCTTAATGAAAGCCTCTCCACAGGGAAGGGGGGCTTCTGTCTCTGCCAGAGAGACAGAGTGGCTGCCAGCAACAGAAGTTGTTAGCCTGGGGATTGCCAGAAATTGTCATCCAGGGCTAGCAGTTCCTTGCCACATTAGGGAAATGTGTTAAAGAAGCCAGCATGCAACTGCAGTTCTGAGAGAGCTGCAAGAAATGCTTCTGCATTAGTAGTGAGAGTGCTGTTGAAAGCCTGTAACTTCCAGAAAAGGCAAAAGCCTTTGAATCTGTCTGAGTGAGTAAACTGTTACTTCCAAGTGCAAGTTTAGCAAGAGATCTGCTGTGGGGCAGAGAAGCCCACCAAGTTAAATTTGTGACTGTTTGCACCCTGCATTTAATGAGTGCTCAAGAGATGGGCAGACACGTGCTTAAAGTGACCAGAGAAGGGTCCAGTGATTCATAACTGCTAATTGTGACTGTGTAGTTCACCTACTGGACTGGATTCCCATGCCATGTGGAACTGTTCTAACAGTATCTGGGAGGCCAATAAAAGTTCTGAATGTCTGCACTGGAGCTGCTAACGCTGGCGAAGCCACAAGGGACTGGTATAATTGTGTCTTAAGCTCTAGAGAAGCTGTGGTGACTAGTTGTATTGTAGATGTAAGGCTGTAAATTGGCAGGGAATCATGCCTCAAGCTCCATCTAGTACTGGAGATTCAAGTCACGCTTCTATGTTGTCTTTGCATGGACTGTAAGAGTCTGGGTCACCCTAGCCTTCGGGGAGAAGCACCCACCAGAAAAGATGGCTCCTGCAAGCTAAAGGACGATGTTGACCACGCAGGCACATGGTTGAAAGAACTGTGAACTTGAACAAAGTATAAATGCGCTGATTATAAATGTGCTGAATGCGACGGGACAACTTCAGTCTGGCCTGTGAGATAGCCTGGTAGTGTGCCACACAGGGCACTGCCCTAAGCGTCTCCCCCTGAGGGGTATAGCCAGATGTGGGGATCTAAGGTGTGCTGGCCCCGGTCCCGGCCCAGTCTGCACCATTTAAGACTGCAAAGCCCAAAGAGAAGGGGCACCATCTCAAGCTGACAGAAGTTTCCAAAATTGCAAGCTGCAAAGTCTGTTGATCAGGGGTCAGCCACAGCTCTTGCCTTCATACTCAGCCAAGCTTCTCAACACCAGATGTGACTTCAAAACCATGAGTGAGCAGACCCTTGTCTGTCCATGAAAAGGGACTGTAAATAGTTATTCGAAGTTCTTCAAAGTTTAGAGTTAAGGCCCAAACTAACTGAGCAAGGGAGTAACTGTCTTACAGAGTTGTTTAAAGATAACGATCACCAGAAATGCTAACTTGATTTTCCTTCTAAGGGCCCCAACATAGCTGCACTGTATAATAATCAATCAGTCATTATTTATATAGCGCAATTACAGAAGATCAAAGCGCTAAGATCATTGTAATAGCAATCTAGACTTAGAACAATCAGTATATTCTAAATACTACACCTCAGAAGGGAATGCCTGGGTAAAGAGGAAGGTTTTTAATTATGATTTAAAGCTCTTGGTGATCTGGCACTCTCTTATCCGATGAGGTAGAGAATTCCACAGGGTTGGTGCCACATAGGCAAAAGAGCGAGATCCTGATGTCTTCAAACAGACCTTGGAAACCTCTTGCAGACCCTCATCAGCAGAGCGGAGCCAATGGAGGAGGTGGTAGGGAACAAGGAGATCTTGCAGGTAGCTGGGTCCCTGTCCATATAGTGCTTTGTAGGTCAGTAATCTGACCTTGAAGGTGATCCGCCAATTCACCAGTAGCCAGTGCAGATAGCAGAGCACAGGAGTGATATGACTAGATCTTGATAAGTCAGTCAGCAATCTGGCAGCCACATTCTGCACTGGCTGCAGTCAGCAGATATCAACCCTCAGTAGTCCTACATATAAGGCATTGCAGTAGTCAGGGTGCAACATTACAAAGACGTGAACTAGGGTTGGTATATCACTAGGCAGGATCAGGTGCTTTATCCGGGCAATATTCCTCAGATGATAAAAAGAGGCTTTAACAATGGCCGACACCTGATGTTCTAGTGACATGCTGCTGTCTAATGCCATGCCCAGATTATGCACCTGATCGGAGGTAGGTAGCAGGACAGAGTCAAGTCAAAGTCCGGTTAACTGACCTGCTTGCCCCTCCGTGCCATGGCGGCTTGGCTCTACCACCAACACCTCAGTCTTATCAGGGTTCAATCTCAACCAGTTGGAGTTCATCCAGTCCTGAATTTCCAAAAGGCAGTTGTTAAAAGCTGAGATTACTCCACCCTGGTTGAGTACAAAGGACATGTAGCGCTAAGAGTCATCTGCATAGCAGTCAAAACTCAACCCATACTGCCTAATAATGTCCCCTAATGGCAGCATATACACTGCGAACAACACAGAGGACAACTGCCGGCCTGGTGGCGCTGAGGGTTGAGGCGCTGGATGCCACACCTCATGCCATGCCAGTGACCAGAGTTTGGGAATGACCTCAGGTGCCGGGGGTCAGTAGGTGAGGGAGAGGATCAAGCATCTGATGAACTGCTCTCCTCTCCCTGGGGAAGGATCCTGAGTGCCTCCGGTGCAGTAGAGACCCCTGGTGGAGACCGGGGGTACTACTAGCACAGAGCAGCTAAGGGGGAGGAACGCAGTGGATGTCTGTGGGATGCCGTGCTGATGTCATTACATGGCCACGCTCCTGGGGAAACAGCCAGTGGAAGAAAATCCCTTACCATGCTGGTAGGTGATAGTGCGGTCCAGTGGTGGGGCCCAATGTCGGGCCATCCGTCCCGGTGCTCCTGGTCTCCTTCCGCCTCTATAGTCACTCCACTGGATTGTAGATAGAGTGCTGTAGGAGTTGGTGGTCCCACCCCGTGGGTCCAGAGCTGGGGGATCGAGTGGCCGGGTGAGGTTGGAGGAGGAATCTGGGTTCAGGTAAGCACCAGAGGTGGGGGCTTCAGGCAGGCAGCAGAGCCATCATCGAGGAACCTCTCCTGAGAGAGTCCAGCAGGGTAGCTGCAAAAATAAAGTCTACAAAAACAAAAGGGGGAGGACAAAAGGGAGCTCTGCAGTACCCCACAAGACAGGGAGATGGGTGCCAAGGAATAAATGCCTGATACCACTCTCTGAGTCCTGCCCGTCAGGAGGGATCGAAACCAACTGAAGACTGTCCCAGACATTCCACATAAAAACCACAGGTGCTCTAACAGCACCCCATGGTCCACAGTGTCAAATACCGCAAAGAGAGAGATCGAGGAGCACCAAGATGGAATGGCTCCCTCGATCCCGCGCCGTCAGAAGATCATTAAGCACCCGAATCAAGGTGGTCTTGGTACTATACCTTTTACAGAAACCACTCTGGAGAGGATCATAAATGTCATGAGATGTTAAATGGGTCTCCAGTTGTACAGCTACCACCTTCTTAATAACCTTACCCACAAAGGGCAGGTTAGAGACCGGTCAATAGTTAGCCAGGCAATCCAAGTCAAGAGAGCTCTTCTTCAGAAGCGGTACTACTATTGCTTCTTTCAGAGAATCAGGAAAAATCCCTGTCTCTAATGAACACCGGACTATCTTGGCCAGGACCCAGCCGATGATCTCCACACACCCCACAAGGAGGCACGTAGGGCCCAGGTCCAAGCCACAGTAGGTGGGACGTAGTTCCTGGATAACCTGCATGACATCCATGATCTCCAACTGGCCAAAATCAGATCAGACAGTCTGGGTGCTTGCAATCTCAAAAGTTGGCTACTGCAATGCCTGTTTGAGGGTGCTGATAGGATTCCCAACCTGACAGTGGCAATTTTATCAGTAAAACAAACAGAGCAAACTCATCACATTTTGTTTGTGAAAAGGCTCTCTCCGACTGGAAATAGGCTGAATTGCACAGCCTGTCCACAGTCCAGAAGAGCTATGAACATACCAAATTTGCCAGCAGATAAAGGCCTAGAGGTCTATCAAGTCTGCTCGAATGTGCAGCTAGCACCCCTTATTCTGCAGCTGCCCCTTCCCCGCCCTTCCCCTCCATTGTCCCTCCCCCTTGCCCTGTCCCATCCTCTTTTGAAGCAGTCCACTGTTCTACTGCATACTACTTCTGCCGGTAACGCATTCCTCCCAGCTACCACCCTCTCTGTGAAAATGTGTCTCCTCATCTCCCTCTGGAACTTTCCTCCCTCCAGTCTCATATCATGGCCCCAGGTGTCCTTCCCCTTCCTTACTTTGAAGAGCCCCTCTGTACCTGTCTTCTTTATTCTTTTCATGTACTTAAAGGTTTCAATCATGTCCCCCCCCCGTCCCTCCTCTCCTCCAGCGAGTACATGTTCAACTCCCTCAGCTTCCTTTCATATGGTAAGTCCCCATAGCCCCTTGATCATCTTTGTCTCCCTGCGGTAAACACCCTCCAGTAACTTAATGTCCTTTTTGAGAAGTGGGTGCCAGTACTGCACGCAGTACTCTGGGTGCGGTCTAACTAATGATCTATACAGTGGCATAATCACCTCCCCCCTTCTCGGGGATATATACCCGTTGCAATGCAACCCAGCATTTTGTTGACCTTGGCAACTGCCTTCCTACATTGTGCCAAGTTGTTCATTGACCTTGTAATTGGCACCCTCAGATTTTTCTCCTCCTCTGTCTTGGCTAGCTGCACTCCCCCCAGCTGGTTACTGGTTTCCCTAATAGTCGGGCTGCAACAATGGAAGGTGGAAGGGTTTCGCCCTGTTTGGGATATTCAATTTAATGGGCAAGCCTTGTTAACTGACCCAGGAACCGAGGTTTGCCCTGAACTGGCTAAATTAAGACATCAGCTACATGGTGAACAGTTAAATTACAGCCTGTATTTGTTTCTAAGTCAATTTCACGCTATGATGGGGAAGTGTTTTATAGAGGCTAGGCTAGGAACGGGGGTAGGCCAAGAAATTAAGGAAGTTTGGACCTCAACAAAAGTTAAAGCCCTAAAGAGGTCTCTCATGACAAGGATTTGTATATTTCTAATACTGCTTCAAAGTGGGGATATTGCTGTAAACCCAGGTCCTCTAGTAAATTATTTTAGAAATCATAATGGCCTACTGATTATGCACTGAAATGTAAGGAGCATAATTCCAAAACTGGACTTAATAAGGGAGTTTATATTTGACCACAGGCCTGAAGTAATGATTTTTTCAGAAACTTGGTTAGGGGAAAAACCATGATGACAGTCTCTTAAAAACCCAGGGGTACAATTTTATAAGAGCTGATAGGAACAGACATGGGGTGGAGGAATCATGGTTTACTATACAGAGAAATATTCTCCTATTCGCTTAGAGTGTAACATAGATTCTACTAGTTGTGAACATCTGGCTTTGGAATTTAAATTTGGTATGGGGAAACCACTTTTGTTATTTGGAAGATATAGATCCCCAAATACATCCATACAGGTTTTTGGATGTTATTCACAACGCTTTAGTCCCTTTCACCTTCTCTCACGAGCTATTGATTCTTGGTGATTTTAGAGCAGATTGGCTGCATCCAATCAAATCAAAACAATGGTGTTGGGCCTTGGATTAGTACAATTAATAACAGAACCCACTCACATTAATGTTCACAGGCCAAATGATTCATCTCTGATTGATTTGATTTTAACGAATTGTCTACACAACTACATCTTGTCTGGAGTTGCAGCAGATATATTTAGTGATTATAACATTGCTTTTTGTCTAAAAGGGCAAGTAAAGGTTAAAGGCCCACCAAGAATTCTGAGATTTAGGTCCTTCAAAAAGTTTGATTACCGCCGGTGACCCGGGTTCAGGCATGGACTTGGGTCATCCGGGGTCGGCAGAGGGAAGGAGGATTGAGCATCCCAATGGTTGCTATCCTCCTTCGGGGTGGGTTACCAGGGGTGCTGCACGCACCCGACGTCCCTGGGGGCTGGTAGGAGTACCGACTCTCACAGGGCATTGCGACTCAGAGGGCAGGAGTCAGGAGGGAGGATTTATTAGGCACTTGGCAGGCGTGCGTCAGTGGCGTACTTGCCGAGCCGACGCCTCGGGGATGGAAGGAGAAAGCAGAAATAACCTCGGCAGGCCTAGATGACGGCCGCTCCATGCCATCCAGTCCAGGAACCACGGGCAGACCCCTGCTGTGTAGGTGCTCCACAGAGGCAGGAGGGGAGGAAAGGAGTTACCGGGGCACTCTAGGGGGCAGACTCAAGGTCAAAAGGGGCATGGATGGCATAAACAATGCCTGAAGGAGTGGAACACCGAGTGCGATAAGGAGGGAGAAAAAGTGAAAAAAAAATTTGATTACTTTGCATTTTTGACCGACCTTGACTGTATAAATTGGGACTGTTTGGAGCTTATTCCCAGTTTAGATTTGGCATGGGAATATTTTGTGTCTGAATTCCTTCAGGTGTGCAATAAACACATGCCTTTAAAACTAGGAAAAGAAAACTAAACTCAACCCTTTGGTACACTTCCAAATTAATGAAAATGAAACACGATAAAAATAAAGCATCGGAAAAGGCACGACTATCAGGAAATGCAAGCGATTGGCAAAATTATAGGAATGTAAGAAAAGTACAGTTACGTAAGAACTTACCGTAACAGTAGATCTTCGAGAACAGCTCTTGCAGCAGGTAACACCATTAGAACTGAAGCCGGCAGGCGTCAGGACCCCACGGGAAAAATTTAGCTGCTAGCTATCTTCAGCGGGGACTGCCCCAACCGGGTCCGCCTCCGACGCCAGGCGTACATAAGGGAAGGGTCCTGCCAGAATCCCAGTTCTCCCACCGAGACTCCGGCCGCAGGATGACATCAGAAGGAGACCGAGGATCCACCGTCAGAAGACAATCAGGAGAAAATCCCGATACAAGCAGGAGCAGAGCCTGCCTCCTCTAAGGGGGGAAGGTGGAGGAGCTTGTGTTGCAAGAGCTGTTTCCTAAGATCTACTGTTACGGTAAGTTCTTACGCAACTGTACTATCTTACTGAGATACAGCTCTTGCAGCAGGTAACACCATTAGGACTGATTCCCAGTAACGCTTACCAGAAGATCCGGGGGAGGTAGAAAGACAAGAAATAACATTCCAAGCCCTGACTCAGGACAGGAGACCCTGCAGCACGCTAGGTCGAAACTGCTCTTCGCCAGAGGCGATGTCCAGACTGTAGTGCCTGATAAAGGTATGCACAGACCTAAGTATTGCAGCAATAGCTTAAAATGGAGACATTCCTAAGTGCTGCAAAGGAAGTGGCCATACCCCTGAGAATGACCCCGGATAGAACCCGGGAGGGGCTTTTGTTTAATCTCGTAATAGTATTTAAATACACTGGACAAGCCAGCGGACAAAGTCTGTTTGATACTGGTTGGCCCTTCATTCTCTGGGAGAAGGAGACAAAAGCTGATCAGAACCCGAGAGGGTTTATTTCTGTTAAGGTAATACCTCAGGCTACTGTGAACATCCAGGGTGTGGAGCAAAGCCTCTCCTCTATTAGAGTAACTCGGGAAATAGACCGGAAGGTCGATATCCTGGTTTAAAGTGAGTGTCAAACCACCTTAGCAAAAATTTAGGTTCGCCTCAGGGATACTCTGTCCCGTGAAAACCAAATAAGGCTCTTGCACATGAGAGCGTGAAGCTCAGAAATCCTTCTGGCTGAAGTAACAGCAACCAAAAATAACGTCTTCCATGACAGAAAATGTAGCTCGCAATCCGCGGCAGGTTCAAAGGGAGGGAGCGTGAGCTGTTCCAGGACAAAGAGCAGATCCCATGGAGGCACAGGGTCCCTAATGGGAGGCCTAAGGTGTAACACTCCCCTAAGAAATTCCCGAGAGGCGTCCAATTGAGCTATAGTACGCTGTCCCACCGGTAGGTGATAGGCAGAAATGGCACAAAGATGTACCTTAATAGAGGAGTAGGCTAGGCCTGAATGAAAAAGGGAGAGGAGATAATCCAAAACTACTCCCACGGGACAACCTAAAGGGGAAAGGTCACGACACGTGACCATAAACAAAAACGCGCCATTTCATGGCATACGTGAGATGCGCGTTGTCAAGCTTCTGGCTGCCGAGAACCTCTGCAACCTCTTTGCGAGACCCCCGATGAGGAAGATGGCTATGTCTCTAGGAGCCAAGCATGCAGGTTCAGAGAACGCAAACCGGGATGGAGCAATGAACCTTTCTCCTGAGACAGTAGGTGGGAGCCGAGTGGTAACAGGAGCGGGGTTCCTAGATAGCTGTGCCAGCAGGGGAACCATATCTGTCTGGGCCAGAACGGGCCACCAGAATCATTTGCGCTGCTCCCCGCGCAGTTTGAGAAGAACTCTTGGATCAACGGGAAAGGAGGGAAGGCATAGAGGAATCTGTTCACCCAGGAGAGGGACAACGCGTCTCGCCAGAAAACACCAGGCCCTGGACCTAGCGAGCAAAAATTGGGCAGTTTTGCGTTGGATGGGGATGCGAATAAATCCAGCTCTGGAGTTCCCCATCGAAGGAACAGATCCTCTGCCACCTCCTGAAGAAGTTGCCACTCGTGGACTCTGGCCTGGGAGCGACTCAGGCCGTCTGCGATCGTGTTGTCCACCCCGGGAACGTGAACCGCAATCAGGTTTGCACCGTGTCCGATTACCCAATCCCACACCCTCATGGCTTCCCTGCAAAGGGGGTAAGAGTGTGCGCCTCCTTGCTTGTTGAGGTAATACATTACCGCTGTGTTGTCTGTCTGAAGCAGGATAGTGCACGGTGGAATTATCGACTGAAAGGCCTGAAGTGCATAGAGGACCACCCTCATCTCTAGGACACTGATATGGAGATGAGCCTCCAATGGGGTCCATGCACCCTGAGACTTCACCCCATCTAAGTGTGCCCCCCACCCGAGACCTGAAGCGTCTGTGGTGAGGGTTATCTCCAGGGACGGCGCTGCAAACGGGATGCCCTTGGAAAGCAACCCGGGGGCTAGCCACCACTGCCAGTTGCGGATCACAGATTTCGTGATCCTGACCGGATGCTGCAAATGGTCTTGCCTTTGGTCCCATTGCGCCTTGAGCATCCACTGGGTTATTCGCATGTGGAGTCGAGCGAGAGGGACTGTAGGAATGGCCGCAGCCATGTGTCCAAGCAGACGAAGGACCGACCTGGCCAGTACGGTCTGGTTCGATGATAAGGCCCCTATGAGGGACCTGATGCGTTCCGCCCTGTCGGCCGGAAGAAAAGCTCTTCCCTGGACCGTGTCCAGTACTGCGCCTATAAACTGCAGCTTCTGCAACGGTACCAAGAGAGACTTCGTGATTTATGAGGATGCCCAGCGATCGGAACAAGTCCTGAGTGTTCTGGATCACGAGCAAAAGCCTCTTTGGAGGCGCCATGAGAAGCCAGTCGTCTGAGTGCTAGGAACACGCGAGTGGCCCTGTCTCCTAGAGATGCTGTCCCGACTGCCATGCATTTGGTAAAGACCCTGTGCGGATGACAACCCGAACGGGAGAGCCCGGAACTGAAGATGGTGGCCTAGAAACTCGAAGCGCAGGAACCTCTGATGTGCTTGAGCTATGGGATATGCAGGTATGCGTCCTGCATGTCTAGGGATGCTAAAAAGGCGCCTTGTTTCAGCATGGGGATAAGACCGGAAGGGTCACCATGCGGAATCTCTTGTATGACGACATATTGAGGTCGCTTAAGGTCCAGAATCGGACGGAGGTCCCCTGTTTTCTTGGGAACCAGGAAGAAGTGAGAATAATATCCTGTCCTCTCTGGTTCCCCGGGACGTACTCTATCGCCCCCTTTTTAGGAGCGCGAGTACTTCTTGCCAAATTAAGGTTCCGTGCTGACCCGGATACCGGGAGAGCAGAGGAGGCCGAGGGTGGCTTTTCAAGAACTCTATAAAGTGGCCGACACTGACCAACTGCAGAACCCACCTGTCGGTGGTGATCGCTGCCATCCCAGCAGGAAGTTCGCAATGCGACCCCCGACCATAATTTCCCGTTGATCCTGAGGGGCGGGGGCCAGTAAGGAGTCATGCTGTGGCGGCAGATGGGCCCGTTGGCTGGGTCGGCCTAGGGGTGCGTTGACCTCTGCTAGCGGGCTGTTTACCCTGGGTTCTGCGGAAACCAGAGCCCCTCTGTTGTGTAGCGGAGCAGGACTGTTGCCTCTGTGTCCGCCCACGAAAACGGCTTTGGTTCCTATGAAAAGAACTGAGCCTAGGATGGTACATGGCTGTACCGACCTCACCGCCTTCCCGGCCTCTTGTAGTTTGGTAATAATCTTCTCCGAAGGATTATCAAATAACACATCTCCCTCGAAAGGGGCGTCCATAATGTTCTTCTGGACGTCCGGGGTGAAGCCGGAGACATGAAGCCAGGAGTGTCTCCGGAGGCAAACGGCGGAAGCTGCTGTCGGGCAATGAGTCCGCTGGACAGACGCTGCCTCTAAGCACTTGGGTCCCCTACTGCCTGAACCCGAGCGGAGGAGCTGGAGCATTTCCTCCTTCTGCTCACCTTTGGCTAGTTTCTCAGCTACCTCCAGACCCTGTTCCCACAGAGCGTTCTGAAACTGAACCATGTGGGTCAAGTAATTTAAGGATCTGATGGCGCAGGTAGCGGAAGCATACGTGCGCCTGCCCAGAGAGTCCAACTGCTTGGATTCTGGATCCGGTGGCAGGGTGCTCAAATGCTGCGGCCTCTGTGACCGGTCATGTGAGGCTGTTATGACCAGAGAATCGGCCTGAGGTTGGTGTGTCAAATACTGGTCCTTCTTAGGAGCCTTGTATAGACGGTCAGCTTTCTTCGGCACCACCGGTAACGAATGTGGACGCTTCCACGCGGCCTTGGTGACGTCCACAAAAGTGTCCACCAAGGGTGGCACCACCACAGGCTTGGGGTCCTTCTGCCGAAGATACTTGGCAAGGCGTAACCTTCGGGGTCTAACTCTTCCGCATCCCACCCCATGTTCTCCTGGATATGGCGCATGATATCAATGAACGAGGGGTCATCCGGAGGAGACCGTGGCGTCTCACGTGGGTCCGGAGAAGGGATGGAAATGGAGATGGGGATCTAGAGGTGGAGTAAACTGATCCCGTGTCCTCCGTCGACGGCGAACGTCGGCGTCCTCCTGGATCTCTTGGGGCTGGGTGAACCAGAAGAAGATCTTGACGGAGGTCTCCTCTTTGTTGATCGAACCCCGGGAGGAGATCTGGACTCCCTTGGGAGAGTTGAACGGCTAACCGACCCAGCAGGCGAAGGGGGGGCCGGAGCCGGAGGAGGAGGAGGAGGAAGAGCGGTGGGCGCCACGTCCTTCTTGATGGTGTCCCACCAGTATGTGAAGAGATCCTTCACATCTGCTAAAGACAATCCCGACGACGGCCCAGGCGCCGGGGGGCGGTCGTCGGGTCCCGGCGACGGCTCCACAGAGACCTCGGGCGGCGGCGAGGAAGCCCTGGGAGACTGCACGAGGCCGGGTCGCCCGTCTGATCCTCGGGCTGCGTCAGATCTTCCTCCGTTAGCGACTCCTGCCCGACAACGGTCGGAGGCACAGGAGTCCTCTTCTCAGGCGTGGCGGACGTCGGTCCCCCAACCGACGTCCGATGGGAAGACTTGGCCGACGACGGTCTCACGGCCGACGACGGCTCCGAGGAGGGGTAACGGGCGGTCGACGGAGGTCGAGCCGGCGTCGGGTCTACCGGCCTCTTCAGGGGGGTAAGTTCTAAAGTTTTTCTGGGCGGAACTGAAGAGTACCAGACGTCGAGTGCCGACGGGCGGGAGCCCGACTTCTGGTGGTGGTGGTGACGCTCCCCGGACTTCGCCGAGGCCTTGGGGGCGGAGGAGGACGATGGCCTGGCGGGAGGGGCCTGAGAAGAGCGAGAAACTGGAACCACAGCCGGGGGGAGAGAAGAGGCCCTGGATGGAGACCAGTCTGACTTCGACCCGGAGCTGCGGGACTCGGAGGCCCGAGTTGGAGACCTGGAAGGGTCCTTCTCCCTTCTCTTCTTTTCGGCGTGCTTGTGGGATTTCGAAGATTCCCCCTTAGAGGACATGGCTCTCAATTTTTCTTCTGGCAGGAACGCCTGAAGAGCCTTCTGTCGCCGGATCCTCGTGCGACTATTAAACCCTTGGCAGAGGGAACAGGCCTGGGAGTCGTGCTCTGGGCCCAGGCACCGGATGCAGGCCGCGTGAGGGTCCTTAAAGGGGATCTGCTTCCCGCAAGCACACTTCGATGTATGCCTGGAGGTCGGAGAGGACATCAGCGAAAAAATATTCGAAGTAGGAGTAAATTCCCAGAGGAAAGTTCAGCAACCAGGCGTCGCGTGCTAGACTAAGACCGGAGGGTAAAGAGGCATGCAAGTAAGCGGCCGAGGAAAGAACTGTGGATTCTGGTGGGACCGCCCCTTATGTACCACGCCTGACTTGGAGGCCGGACCGCGCGAGGCGGTCCCATGGAAGATAGCTAGCTAGAATTTTTTCCGTGGGGTCCTGACGCCTGCCGGCTTCAGTTCTAATGGTGTTACCTGCTGCAAGAGCTGTATCTCGAAGTAAGATCTTGTATGTGTCTAATGTAAGAGAAACAAAAAACAACTATTTTAAAGCTAAGACCTCAGAATCCGCAGGGAACCCCAGAAAATTGTGAGGCCTAGTTAATAACTTAAGAGGGCAAGTTAAATCAAAAACTAAAATTCATCTATCTGATGAAATTTTTGAAAGAGAGTCTGTACTCGCAGATAGATTTAACAAATAATTTTGTGGACCCAGGAAACTTTTTTGACAGCTCTTCCAAACCTCTATATAATCCACAAGATTCCCATTGTACTGGGGTGCCTCCGTTTGCCTTTAAAGCAATAGGTCCTAATGAGGTACAGGAAATACTTCTACATCTCAACATAAATGGTAGTTGTGGACCAGATGGTCTCTCCCCAATAATGTTAAAATATGCAGCAACCCAAGTTGCTGGATCAGTGGCTTACTTATTTAATCGGTCTGTCGAAATGGGCTGTCTACCATGGGGTTGGAAGTCGACTAGGGCGGTCCCCATTTTTAAGGGGGGGGGTGACCATGGCCGTCTATCCAACTACAGGGCTATTTCTTTGTTACCATTAGTTAGCAAGGTACTGGAAAAGCTGTTGGCAAGACAACTGATGGAGCATTTGGAAGGGAACAAGCTGTTGGATCAGTATCAATCCAGTTTTTGAAAACTTCATGGGACAGTCATGGCCATGTCGAAGGTCTTGGATGAGATCGGCACAGCAATTGATGCCCAGTGTTTTACCAGAGCTATTTTGGTCAATCTCTCCAAAGCCTTCGACACGGTGGACCACCAATTGCTTCTACAGAGACTGTGTGTGGCTGGGATGAATCAATTGACTTTGGACTGGTTTATTTCCTATTTTACTAATAGGCACCATGTTACTGTGGTGAATGGTACTGATTCGGCTTCACTACTGGTTTTAAGAGGCGTACCCCAGGGCTCAGTCCTGGGTCCCCTTTTGTTCTGGGTTTATTGAAAAGATCTTGGAAATTATGTAGGGGCCTCTCGTTTTCATTTATACGCCGACTAAACCGTTCTGTATAAATCTGGCCCCACAGTTTCTGAAGTCTAAAACACACTTCAGGAAAGTTTTGACATTCTTGAGTCTTTTTAGTTGGGTCCAAATTAAAGTTAAACACCTCAAAAACCAAATGTATGTTGTTTGGGTCAGCTTCCCAACTAAAAGGGGAACCAGACTTAGTAATTCTTGACAGTAAGGGTATGATTTTGGAGTCACTAGATTACTACAAATACTTGGGGTTTTGGTTGGACAAATCTGAATCTGGAAATACACATGTAGACAACTTAATTCTCCAGGGTAGTAAGCGAGTGGGTTTTTTATATAGAGAATAATGGATGGGGAAGGGTTTGATATGAGAATTTAATGCACACCCAAGTTGAGGGATGCTACATAAACCCAGAGGGCGAAGCCTTAGGGGTTTATCAAAGTATCCCACAATGAGGGTGTGCATTAAATTCTCATATGAAACACCCTCCCCATCTTTTATTTTTTTTATAATAACAGGCCAGCAATTTTTCTCCAGCAGTTTGTGAGACTGTTTGGCCCCGCCCACATACAGAATATTGGCCAGTGAGGCAGCAGCAGCATAGTTTGACTGGCATGGCTCATGAATGTCATAACAACCAGCCAGTTGTTATGGAAAATATCAACCTGGTCAGTACATTGAGAGAAATTGCTAACCAGTTATTATATAGAAATAAAAAACTGTTTTGGACCAGAAACTTTAAACTTCATCATTAAAGTTCAAATATTGCCACGCATAGATTATTGGGATATTTTATATGATGGCGCAACTAGTTATCAAGGCTAGATGTTCTACTTAATAGGCTAGCAAGACTAGTACTCAAATGTCCCAAACTCTTGCACCACTGCGAAATGTATAAAAGATTAGGGTGGTTGTCTTTTTGCAGCAGAATAGAAGTGCATAAGCAGCTCTTTGCATGCAAGTATGGTTTGGGACTCATCCCAACATTCCTAAGGGAAAGAATACACTTTAGAAATATTGAACCCTCTCTGAGGAAATCAGGAACAAGAGAAGTGGTAGTCCCCCTTATCAAAAACGAGGCGCTCTCAATTTCTCTTTAGGTATTGTGAACCAACTTCTTGGAACAGTCTTCCACCTGAATTTAGACAACAGATAAGTAAGCCTCCTTCCATTTTTAAATTGAGAAAGTACTTGTATTCTTCATAGACGTTTTGTAATTATCTTCATTAACTGTGTAATTGTGTTACTAACTGTGTATTTATTTTTATGTATGTATGTAGTTATGTAAGGTCACCATTGTGATTGAGCTTTATACTCAATGGTTTACCCTTGAATAAACAAACAAACTGAAAAAAAACTCCTCCTTGGGTTCTTCACCCCAAAATGCAGCACCTTACACTTTTTGACATTAAACCCCAGTTGCCAGGTGTCTGTCCAGGTTTCCAGCTTTGCCAGATCATCCTGAAACCCATGCCATCCCCCTAGGTCATCCACCACTGCTCCCATCTTGGTGTTGTCAGCAAACAGACTGATCTTACTCTTGATGCCCAATGATATGTCGGCAATGAATATCCAAAACAACACTGGTCCCAACACTGAGCCCTGCGGAACACCGCTCATCACTACCCTTGGGGATGAGAGCTTCCCACTCACCACCACCCTCTGTTGCCTTCCCTGAAGCTAGTTCCCTACCCATCTCACCAGCTTTGCACCCCCACCTGTGCTTTCTAACTTACTTCCCAGCCTCCCATGTGGCACAGAGTCAAATGCCTTACTGAAGTCCAGATACAGGACTTCCATGCATGGTCTCCATCCAATTGCCTAGTTACCAAGACATAGAACTCCACCAGGTTTGTCTGGTTCCTGCTGCAGCAACCTCCCTGGACAGGAACTCTGCCTTCTTATGGGAGAAAGCTAATTGATAATCCTTTAAATGGACTGTCAATCTAAGCTTGTCATCTACCCAGCCAGATTTCCTCCAACACCATTCCAACCTTCGACCTCTTTTCCTCATGTCCTTCAGAGTATCATCAAACCATGGAGTCTTCAGGCGAAGGGAGAGGGGACAAACATGGACAGGAGTTACAGAGTCAAGGGCGCTTATCACTGCACTGTCACAGGCCAGCACCAGCTTCCCCAGCTCTTCGCATGCTCTCTTCACACCTGAGAGGTCCAGAATCTCCATTAGACCATCTGGGGCCAAGCCCCTTAAAGGGCAATACCAGACCAACTCCGTAGGGGCAGGTCTATTAGGGGGTGCCTCAAAACCAAATGTTATGGCATGGTGGTCTAACCAGCTAAATGATTCCACCACAAGGTCAAAGACCTCCATAACGAGCAGGAAGCTGAGATCCAATGAATGCCCTCGAATATGTCTTGCAGTAGTAATTACCCGTGTGAGGCCCAATGAATTCATCAATTGGAGGAAGTCTTGACCAAATTAAGAGTTTGTCATTGACCCAGTCACTGAAGTCTCCCAGAATTATCCATCAGGATGACTCCTGCACCAGGTTGACAACGGAGTCCACCACTTCCTGCAGGAAATCCTTCCCATCACCGGGGGATGGTAGATGAGAAGGATCCTGCATCCTACACATGCAGCCACCAGGCATTCAAAGGATCTGGTCTCACCCATCGGTACGGCCACAAGACCCAGGTCCGATTTAAAACTGATGGCAACACCCCTGCCCCAATGATCCTTTTGCATGCAATGTATCACTGAGCACCCATATGGAATTGCTGCCTCCAATTTAGGACCAGCATTATCATTCAGCCAGGTCTCAGTGATGCAGGCCAGGTTAATTGTTCCCACAAGATCAACGATTATCGCCATCTTGTTTATAACAGATCTGGTATTGCACAACACTGCATGAAAAGGATAGGTTGATGAGGCAGATCCAGCTACTTGCACACCACTTGTGGAGCCCTTGAGTATGGGAACCAGGTAGGGAGAACCCTTTTCCTTGGCCCATTTCGTCTCAGGGCTTCTCCTTGACCTCACCACCTCAATACATCGGATCCTCTCCACAAGCCTGCCAGACCCAGCAGACCACCGCTCCCCCCCAGCTATCCCCAGCACCCTACAGCATGCACATACCTCAGGTGCCAAGGAGGGGTATCAACAGGCAAAGGTACTTAAACTTGGTGGGAGAATAGTGCCTGACCACTACGGAACACGAACAACACATTTTTCACTCCCCCCACACTACTGTCTATCAGCCTGCCCACTACACTCACACACTCACACACTTACACACACACACACACACACACACACAGTACTTCCTCACCTAAATTAACCAAAGTAAACTACTTAAAGAAAATGTTCTATTACCTATATATAAGTATTCTACACCTATCAAACTTGCATACACACACCAAACACTAAACCCAGTCCAGATAATAACCTCCCCAAACTCAAATAAAGAAAACAATAAAAAAAATGCCTTCAGACAGTAACCAGACTGAAACTATTAAATTTGCGCCATATAAAATAACAGAGAGTTCATATAGAGGAGTCCAGTTGATGAATTTGTTAGGGAGGAACAGTCTCTCCACAGTTTTGGGAAAAGGACTTGCATAAAATCCTATTTCGGAAATCTTCAAGCCTGTGGAGACTCTCACCCTCCAAAGTCAAACCAGGATTAGTCACTCAAAAATAGACACTCTAAGCCAGCCCGGTGGCGCTGAGGGTTGAGGCGCTGGACGCCAAACCTTGCTCCATGCCAGCAACCCGGGTTTGGGAATGGACTCAGGGTGCCGGAGGATCGGCGGGGGGAGAAGGATTGAGCACCCGACGGCTTGCTCTCTTTCTCCGGGGTGGGATGGGATGCTCTCCCCGTCACTTTACCGCTGCCTGCTGGGGCTCTCAGGGGATGTCGGTGCTGTAGGGGATGCCACCATGTAGGGTTGATGCCGGCAGAGAACTGAAGCACACGCACTTCTCAGCATGCGCCTGACTCCTTGTACCTCACTGCATGCCGGCGTCAGGGACCACAATACAGGAAACAACCCTCTGCACCTCCTAGGTGACGACCTCGCCTGCAACATGCTCACCCACCGACAGAATCAGGGCAGACTCTGATGTGCAGGCCCACTCCTCAGAACACATTGAGGGAGGTAAGGGGGATCTCTCCTCAACCCACCCGGGGGGTTATCTGGGCCATCAAGGGAGATCAGAAGCGGAGCTGAGCACTCTAGGGGCAGACCTTGTATGTCAGGAGGGCTGGTGTGTGGAGCGTTGTAGGGTTCCAATTGAGTGGAGAGTGGAGGACAGTAGAGGAGAAGATAAAATAATAAGTGAAAAAAAAAGTGGACACTGTCACTGTCTACAGTCAAGGTTCTACGATAGCTAAATGAAAAAGTTACCATTGTATTTCACCATTGTGACACAGAGAAATAAAATTAGCACTTTGACCTGCAAAGCTGCCATAATTCCAACAGTGTTCCTTTTAACCGGTATCCAGGAAAGCTGTGTTGGTTCCACTCTCTTTTTTCTTGGCCTTCACTGAACAGATGGTTCCTCAATATTACAACTAGGTAAGACCACCTGGCTCAGCACTCCTGCATCAAAAAGGAGCAGTATCGGCCCTATGACAGCTGCTCTCCAGATCCCGCAAGCAGCACCAAAACCAGGCGACCACCCCAAACAGACCAGCCTCTCAAATTCTGGTTAGTGGACCAGGACCCTCGAAACAGAATCTTCCCTGCTATAGCCCCAGACAAAAATCACCCTCCGGACGGTGACTGATCCTGGTAAACAGAACAGGTTACGGCATACTCCGGGAGGATCCCCCTATTTCACAGCTCCTCATGTGGGATTCCTCTCTGTGATTCTTCAGATGTAGCTCCTCAGCCATCGACGATGCAAGCCATCCAACCCGGGCTCCACTGATCCACACGAAGTCAGCCCCAATTCCATAGTCACAGTTCCAGGGCACAGTGTAAACAGCAGGCAGGTCAAATGAAACAACAGGTCAAAACAGAACATGAGGCAAGTGAAAATGGTGCTCCAAATTTGACAAATCCCAGACTAGACACAGTTCATAGGTCAATTCACAGTCCCCTAAACTAAATACTAAAATGGCTCCTCTATTTCTCTTGGAACTTCACTTTACTTAAAGCTAAAACACTAAACGCTAACTTCAGAGTTCGGGCTACGGCCAACTTCAACAAAACTGTCTGGAATTAATAAAAAAACCTGAAAAATAAATGAAAATAAACAGAATGATACTAAGTTAGAACATAAAAACGGGCTGTCTAGAGCTGATATGACGGTTGACCTGGCGGGTCGTCATCTTTTAGAAGACCTGGGGCCTGATTCTGAAACGCTTGATGCACCAAGGGCGATGCGCGAGTTGCACCATGCGGTGCTATACGGATCCTGCGCATATTCTACAGTAGGCAGGGTCCCTGGCACCTATGAGTTACATGAAGGAATAGTCTAGCGCCATGGGACATGGCGACGGGCCCTGCATGCCGCAAGCCTGCAGCCCACTGTCAGCTGCTCCCCTGAGTCCCCCCCCCAGAACACCACTGCAAGCACCGGGGGCATGGGGGCTGGAAAGGTGGCACAGGCATCTGGGGGGTGCTTCACAAAATGGACCCCGGAGGTCCCTATCATTTGGGGGAATGGGGGACATGTATGTGTTGGGGGCATATGGAGCACTGCTGGTACTTTGCTGTGGCACCGCAGAGTGGGCATCCATCGACTGGCACAGATGGATGCCCCTTAGACCATCTCCCTAATGGTCTAACTCTGCAGTGCCAATGTGGCTTCTGGAATTGGGTAAGTGGGTTATGGCAGCCGCCCTTTTGGAATAGGGCGCTTTTCCTGCTGTAACTCACCTTTGCACGATGCCGCTGTGGGCGTAGTGGGTGGCGTAACCCACGTTTGGCACAACCCGCCTCCGGCATGGCGCAAGGTGCCTTTGGAATAGCAGCTGGTGTTATGTCTGGTGTAAGTTGTTGCGAATTTTTGCACCATCGGGTTTGGTGTAAATCACCTTGCACCAGGCGTAATGCCTTTTGGAACTGGGCCCCTTGACTTGTTTGTTTCTGTTTAGGGCAACAGTTAGGAACTCTAGTACTGGGTACTCAGATAAAGGTTTTGGGATTGCGAGGTCCTAATACTATTCTGGGAACTGGTACCAGTATGGGCACTGCATATATGTGTTGCCTTCCAGTGCAGCTAGCTTAGATAACAACAGAGATCTAAATATATCAGAAGGTTGGTGGGTGGCCACTGTGATTACTGTCTAAATTTAAAATACAGAATGATTATCTGATGCCAGTTCAAAATGCCAGTCTAAACCAATTCTAATCAATGTACATAGCTTAACCTCTGCTTCCAATTACCCTGTCCTAACCCTCACACCATGTAAATAAATTGTTGTTACTGTTTTGAATAATCTTGCTGTGTGAGCATATTATTAGAGAGAGTCCATAATTACAAACTGTTTACAATGTGGGGAATTGTTTATTGGGTCGTGCTTCGAGTGGCACTGTAGTATTGTGGGTGGGTACAGAATCCCAGTGTACCAGGTTTTATTCTAGCCCACTAAAAAGTATACTCTGGGTGGAGGCACTGCACATTCATGTTATCGTGGGGAAAAACAGTTTAAAGTTAAAATGGGAACCCAGGCCCCTCAACTTTGTCCAGGCCTGTAAGGCAGGGGTAGTGTAGCTCTTCAGATGGACAGTGCCAGGGTTACACAAAACATAAAAAAACGCCAGCCACATTTTATTGTCTTTATGAGTGTAATAAAAACACTTTTATAGTGAACCTGAGCTCCATGACTTTTAAAGGGGTGTTGAGCGCCCGAGTGTGCAAATGTTGCTGTCTGGTTGTATTTCTTTCCTAATGGCTAATCTGTCACACTCATGCTTAAAATGTTCTTTCCCTGGCCTTCAAAATGTGAATTTTCTTAAATATCTGCCATTTCTTCTGAAGGAAACCTCTGTTGGAGGTCAAAAGCTTAAGGCCCAGCTTAAGGTCTTTCTGTAATCTCTGTTGGTCCAACTCTAGAAGGGAGGTTTCACATAAAAATGTTCTCCTTCCTACACAAGGTCTACCTCAGTACTCTCCTCCCTAGTGTTAACTCCCTATTCCCATTCACGGCACCTGGGCAGTCAACCAGAAGTGCCTCCAGCATTATTTTCGACACCCCTTTTTACAGGTCGAACGAGGCCCAGAAGTATATCACCTACAGCGGTACAAAGCTTTACAACAATTTGCACCAGAAATCCAGGCGTGCAGACCCTTCTTCTCCTTTAACACCTCCTCAAGGAGCACATCTTTGCATCGTCCACTTGCAGCTGCCCTGATAAGCCCCCTTCTCGTCCCATTCGCTAAATCCAGCGTTTTTTTTCCCCCTGGGATTCCTGACATGCTCCCACCCCTATCATTATAACCAGTGTCTCTTTACAAGTCCCATTATGCTTCTCTATACAGGGCCCTTCTCCCCCGTGTGTCCTTTGCCTTGACCTTCTTTTTAGGGTGACCTTACAGCTTCGTAGAACCTTACTGCACCTGATTACTCTCTTTCTGACCTCAATGGGGCAGCCTCTTACTACCCCTTCTAACGTGTTTGCACTGCCGCTCTCCTATTTCCTTGTACTGCATACTTATTAACAACTGTAATTATTATGTATATAGTATTACATATTCCTATAGTAGTACCTTATTAACACTGTTAATATTATGTAAGTCCTAGGTGGCGCTATCCCAAGGGCTACTACCCCTGCCTGCTTGGCTAGTAGCAGGTTAAGGGGCCTAGGTTCTGTAACAGGTGCCTCCACCCAGAAGTCAGGGTTGGTAGTGGTCAAGCTAACCAGGGCACAGCCCTCCGGGACACTGTAACCCCCCTCTTTCCCTGCTAGTGGCCTAAACACTGCACAATAATTACGTTCACTATACCTCTTGTACACCACACAAGTACCCACACTGTTTACACTTAACCACCAGGGCAGTTCCCTCTAGCTCGACCCTTGGGACCCCCTGTAAAACAAGGTTAGGCAAAGCAACAGTACAGTACTGTTAGTACAAACTGGAACCACAGTCAGATTAAATACAGAAGTGGTTAGATCTGATTTATTCAGGGGACTTGAACAAGGGAGGGGCGTAATCAGGTTGATTTGCTTAAAGGCTCTATCAATCAAACAGTTATGCATGCACTTCAGAGTCCCTAAACAGTCACACCCTCTGGGTACCCAGGTGGAGAGGAGATGGGCTAGCCAGGACCGTTGCCCAGGGTAGGCCAGCGTTGCAGCTGGTTGGGGCCCTGTGATGGAAAAGACAACATGCACAGTACACACTATTTGTAATCTGGAGCCAGAGGGCTCAGTTTGTGAAGAAAAAGAAACAGCAAGACAATCAGATGACACACTTAGATTAAGCTGTTGTTACAGGGAGCCACCCTGATATTTACTCACGATACCCAAGACTGGACACAGGCGGAATGAAAATCGAGACAGTAGGTGGTTGATCTGGAGTGCCAGGAGAAGCAGGACCCACACGATTCGCCGAGGCGTTGTTCCTGTTCAAGCGTGGAGCAGGGGGGTGATCCCCAGGCAGGTTTCTCATCGGTGGCTTTCTCTGTGCAGTGGGGTAGTCTAGCAGGTGCCAGCATGGCATGCCCCACGCCGAATGGAGATGAACCCGGATTCAGTCCGATTAGGCTGGATAAAGCTTCCAACAAGCAGAACACAGTCCACACAGTGGGAACCAAATCACAACCTATGTGCCCCACATACTTCATGGAGGTTTGGAAAAACTGACACTTGTCAATGGAGAGCTTGAGGCTGAAGTCTTCCAGTTGGTCTAGGAGTTTAAACAGTCGGTTCTCATGCTCCTCTAAGGTGCTCTCAAACACAATGACATCGTCCAAATACACCAGGCATTCCAGCAAATTCATATCTCCCACCGCACATTCCATCAGTCACTGAAAGGTGGCCGGGGCGCCCGATATCCCCTGTGGCATCTTCAGAATTCGTAGAACCCCAGTGGACAGATGAAGGCTGTTTTCTCATGGTCTTTCAGGGCCATCTGGATCTGGTAGTATCCGCTGTGAAGATCCAACACTGAGAACCATTTGCTCCCATTCAAGCAGTCCAGGGCATCTTGTATACAAGGCATAGTGTATTGGTCTGGGATGGTCCCCCGGTTCAGGGTTCGATAATCAACACACATCCTCACAGACCCATTCTTCTTATGCACAACCACAATGGGAGAGGTGTATGGGCTCCTGGATTCTTGTATCACACCAGCAGCGAGCATTTCCTACAAGTGTCTTCTCACATCATCTATGTCTGCTGGGGCTAGGCGTCGGGACATCTCTCGAAATGGCCATTCATCATGCAGGCGTATGTGATGCTCCGCACCCTGGACACATCCCACATCCCATTCCTTCAACAAAAACACTTGGCCTCTCAGGGCAAATCCCTTGCTAATTCTAGCCTTCCATTCGCTGGCAATGGGGAGTCACCAAAGTCAAACAAGTCTGGGGTCACTTTCTCCTTCTTGCCATGGTGCTTGTTGCTGGGCAACACTGCAGTGTCAGTGCAGTGTATCGTAGCTAGGTGCACCCTCTGTTCACCCAGATCTCCCTATCTGACACATTGTGAATCTGGACCATCACTCGTCGTGCATAGGCATGGGCACGAGCAGGCAAGATGCTGGGCTTGACCAATAATCCTTCTGGCAATTTTCCATCACCCGGCACAGCCAACATTAGTATTTTGTTCTTGACATCTTTCTGGAGGTGGACCTCCCCTTGAATGGTACACTGGGTGTTAGGTGCCAGTACCATTGAATCGGGATCCTTCTTCCACATGATCCCCACCAGTTCATCCTGGTCTACTTCCTCAGGTTTCTGTTGCAAGTCCTAGGCCCTCTTGATCAGAGCCGGAATTCTTACAACCCTTCCAGTCCATTGCCCTTTTTTGTCATGACAGAGTTGTGCTAGCCTCCTAAACATGTGGGCGTTTGTTCCAAATTAACAGGGGAACCCCATCATACAGTCCGGTGGGAGACACACTAGGGCCAGTGTCTCTACTTGCTCCTCCACACCAGTTACAGTTGCAGGAAAAGACAACCAAAGGCGGACATACCCTAAGTAGGGATAACACTTGTCACTCAGCCCCCACACATGTAGGCCTTCCAGGGATTTATTTTATTTATTTATTTATTTTATTTACTGAAATTCGGAATTACAAACCTTTGAGTCAAAGACTATTTTGCAAAGGCTCCACGTCGGTTACAAAGGGTGGAGGGGGGAACACGAGTTGGGGGAAGACAGACGGAACAGGCCAGGCATGTTATATACAGGCACAAATTATTTACAGTTTTATGTACAAATCACATTTTAGTAACATTAGCTCTCCGGTGGTTACAGATGGTGGAGAGACATATGACAGAAAGGCAATGGAAGGCAACTTTCAATGCATAATAAACAAGTGGCATTACTGAGTTAATTATCGGTATCATGGCAGAGGGACTTTTTTTCTCTCTGGTTTTGGGCAGGTAGGAGACATGCCTGCGACCCCTGGGTTGAGCATGGGGGTTAGAAAGGTCAGAAGGGCCCCTGTGTGGGTGTGTGGGGGAGGGGAGCGGAGACAGGTAGGCCAACGTAGCATGCACATTTTGAGCTACCCAGTAGGAAGGTTTTTAGGCCTGCTTTGAAGAGATGGATGCTGCGGGATTGGGAGAGGGAGGGCGGAAGAGTGTTTAGCCAATTGGGGGCACAGTAGCGGAGGGATCTCTGCGCAAGGGACGTTCGACATGGGGGAACCACGAAGGATGTGGAAGCCGTGAGTCTGGTATTCGCCTGAGAGGGGCCGGTTTGATGATGTGGTGAAGGGCGTGTTGGCGCAGAGCTGGAGGTGGATCTTTTGCTAGAATGCAGGTGTGGTACTTGAGCCTTGGGTCGAAATTGCCAGCCAGTCAGTCGGTATAGGTCGCAGGTGTGGGTGAGTCTGTCACTGCCCGAGACAAGGCGACATGCTTTGTTTACGCAGTGGTTATGCAGCTTAGGGTGGAGTTATCAGCAGTGCCAGAGATTACAACCTGTGAATCGATTAGGGAGAGATGGAGGATGTGACAGCTATCTGCATGGCATGTGCGGCAGACTGTTTTGATTCTGTAGAGGGTACCCAATTCTCGAGTTGATTGCTGCTTAGAGGAGGCGCACATGTCTGTGGTAGGAGAGGGAGGTATCCAGGGTGACCCCCAGGTATTTGAAGTGATTGACGCGCTCCAGCAGGGAACCATTCATGTTGGAAATGTGAAGAGCCATCTGGCTGTGCGGGCTTTGGCGGTGAGCAAAGGTCATGGCCTTGGTTTTGGAATAGTTAATGATCAGTCGGTGGTCAGCGAACCAATTTTCCAGCTCCGGAAGTATTCCTGGAGGTGTGCTGGAATCTATGTCGATTGGGGGTGTTCCAGTAGAGAACCGCGTCATCGGCATAGAGTAAGAGATGACCACTGCAGGCTTTGGGGAGAGAGTTAAGAAGAGAGTGAAGAGCAGTGGGCCTAAGATTGACCCTCAGGAACACCGGAGCGAACGGGCTTGGGAGTGGAGATGGTGGAGTTTATTCTACTTGCTGCGAAGGCTCTGTGAGGTAGTCCTTTAGCCAGGCAGCGGCCTCGGAGACTACATTTAGTTGCGGCAGGACTTGAAGGGAGTAATCGTGGCTGACCGTGTCGAAGGCCTTAGTTAAGTCTATAAAGATAGCTCCTGCTAGTGACCCTTGGTCGGCGCCTCATGGATGAATGTTGTGAGCTCAACGAGAGCCGTGATGGTGCTGTGGCCAGCTCTGAACCCATGCTGTTCCTTGCTGAGCAGGTTGTGTTTTGTTAGATGCTCAGTAAGTTGGTCAGAGACTATTTTTTCCAGGGCTTTGGAGAGAGGAGGGAGTATAGAGATTGGTCTATAATTCCCGGGGAGGGTGGGATCCCCGCTCTTTAAGATAGGGGTGATCACGGCTTTTTTCCAGGTAGTGGGGAATTGGCCGAGGCACAGCGAGAGGTTTAGGATATGTGTGAGATGGGTTATGGTGATATCAAGGGTAAGCCTTATGAGTTTTAGGTCCAGGGAGTCGTTGCTGAAGCGAGTGTTAGCGATTGCTTTGGAGATGTAACGCTTGGCTAAGGAGCAGGGGATGGTACGGAACCGGAAAGGAGGAGGGAGGGATGTTCTCGCCATAAGTGGAGTAGAGGGGGGTTTGGGGGGGTGGAAGAAGTTAGGCGGGAGGATATGTGAGAGGTCTGAGAAAGTTTCATTGAGGGCTTCAGTGATTTTAGCAGGATCTTGGGTAACGTCCCCATTCAGACTTAGTTGGGTAGGGGTGGGAGAAAGTGATTTGCCGCTAATTTCATGTATGTTTCTCCAGAACTTTCTCCCATCTCCCCAGGAGGAGGAGAGGGTGTGCTGATAGTAATCGGCCTTGGCCTGCCGTGTGGCCCAGGTGCATTTATTTGAGCCTCCTGTAGAGTTGTCTGTCCTGGGAGCGCTGGGAGTCTATGGCCCTGTGCCAGAGGTTGTCCCTGTGGTTGCATGAGTTTTAGGAGGAGGGTGTTATCCATGGTGTAGACCTGGTTTTCACGACCTGCCTAGTGAGGGGAGCATATATGCATGCTTTGTTAAAGGTAGCTATAAAGTGGGCAGAGCGCATCAACTGATTGTGCGTTATATAAGGAAGCCAGTAACTATTGGCTAGGTATTCTTTGAGGTTATTTATGCCTCCTTTTGATTTTTAGGTGCTGTGTGGTTTTGGGTGGTGCAGTGGGCAGTTTGCCACGACCACCAACAGATAACCGGGAGTGGTCACTGATAGAGTCAGGGAGCACTGAAGCCTGGGTAATATTTTTTGGCCTGTTGGTAAAGGTGAGATCTAGTAGTGAGGATGTCCCGGTTCTTGTGTCGCGCCTCGTTGGGGATGTGATAATTTGGGAGAGACCGATAGCCTGGGCAGCATCTCTGAAGACAGAGGAGGATGGGGATGCCCAGTCGATGTTGAAGTCACCCATTAATATGGTTTCATTAGTATTTGGGAGGCGTGAGACAGTGTGGAGGATGGATTCAAATGCGGGTTTCTGGTTTCTCGGGGGGATATAGGCTGAGATGATGATGATTGTTTTCGAGCCCAATCTAATTTTGACTGCGAGAGTCTGGGCCTCATGTTTGGGGAGGGTATCAACGATGGTGGCGCAGAGTGTTGATTTAATGTATATGCGCAGCCTCCACCTCGCCACCGGATCTATCCGCCTAAGGAGGTTATAGTTGCTTAGGAAACAGCATCATTGGGGATTTTATTTGATAGCCAGGTTTCAGAGAGGTTAGGATGTCTGGGGCATGTTGGGCAATCCAACCCTGCAGTAGGTGTGTTTCTTGGGAAGGCTACAGATATTAAGTGATGCCAGCAGTAGTCTTCTCTGTGGTTTGTTTGGGGAGGTTTTTGTTGAGGGGGGACCAGGGTTGGGGTAAATGTTTCCAGAAAGGAGGAGTAGAAGGAATGCGTGTCGCAGCAGGGAGAGCCTGGAGAGTTTAAGAGACTCATGCTGTGAGCGCAATGGAGAATGTTTTGTTTTTTTGTTGTGGGTGGGCACTGGTAAGCTAGAGATGTCGCCGGGAAGAAGGGAGGGAGCGATGGGGAGAAGTAGCAATATGTCATTGTAGCTGGGAGGGGGCTGGGTTAAAAGTTGGGGAAAAACTGTGGTACAGTGTTTGCCCAATTGAAGTAAGTGTGAGCAAGGGTATAGGCAAAGAAAGGTGGGTTAGTACTAGAGGGCATTGGCTTGCAGCGTTGGGATGGTTGGGCCGGCAATTGTCAGAGAAAGCTAAGGGAACAGGGTTCGTGGTGGAGTCATGGGGCGGAGGAGCCACTGGGGGGGGTTGATGAGCAAGGAGAGTGAGCCTGCTGGTTATTAGCATTGTAAATAGGGTGAAATACATAGTGGGTCTGCCAAGCGAGACAGCGGCCTCTAGGGCTGGATTTCTATAACATGCAGCTGGAGAAGTGGGCTGATAGGTTTATTTTACCTGTCACCTGACCTACTACAGGGTATATATTCAAGAGCCGAGCAAGGGTGGTGGTGGGGGCGGTGGGGAGCGAGCGTGGCGTTGGCGGCGGGGCCTCAAGCTGCCTGAACTCTGGTTTTCCAGTTCCTGCAGCAGAAGTTCGGCGTCAGAAATCCGCTGGATTTGGCCGAGGAGACGACCGGCAGGGCTGTGACCAGGCAGCCGTTGGAAAAGGCGCCAAAATACAGGTGGGCTATTTAATTACCTGAGTCGGCTGGGCTTCTTGGCAGGAGGCTTGAGACTGGCCTCGCGACCTCCTTTCCCACGGGGAGGGTGGTGTTCTGGGGAGAGAAAGAGGGAGAACAAATCGTTTTAAGTAGGCAGAGAGGGAGGCAATTAGGCTGAGATTGGCTGGTGCAGCATGTAATTGGAGTTGGATAATGCTGCAGGGATCAGGGGGTCTGCGAGCGCCTGGCCTCGAGAACTCAGAGGCTCTGCACGGCAAGTACCTGCCCAATTTCCCACTGCGAGTCCCTAGTGCACTTAACTGCCCAGGTCCCGTATGGTTTAGCAAGCAATCAGTCCCCCGCAGCCCGTGTTGCGTTGCCCTGAGTCACTCAATTACAACCGGGTCCTGCTGCAGTCCCACACAATCTCCCTGCCTTACATACAGTGTTGCACCTTACTTTAAATTAATTCAAGTGCCGTAGGAAAACAAAAATTAACAGCTTTTTCCCACTACATTATTTGGCAAGCACTGAGAACAGAAATATGCAGCTTTTTACAATCTGTTGGTAGCAGGCAGGCTTATCAGAAGCTGCTGAACTCTGGTTTTCCAGTTCCCTGCAGCAGAAGTTCGCGTCCAGAAATCCGCTTTGGATTTGGCCAAGGAGACGAGCGGCAGGGCTGTGACCAGGCAGCCGTTGGAAAAGGCGCCAAAATACAGGTGGGCTATTTAATTACCTGGGTCGGCTGGGCTTCTTGGCAGGGAGGGCTTCGAGACTGGCCCTCGCGACCTCCTTTCTCCACGGGGGAGGGGGGTGGTGTTCTGGGGAGAGAAAGAGGGAGAACAAATCGTTTTAAGTAGGCAGAGAGGGAGGCAATTAGGTTGAGATTGGCTGGTGCAGCATGTAATTGGAGCTGGATAATGCTGCAGGGATCAGGGGGTCTCTCGGCGCCTGGCCTCGAGAACTCAGAGCTCTGCACGGCAAGTACCTGCCCAATCTCACCGCGAGTCCCTAGTGCACTTAACTGCCCAGGTCCCGTATGGTTTAGCAAGCAATCAGTCCTCAGAGTCTGCAGGTTGCGCTGCCCTGAGTCACTCAATTACAACCGGTCCTGCTGCAGTCCCACACAATCTCCCTGCCTCATACAGTGTTGCACTTACTTTAAATTAATTCAAGTGCCGTAGGAAAACAAAATTAACAGCTTTTCCCACCTACATTATTTGGCAAGCACTGAGAACAGAAATATGCAGCTTTTACAATCTGTTGGTAGCAGGCAGGCTTATCAGAAGCTGCTGAACTCTGTTTTCCAGTTCCCTGCAGCAGAGAGTTGCGCTCAGAAATCCGCTGGATTTGGCCAAGGAGACGAGCGTGCAGGGCTGTGACCAGGCAGCCGTTGGAAAAGGCGCCAAAATACAGGTGGGCTATTTAATTACCTGGGTCGGCTGGGCTTGGCAGGAGGGCTTCGAGACTGGCCTCGCGACCTCCCTTTCCACGGGGAGGGGTGGTGTTCTGGGGAGAGAAAGAGGGAGAACAAATCGTTTTAAGTAGGCAGAGAGAGGAGGCAATTAGGTTGAGATTGGCTGGTGCAGCATGTAATTGGAGCTGGATAATGCTGCAGGGATCAGGGGTCTCGCAGCCTGGCCCTCGAGAACTCAGAGGCTCTGCAACGGCAAGTACCCGCCCAATTTCCCACTACGAGTCCCTAGTGCACTTAACTGCCCAGGTCCCGTATGGTTTAGCAAGCAATCAGTCCCCAAGAGTCGTGTGGCGTTGCCCTGAGTCACTCAATTACAACCGGGTCCTGCTGCAGTCCCACACAATCTCCCTGCCTTACATACAGTGTTGCACCTTACTTTAAATTAATTCAAGTGCCGTAGGAAAACAAAAATTAACAGCTTTTTCCCACTACATTATTTGGCAAGCACTGAGAACAGAAATATGCAGCTTTTTACAATCTGTTGGTAGCAGGCAGGCTTATCAGAACCTGCTGAACTCTGGTTTTCCAGTTCCCTGCAGCAGAAGTTCGCGTCCAGAAATCCGCTTTGGATTTAGCCGAGGAGACGAGCGGCAGGGCTGTGACCAGGCAGCCATTGGAAAAGGCGCCAAAATACAGGTGGGCTATTTAATTACCTGGGTCGGCTGGGCTTCTTGGCAGGGAGGGCTTCGAGACTGGCCCTCGCGACCTCCTTTCTCCACGGGGGAGGGGGGTGGTGTTCTGGGGAGAGAAAGAGGGAGAACAAATCGTTTTAAGTAGGCAGAGAGGGAGGCAATTAGGCTGAGATTGGCTGGTGCAGCATGTAATTGGAGCTGGATAATGCTGCAGGGATCAGGGGGTCTGCGAGCGCCTGGCCTCGAGAACTCAGAGGCTCTGCACGGCAAGTACCTGCCCAATTTCCCACTGCGAGTCCCTAGTGCACTTAACTGCCCAGGTCCCGTATGGTTTAGCAAGCAATCAATCCCCCGCAGCCCGTGTTGCGTTGCCCTGAGTCACTCAATTACAACCGGGTTCTGCTGCAGTCCCACACAATCTCCCTGCCTTACATACAGTGTTGCACCTTACTTTAAATTAATTCAAGTGCCGTAGGAAAACAAAAATTAACAGCTTTTTCCCACTACATTATTTGGCAAGCACTGAGAACAGAAATATGCAGCTTTTTACAATCTGTTGGTAGCAGGCAGGCTTATCAGAAGCTGCTGAACTCTGGTTTTCCAGTTCCCTGCAGCAGAAGTTCGCGTCCAGAAATCCGCTTTGGATTTGGCCGAGGAGACGAGCGGCAGGGCTGTGACCAGGCAGCCGTTGGAAAAGGCGCCAAAATACAGGTGGGCTATTTAATTACCTGGGTCGGCTGGGCTTCTTGGCAGGGAGGGCTTCGAGACTGGCCCTCGCGACCTCCTTTCTCCACGGGGGAGGGGGGTGGTGTTCTGGGTCCGGCTGGGCTTCTTGGCAGGGAGGGCTTCGAGACTGGCCCTCGCGACCTCCTTTCTCCACGGGGGAGGGGGGTGGTGTTCTGGGTCGGCTGGGCTTCTTGGCAGGGAGGGCTTCGAGACTGGCCCTCGCGACCTCCTTTCTCCACGGGGGAGGGGGGTGGTGTTCTGGGTCGGCTGGGCTTCTTGGCAGGGAGGGCTTCGAGACTGGCCCTCGCGACCTCCTTTCTCCACGGGGGAGGGGGGTGGTGTTCTGGATTGTAATGGTATAGCAGATAAGTATTTGTCATACCAGTCCTGAAATAGAATGGTCACTTGTGACCCACTGTCAAGCACAGCCCAAGTAGGAATACCATTCACAGCCATAGTAGTCTCCATTGAAGGGCCCACTATTTCGGATAGTCAGGAGGGACAGCAGCAGGGGTCTGGACAAATGATTTAGCCACAAAGAGGTTTGAGTTAGGATGTCCGAAGCCTTCACTGCAATCATTTTGTGCACTCCTTGACCACTGATTCGGTTTCCGAAACTCCCTTTGAAGCTGGTTTACCACTCTCTCTAAGTCCCTCTGAGAATGGCATTCCCTCTTCATGTGACCATCCTTGGCGCAGTTGTGACAAATGACAGGCTCTTGGGGCATCCTTGGCGAGAACATTGCAGGGGATGCTGGAGCACAGATGGGAGATTGTGATCTGGCTCCTGCTGATGGTGTGCTATGTCTCAAAAGTTCCTTTAGGGTGGCAGTCAATTCCTTGAGCTCAGCTGAGAAGCCACCCTCAGTAGCGGATGCCTGAGGATGCATCCCCACCCCCATGGCAGTCACATCCTGACAGGGGCCAGGGTCTTTGTCAACAGGGGATACCTCAATGAAAACATCCGGTTGTACCTTTCTGACTTCCTTCAGCAACTTCTCTCCCCACCGTTTAGCTCATGGGGGGACACACTTAGTGGTCTCCATTTCGGAAGGGCCTTCTGATGCCATGATCACTTGGGCTACACTCACCCCATAATTACAATCTCCCTCTTCCCCTTCAACCTCCCGGAGTTCTTTTGCCAAGTCACAGTAGTCAGGTGGGTTACCTCTCCTATCCTGGAGCCTTAACTGCAGGATCTGCAATTTAGAATGCTTTGCATGTTGCAGTATGTGCCACAATCTCACATGGTTCAAGTCACTGATGGCTACCCCACCTTTCCAGTAAGCTTTCTGCAAAGCTCTTTCAAGATGAGTAACATACGCAGACAAACTTTTCCCTTTCCATTGTTTGGTACCTCAGAATTTCTATATCAAATTCTCCCCTGCCTCAATGTGCCCAGAATTGCCTTCGAGTGCAGATAGGTACTTCTGAGCAGATGCATCAGGGTTTGTGAACCTCAAAAATGTAATGGCTTCAAGGGTGGGACCCCTCAAACTTTCTATGATTCTTTTCCGCTTCTCAGCCTCCGCACACTTCCACTCGGGTACCAAGGGGACATCGTCTATCTAGGTCTCCCAGTCATCCTCCCCCCTTGGGGGTGGGGAGGGTGCCCAAGAAGATTCTCAGCCTTCGGTAGGAGTCATGACTAATGGCAGGTACAGATATAGGGGCCAGCATTGGCACGGGCACAGAAGACAGGGCAGTAACAGGTGCTGGAGTGGGAGGGGGTGTTGGGGAAGGAACACCCCTAGGTGGCAGGAATAGTTTCTTAAAGTCCTCTATGGTTTTCCCTTCCTCCAGCAACAACTTGACAAATTTCTCCTCAAAAGTCTTAGATAATGGTGGGAGCTCATCCTCCCCGGGGTCTTTACTGTCTTTTGTTATCACTCTCTAGGCAGCTGGAACCCCTTCTGGGGCAATAGTCTGTGGCACTTTAGAGCTGTCCACGAGGTCACTACACTCTACCAGCGCTATGAAAGTTTGGGCAATCAAATCAGCCTGTCGACCCACCACCACAGGGTTTTTTAAACATTCAGCTTTGGAGAGTGCTCTCTCTACAGTGTCTTTACTGGTACCCAGGGGAATATCCAGTATAAGTAGAGCATTTTGGGGGTTGATCTCCTGCCCAGTACACCACCCCACCAACTGGTGTACAGCCATTTCTACTGGGGTAGCCATTAATCTTTAACAATAATTCGTAATTTTTGGCAACTAGAAGGCACATAATCCCAGCGGTGAGCCTCCAAGATGTAACCCCTGGGTGGTGCTATCCCAAGGGCTACTACCCCTGCCTGCTTGGCTAGTAGCAGGTTGAGGGGCCTAGGTTCTGTAACGGGTGCCTCCACTCGGAGGTCAGGGTTGGTAGTGGTCAAGCTAACCAGGGCACAGCCCTCCGGGACACTGTAACCCCCCTCTTTCCCTGCTAGTGGCCTAAACACTGCACAATAATTACATTCACAATACTTCTTGTACACCACACAGGTACCCACACAGTTTGCACTTACCACCAGGGCAGTTCCCTCTAGCTCGACCCTGGGGACCCCCTGTAAAACAAGGTTAGGCAAAGCAACTAGCAACAGTATAGTACTCTTAGCACAAACTGGAACCACAGTCAGATTAAATGCAGAAAAGGTTAGATCTGATTTATTCAGGGGACTTGAACAAGGGAGGGGTGTAATCAGGTTGATTTGCTTAAAGGCTCTATCAATCAAACAGTTATGCATGCACTTCAGAGTCCCTAAACAGTCAGACCCTCTGGGTACCCAGTTGGAAAGGAGATGGGCTAGCCAGGACCGTTGCCTGTGGTAAGCCAGCATTGCAGCTGGTTGGGGCCCTGTGATAGAAAAGACAACATGCACAGTACACACTATTTGTAATCCGGAGCCAGACGGCTCAGTTTGTGAAGAAAAAGAAACAACAAGACAATCAGATGACACACTTAGATTAAGCTGTTGTTGCAGGGAGCTACCCTAATATTTACTGACGATACCCAAGACTGGACACAGGCGGGATGAAAATCGAGTCAGCAGGTGGTTGATCTGGAGTGCCAGGAGAAGCAGGGCCCACACGATTCGCTGAGGCGTCATTCCTGTTCAAGCGTGGAGCAGGGGGTTGATCCCCAGGCAGGTCTCTCATCGGTGGCTTTCTCTGTGCAATAGGGTAGTCTGGCAGGGCCAGCGTGGCATGCCCCAGGCCGAATGGAGATGAACGCGGATTCAGTCCGATTAGGCTGGATAAAGCTTCCAGCAAGCAGAACACAGTTCACACAGTGGGGAACCAAATCGCGACCCACTTTCAATACACAGCGCATTTACATGTAAAGGATTCTACAGTACTAGCAAGCAGAACACAGTTCACACAGTGGGGAACCAAATCATGACCCACTTTCAATACACAGCACATTTACATGTAAAGGATTCTACGGTACCAGCAAGCAGAACACAGTTCACACAGTGGGGAACCAAATCACAGCGCATTTACTTGTAAGGAAAATCTACTGTACCAGGCAAACCGCTCTCCAGTCACGATCGCAAAGTCTCTGCACAAACCGGGGATTCAAAAGCAGCTGGAAATCCTGACAGGCGGATCGCATTCAGCAAAATCTTCGGTCTTCTTCAGGTATGAGCCTGGTAAAAAATCAGTAGCTTGCTTCTCCTCACAAACTTGGATTTAGTCCGAAATAATTCTCTTCTCTCTCCCTCTCAGGGATGGCAGGCAGACATGCAGGCCACAACTCAGGCCTTTCCACAGTTCTCCTGCACGTAACTACTCACACGGCTGCTTGACTATCTCAAGCTGTTGCTTCTTCAGCTCACAACTTAGATCTGACTCAACTGCCATCAAGCCTGGGACTTTCCCCAGCATCCAAAAGGTTTGGTTGCCTGATCTGCATGTCAGACACAACAAAGGCTCCCCCTTCAGGTGCAAAAAGGCGCCAAAAGCCCAAAACTACAATTCCTACGGATTTTGACTCCAGAAAGTTCCTGTAGTCCAGCTCCATTTCAGGTCCCACCAGTACTGATTGGTCCAATCTGCAGTCATCGGGCCAAATGGTGGGGATAAACAAAACAATCCTTGCTGCAAAGAAGGCAGAGTAGACAAACTACATTATCACTCTAAGTGATTTTCAGCAAATAGTTACATCTTTCAACAGAGCTCCCTCTCAGATTACTTCTGACTGCAATTCAGGCAGCTCTTAAAGAGACAGTACACAGAGGCTATACAGGCACTCTCTTGCAAGCACATTTAAACTGCTAAAATGCAGGACACCAGCCTGGTAGTGAGCATTTAGGCAAGCTCAAGGAAGACATTTTGAGAACCCCCATTTGTAGGGGGGTTACAATTATGCACTATTATATTGTGTATATAGTTTCTACCTACTGGTACATGTGCTTTTCCACTGTAAATACGTTCTGTATGTAACCCCCTACAAATGGGGGTTCCTAAAATGTCTTCCTGTGCTTGCCTAATGCTCACTGTCAGGCTGGTGTTCTATGTTAAACAATTTAAAAGGGCTTGTATGTGAGTGCCCTGTTAGCCTCTGTACCCGTCTCTTTAAGAGGTATCTGTTTCGTAGATCATAATTACTCTGGGTGGGGGCCAAGTGTTTTCAAACTCGAGTCCTGCCCAGGCTGTAATACAGCTGCTCCATTCTGCCATCACTAACTGCGCAGAGGAAGCCCTAGTAGGATCTGTGATTGTTTGCTGATTATCTGCTTTAATAATAATAATAATATAGAAGTTTGTCTAACCTGCTTTCGTTTGCAGCCTGGACTGTTTTGCTAAGAGCCACCATTTTGGTTCTGGACTGCCAGTTAGGACCAATCAGTATCTTGGGGGACTTTAAAATGGAGACTGTCCCTAGAGGTCTTGTGGGAGTGAATTTCTGTAGGAATTGTAGTTTTTACTGTCTGGTGCCTAAATGGACTTGGAGGGGGAGTCCTTGCTGTGATAGATAGATGGATTAACCAACCAAACCTTTTGGATCACTGGTAAATCCCAGAGCTGCCTGCAGCAGTGTGTCAGTGTAGAGCTGGAGTTGAGAGAGTGAACAGCTTGAATAATTCGAGCAGCTGCTCCTGCGTGGTAGCATGGGGAATCGACGGGAAGGCTGTGTCTGGCCTGCCTGCTACCATCTTCCCATGTGAAGAAGTCTGCAATCTAATCTTGGACTATATCCGAAATTGTTGTTACTGTGACCAGAATCCTGAATTGCGAAAGAGTGAATTTCACCTGGTGTGGACTGAAGACTTGCTTCTGGAGTGATCGGCCCATCAGGACTTTGAGAGAACCGCAGAGGGTACGGTTTGTGCAGAGACACTGCCTAATTGCAACCGGATTGTCATCCGAACTGTGGTATCTAGCTAATTGAGCTGAATGTGTAGTGTGGGTCACGATTTGATTCCCCACACCCTTGAATGTGTCACACTAGCTGGAAGCTGCATCCAGCATCCAACTGGACTGAAATCTGAACGGTTCACCTGGCCTGGGCTTCACCATCTCAGCCTAGATTGCCACTCACACCGCAGAGATTCATCCAATGAAAGGCCTGCTCGAGGATTCGGCTCCCTGCTCAACACCATCGAACAGGACTGACCACCACAGTGCGTCACGTGGGCCCTGCTTCCCCAGGCAAACCAGCATACCACCTGAGGTCTTCATCTTGTCAGTCCTGCCTCCTGGTCTGGGTAGCATGAGTAAACATCAGGGTAGCTCCCTGCAACAAAGCTCAAATCAATGTGTGTCATCTGATTTAATTGTTTTGGTTGATCATTATGAACTGAGCCATCCGACTCTGCAATACAATTTGTGGGTTGAAGTGCATGATTGTTTTTACTTTTCTGAGGGCCCCAACAACAGCTGCAACGCCGGCCTACCCTGGGCAATGTTTCAGGCTAGCCAGCATAACAACTGGGTACCCAGAATGTGTGTGACTGTTCTAGTGGGCCACTTAGTGCATGCATGTTTAACCTGACTAAATCAGATCTGAAATCAAATGCCAGATTGCTGCCCCACCCTTGTCCACGTCCCCTGAATAAATCAAATTCTATTCCTTCTGCATTTAACCTGGCTATTGTGTACTTTTGTGGAGGGGATACTGTATTGCCATTGCACTGTTCTATTGCAGGTCTTGTTTTACAGGGGGTCTCCAGGGCCAGTGCAGCTGATCCAGCCCTGGTGTTAAGTGTGCCAAGAGTGGGTTCAATATTGTATTCTGATGTTAATTGTGATTGTTTATCTGCTGACCAGCGTAGGCCACTAGAGGGGCTAGAGGGGGTATCAGTGTCCTGGAGGGCTGCACCCAGAGCAGCTACGCTATCCCGTTCACCAAGCTCAGGCCCTTCAACCTGCGCCTAGTCACTCAGGCAGGGGTAGTATCCCTTGGGATAGTGCCGCCTAGGGATTACATGTATGCATATCATGTATGCTTCTTTGACTTTGTAATCATCCACCTGTTAAGTTGCTCACTTAACGTATACGCGTTTTATTCTCCTGTACTTTGTAACTCTTATACCTGTTATTGCAAACACTGGGCATTTGTGAAAACTGGCAGTTTTGCTCACATACCCTCCAGTATACAAATGAAAATTGATTGAAATCACTTAAATTGTGCATCTGTTATGTGTGGCACTGAATAAAATGGCACTGTTTCCACAGTAAGCCTTTTCTGAGCAGCATCTTTTTTTCAGCCCTAAGGGGCATTTGGGTGAGTGCCAGAATTTATGGACTGTGCTTTATGTAACAGCTAAAGCAAAGCATAGCATAGAAAAAGAGTGGCAAGGAAAAGGTTAACGCTCCTGTCAGGAACCAAGTTGCTGGGATAAAGTTTCTGAAGGGAACTTGTGTCGGTTGCACCAGGTTAGAGGGGGACTGACTGCTCACAAACCCGGACAAAACTGGATGCAAAGTGAGTGGACTTCAGTAATAAATAGAATTGGTCCTCTGAACTTCGTTTGGTGAGTTTTTAGAAGTCTCTTTGGTGCTGCTGCAGTTTACGAGCTAGGTGTCATGTTTCCACACCGATGGTATTGACAATAACTAGTGGCATCTGAGGTTTTAAACTCCCTGTTTTGAGAGCAGGAACGTCTAGTGTTTGCTCTGAATGCTTGATGATACATGCAGGGGATATTTTGATACAGTACATCAGTGGGCTTAGCATTCACCCTCTTGTTAATTACTGGATTCTGTGATGCTTAAGTGGTAAACCGTAACCCCTGTGAAAGCATGTCCTTTTAACACAGATATGGAAAGTGTGGAACCAGTAATGCTGCTACTTGCATGGGTTTTGTGAGCCACTATTCTGTGGCTAGCCTTCAAAGACAAAAAGAATCCAAGTAAGGAAATGGTTTTGGAGGCCCATACATTGTATTGATGTAAACGTTTAATTGTCCTGTTCTTCTAGTGCAGTTGAAGCCTTTAAAGCAAGGCTCTGCAGGATCTAACTCTTCATCGGATTTAAAAGAAGAAGTAGAATTATGTGCAGTCATTAACAGTAGCAATGTGCAGACAAAACTGCCTTTTTTTTTTTTTTAAATTGTATCACAGTGCCTGTACTAATACCGTACAGGCATGCCATTTGCACATTCCACTAGTGGTTTATCTGTGCCCAAAACTAGGAAAATAAGTTTATTTGCAAAACCAGAGCAAGATTACTGTTTTTCCATATTCAACACATTGGGAGATATTATTTATTTATTTGGCTTTTGTTAACCAAGTAGGTACACTAGACAAGACAATTGCCTATTTTCAGGTACGACCCGGGAGAGTACAGGAATAATAGATTTAGGTACACACAACGACACTGTACAAATTAGACATGTTACAGTTCATGTGAGGATACAGATTCAACACAGCATATGAAACATGGTAAGGCATAGATTATACAGTATTAACAAAAATAAACATCTTGTGGGATATAAGAGCAGTAATGTTACAGATTCAACACAGTGTACGAGCGTGGTAAGGCATAGATTATACAGTATTGTCATGATGGTGCCTCATCAGTTCTTCTCTTCCTGTGACCGGCAGTGCACTGTGACATGTCAACAAGCTGCTAGAGGGATGTGGAAATAGCATGTGTGTGTGTATGCTATCAGTACAGGCACTTTTCAATTGCTTTTTTGGAAAAGAAACTTTATCTGCAAATTGATACTGTTAACGACTGCATATAACTCTGCTTCTTTTAAAACAGCTAGAGAGTTAGATCCTGCAGAGCCTTTCTTTAATACATGACTGGTCACGTTCCAGTTCGTACCCATTAAGCAACTGTCCCATTAGTCTGACTGACAGAAACACTAGTTTGCATTGCAGTTTTCTTTGTACTTTATTATACCAGAAATAATTAATTTAAAAACAAACTTTTGTGCATTTAATTCATTTCACTGCATTTCAGCTTGTTTTATCTCAGTTCTGTTCAGTTTTGGTTGCAGCCTGCCTAGCTCTTCAAAATACCAAACTGGGGATTGTAACCAGTGACTGGACTTTAAAGTGCTGACCTGACTGAGGCTTGTTCTGACAGCGACAGCTCTTATTTGCATGCTTGGTGTGAAAGTAATCAGCTCTGTGTGCACTGGCCATTTTTACATCGGTGTAGGTGGTTTGGCGAGACACACTGGTGTACATATTTTTGTGTAAACTGTTCAGGCAACAAACTGATGTGGCTTTCTTGCTCCTCTCCTAGACACAGGAGCTGAACTGGTGTGTGTGTTTTCAGACATAATATAAACAATAGCCATGTCACACATTACTGCCTAAGGATAATTTTGCATTACAACACACTGAGCACTCCTTGAAGGATGGGACCCATAGTGCAATTTGCAAGACACTGGTGTGACACCAGTGTGGAAGCTGGCCTCCATAAATGATATATACCACAGCCTTCATAAATGACTCAGTCTGCAGCCTCATGCCTTACTACACCCTGTGTGTGCAGCTGTGACACCACAACCAACATCTTGTCATGTCCTATTGCTTACATATTTTGTACTCCACACTGTGCCTTTATCGGGACTCTCCTGGGTCATGACTGAAAATAGGCATATTATTGTCTAGTGCACTTACCCAGTTTTTCAAAAAACAAATAAATATATGCAAACACATGCTATTTTAATACACCAGCTAAGACATGACGAGTTGTGGGTTATGACCTGATAAGAGCACGCTCCAGGTGTGTTATAAAGCAAGGAGCGCTTGTGCCAAGTGCCTTTAGCACCTGGGAAGTGCTCTTATCAGGCTATAACCCACACCTCGGAGTGTCTTATTGTGCTTATAAAATGGGCCCCTGGCAAATATCTCAATTAAAAAAAATACATACACAAAGTGCTTGTAAAACAGAGTAAAAAATATATGCCGATTAGAAAATAATAAAAAAGAAGTCCCTGTTATTCTGTTTGAATGGAGCTCCAGCTGCCTACACATTTTATCCTGCTGTGTGTGTCTGCACTGCTTGCTACCCACATACCCAATTATGTCATAAATGTTAAAGAAATATGTATTCAAACAACTATCTGGTTTATCCTGCCATTTTGACACAGTGTTAGGGAAGAAGCCGGTTTGTTTTCATAGTCTAACACAGCGTGACCGAGTGTTGTCAGTACTACAACATGATGCCCTGTCAGACATTTAAAGTATGGAACTGTGTGTTTAAAAAAATCTAGCAATATGTGTTGTTTTGCTCTTTTTTGCTTTATAGAAGTTGCAAACAGTTGAAAACTGAGAGAGTGAGTCCGCGGCTGAGAGAAAACAGCACAAGCCAGAAACGAGCATTGCTATGGCAACACACATTCACTCGCGCCTGTAGTTTTCCGAAGGTGCGACTTGCTTTGTCTGTAGGCTGTCATACTGTGTGCTTCCTGGCTTTTTTTTTGTTTTTTCAGGCTCGCTGCGCAATGGCACTGCACTAGAATGGAGCTGACATAAAACTGGGGGAACAGAATTTTTTTTTTTTTTTTATTGACCGTCCCAGTCGCTCGCTTCTTTGTTGTGTACAGGGAATGGGGGGTGCTGACACTTGATGGTAGTAGGACAGGAGACCATAGAAATAGTGCTGCCACGCCACTAATGGAGGAAAAACAGAGGTACAACAGGGTTAAAGTTAAAAGTGTAGTTGTTTGTGGAGGAAGGGGGACACTGAATTTAATGAAAACCCAGTTGCACATACCCCAATAATGCAAAGCATCATGGGAAGCATATGCAAATCCCCATGAGAGAATTTGAACTGGCTCAACTTTAAGCAGAACTGCATGGTGCCAGAAGGCCTCACAGTGCCATCGGCAAAGGCTAAGAACAGCAGACACCTCCGGGATAACCTATGCCTCAGTGCACTTGCTCTGGGGTTCTTTTGTAGTTCTTTTCCACTGAATTTACTTTCTTTGTCTGTTCGTGAATCATGGCACCATTCTCTTGGCTCCGCGGGATGCTGGCTAAGGTCAGAGCTTCAGCAGACAGCAGTGCCATGCATTGATTTAAGTGTGTTCTGCGTTTTGCCTGGCACAGTTAGTGCCGGTTGCATAGATATGTCCTGATAGGGACATGGCTGGCAAAGGCTTTGAGCCATTCAGGATTTAGGAAATTCTGTGCCCATTTTATAGACAGGTATAACCAATAGCTCCTCCTCATATACCTAATCAGGTATAAACTGTCCCCATTAATCGGACATGAGAGCCCTATTAACATTGGAGTGAAAGGGTGTGAAACGGATTCTGGGGAAATGTCCCCATTACTAGAATAAAAAAATTACTCACCTTAGTAATCTTGTTTCTTCTACGGGAATCTTACTGTATTCTGACTTAGGCAGTATGATCTCATCATAGGACTGCCCCAGAGTCGAAATGGTTAATAGAACTTATGCAAATTATGGAATGCTAGGCTAGAACTCGGTTTTCAAATCACTGTCCCTGGTAAACAACTCTAAACCGTCAGATTTTTATGAAACATGCACTAAGCAATTTCTGGATAATATAACAACAATATTAATAACAATAAAAATTGTAACAACAACCCTCCCTAATAAACTAAGAGGAAAAATCTTCAGGAGTTATTCTTCCTTCTGAAAACTTGCCAAGTGGCATCACTAAGACTCAGGTCACAGATGCCCAAAAAACAAGAACATCAAATACCCCCCCCAACTTTGCAACAACTCTACCACACCTGTAGTGCAGTGACCATAGGTTTCTAGTCGGGGAGGAAGGGAGGGAGCTCAGAATATAGTAAGATTCCCTTAGAAGAAACAAGATTACTAAGGTAATTTTTTCTTCAAACCCCAGGAAATCTTAATGTATTCTGACTTATGCAGATTACCAAACAGTGCCTTTGGAGGTGGACCTGTAACCTATTTAGGAAACAGGCTCTGCAGGACTGCTGTGCCAAACCTGGCATCTCCTCTGGCTTGGAGATCCAAACAATAAAGTTTAGTGAATGTGTGAACTGTCTTCCAGGTTGCAGCTTTGCAAATGTCCACTAGGGGGAATATCCCAGCAGCTGTTACAGAAGCTGCAGTACCCCTAGTTGAATGGGCCCTGAGGCCTGCAGGTGGTTGCTTACCCACCTTGCTATAGCAAAACTGAATACAAGCCACAATCCATCTTGAAATAGATCGTTTTGTGGCAACTTTCCCTTTTCCCACCTCTCTGTAAGGAAGAGTTGGGTGTGATCCTGCCTGTGACCCTTTGTGTGGTCAAGATAATAGCTGACTGCCCTTTTTACGTCTAGGTTGTGCAGCCTGTCCTCACCTGAGGTGGAATGGTCTGTAAAGAAGACTGGTAAAGTAATAGAGTAGTTGAGGTGGAACTCTGATACCACCTTGGGCAGAAATTTTCTGTTAGTCCTAAGGACTACCTTGTCTCTATGGACAGCAATGTAACCAGGCTCTGTAGATAGTGCCTGGAGCTCATTGATCCTTCTGACAGAGGTAATGGCTACCAGAAACACTGTTTTCCAAGTCACATATTTGAGGTATGCTGTGGACATGGGCTCAAAAGAGGGCTACATCAGCTGAGCAATGCAGATATTCAGATCTCACATGGAGTAGGTTCCCTGCGTGATGGATACAAATGTAGTAACCCCTTAAAAAAATTTCTTGAACACTGGCCTTGAAGCCAAGGAAGATGCCTTACCTGCTGATAAATGAGCTGAGACAGATGCCAAGTGCACTGTGGAAATAGTTTAAACCTGTGGAATGCAAATGGGCCATATAATCCAGAACTACAGAGAGACTAGCCTGGGTGTGGTCCAAGCCCTTATCCTGTCACCAAAAAGAAAATCTTTTCCATTTAGAGGCATAGGTTTTCTTGGGGAAAGGCTTTCTGGAGACTCTCCGTATATCCATGACTCCCTCTGAGAGATGCAAGTTTGCATACTCCAAGTCCTCAAGAGCCATCCTTTGAGTCTGAGGCACAGCAGGCTGGGATACATGATCCTGCCTTGTGAAGATGACAGTAGGTTGTACCTCCTGGGGAGACTGACTGGCTTGGTTACTGACAATGATAGGAGCATGGAGTACCAAGGTTGTCTGGCCTAATCTGGGGCAATGAGGATCATTAAGGCTGGTTGAAGCCTGAGTTTGATTAGTACTCTCAGTAACAGAGGAAAAGGAGGAAAAGCATATTGGGAACTGCCCTGTCCAATCCAGCAAAAGTGCATCCAGAGGAATTATGCCCTTGAAAGGGGACCTGCAGCAATACTGAGGGAGCGGGTGATTGTCTGGGGCTGCAAACAGATCCACTTCTGGGGTGCCCCATCTCCTGAAAATGGTCTTTAAGACCAGTTTGTTTAGTGACCACTCGTGGTGATTCTGGTTTATTCTGTTGAGAGCATCCACCAAGATATTGTCCTTTCCTGGCAGGCGGACAGCTGAAAGGGATACATTTAGGGAGTATGCCAAGGTCCAAATTTTCATTGCCTCTGTGCACAGAGGGGTTGACCTTGTGCCCCCTTGCTTGTTTATGTAGTACATGGTGGTTGTGTTGTCTGTTCTTTTTTAAAATATAGCTTTTTATTTTATTTTGAGATAGTACATCACATACATAATCACATTTTATGCAACATATTAATTGTTGAGTTTCCTTGTTATAGCACATACAGGCAATTAATTTACAGGCACTTAATTTATACACACAGGACTGTTTAACATATCCCTGGAGCAGCATCCTACTAACTTTCTCTGTTTGGTAAATAAACCAGAATAAGATCTCATAGACTGTAGTCTTAAATAAATAATGTACCCTAGCTTCCCCCTCCCATATTTTCCGGATCAACGTCCATCTCGGTCTGGGCCTCTTCCCCTTAGCACCAAAGACTCCAAGATGATATACTACCCCAACTATGAGTAACTTGGAAATCATAAGATATTCATCTTTTTGTTTCATGGTACAAAATCCAGATAGGTCTCTAACTGATATGCAACCAATAGCCCCCATCTGGTGTTAAAGGTGTTTATCCTGTTGTTTATCTTGTATGAGAGATGTTCCAAGTTATATACTTCATATGTGAGGTTTCTCCAAGAGGCTTTATCAGGGGCCGTTTTAGTGAGCCATAATCTGGTAATAACTTTTTTAACTATTAAGAATAAAAGTGTGACAAGTTTATATTGAGACCATCTGATCTGTATATCCTGTGATGGCGTTGCTGTCAGGATAAATCCTGGGGTAAATGGATCAGGGGTGCCAAAAATGTTGTTAAGTTCCACTATGATATCCTCCAATAATCAGATAGAAGGGGACAGGCCCATAATATATGTTCTTGGCCTGCAGGAGAATATCCACATCCTCTCCAACAAAGACTTCCGTCTGGTGCCCCCAATTTTACCTGGATATCTGGAGTTCTAAAGAATCTAACCCTGGTCTTCCAGGCAAATTTCCTCCAATAAGATGTTGATGAATTCTTAGAATAAAAGTAGGTGGATTGTAATCATCTGGGTCTAGTTCTAATTTAAGTTCCCTTGCCCATCTAGCTCTCACTTGGTCATGTTCCTGTGCGGACATAGGGCGCATTGCCTGATATATATTACTAATAATGTGTTCCTGTGATCTACCTTCTATGGCCTGGATTATCAATTGTACCCTTTTAGATGGGGCTTTTGCTATTCCAGTTAAAGAGTCAACCATCTCAAGTAGAGCAGCATGTAGTGCCTCATAAGTTGGGAGCTCTCTCTGGGGTAATCCATATGAGGATTGCAAATATGTGAATGGATGAATTCCCGAAGGGCCCGCCAGTTGGAATACATATCTGATGGAGTAATGCTCCCATCTTACTAGATCTGTCTCCAGGGAGGATGGGAAAAGATCTTTATTAGAAGCTAAGGCATTTAAAAAGTATTTCTCCTGAGAGGTTAACCTAAACCGAGTCACAGAAAGCCAGTTTTTTTTTTTTTCAATTCTGCAGGCATTTTCAGAAACCGGGTCAGGGGATAGCACCTGGTGAGGTCTCCCAATAGGTACGTTGGTAAAGATTCCAGTCCATTTAAGGTTATCTCTATTGTTTTCCAGTGTGCCTTATAAGAGGGATTAATGAGTAATAGGGCTGTACGGGTTTGAGTTGCTCTGGAATATTCTTTCAGGTTAGGTAAATTTAGCCCTCCATGTGTTCTAGGAAGTTGTAATAAGGTGTATTTTACCCTTGGGGGTTTTCCTCCCCAGATAAACCTAGAGATGAGCTTATCCCAGGATTGAAAAATAATAGTCCGAGGAAACAGTTGGCAACGTTTGTAGGAAAAATAATAAACAAGGAAAAATATTTTGTTGGATGGTTTCCACTTGATTAATTAGACCCAGGGGGAGTTGTGTCCATCTAGACACATCCGAGGTGATTTGCTGTGTAATTGGTTCCATATTCACCATTTCAATGTGTATTGGCTTGGCTGGGATTTTTATCCCTAGGTACCTCATCTCAAGTCTGTGCCAGCAGAAGGAAAATTCCAGTTTCATTCGTCTGGATGGGGAGAAGGGAAAAATTAAGTGCTTCGGTTTTTGAACAATTTATTTTATAGCCAGATAAGGTGCTAAAAAGCTGAAGTTGTTACCATACCGCTGGGACAGATGTCTCTGGGGAAGTCCAGGTCAACAAAATATTGTCTGCAAAAAGGGATAGTTTAAACATTTTGCCTCCTAGTGGGATCCCCTGAACGTTACCATTTTCCCTTAATTTGGCAGCTAGGGGTTCCAGATAAAGTACAAAAAGAAGTGGTGATAGGGGGCACCCTTGTCGTGTACCTCTATATAAAGTAAATGGTGAATAAATCGAGCCATCTAATTTTAGGTAAGCCACTGGGGAGTGGTACATGGCCTGGATTTGGGATATAAACTTTTCAGGGAAATTAAATTCTTTAAGGGTAGCCCATAAGAAGGGCCATGACACCCTATCAAAAGCTTTCTTGGCATCGAGCCCAAGTAAAATTAAAGGAGGTTTTCTTTGAGTGGCATGTTCAACTAATAGTAGAACCCTTCCTACTGCATCATGGGCTTGGCGCTTCATAATAAATCCCACTTGATCTCTATCAATTAGCTAAGGTAGAAATCTGTCTAATCTGTGAGCCAGAATAGACATAAAGACTTTATAGTCACAGTTTAATTTAGATATGGGATGATAGGAAGCGGCCATGGTTGGGTCTTTTCCAGGATTTGGAATAGCTGTAATTTCAGCATATCGCCAGGATTTTGGGGGGGACCTCCCTCCTGTATTTCTCTGAAAGCCGGTAACAGAATGGGTATAAGTAATTTCTGAAATTGTTTAAGAAACTCATTCGGGTATCCATCTGGTCCCGGGGCCTTTTGTGTCTTGGTCAACTTAAGGGTAGCTATAATCTCTTGGTCGGTAATAGGGCGTATCAGGGACTCAGCTTGGTGATAATTTAACCATGGTAATTTAGTGCTCTGGAGGTATGTGGCCAGTTGATGTGGGCTCGGGGAAATATCTTCAGTATATACTGTAAAAGTTTGTAAAAATCAGCCATAGCTTGTCTGATGGCAGTGGGATTGGACAATAATTGATTAGTTTGTGGATGCCGAAGTTTGGCAACCGCAGCCCTACCTCTGGATCCTCGAAGATGTCTCGCCAAGTTCCTGGCTCCCCGGGGCCCCCCTTCCACTGAATTTAGTTTCATGTATAGCAGTTGTTGCTCTATTTTTTGGTCAGTTAATTTTTGAAGTTTTTGCTTAATTATTAACATCTCAGGTTTGACAGAGTTATCACCCTGACATAACTTAGCCTGTAGCCCCGATAAAGCCTCTTGCAGTTCCCGTTCCTTTTTTTCTCTACCTCTTTTTTTCAAAGAAGCGTATTTGATAATATCACCCCGAGCACTGTTTTGAGAGTGTCCCATTTAATAGTAGCTGCTATATCAGGAGAGGCATTGTCTGCCTGGATAATCGGTATGCAGGACTTAACCAGTTGAATGAATTCTGGATCCTGTAAGTGGGTTACATTAAACCTCCAAAAGTTTTGCTTTTTAGGTCTCTCCACATCTATTTTTAAGAAAACAGGAGTGTGATCTGATAGAAGGGACATCCCTATATATATATATATATATATATATATATGTCCCTAACATACTCAAGGTGTTCAATCGAGGTTAGAAAATAATCTAGTCGTGCTGAGGTATTAGTTTTGGGCGAGTAATGCATATATGCCCTTACTGAAGGGGAAAATGTGGCCCCAAGTATCTATGAGCCCCAATTCAGGGAAGGTTTGTCTTAAATATTTCTGGATAGCTGATCGCTGATGTTTAGTGGGATTAGATGAATCTAACTTAATATTCAGGGTGATATTTAAATCCCCTCTAATAACACACATGCCTTGAATGGCTGGCAATAAGGTATCCAGGAATCTTTGTGCCGCTGTCACTTTACTCCCCGGGGGAAGGTAGAGCGAGGCTAACGTGATCTGCCTCGAATAAAGTTGACCCACAACGATTACATAGTTTCCATCTGTGTCTATGATCTGTTTTTGCATTTGGAACTGCGTGCCATGTGGAATTAGGATTGCAGTACCTCGCCTCCGTCCAGAGGCATGAGCTGAGGCCACCACTTTATCAAACCCCCATGCCCTTAATTTTGAATGTTTCAATTGAGAAAGATGAGTCTCTTGAAGCATAATCACATCCAGCTTACTCTGTTTAAAATAATGTAGTAATCTTCTATGTTTTACCGGGTTGTGAATGCCATTTACATTAAAGGACATAATAAGAGCAGAGTTAGCTATAATTACTTATAAAGAAAGTAATCTTTTTCTGAACAGATACTCCCCCTCTTTGTCTCTCCAGCCCCAACAGGGATCCACAATCCTGACTATTCTGATGTGTATGAGGCCTGCATCTAAATCTCCCAGAAGTTGTTTTTTTATCACTTCGATTGGCCCCTAGCAATTTCTTTCTAAGCAGGACAGAAATATTAAGCCTTTTGCCTGACACCTTAATAAGCTGTGTTGCATATTGTCGAATCTTAAGCTATAACTCGCATGCCAACAGGGCATGATTAAACATTAAGAACCTCATTAACCCTAAAAAAAAAAAAACTTTTAGTATGGTCATTATTATTAGGGCTTTCATAGACTGATCAAAAGCAGTTATCTCTTTTGCCATATTTCTTACAAATAATATAAAAATTAAAAATGTAAAAGCTTCCAAGGTAGGGGAAACTAATATCCCAGTACTGACACTGTAGTGCAGCATGAGAGGGGTGCTGCACTTCTGATGTACCGTCTTTTGGATGAGACGTTAAACCGAGGTCCCATCTGCCTGGATTGGTGGTAGTTCAGGTGGATGTTAAAGATCCCATGGCACTTATCAAAAAGAGTAGGGGAATTTCCTGGTGTCCTGGCCAAATTTCCGCTCATTCACTAAAAATACCAGCAACAGCTTAATCTGGTTCAAGGTCAGTTGGCAATCATCTGCATCCCCCGGCCGTGCCTGAAAATAGGCAGGATTTGTCTAGTGCACTTACCCGGTCAACAAAAACTAAATAAATAAATAAACTATTACCCATTTCCCTTTAAGTACTGGGTGTGTATTGGTACAATAAGATTTCAACCCAGCGGGAGGGTTAAGATCGGGGCATATTTTGCCTCGGGCCCTCCGTGAGTTGTTAAGACCCACAAATAAAAAGAGGGACAAGATATGTAATAACAAATCAAAAAAATGGTAAACAGTATGTCCCAATTTATAAAAGTAAATTGATGGTTGTCCCATAAGGATATTGTACAAAGTTGCACAATGTCCAGCTCTCAAACACCAATCCCCTTCCTGCACGGATTGTCCCTATAAGAAAGTCGATATACTTCGAGTCTTCATATTCTAGTCCCAGTCTTTAGCAGTACTCCTGGTCTGTTTTTCAAGCATTCTTTTGTCCAGGACAGGTGGTTTGTGCCTCCTCTCGAAGCTGCGTGGTATCAGTATTGCAGAGTACTTCAGGAAGCATGGAATGCCCGTTTCAGGGCTCAGTTATGTTGTTTCCCAGGGTCCGTTGGGGAAGGGCGGGCTAAGGAAAAAGCATTGGAGTGGGAACAAGGCCGTCCGCATATCCCTGACAAGTGTTCAAATGTCACCCAGATTTTAGAGGGCCAGACACTAGGAGCTAGAGTCAAGGGCAGCCACCAGGTCTAGTTCAGAGGTATCTGAATTAGTTCCTCACCACTTTCATCTCACCTCCAGGCCCCCACCCCCCAGGGCCACTCACGACTAAACACGAATAATGTCACCAAAAAGTACCTTCAGAGAATTTCAGGCTTCTTTCTCAGGGGTAGTAGTGGTGTCCTGAACAGACTTTGCCAACTGCTGTCTGGGGTCCCTTATATTTATCTGGTTTCTCTTTTCTTCTGTGGCAGTTGGTTTTGATTGTACTGTTTGCCAGCGCAACGGCTGTATGGAGCGGGATACACTAGGCTGCGGCCTTTCCGGAAACGTCAGACCCTTCGCCGTTAGTAGCTCACCGGCCTCCTCAGCATTGGAGAACTCCATCTTTCCCTCAGGCATGAAGACAATGAGCTTCACCGGATAAGGGATCTGAAACTTGATGCCCTGGTTTTTCATCATAGGAAGCAATGGGAGGTAGGCCCTTCATTGTTTCATTGTCCGAGGTGCATAATCATGATCCACATAGAATCTGGTTTGTCCAAAGAAGATCTTTTGTTTGAGCCAAGCTGTCAGCAATATACATTCTTTCACAGCGTATTTACTGAATCTGGCAATTATGGATCTGGGTGCAGCAGTCACCGAGGAGGGTTTTGGAGCCAAAGCTCTACGTACTCTCTCAAAATCAAATAGATAGTCCTCAGGGAGGTCTAAAGCTGAGCGGAGTAGGCCAGATACAAGTTATTTTATTTTAGAGCCCTCACTTCCCTCTGGGATACAATAGAGACAAATATTTTTACGACGTGCTCTATTCTCAGCATCTTCATGGTGTGTTTCTAAGAGGCCTTGTTGTTCTTATATTTGTTGCATTGCATTTTCCAAGTCATCAACTTGATTCTCTGTTGCTGTAATTTGGCGCTCCGAATCGTCTGCTCACTGTTCCAGTTGCTGCATATTTCTGAGTACAGCTGTTTAATGTCCGCTCTGAATGCACATAGTTCGTGGTATATCATATCTAGTTAAATTTTTTTTTTCTGTTCTTTGGTGTGCGATACTCTGACTGGGTAGCCCTAGCAGACGATGGCGTGTTTTCCGGCTGAACCGATTCAGACTCTGAGATCTTGGACTCCGATCTGGGATCATCTTCCACGACATCATCCATTTTCTTTAATTTTATAAATGTAGGACCTTTGTTCCCCCTCTTGTGCATGTTGCATTCGTATTATTTTGAGGATTCTGGATGTAAGAGGGAGGATTTTCTCGGAAGGGGGATCAGAGTAGTTGTCTTAGGCTACCATCACCATCGGGGGCAGAACCGGAAGTCTTGTGTTGTCTGTTCTGACCTGTACCACCTTCCCTCTGATCTGAATGGTAACTGAGTGAAAGGCCAAAAGAACTGCCCTGAGTTCTAACAGGTTGATGTGCAGGAGAGAGTCCTGCTTTGTCCATAAACCGTGAGCAGTGTGGTCCCTCAGATGTGCTCCCCAACCCAGCATGGATACATCTGTGGTTAGCACCAGAGAAGGGGCCTGTTGCAGAAAGGGTACTCCCTGTCTGAGATTGCTCCTTTCCTGACACCACTGCAGGGCTTGAAGAAGAGTGGCTGTCACTGGGACTAGTTTTGAAAGAGTCTCTCTGTTTTGGGACCAGTGTTCCCTTAGGTGAAATTGGATCTCTCTCATCTGGAACCTGGAGCCTAACACGGTAGCTGTTGAGGCTACCACGTGGGCTAACAACTGTAGGAAGTACCTTGCTGGCCTGGAGACATGAAGTGTGAAGGAACTGGCTATCTGGATAAGGTTGTCCACCCTGTCTAGGGGTAGGTAAGCCATTCCCTTCTTTGTGTCCAGTTCTGACCCTATGAACTTTAGTAGCTGAACTGGTTCTAGTACAGTCTTGTTGTTGTTTACTAAGAACCCGAGAGAGTGTTTTGTGTTTTTGACAGGGCCTCCCTCACCTGTTAGTGTGACTGGCCTACTATGAACCAGTCGTCTAGGTAGGGGAACACTGCCACCCCTTGACACCTTAGGTGTGCCACTACCATAGCCAGACACTTTGTGAACACCCCTGGAGCAGATGTCAGTCCGAAAGGCATTGCCCTGAATTGGTAATGACCAGATGGCAGCCTGAATCTGAGGTATTTTCTGTGTGACCTTCTGATTGGAATGTGAAAGTAGGCATCTTTGAGATCTAAGAATGCTTACCAATCCCCCTGCCTTAGGGTAGGAAGTATGGTAGCCAGGGTGACCATCTTGAATTTTGGTTTTGTTAGATGTTTGTTTAGGTATCTGAGATCCAGGATGGGTCGCTACTCCCCTGTTTTCTTTGTTATGAGGAAGTACCTGGAATACAATCCATTCCCTCTTTGGGAAGAAGGGACTGATTTCACTGCATTTAACATTAGTAGATTTTAAACTTCCTTCTCCAGCAGGACTGTTTCTGAGGAAGGAGGATTTGAAGGCTCTTGACCTCAGCTTTGGCAAGGCTTTGAAGCTGAGGACAAGTCCCTGGTCCACTACTTCCAAGGCCCACTTATCTGTAGTGATATTTTTCCACTCCTGGAAGTAGTGGGCCAGCCTGCCCCCTTCTGGGATTGGGGAGGCGACCCGAGCAGTCCCCTTAGGGAGTCTGCTTGGACTGAGCTACAGGCCGAACAGAGGGGCTAGTGTGGCCGTTGCCCCTCCTGCCCCTATCCCTGAAGTATCCCCTGGACTGGTACTGGGGAAAAACTTGAGGCTGGAAGAAAGGCCTGTAAGGAGTTCTACCTCTGCCACCCCTTGCATGGTGCTTTTGGAGGTTGGCAGCCCTCTCCTTAGCTGCTGTACTTTTGTAGCCAGCCTTGTATTCATCCATTTTTTTCATGTATGCCTCTGTTTGTTCCTCAGACAGAGACACCGGATCACAAGGGAAATCCACTGCCTTGTTCTGAGTATCCTGAGTCTGGTCTGCAGTCCTGAGCCAGGCAAACCTTCTCAAAGATACAGAAGATGCTATTTGTCTGGATGCAGTGTCATTAACATCCACTCCCATCCTGAATTGTGTTTTAGTGGCTTCAATGCCCCTTTATGCAGCTTCTTCCAGGTCAACAGCCATGGGAGGAGGGGCTGCCTAGGCCATCTCTAGGACTGTGGACCACATATTCTTTTGGTATCTGCCTATATAGGCCATATAAGTTGCTTGTCTTATAGTCAGGGAAGATCCTAAATAAATTTTCTTTGCGATGGAACCCACCTTCCTAGAATCTTTTTCTGGGGGGTTGGAGGCCAGAGAGATGCCAGCTTTGTCACAAGCTGTAGCCTGTACTACTTCTTCATGACTGGGGTGACCAAAAAGAAAATCAGCCCCAGTCTTGGTTACCCAATATTTTCTGTCAGCTTTCCTGTCTGTGGGTGGAACAGAAGTAGGGTTTTGCAGTACCTTCATGGTCTGCTTTCTTAAGGATTTGTGAAGAGGGAGGAACAACCTCTTTGATGGTGGGACATCCATCATTTCTTTATAATCCTCTTCCTCCTCATCCTCTATATCTTCCTGGGATGGGAGGTCGAGGGACTGAGTCACTTGCTTCATGAAAGCAAAATATGAGGTAAAATCCTCCGTTCCCTTGTCAGGGGATTCTGGTCTATGAGGATCAGGGGAAATGTCTGGATCAGTAGGTTTCCCCATAATCCCCATCTTCACCATCAGCAGGCTCCATCCCAAAGTCATCATTCCTGAGAAGATCCCCACCTTGGTCAGTTAAATCGTGGGTTGAATGTGAACCGAGAGTCTGGGTAACCGGTTGCTTCCCAACCGGAACCGGAGACTGTAGAGACTGAATTATTCTAATCGAGTTAGCAATCTCTTCAGCAGAAAGAACCGCAGTTTGCTTCGGTTGCGGTTCCTGGTGCTTTTCCTTTCTCTTCTTTTTAACCGTGATGGCCGGTTCAGCAGCCTCTTCAGTGGTATTTTTTTTTTTTTTTTGCAGAGCTATCGCCCCGTCACAGGGCAGCCCCCCCGTTCATCCAGTTGTTCGGTGGCTGGGTTAGCAGCCTTTTCAGCCATTTTTTCCTTCAGTCTTTTCAATCTCCTATCAAGAGTAGACTGAGGAAAATTAGAGCAGATTTCACAGTCTGCAAGAGGTCAGACCCCAGACAGAATAAGCACACCAAATGAGGATCTGCTTTAGCAAACAGTTCCTGGCACTCGATACAGTGCTGGAAACCAGTGGGGTTCTGTTCTCTTTTTTTGGTTTCTGTGACATAACCCAGATACCAGAAAGAAAAATAAAGAATTATTCTCTTTTTTTTTTGTTTTGGTTGTTAAACCTAACATGAACCAGGAGTTACCCTGGATTTTTAGATAATAACAAGATCAAGAGTTACCCCGGTTGAAATTGATCCACTGAGCCAGGAGTTACCCCGGTTGAAACTGATCCACTGAGCCAGGAGTACCCCGGTAACATTTAATTATCTAACCGACTATACCGAGTCAGAACAGAATTTAAAATTACAAATAAATGCAGTGTTGGGTAAGTTACTTTTTCTATTACTTTCAGAAACTTGTTCCAGAAAGCTCTGTGCAGTCACTAGCAAGGATGGAGAAGTACCGGAAAAAGTAAAATGCCTCACAGTTACAGTTATGTCTTTTTTTGCAAAAGTAATACGTAACTGCAACTGATTACAATTATTTGAAAGTAACTAGTAACTAACCTATTACTTTCAAATAAATGTCATCCGTTAGAGTTATTTATTATTTTTGTATAAAAAAAAATAAGGAACTATAACTGTCAGGTGTATTACTTTTTCTAGTACTTCTCCATCCTTGCTAGTGACAGCACATAGCTTCCTGGATCAAGTTTCTAAAATAAATAGAAAGTAATAGACAAAGTAACTTACCCAGTACTGAATAAATGACAAAATTAACAGTGGGATGTGCCGGTTTTCTCCCGATTAAGGAACAGGGAAGAAAAAAATGACTACTTACCCATAACACTAAAAATCTAAACAAATACTATCTGTAAACCAAGGACAGTGAAAAAAATAGCAAGTAAAATAATTTTACTAGGAAAATAACCGAGAAAATAAAGTTTTTTCAAGTGATGAAGGAGAGCTCTTCAGAGACGTCTTACTGAGGCAAGCGGAGTAAAGAATCTGATGGCTTAGAGTTGTTTACCAGGGACAGTGATTTGAAAACTGAGCTCGAGCTTAGCATTCCATAATTTGCATAGGTTCTATTAACCATTTAGGCTCCGGGGCAGTCCTGTGGTGAGACCACACTGCCTAAGTCAGAATACAGTAAGATTTCCTGGGGTTTGAACAAGCCCATTATCAGGGTTCAATAAAATGGATTATACTGTATTTGAAAAGGGTCTGGAAAGGTTTGCTGATATTTTATTTATTCACGTATTTACAGTATCTATTGAAACATTTAACCAGGAAGTACGTACTGAGCGATAACAGCTCGTTTCCAGATGAGTCCCAGGGGAGAGGGGAAGAGTATAATAACTAATTATAAATAACAATGCAAAAATGTAGAAACATAATTCAAGCAGAATAAAAAAAATATTGATGACAAAATGGCAACAGTCGGCAACTAGTTAATAAAACACTCAAAATTAATACAGATGGAAAACAAGAAATGGAAATAGAAAGAGGAGGACAAGAGTAGAGAATAAAGAAAAAGAGCAAAAGGTCAAAAACAGTTGGAGGTAGGATGGCAAAAGTCAGAAAGAAGAGACTTTAGATAGGAAGCAGAGGAGGCAGAGCAAATAGAGAGGGGAAAGGGAGGACCAACGTTTGGGAAGGCGGTAAGAAAAAGCAGATTGACCAGCAATAGATTTTCTAGGGGCATAATGAGAGAATGGGAAGCATTGCTACAAATAGTGTAGGAGAAAATAGAAAGAGGGGGAAAGAAGAATGTTGAGGTCGTTGGGAAGGGTTCCAAACCTGAATTTGGACACAGTGGAAATGGCACCTAGCATCAAGAGAAGGGAAAGAAAGAACCGAGTAGGGAGAGCAGTGGTGAGTACAAGAGGGGCAATCCAAAGCAAAGCAGCAGAAAGAATAAAATAGAGGGTCCCATCTGGCATGGGAGATCTCAGGAGCACTACAGTAGACTAAATCACCATAGTCAAAGATTTGGAGGATCATTTTTAGTACAATTTTTCTTCGGACAGGGAGCAGAATACTCTCTTTGTTCCTGTACAAAGCACCAAGTTTAGGGTGAAGCTTATGGTGAATTGCATCAGTGTGAACAGAGAAATCAAGATGCTGGTCAACGCAGTCCCCGAGGTACTTAAAAGAGGAGACATCTTCTAGTTTAGCCTCATCAAGGGCATTAAATAGGGCAGGAGAAGTAACTTTGGCAAGTTCTGATGGGTACCAAAAGTCAGAGAGACAGTTTGTTGGCACTAATAGACAGCTTGTTTACCTTGAGCCACTGCTGAATATTGTCAAAATCCAACTGCAGTCAAGAGGGACGGTCATGAGGAGAGGAGCTGGAAGCAGACAGAACTGTGTCATCAGCATGCACATGAATGGATGCAGAGGAACAGACTGAGGGTAGGTCGTTTAGGAATATTGAAAAGAGAATAAAACTCAGGACAGAACCTTAGGGGACACCTGAGCTAATGGGAAGAGAGGGCAAAAGGGATTTACATATCCGGACAGCTTGGGACCTACCTATAAGGTAGGAACAAAACCAACTAACTGCAGAGTCAGTAAGGCCTGCAGCATTACATTTGGCCAGTAGGAGGGGATGTACTACAATGCTGAGAGCTTTAGCAAGATCAACAAAAATGGCAGAAGTCAACAATCCTTTATCCATACCTGTAAGGACTGAATCAGTGAGCCGGAGAAAGGATGTAGAAGTGGACTGGGATTTCCTAAAACCAGACTGGTAGAGAGTGAAAAAGGAAGAATTGTCAGAGAAGTAAACTGAGATAGAACAATATGTTCCTGTAACTTAGCCAAGGCTGGAAGGAGAGAAACTGGATGATAGTTACCAGGGGAGGTGGAATCACCACCTTTGTGAATGGGTACGACAGTAGTCTGTTTCCAGCCATTAGGAACAGTAGAAGAGGAAAAGGAGAGATTTAGAAGTAAGGCAATAGGAAGCGTAATGGCAGGTGCCCAGTGAAGAAGAAGCTTAGGATTGAGACCATCAGGACAGCTTCCCTTTAGTGGATTTAGGGAAAGCAGAGCCTTTAGATAAATAGCAGGGGTGATGGGAGAGAAGGAGATCAATCAATCAATCAATCAATCAAAATCTTTATTTATTCAGGCGAACATCATTGAGCATAGCTCATTTACAAGATGGACCTGATTGGTCATAAACAACAAAATGGTTTAAACTCACAAATATACAAATATAGAATGAGTACAGTAACAAAGACTTTTTAGGAATAAACAACAAAGAATGAACAAGTGCAATAAAATACACATATATATACAAGGCAGGTAAACAGTGGTATTGGGCACCAGAGCAAATATAGAAAAAAAGTAATGAGTAGGGGTTTAGGAGGTGATAATATAGAAGTTAATGGATGAATGCATGAACAGATAAGGAGGGAATCTAATGGGGCAGGGGTGAAAAGGGGTCTGAAGAGGCTAGGAATTGTGGAAGCAGTTGCATATATCTGGAAAAGATTTAGGTACAGCTTTTGAAGGAGACTACAGGAATGAAAGTGTTCAGCTTCAGGGTCTTTTGTAGAGAGTTCCAGATGTGTGCTAGAAAGTAGTTGATTGCAGCCCTTCCATGTCGGGTACATGCCTTAGGTAGATTCAGCAAGATGAGGTTATTGCTTCTTAGGGCATATGGCCTTGGAGTAACAAGAGAGAAGCAATCAGAAATGTAGGATGGTAGTTTATTTGTCAGAGCTTTGTATATCCAAAGAGCAGCATTTTTGTTCCTTCTGTGATGTAGGGATGTCCAGCCAACTGCAGCATAGAGAGAACAGTGGTGGATACTGAAAGGAAGGTCAGTAATGAACCTTAGAGCTCTATGGTACAGGGTATCCAGTTTATTTAGGTAGGACAGGGAGCAGTGGCCATATAGGAAGTCTGCGTAATCAAGGAAGGATATAAATGAAGCCTGGATTAATCCCTGCTTAGATTCTCTGTTTAGAAAATGTTTGATCCTGAAGAATAGGCCAAGCCTTTGCCTTAGTTTTTTCAGGAGCTGTTCAATGTGCTGGGTGAAATCAAGCCTGTTGTCAATCCAAACCCCCAGATATTTGAATTTATCTACATAATCAAGGCTCTCACCAAGGACGGTAGAAAGTTGGGGAAGAATGTTCGGTGAGTAGGTATTGGTGGAGATGAACATAGCTTTAGTCTTCTTGGCATTTAATAGAAGCTTCTTTTCAAGTAATTTGTGTTGCAGTAAGGATAAGTCAGCTTGTAGTAGATCATAGGCCTTTTTTAGTGATGGATTGCTTACATAAAGGACAGTGTCATCTGCAAAAAGGTGAACATTAGAATTTGTGAGGCCTGAGTCAATGTTATTGATGTAGATGGCAAAGAGGATAGGGCCCAAGATGGAGCCTTGAGGAACTCCTCTTAAGAATGGTTTTGAAGAAGAAAGGTTGCCTTCACTTTTTACCTGCTGCACCCTACCAGAGAGGTAGCATTTGAACCATTTAAGAGAGATAGGGTCTAGGCCTAGGGAGTGCAGTGAGGAGATTAGAAGATCATGATCCACAGTATCGAATGCTTTACTTAAATCCAGAAATACAACACAGATATTATTTTTTTTATCTAGTTCAGTCTACCAGTCATTTGTAACTTTTGCTAAGGCAGAAATGGTGCTGTGCATGGCTCTGAACCCAGATTGAGCAGGGTTAAGGAGGTTGTTAGCATTGAGGTAGTCATTTAGTTGGATGCTTACCAGTTTCTCTAACATCTTGGACAGCACTGGAAGGATGGAAATAGGCCTGTAGTTGTTGAGATCCATGGGGTCCCCTGCTTTAAGGAGGGGAAACACTTGTGCTGTCTTCCACAAAGAAGGAATAGAGCCAGTAGATAAAGACATGTTGAAGAGGTGAGTTAGGGGCTGCAATGGCATGCAGTGCAATTTTTAAAAGAAAGGGTCCAGGGAGTCTGCACCAGCTTTAGTTGTATCCAGGCGGAGCAGTAGGTCTTCTACTTGTTTTAATAAAATTGGCTTGAAAGAAAATGTAGAGGTAGCCTTCTGAGCTTCAGTGGAATGGAGAGTAAGTTGAGAGCGCAGCAAGTTTGCTGGAGATGAGTCAAAAGCTAGGCCTGCTGTAGTAAAATGATTATTGAAAGCATCTAAAATTTCATACTTGTCAGTAATGATCACATTGTTGAGGTTCACTTGAGATGGTAAAGAGGTGCTAGAGTCTTGCCCTAGGATTCCCTTAATAGTGCCCCAGAATTTGGCTGGGTTGTGGTAGGTGGCATCCAGCTCTGCTGTATAGAAGGCAGCCTTAGCATCTCTCACTTTTTTAGTGCAGCTGTTCCTGGCTTGTCTGAATTGTACCCAGTCGCTTGATCTTGGCCTCCTTGCCTTTTTCCAGAGCTTATCTCTAGCAAGCAGTGCAGATTTAAGTTCAGCAGAGAACCAGGGACAAGATTTGCGTTTAATTCTGACACTGGTGACTGGTGCATATGTATTGAGAGCCCCTAAGATTATGTCATTTAGCACCTGTAGTGCTGACTCCACAGAAGCTGAGAGGTAGAATTCTTGCCAGTGTTTGGAGTGACACAGATTTTGGAGATATTCTGCAATGCTAAAGTTCTTTTTAGACCTTCTTGGGAGGAATTTTGCAGGGTTAGCAGGCTTGATTGAAGATCTTATACCAGCTATGAGGCAGTAATCACTTATATCACTGAATAGCACTCCAGCATGTGAATATAGATGGGGCTTATTAACTAACATAACATCAAGTTAAGGTGCTATTACTTTTGGTTTTTAGGTTAATCCTTGTTGGTTCATTTATTAGTTGAGTAAAGCCATGGGAGTCACAGAAGGATACTAGGGGTGCAGAAACATTGGATAGCCAGTTAAAATTCAAATCGCCTAGAATAATGGTATCCTCAGGACCCAGTTTAGTTATAGTCCCCAGGTGGGTAAGGAGTTTAAGTCCAGCAGAGGGGGGCCTGTAGCAGCCAACCAGTTGAAAGGCTGACATGTTGGGAAGGGATATTTTAAGGGATAGGCATTCGAATTCTTTAGGCTGAGATGAAATATTGAGGCAGGAAGCAGAGATATTTGAGTTAAATAAATGGCCACACCACCACCCCTGGATGGACGGTCTGCTCTGAAAAGCTGGTAATTAGGTATACTTATTTCACTGTCATTTGTTGCTGGTTTAAGCCACGCTTCAGAGAATACAAGAAAGTCTGGCAGGGTATGGGCAACCCAGGCTTGTATTAGTGAGAACTTTTTAAAAGGCTGCATACATTGATGTGGAGAAAGCTTAGGCCTTCATAGAGACTAGATCTGTTGGTGAGGTGAAGCCTTCTAGGGTCCAGGATTGAGTTCAACAGTGCCAGCACAGATAAGCAGAAAGAACAATAGTTTGATAAGTGCTTCAAGTGATAGGAGGAAGGAACAGACAGAGGGCTTTCTTCTTACTCCGGGTCCAGTGATCAGAGAATAACGGCCTGCCTTATGGCTTGTTATAATATCATAAAGTACCAGCTTGATGGACAGAAGTAGGGGGGCATTGAAGGGCCATGAATGGAGCCTGGGGTAAAGGAGGTGCAAAACTGGTTGTGAGCCTTTCTGGGATACCCCAAAGTTTGGTAAAGCAACGTAAGGTATACTTGAGGAAATGAAGGATATCCACAAGGGTTGCATGAGGGAGGTCAGACTGACTGGCAGCCATAATCTCTAGGTCAAGGGCTGTAAGTGCATCATCATCAAGGTGTGACATAGGCGAAAGGCAGAGAGCAATAGCAGGAGCAACAGCATGATGGTTGGTAGCTAGGGTTAGGAATACCAAAGGCAATAGGGGGAGGTGCTAGGTATTGGCTAGAGGCGAACTAAGGGCGTGAAATGAGATTTGGCGGAAGGTGTGTATAAAAGAAACACCCAGGAAGGGGAGGGGTGGGCAAAATTTTATGGCTTTCCCGCATTTTGCTGGCTGTCTCTCCGGACTCCTGGTTCCCAAACTCGGCTTCGCGGTCACCGCCCGCCCGCGGCTCAGAGCCCCTGCGCTCACTAGGTGCTCGAGGGCTGGGTCGGCTACAGTGGAGGAGACAGAGGAGAGGCCAGTCAGAAAAGCACTATTGCAGTAATAAAAAAAGAACAAAGGATGAGGAGAAGGCGGAGTGAGGGAATGTGGTGGTGGGGAGGTAGAGGGAGGGATAAGAGAAAGGGTACAGGTAGTAAAGTAAGAATTAAGAGTTAGCAATGGCATAAGGGTCCAAAATAAGGGAATCGTCAATCTTTAGAGTGGGAGGGGGAGACTGGGTCTGAGGGGAGAAAAGGGAATGAATAACCTTCCAAACATTGGAGGGGTTATTTATGTTGTTTTGGAGAGTGGAGCTAAAATACTCAGACTTCGCTAGTCTGATGACTTTGGTACAGGCGTTTTGAAAGCTTCTGTAGTGGGCTAAAGAAGCCTGGGATCCTGTGAGTTTAAAAGTATGCCAGGCAAAGTCTCTGGAATGAGATAAGTAAGCACTTCAGTTGTAATCCAGGGAAGGTGTGAGCCCCTCACCCTGGTTTTATGCAGGGGTGCATGACTATCCCAAACAGCCAGCAATTTAGACTGAAAGTAATACAGGGCAGAATTTATATTACAGGCTGAGGAGATGGGGGACCAATCAACTGGCCAAAGATCAGCAATGAGAGAGGTCAAATCAAGTGACTTAAAAGATCTGAGGTAAATAAATTTAGGGGGAGCTTTAGGGTGAAGTTGCTTATGCACACAGTAAGCCATTTGATGATCTCTAAGTGCATTAGGAAGTATACCTGCATCAACTACACCATGGGGATGTGAAGCGAGGACCCAGTCGATCAGAGAGTAGTTTAAAGATCTGAAGTTTAGACAAGTAGGTTCAGAAATGAATTGGGTCAGCTGCAGAGACTTAATATTTTGAGAGAATTTATTGGCATTTGAGGCTACCCAATTTAAATTAAAGTCACCAAGTATAAGTAACTTACCACTAAAGGAGGTAGAACAGATTGAGGAGAGGAGTTCAGTAACTGCAGCAGAGGATACGCCAGGGCAGCAGTAAACACCAGCAATAAAGAAAGCAATAGAGAACAGAAGGGAGAGTTTAAGGACAATCAGTTTGTGGGAAGAGACAGTGAGAACAGATGTGCACTGGATCCTAAATGATATGTAAACTAAACTCTACTGCCCCTCTTAGAGCGATCTTGCCTGATTAGGGTGTAGCCAGGTATAGTTCCAGCTGACTCTGGGACCTTAGAGAAGAGTCAGGTTTCAGATATAGCCAGAACATCCAGACAAAGATTAAGCAAGATAGGTGATAGCTGGTCAGTTTTCGGGAGAAGAATGGATCAGGATCAGTGGGAGTCAGCCGAGGAATGAAGCATCTGCAGACAGTTCTCCTAAATGCAGGGGTGGGGGGGGACCCACTGCTTACCTGCCACCCAGCAAAGGCTGGTTGGCACAGCATCAGCTGCTGCTTCCTAACGTGTCAGAAACAGGCGCGCTCGAGCACATATGGCTTCTTCTTGCCATATTCCCGCACCATGACATGTATTCCCGACCTCAAGGACTAAGGAGAAAACACAGAGGAGGCGCAAAAAAACTTAGTGCCAGGATGATAGTCAGTGACCCAGCAGGCTTTGCTACACCACCGCGGCACCCACTCACCCAGTGAGGTAAGCATGTAGTTGGGGTAAGGCGCAGGATAGTGAGAGATGGGCTGATCCACAGTTTGTGCATCACAACCTAAGGAAGGCGTACGCCAAAGCGCTGGGGTTAGAAGTACATTGTGAAAAATCAAAAACATGCCCACTGTCATTAAATAAATACTTGAATTTTCAAAGAGACTGTGGTAGAGTCGCCTTCTTAAGAGGTTTGGTGCTGTGCTGTCAAACTCTGGATCAGTGGTTTGTGTTTGTGGGGTTAGCAACCCGGTTCAGTGCACCCCTCCCTCCTGAGTGCAGGCATCTAAATTAAACGGATTTGTTTCAGTGAGAGATGGGACTGGAGGTCACCATTCGGAAGGGGGATGCTCTTGAAAGATGGAAAAAAAATTAAACCAGCCAAGTAATGCAGTGGCAAGGTGTCCGATCGCTGCTCTGGCGTCCGAGGCTCAGGAATGTGCTCGAATTACAGGAGGCTGGCTAGTGAAAGGAGCAGTGAATGTCCCACAGGACATCTGTCCTCCTTTGGAGAGGGGGGGACTCCATCCTCCATTGCTTGACTTCCCAGTCAGCAGAGGCTAGGCAGCAGAAGATGGGGAGGCTGCCTCAAGAGGCTGGAGACTGCTGCTGATACTGATGGGTGCTGCATACAACTGCTTGTGCACACCACATCATTGCATTATGGCTCTTCCATAAGAAGAAATGTGGGAGGAAAACCACCGCAGGGTCAGTATGGCAACTGACCCCTCGCATGCCTCACACCACTGAGTAGGAACACACTTCCAAACTGGATCCTTCTCTCACTGGAGGAAAAAGCACGTACGCCCCCAGGGCCCCATTATGGGGGGAAAGCCATGGGGGTACATGGGAAGTGGGAGTAATTACCTGGGGACGGTGTGTGACGCAACTAGTGTAGTCGGTCAGATGTGGGCTATCCGGTGGATCAGAAACAGAAATAATAGACTAAAAAAGAATTAAAGGACTCATAACAGGGTAACAGAATCTGCCCAATAAAAACACAGCACTGTCGGTTAGTTGCTTACCTACATAAAGCTGTGTTCCGTTTGCCTTGAAGAATATGTTAATCCATGGTCGCTATGATGTGAAAGTCTTCGTAAAATGTAAACAAACCCCGGTTCACCTTTCAAACACTGCGCTACAGTAGCAGTCTAAAATGGCCGCTACGTGCCTACGCGATGACATCAGTGGAGCAATGGTGCTATGTAGAAATAATACAGTCTACATGGAGACTATTATAATAAGCTACTGAAATAACAGTAACAAAGCGCTTCCCCTCCAAATCCTTTATTGTACAGGTGTGAAAAGGTTGTCGCACTTGTACACTAAAAGATCTGGAGGAGAAGTGCTCCACTGACGCTATCACGAGGAATGAGGTGGCCATTTTAGGCAGCTACTGTAACGCGGTGTTTGGAAAGCAAACCGGGGCTTGTTCACATTTCACAGAGACTTTCACATCGAGGCGATCATGGATTCACACATATTTCAAGGCAGACGGAGCACAACATTATGTAGGTATAAGCAACTAACCTACAGTGCTGTTTTTATTGGGCAGATTCAGTTTCCCCTGTTCATAAGTGCTTTAAAATTAAACTACCCAGGCCATAACCCACCCTATTCAGATGAGTTACTCCCCGCTAGGGAAATGTTTGCAATTAGACTTGATTTTCTTTAGGGTGGGGTTGGGTTTTCTTAATTTATTTTTGATTTAGGGTTAGTTATTTTCACTTATTTTATTTTTTTGAATTTAATTGTTTTGGTAGGTTTATTGTTTTGGTTTTAATCGTTTTGTAGCAGCATGTGTTGGCCCTCTGTCCCCACGGTGGTGCGCTATTCATCCTCCTCTCTTTATGCCCTCCACCCTTTTCATTCTCTCCCTCTCCATTATGATATTTATCAGCGCTGCAGAGCGCTGGGAATTGCCCGTAGGAGAGGGAAGTGGGCGGGGGGTTGCGAACAAGGGAGGATGAACGAGGGGGGGCCATCGTATTGGGGTAGTTAGATCCAGAAGGCGCCCTGGGGCGAAATGGAATCCAGATCGTGGTTTACCATGTCTGGTGCCTATACCCAAGGGCACTATGGAATTTAGTAGGCAGATGGGCTTGACAGCCACCGAGGTTCGTCCAACTCGGGCGGTGTTATGCAATGCCAGGTCCATCAGAAACAAGATGGGCATTATTGCTGATTTTGTTAGTTCGGTGGACCTGGCTTGCATCACCGAGACCTGGCTAGATGAAAATCCAGGCCCCACATTGGAGGCCATGACTCCGGCCGGGTACTCGGTGATACACCACCCGAGATTGGACCGCAGGGGTGGGGGGGTTGCAGTCTGTTTCAAGACTGAACTGGGCCTCACGAGTGTGGTAGTGGGGGAGACTGAGTCCTTTGAGTGTACTGTGGTAGAGGGTGTAGGTGTTCGAATCGTACTCATCTACCGTCCACTCAGTGATGTGAAACGCTTCCTACAGGAAGTGGCAGACTTCATTGTCGACATGTCGTTTGAATCGCCCAGATTGATGGTTCTGGGTGATTTTAACGCCTGGGTCGACGATCAACTGTCGCAATTTGGTAATCACTTCCTCCATTTAATTACTTCTTTTGGCCTTACACAGGTAGTTTCCACCGCTACCCATAAATCTGGACACTCCTTGGACTTAAGTCTTTCTCCTAGGGATTGATATTTTCGATTTGGGGGTGGAACCAGTCGTTTGGTCAGATCACTACACTGTGAGGTTCAGTTTTTGCACCCCCCTGAGAAAGCCTACCCCTGTGGAGATGGTTAGGTACTGCCCCTTGCGAGATATTACTTCTCGAGGCCTTGCGGCGGTTCTTGACCTCTCGTCCCCTGTGTTGGCGAGCAGTAATCCAGAGACTCTGGTGGCAGCCTATAACATGGCTGTTACGGTGGCTCTGGATTCTATTGCTTCTGTCCGTGTACGCCCCTTATCCCTTCGCCCCAAGTCCCCTTGGTTTGATGGGACATTGAGGGAGATGCGGAGACAGGGGCGAAGGTTAGAGCATTGCTGGCACAGATCTGCCCTTGATGCTGACCGTCTTAGATTGATGGAACATTATTTTGTCTATCAATTTGCAATCACCCGTAAGAAGGCAGAATTCCTGTCCAGAGAGATTGCAGTTGCTAGGAACCAACCAGCTCAGCTTTTTCGAACGGTAGACAGACTGTGCAACCCAGCCTGTCTGCAGGTTCAGAAAGCTTTTTTGCAATTAGAGTGCGAGGAGCTTGCTCGTTTCTTTGCAAATAAGGTGGCAGACATCAGGACGGATCTGCGTCCAGCAAACTCTAAGGGGGATGCTGTCAGACAATGTGAGCACACAGAACGTCAATTTTCTTGGAGTTCCTTCGGTCGACCTGACTTCGTGGACGTCATGAGGATCATCCATAGTGTACGCCCTACAAGCTGTAGTTTGGATCCTGGACTGACTTCCCTATTGTTGGGTTGTAGTGACATCAGTCCAATCCTTGTGCGAATAGTCTGGTGCTACTTGAAGACGGGTGAGTTTCCTAGCTCCCTGAAAGAGGCGGTGGTGACACACCTCTTGAAGAAAGCTACCTTGGACCTGGACTGTTTCACAAACTACAGACCGATCTCAAACCTAACCTTTATTGGGAAGGTGATTGAGAAAGTAGTGGCGGCCCAATTGGAAGACCATTTAACCATCCATGACATCTACGAATCCTTTCAGTCCAGTTTTCGTAAAAGACATAGCACCGAGACTGCGCTGGTTCGGGTACTTAATGATCTTCTGAGGGCGAGAGATCAGAAGAAGTGTTCTATTCTAATTCTTTTTGATCTCTCATCAGCCTTTGACACCATGGATCACTTGGTGCTGATAGCACGCCTGAGGCAGATCTGTGGAATATCAGGAATTGTCCTCCAATGGTTCTCCTCATTCCTCACCAGGAGATCACAAAGAGTTGTGTCTGGGGTTTTTTCCTCAGGCCCAACTCCTTTGTTGTGTGGGGTGCCTCAGGGTTCAGTGCTGTCTCCCATGTTATTCGAGGTGTATATGCTGCCCCTTGGAGACATTATAAGACGGTATGAGCTGAGGTTCCACTGTTATGCAGATGATACCCAGCTATACCTGTCTTTTGCCCCCAACCAGGATGGAGCTCTCTCTGTGTTTAACAACTGTCTGAAAGAAATCCAAGACTGGATGGATTCTAGTTGGCTGAAGTTGAACTCAGAAAAGACAGAGGTTTTGGTTGTGGACCCGGGTCGTCTGTTGGTGCGCCCTCAGAAAATTTTCTTGGCAGCGTCTCACTCTCGACCTTTGTACGGGTGCGTAGCCTGGGGGTCATCTTGGATGACAGGCTGACACTACAATCACAAACATGGTACACACAAAACCATGACTGGGACGTAAACATACCAGAATACACTATCTACAGGAGGGACAGGGAGGGTAAAAGAGGAGGAGGAGTAGTTCTTTACATAAAGGAAGGAATAAAAGCAACAGAACAAAAGGGTAAACGGAGGAGAAGAAGCACTGTGGGTAAATTTGGAGACAGGCAATGGCACCACAATCTGCACAGGGGTTGTATACAGACCCCCTTCTCAGGGGGAGGAAATGGACAAGGAAATGATAGAAAGTATACTTAGAATGGCAGAAAAAGGAGATACTGCTGATGGGTGATCTGAATATGCCAGATGTTAACTGGAGTGCAGTTGCAGCTGCCACTGCAAGAGTGCAGTTATTCTAGATGCCCTACAGGGGCATGCCTTAGACAACTAGTACTGGAGCCCACTGAGAGGGAGCAATATTAGACTTGATACTCTCAAATGGAGATGGAGAGAGGATCACAGATGTAGAAGTGGGTAGCCATCTGGGAACAGCGACCATCGAACAGTATGGTTCACAATAAACACAGTAATAGAGGTCAAGCCATACAAAGACAAAAGTACTGGACTTTAGGAGGGCTGACTTTGCATAATGGGTGAGTGCCTAAGGAATGCACTAGCAAATGGGCAGGAAGGAGGGTGGAAGAACAATGGGGAATAATAAAACTGCCATCACAGAGGTAACAAGCCTTTGTGTGAAGCAAATAAACAAAACAAGACGATGTAAGAAACCACTATGGTTCTCAAAGGAAGTGACAGTGAAGTTTCAAGAGAAAAAGAAAGCATTCAGGAAGTACAAGGAATCGCAGAAGGAGCAGGACAGAGAACTGTATCAGTTAAAGCAAAAGGAGGCTGGAAGGCAGTCAGAACAGCAAATGCCCAAACCGAGGAAAGATAGCCAACTCAGTTAAGAGGGGGATAAAACCTTTATAGGTACATCAGGGAGCGAAGGAAGAGCAAGGGAGGATAGTGAGGCTTAATAAAGGGGAGGGAGGGTGGGCAGAGGGAGACTGTGAAAGGCAGAGATACTAAACAAATATTTTGCTCAGTATTTACGAAGGAAGAGGGGAGATACATAAAACAAACAGTAGTAACACTCTGGATACAGAAGTTGATACTGGCCCATTTACAGAAGAAAGGGTTCTGAAAGAACTCTTAAAACTGAAGGTGGACAAAGCAATGGGGCCTGATGGGATTCATCCCAGAATTCTAAAAGAACTAAGGGTAGAACTAGTGACACCACTGACTACCCTTTTTAACAAATCATGGGAGGATGGGGTGGTACCCGAGGACTGGAGGAGGGCAGATGTGATTCCCCTTCACAAAAGTGGGAGCAAGGCAGAAGCAGGAAACTATAGACCTGTTAGTTTAACCTCAGTGATAAGGAAAATGATGGAATCACTTCTAAAGGAAAGAATTTCGAGTATCTAGAGGCCAGAGGGGCACAGGACCCTAGGCAGCATGGATTCACAGCGGGAAGGTCATGCCAGACGAATCTGATAGATTTCTTTGACTGGGTGACCAAAGTAGTAGATCAGGGAGGGGCTGTGGACATGGCCTACCTAGACTTCAGCAAGGCATTTGACACAGTCCCACACAAAAGATTAATACAAGTTAGCCAGCCTGGGAGTGGGTCCCAAGATGACAGCCTGGGTAAAGAATTGGCTGGAGAATAGGACACAGAGAGTTACAGTAAATGGAGTCCACTCAGAAGAAAGGAGGATTACTAGTGGGTACCGCAGGGTTCAGTATTAGGACGGTCCTCTTCAATGTCTTTATAAGCTTACATTGCAGAAGGACTAGAAGGAAAAGTATGTCTCTTTGCAGATGACACTAAGATCTGCAACAGAGTTGATGCACAGGGTGGGTGGAAAGGATGAGAAGGGACTTGGCAAGGTTAGAGGAATGGTCAAATGTATGGCAGCTTAGATTCAATGCTAAGAAGTGCAAGGTAATGCACCTGGGAAACAAAACCCAGGGAAGAGTACACAATGGGGAGTGAGATACTAACAACAACAAGAATGGAAAGGGACCTGGGGTAGTCATATCAGATGACCTAAAGATGGGCAAGCAATGTGAGAGGCAGCAAGGAGGCTGGGGGATACTGGGATGCATAGGGAGAGGCATCACCAGTAGAAAACAGGAAGTTATTATCCCTCTGTACAGACAGCTGGTGAGACCCCATCTGAGTACTGTGTGCAGTTCTGGAGACCCAATCTCCAAGAAAGACATAGACAGGATGGAAGCTGTCCAGAGGAGGGCAACTAAAATGGTGCAGGGTCTGCACGGAAGTCATATGAAGAGAGACTTAAGGAGCTTAATATGTATAGCCTCGAGGAAAGGAGGAGAGGGGGACATGATAGAAACTTTCAAGTACCTCAAGGGAATCAACAAAGTCCAAGAGGGTAGCATCTTTCAAAAAAGAGGTGTGCAAGAACAAGAGGGCACAATTTGAAGATGGAGGCGGCTCAGAGGTAATTTAAGAAGTATTTCTTCACAGAGAGGGTTGTGGATGCATGGAACGGCCTTCCGGAGGAAGTTGTGGAGTCAGAATCAGTGGGGAATTCAAGCATGCATGGGATAGTCATAAGGCAATTCTGGGGGGTTGGGGTAGGAAGAAGTAGGCTGCTGGTTAACTAGGATCTGCAGCTTATCCAGTAGGTAGGGAAATGGGCAGACTGGGTGGGCCAAGCGGTCCTTATCTGCCGTCAAATTCTATGTTTCTGTGTTTCTAAGTGTCAGCGGTTGTCAAGACTTCCTTTTACCATCTTAGGAATATCACCAGAGTAAGGCACCTTGTTCTGCCTGACGCATTACCAACGTTGGTCCACGCCTTTGTGTCCTAGCGTTTGGACTACTGCAACTCCCTGTACTTTGGGCTTTCTGGGGTTGAAATCCGCCGCCTTCAGCTAGTTTAGAACGCTGCAGCCCGGGTTTTGACTGGGGCAAGTAGGTCCTGTCATATTACCCCGGTGCTGCGCGAACTGCACTGGCTACCGATACGGTGGCGGATCGCCTTTAAAGTCAGTTTACTGACTTTCAAAGCCCTTCACGATCAGGGTCCAGCCTATCTGAAAGAACTTCTGGTTTCTTATTGCCCCAGCTGATCGCTTCGCTCGGCCGACAAGGGGTTGCTAGAGATTCCAAGAGTGAGTCTTAAATCATCAGGTTGTAGAGCTTTTTCCTACGCCGCTTCCACTCTTTGGAATTCTCTACCACACCAGTTGCAGGAGTGCACCTCCGTCTAGGAATTTAAGAGGGGTTTAAAAACCCATCTTTTTCAAATAACTTTTATGGAATATTGATTTTATTTGTGATGGTTGATTATATTGTGATTTTATTGTGTTTTTATATTGAATTTTATTATTTGTGTTGTTTTATTGTGTGCAGCACCTTGACAATTGAAAGGCGCTTTATAAATAAATTTATTATTATTATTATTATTAGAGGCATCACTCAATTATCATAGTACGAAGTTTTGGTTCATACAAGGTGTAATGTATCCCAAGAGACTAAATATTTGAAAGTCTCCCTTTTTTTGTAGGCTCAAGGAAAACTTCCTGTTTCGTCTGCTACTGGCAGCCATTGTTTCACTGTTAAGAAGTCATCTGATAACCAGCCGTCTACTTATGACTTTATTTGTGGATAGCAGGAAGAATCCCAGTCAGCATCTTATTTTCTCATTAGAATAGAGGTGAGTATCTCTGGTTGACATGTAGGAGACCAGGGCTTAATTCTCCAAAAAGGGAGGATAAATCGTCCTGCAGGAAATTTAGTGTGGTCCAGTGTGTCTTTTGTGTTCTTTTTTTTAATTTTTGCCTCATGATTTTGAAATATATATAACATAAATGTTTCCTTTTTCTTATTATATGGATTGTAAATACAGATTGAAATCCTTAATAAAAATTATATATGTGGAAAAAAAAGGAAAACATTGTGGTCTTGTGGCTGGAGGAATGATCTGTGATGACTGGAGTTCTCGGTTTCAAACATTGAGGCAGAGTAATCTAGTGGTTAAAATAGAGGCTTGGGAGCTGGCCTGCTGGCACAGTGGTAGCATTACCACATGCAATGCTGATTACCTAGGTTTAGGAATGAGTGGGAGTCATCATGGGCCAGCTCGGGGAGAAGGATTGAGCATCCCAGAGAATGCGCTCCTTGTCAGGGTGGGTGGGACTGCAGACTCTGCTGCGCTACTGTCCCCATGGTGGCCACATGTGGTAGTACAAGCTGGAGCTGGGGATTGAAAGGGAGGATGTCGGCAGGCGTGGACTCATGCAGTCACGCATCTGTGTGCATGTGTTCCTGGGCCACTGTCAGCATCCCAGGGGGCAGGCAAAAGAAGAGGAAATACCCCTCGATGAACAATGCAATGCCACTTTCACACCTCTGGCCCCATACCACTGATCGTGGCACCCACCACTGACTGTGCTAAACTCCATTGGGGGCACCAGTCCCCCGGCAAGCCAGGGTGGACCAGGTGGTGAAAGGTAAATGCTGGAAAAGGTAGGTGACGGGGCTGGGTGTGGGTATCAGGCCGAGATGGGCGGGCTGAGTGAAACAGGATAAAGTACAAGGAAAAAAGTACACGTTTGGATACCAGGAGACTTGAGTTCAGATCCCACCTGGGGCACCCACTCTCTGTATGACCCCCAGCAAGTCATTTAACCTCTCGGTGCTTCAGTTTAATCTAGCTGTAAAGCTGGACCCCCCCACTGCAATTGTGGTATTTTAATTTGGCTATCCGGGGGTTGGGGCACACTGGCAAGCTGTTCGTGACCCCCCCCGGACCTGATGACATGCCTAGCACCACCTTCTTAGGTGGTCAAATGCTTGCAGTGTCTCTGTACATGTACTGTGCTATAGGACTGGATGTGTTTCTCCCATACGAACATGCCAACAGAAGCAGGCCTTGCGGTCTCTCGAGTCTGCTCGATTGTGCAGCTAGCCCCTCATCTACAGCTTCCACCCCCACCCTCCCTCATCCATAACCCCACCTACCTCTCCCATCCCCTCTAAAGCTACACACAGAACAATAGGCCACGACCTCCACAAGCACAGTACTCTACCTTTTCTACCACCCATTCTGTAAAATAATATCTCCTGATTTCCCTCCTGAATCCCCCCTTCCATTCTTAGCTGGTGCCCTCCTCATATCCTCCCTCTTCTAATCCAGAAAATTTCTTCTGTGTTAACCTTGTTTATCCCCTTGAGGTGTTTAAAGGTTTCAATCGTATCCCCTCTGTCCCTCCTCTCCTACAGGGAGTACATGTTCAGCTCTCCCAATCTCTCCTCGTAGGACTTCCCCGACAATCCCTGTATTATTTCTGTTGCTCTCCATTGCACCCCCTTCAACAATTTTATATCCTTCTTCAGGAACGGGTGCCAGTACTGCACACAGTATTCCAGGTGCGGCCTGACCAGGGACCTGTATGGAGGAAGGATCACCTCCCTATTTCTGAAGGATCACCTCCCTATTTCTGGAGGAGACTCCTCTCACTATACACCCCGCATCCTGCTGGCTTTCGCTGCTGCCTTCCTGCACTGGGCTAAGTTGTTCATACTGCCCATTATGAGAACCCCCAGATTCTTTTCCTTCTTGATACTTTTCAGCTGTACCCCTCCCAGTTGATAGCTCCTCTCCTGGTTCCTGTCAGCATAGGTGGTAGGTGTCAGCGTGGCTCAGTTGGTAGCACATCCGCCTCTGGACCAGAAGAAAAAATTACTCACCTTAGTAATGTTGTTTCTTCTAAAGGAGTCTTGCTATATTATGACTATTGCAGTTTGTCCCACCATTAGAACTGCTCCGGAGGTGAAAGAGTTAACTTCCATGCAGGGCATGGAACTTAGAGTGCGAGCTCGGTTAGAGAAGCTCTGTCTGGGATATTTCAAACCGAAACTGTCAGATCTTTACGAGTAAAACTCACTAAGGTTCTGTGTGGAAGCTGTAACCTACACTAGCCAACTGGCTACTAAAATATCAACACATTTTCCTGGTCCCAACACCAAGACTCAAGTCAGGGGACCAGAAAAAGATAAGATAAGATAAAATAAAATAAAAACACAACACCCAAACACCCCAAAAAGAAGGGGTGGAAAACATAAAAAGGGGCATCAATAAGTGCCAACAGTGAACTGCCCACCCCATACCCCAAGTAGAAGTTCTGAGAGGGGCAGGCTGGGGGGGAGGTCATAATATAGCAAGACTCCATTAGAAGAAACAACATTACTAAGGTGAGTAATTTTTTCTTCAAACAACATGAAGTGTTGCTATATTATAACTATTGCAGACTACACAGCAGTACCTCCATGGAGGAGGGACAGAACCTACTTGGGGAATAGGCTCTGAAAAACGGCTGTGCCAAACCGAGCATCCCTCCTGGCCTGGATATCCAGGGAGTAATGCTTGGTGAAAGTGTGTACTGTTTTCCAAGTAGCTGCTTGACATATCTCTAAGATAGGAATGTCTCTGGCAGCAGCTAGAGATGCAGCTGTACCTCTGGTAGAGTGAGCCCTCAGGCCTGAGGGGGGAACCTTACCCAGTTTTTGATAGCAAAATTGGATACAAGAGACAATCCACCTGGCAATGGATCTCTTAGTGGCAGGTTTCCCTTTCCCAACCTCACCATAAGTGAGAAAGAGTTGGAGGGAGTCAAACCTGTGACCCTTGGTACGCTCTATGTAGTAACTTAGGGCCCTCGTAACATCTAAGCTGTGCAACCTCTTCTCACCAGAGGAGGAATGGTCAGTGAAGAACACTGGAAATGAAATAGATTGATTAAGGTGGAAATCTGAAACCACCTTAGGCAAAAACTTCCTGTTAGTCCTGAGGACTACCTTATCCCTGTGAAAGGAAATAAAGTCAGTCTCCACTGACAAAGCTTGTAACTCACTTATACGCCTGGCAGAAGTGATGGCTACTAGAAATACAGTTTTCCAAGTCAAGTACTTAAGCTCTGCCGAAGATAGAGGTTCAAAGGGGGGTTGCATCAGCTGAGCAATGCAAACATTAAGATCCCAGGCAGGGGCAGGGTCCCTGAATGGTGGATTGGTATGAAGCAATCCGCTAAAAAACTTGGAAAATACAGGGTGAGCAGAAAGAGAAGAGGGCTTCCCTGCTGAAATAAAAGCAGAGACAGCTGCCAAATGCACTTTCAGGGTAGCTGGTCTCAGTCCCAAAGAATTAAGATGGACCATATAGTCCAAAACAGTGGGCAAATCAGCAGATTCTGGGGAAATATGCTTCCCAGAACACCATATGGAAAACCTTTTCCGTTTGGAATTATAAGTAGCCCTAGTTAAAGGCTTTCTGGAAGCTTTCAAGATTTCGAGAACACCTTGAGAAAGTTGTAGATCAGCAAACTCTAACTCCTCAAGAGCCAGGCCTTGAGGTTGAGGGATTTGAGATTAGGATACCAGACTCTCCCCTGGGCACAGGTTAACAGATTGTGGTTCCTGGGGAGACACAGGGGAAGATGGACTGCTAAGGACAGAAGGAGTGGGTACCAGGGCTGCCTGGCCCAGTCTGGAGCAATCAGGATCATCTTGCAGGGCTGAGATCTGATTTTGACTAGCATCTTGAACAGGAGAGGGAAGGGAAGGCATAGACAAACTTCCCTTCCCAATCGAGGAGAAAGGCATCCAGGGGGACTGAGCCCAACACTGGGGGCCTGCAACAAAAAAGTGGAAGTTGATGATTGTCTGGGGCTGCAAAAAGATCTATCTGAGGGGTGCCCCATCTGGCAAAAACTATCCCCAGTACTCAGGGATCCAGTGACCATTCGTGATGGCCCTGGGAAATCCTGCTGAGAGCATCTGCCAGGACATTGTCCTTGCCTGGAGTGTGAACTGCTATGAGGGGAAGTGTTCAGGGAATAAGCCAGAGACCACAACTTATCGCCTGTGCACAAGGTCGAAAACCGAAAGTGCCCCTTGTTTGTTGATGTACCACATTGTAGTGGTGTTGTCTGTTCTGACCTGTATCACTTTGTTCTGAACAGATGCAGAAAAAACCTGAAGTGCTAGAAAAACAGCTCTGAGTTCCAACAGATTGATGTGAGCAGAGATTCCTGAGGGACCACAATCCCTGGGTGGAGAGAGTCGCCCATGTGAGCTCCCATCCCAAGAGGGCGCATCTGTAGTAAGGGTCAAGGAGTGAGATAGAGGGATGAAGGGCACCCCTTGTCTCAGATTGCTCTGATCCTGCCACCACTGAAGGGCCTGGATCAGGGTTTGAGTCACTGGGATCAGCTTGGATAGGGATCTCTTCTTTGAGACCAAAGGCTCTCAAATGGAACTGAATGTCCCTCATCTGAAATCTTGCTCCTTGCACTACAGCTGTGGGAAGCAGCCATGTGTCCTAGGAGCTGTAGGAAATGCCTTGCTGGTTGAGAGACCTGTAGAGTGAAGGGCGAGGCCAGGGCCACCAGGGTCCTTACCCTTTCTAGGGAAGGAAGGCTCTGCCTGCTTTGTGTCCAGTTCTGCACCTATAAAGGTGAGTACCTGGACAGGTTCAGAAACTGACTTTGGAAAATTGAGAAGAAAGCCCAGAGAGGTAAGCAGCTGCTGGGTAACTTGCAGGTGTGATTTGACCTGGTCTGGAGACTGGCCCACAATGAGCCAGTCGTCTAGGTAGGGAAAGATGGCAATCTTTGCCTTCTTAAATGAGCAACTGCTACTGCCAGGCATTTTGTGAATACCCTTGGGGCAGAGGTAAGGCCGAAGGGCATTGCTCTGAACTGATAATGGCCTGAGGGCAGTTCAGATCTGAGGTACTTTCGGTGGGAGCTTCTGATAAGAACATGGAAGTAGGCATCCTTGAGGTCCAGGAAGCTAGCCAGTCCTGGCCTTAGGGAGGGTAAAATCATTCCCAGAGTCACCATTTTGAATTTTGGTTTTAAAAGGTGCTTGTTCAGATATCTTAGGTCCAGGATGGGCAGCCACTCTCCTGTCTTTTTTGGGGTAAGGAAGTACCTGGAGTACAGACCCTTGCCCTGCTGTAGGGGAGAAACCCTTTCTACAGCTCTGAGAGCCAGGAGGGTTGAGACTTCTGTTTCCAAAGCAAGAGTCTCTAGAGGGTTTGCAGGTGGAAAAGATCTGATTCTCATCTTTGAAAATTTTTTGAAGCTGAGAACCAGACCCTGGCTTACTACTTACAGGACCCACTTGTCTGATGTTAAAGACTCCCAGTCCTGGGACAGTAAGCCAGCCTGCCCCTGCAGGTAATGGAGAACCCGCCCTGGGCATCCCATCAGGGTGCCTGTTTGGCAGGGCTTTAGGCTGAGGGTAGGAGCAGGCCTGCTTGTACCCGTCTGCCTCTCCTCTGAAGAACCCCCTCTGAACATAAGCTGAAGAGGAGTCCTGGGTTTGGTAAAAGGCCTGTGAAAAGGCCTGCCTCTACCCTAGGGGCTGCCTCTGAGGTGGCTTGCGTTCCTTGGCTTGTGCACTCCTATAAGTGGTTCTATATTCATCCATTTCTTCATATAATTCTCTGTCTGCTCCCCAAACAGAGAATTTCCCACCACAGGAAAATCCATAGCCTTAGCCTGGGTATCCTGTGACCAACTAGTACACCTGAGCCAAGCCAATCTACGAAAAGTCACAGAAGTAGCCATGACTCTAGAGGATACATCATTAGAATCCACTGCAGCATGGAATTGCATCTTAGATGCCTCAATACCATCAGCAGCCACCTGCTCCAGCTCCTTGGCAAGCTGGCCAGGGGCCTGTTTGGCTAAAGCCATGACAGTATCCCATCTAGATTTTTGGTATCTTGCAACATAAGCCATATAATTTGCTTGTCTGAATCCCAAGGGCGCTGCCATGTATTGTTTTTAGCCATGGCATCAATCTTCCTGGAGTCCTTGTCAGGAGGATGTGAAGCCAGGGAATATTAGCCTTATCACAGGCTGCAGCCTGAACTACCTAACATGGCTGCATTGTTGTGAAGAAAATTCTGTATCAGGACCTGACAAAGTGTACCTCCTGTCCATCTTTTTATCTACAGGAGGCACAGAATTCGGAGCTTTTAACATTTTTATTGTTTGTTTCCTGAAGGATTTATGTAAAGGAATAGACAATCTCCTGGACTCTGGGATATCCATCATCTCTACAAAGTCAGGCTCCTCTTGCTCATCCACAGCTTCCTCCAAAGGAAGCTGGAGGGTTTCAGCAACTTTTTTGTAAAACAGAAAATGAGAAGGGGACAGCAAGCCTAGGGGGAGATTCTCCTAAAGGTCTGTCTGGGGAGATGTCCGGTTCAATGGCCACATCCAGACTTTCAAAGTCACATTCACACTGTTCATAATCATCCTCCCCCTCCTCTGGTTCATAAAACTCCTCTATATCATATTCTTGAACTGGTGGAACCGACCGAACCGACCTCTTGCCAGATAGTGGCGGTTCGGACAGAACCGGAGAAAGTGACTGGACAATTTGGATTGCTTTGGCTATCTCTGCAGCAGTTGGAGAAGGTTTTTGACTCCACACCTGCTGATTTTCTAGTTCTCTTTACTGGAACTGGCTCCTCAGAGTCAGCTTTATGTTGCCAGAAGTCTGGCCCTGGTCAGAGGCACTCCCTCAGTTCGGTTGGCACCGAACCGGGCTGGCCATCCGGTCAGCGGACTTTTGGCCTCTGCCCTCGAGCCTACCAACTCTTATCTAGGGTAGCTGCAGGAAATTCTTGCAAATCTGGCAGTCTGCATTGAGGTGGTCAACCCCAGACAATAAACACATGTGGTGTGGGTCAGCCTTGGCAAAGGCTTCCCCACAGACACTACAGTGTTGTAAACCCAGTGGGCCGGTTTTTCTTTTGGGTTTCTCAGACATAATGCCAGCCTAACCAAAAACTTGCCTTTTTTCTGCAGTGCCAGGTAAGACAACTTTATTGGTTCCCAACCGCAGTTCACGGGTCGTGAAAAACCGTAATGAAATCCGTTCTTTTTAGAACTGATAAGAACCGAGAACTGCACTCTAAATGCTTCAGAATAAAGTTTCCAAACAACCTGATCGGTTCAAACCGAACCGATAAACATTTACAAGTTCCATACAGAATAAACCTATCTATTACTTACAATACCATAGACAGAGCTTGAACCGATCGGTTTGCGGTTAAAATAATGATAATCGCGGTTGAATTTAACCGAGAAAAAACTATTTAAACCGAGAAAATGAACCGAGCAGTAGGAGGAATCTCCGGAGTGACTGTTCAGTGAGGCAGAGTAAAGAATCCTGACAGTTTCAGTTTGAAATATCCCAGACAGAGCTTCTCTAACTGAGCTTCGGGCTCTAAGTTCCATGCCCCATGAAGTTAACTCTTTCACCCCGAGCAGTTCTAATGGTGGGACAAACTGTAATAGTCATAATATAGCAAGACTTCATGTTGTTTGAAGGTCGTGGGTTCTCATCCCACACCGGGATTGGACTTGCACCTAAAAATCGCTGGCATCCAAGTGCAGTATTGGGGGGTGCTGTACTGCTGGGGTGCGCCGTCCTTCGGATGAGACGTTAAACTGAGGTCCCTTTTGCCCATCCTGGTGTTGTCCTGGTGGGCGTCCAGGTGGATGTAAAAGAACCCAGGGCACTCTTCGCAAAGAGTAGGGAACATTCCCGGTGTCCTGGCCAGCATTCCCCTTCCCATAATCCAGTTCATGCAATTATCCAGGCTGTGTGTGGGTGATGATGTGCGATATGGCCACCACCACACATTCAGTCACTTCACTACCAGTCTAGCACTGCTTGTAAAGCGCTTTGGATGTATGAAAAGCGCTATATAAATGCTGATTCTTCTTCTTTTTCTTCTTCCTAGCTCCAAAGTGCAGTACCTTGAACTTTTTGGCATTGAACCCCAGCTGCCATGTTTCCGACCACTCCTGCAGTTTTGCCAGGTCCTCATGTAACCCCTTCCACCCTTCAGCGTCATCCACCATAACTCCTATCTTCGTATCATCCATAAGCAGACTGATCCTACTCCGTATCTCGTATTACATATCTGCTATAAATATCCCAAACAGCAATAGTCCCAGTACCGATCCCTGCTTGCCACCTCCCTTGATTTTGAGAGTTCCCCCGCCACCACCACCCTCTGCTGCCTACCATCAAGCTAGTCGACAATCCATTTGATCATCTTTGTTCCCACCCCTACGTACTCCAGCTTCCCTCCAGCCTTCCATGCGGCACAGAATCAAATGCTTTGCTGAAGTCCACTGCATGTCCCCGTCCAGCTCCCTGGTTACCCAGATGTAGTACTCACTTAGATTTGTCTGGCAGGATCTGCCTGAGACAAACCCGTGCTGATGTCCATCCAGGAGACCATTTTCCTCCAGAAAAGCTACTAGTCTGTCCTTTAGGATTGTCTCCATGAGCTTCCCCACAATTGAAGTGAGGCTCACCGGTCTGTAGTTGCCTGGTTCATCCCTCGGGCCACTTTTGTGAATGGCCACATGGGCCATTCTCCAGTCTTGTGGTGTTCAGGGAGGTATTGAATAGGACAGCCAGTGGTCCTGCCAGGATCTCTGCTAGCTCCCCGGGTACCCTAGGGTGAATGCCGTCCGGTCCCAGTGCCTTAAGTCCTTCCAGAACTCTGTCCTCTGTAATCCTTACATCAGTTACCCCTCCCTTGAGGTATCTGCCCCCCTTTTCTCTCTCGTGAACACAGAGCAAAAGTACTAATTTAATGTCTCTGCCTGATGCACACCCTTTTCCACTCACCCTTCTTCCTTCTTGATCCTTACAATCTGGTCTTTGTTCTCCCTTTTTTCTCCAATGTATCTGAATAAGTCTTTTTCACCTTCCTTGGTACCCTGTGCCAGTCTCAGTTCTCTTGAAGTCTTGGCTGCTGTGACTAACCTGGTGATCTCCCTGGACTTCTTTGCATACTCATTCTTGTTGTCCCCTCTACCGACTCCTTGAATTTCCAGAATGCCCTTTTTTTGTCACTCACTGCCTCCCTAACCTCACAAGTCAACCAACTGGGCTTCTTTGCTTTCCCTTTCTTGCTCCTTGACCTTGTATGTCCCAGTGGCCTCTGTCAACTCTTTTTTAATACACTCCCATTTCTGACTAGCATCCATGTCTGGTTGAATTCCTGCCAGATACCTACCCAATATTTCTCCCATCCTTCTGAAGTCTTCCCCCTTTAAACTCAATCACCCTGGTTCCCATACCCCCCATTTCCCTACCCATATTGAGCATGAACCATACTGAGTGGTGGTCACTCCCAGCCAGGGGGTCTTCTGCCCCCATATCCCTTACCACCTCCCCATTTGAAAGTACCTGATCCAGCATCCTCTCTAGCCTAGTTGGTTCATATGCCAACTGCACCAGGATGCTGTCCTGAAATGCTTCTAGTAGTACCTGCTCCTTTGCACTCATGGTGGTCGGAGTGGTCCAGTCCACTCCAGGTAGGCTGAAGTCCCCCAGCACCACCACGGTGTTCCCCTTCCTACAGACCCTTCTAATTTGCTCAGCTAGCTCTCTATCCAGGTGTGTCCCTTGTGCTGGTGGTCTGTATACTTACTCCATCCTTAGCGTCCTGCCCCTCCAATCCTGAAACTGCATCCATAGGGCCTCTGTTCTGCCTTCCTCCCCCTCCTCCCTTATATACCTTATCACTTATCGTACATACATTGGCACCCCCCTTCCCCTTAGCCCTATCCTTCCTAAATATTCTGTACCCTGGTATCATCATATCCCAGTCCTGGAACTGGGTGGCCCACGTTTCTGTGATGGCCGCAATGTTACACCCCCCCACACTGCAAGAAGAGCCTGCAACTCAGCTGACTTATTACCTAGACTCCTCGAATTTAGCATGACCACCCTCCACCCAGTCTCCTCCCTTGCCCTCCCTTGGTCTTCTCCCCCCCCATGCCACCCTAGTCAGTATCCTGTCAGACTTCAAAGAGGGCATGGGGAGATCTAGTCCACCGCACATGGTTACACCCCTCAGGTCACCATGTGGCAATCATGAAGGCAGTAGATGCTGTGAAAATTTCCATCCCGCACCAGTGCGCCAACTTTTATCCTGAGCTCAGAATGCGCACATAATGAGTAAACAGGTTCACCGCTAGGCAGTTGTGGCAAATGCGTAAATCTTCATCATTTTTTTTTTTTTTATTGAAATAATTGAAGGAGAGCTTCAGAAATACTGCCCCTGTACAGATCCCTGGTTCAATCACACCTAAAATATTGTATGCAGTGTTGTAGCTCACACTTGAGGAAAGACAGGGATAAAGGGGTAGGGGAAGAAAATTGCTTAATCAGGAATAGCACACTAAGCTGAAGCTTGTTTCCAGATGCGACCTGGGAGCCCAAGGAAGTTAAGTGACTCACTCAGGATCACACAGTATGTACCTAGGCAGCTGTGGGATTCAAACCCAGGTCTCTAGAACTATAGCTCAGAGCCATAACCCACTGTGTTATACTGCCTCAATATGCTAGAGGCTATGAAGAGAAGGGCTACCAAAATGATATAGGGGCAACATGGGAGATCTTATGATGAGTGCTTGGGAGATCTAAATTTTATGTACATGCTGAAGGAAAGGAGGAAGAGGTGAGACATGATTGAGACATTCAAGTACCTCCACAGAATAAACAGGATGGACAGCATGGAGTTGTTTACAATGAGTGGTAGCACAGCCACCACAGAAAGCTCTATGTAATTGGCAGGAGAGGACGGTTCAAAAAGGATGTTAAAAAGTACTTTTATATGGACAGAGTGGTGGCAGACTGAAACAACCTCCCAGAAGATGTAATCTCTGCTGAGACAGTAGGGGGCTGTCAAAAAGGGGGTGGGAGAGCTGGCCTGGTGGTATGGAGGGCTAAGGCATTGAACACCTTACCTCATGTCACGAAGGTGACCCATGTTCAAGAATGAGCACAGGTTGCAGGGGGTTGACGGAGTGGAAGTGGATTTCGCGTCCCTAGGACTGCTCTCTGCTCCCGAGGAGGGATGGTGAGTCATCCCAGCATCTGACTGCCACCAGGTGGAGGCCAGGTGATAGTGCAGGCAGCAAGTGGCTCGAAGGGGGGGGGGGGCATAGTTCCACAGGACATGTGTGAATCCTCGTGTCCATACTGTAGGGTGCCACAGCAGGAGCTTAGGGAGAAAATAGAAAAAGGACCTGAGGGCTCACCACTGTATGCACCTCCTCGGACACACATCACCGCCCGGACACCTGGAGTAATCTGGATTCGGTCTCAGAGAGGAGGGGGATGACCCTCCAGCCCTGTCATATGGGGCAATACGGGACTTGGTTCCAGGTAAACCTGGGGGAGGTGGTGCCAGTCAGGTGGAGGTAATGATAGATGCAGAGAGTTGGCCTGAGGAGCAGAAAGCTTTATAAAAAAAGGGGTGGGGTGTGGGGCAGCACATGGAGAAAGTGCATATGGGGCAGTTGGGGGAGAGTTGGGGACTGAGAGGGGCACAGTCCCATAACTAGGCAGGCTTGGACAGACTGCATAGGCCGGTAAATTCCCACAGCTATGAAAAGCGAAGGTGGTCACCCCTGTTTTTAAAAGTGGTGACAGGGCTAGTCACAACAACTACCATCTGATCTCCATATTCCACCCAATCTCAATAGATCTGGAGTGTATGTCTATGACCAGCTTGTCGACTGCCTCGACAAATATCAGTTGCAATGCCTGGAACAGTATGGTTTCAGGAAACAACGTAGTATTACAACAGCGCTGGTGGAATTCACAGGTTACATTCATGTTACACTTGATCAGGGGCTTATGGTGGGGACAGCATACATAGACCTCACCAAGGCCTTCGACACAGTCAGTCATGAACTGCTGCTGAGCCAACTAACCTACGCTGGGTTATCACCTGAATCAGTGGGGTGGTTCCAGAGCTACCTGTCCAGGAGAACATAACAAGTAAACATCATTGATACCCTCTTTGAAAGTCTGAATGTCAACACAGGGGTCCTCCAAGGTTCAATCTTGGGCCCCCTGCTCTTTAGCCCGTTCCTAAACCGTCTCCCTCTAGCATGCCAGTATAAGGTCCTACTATACGCTGATGATGCTGTACTCTACACCAGCCATGCAGACCCAGAAGCACTGGAAAAGTGAATGCAGGTTAATTTCTCTTTAGTTGAGGCCTGGTTTCTTGATTCAGAGCTCTTGCTTAATTATAAGAAGACTAAGACAATGCTGTTTGCCTCTCCCCACAACCGGCAGAGATCTCATCTATTAAAAATGGTAAACAACCAAAATGCCTCACTAGAAATGGTCCAAAGATTTAAATACCTTAGGGTCACTCTAGACTGTTCCCTCACATTTTCACAGCACATTGACCTTGTAGTCAAGGCTGCAAATTCAAAATTGGCCAGCTGTTTAGGCATAAACATTGCCTAACCGATGAGGCATTAAAACTCACTGTGTGCAGCTCGATCTTATCTGTGATTGACTATGGGCTCGTAGTCTATAGTGTGGCAACTGACACAGCTCTAGAGAATAAAGCTGGCTCTAAATAAAGCCTGTAGGCTTGTCCTAGATGCACCATTGCTTAAACACACCTGCAATCTCTATTCCCAGTCTGGGTGGTTAAATCTACACTGTAGAACTCAATACCAGGTCTGCCTGCTGGCTAAAAAGTCCACCCTAGGTCTAACACCACTTGGTGTTCAGAGTCTCCTCTGCCCCACCTACAAGGCTAGACTTACCAGAGGGACTAATAGCCAGCCACTAAAAGTCCCTTTCCGCCACACTTCCCAGGGTCAGTGGTCTTTTGAGTACCGGGCACCCACTTGGCTCAACTCGCTACATGATGACCTGCTGGCAGAATCTAAACTTGGCCCCTTCAAAACTAAACTTTGTACCCACCTAGCAACACTCAATGGGTGTGATTGTAACTTCTAAATTGCACAAGCCAACTCCTGTCTTTCTGTTCATTACAGCACTTACAATCTCCCCTATCCAAACTTATTTTCCCCCTCTTTTCTACCATCCCACTCTGCCTTCATCCTCCATTCCCTTCCATTCCTCACCCATTTCCCACCTCCCTCCCCTCACCATAGCCTCTCATTCCAAAACCCCACAGAATTTTCCCCTTCCAGCAAACCAATGACAAGGCCATATGGTTGCTCCTGTTTTCTCCACCTCTTCTCTCTTATACCTTCCTCACCTACTCAGCACTCTCAGCACACAGCCTCTGTTGGCACCAGTTTTTCTCTCCATAGTAAGCTACCTTTCCACTTTGTTCACCCCTCGAAACGTACTTATTACATAGATACATAGACAGTGTCGGCAGATAAGGGCCTATGGCCCACCCAGTCTGCCCATTTAAGTTTGTAAGTTCAGTTTATGTTTTCCAGGAAGTCTGTTGCCCCTTACCCCTGACCTCCAGAATTCCTTTATGTCTATCCCATGCATTCTTAAATCCCGTGATTGTTTCAGCCCCCACCACTTCCTCTGGCAGGGTGTTCCACTTGTCCACCACCCGTTCTGTGAAGAAATTCTTCCTCACGTTTCCTCTGAATCGTCCTCCCTCCAACTTCATCTCATGCCCTCTATTATTATTATTATTGTTATTATTGCTTAGTGTGTTTGATTTTTTTTTTTTTTTTTAGTTGCAAAAGAGTTGAACATCACTTCTGTATCCAGTGCAATTTTGTGACAACTGTCTGTATTGTTTTGCTGTATTTGTGTTGTTTGCTGTTTTTTTTTTTTGGGGGGGGGGGGGTTGTAAACTTTATTTAAGGTAGGTCATATTCAGACATACCTTAACCCCCAACAAAAGGAGGATACATCCATCTTCATTAGAGATAGGTACATAATAAGAGTTCATTTCTTATCTTACATTCAGTAGAAGCTCAATTAATAAAGATACAGGTTGACAATAAAAGTTACTTGAAAAAGAAAAAGAAGTAAAGCAAAGTCACAATCAAAATCTTGTTTCCCTTAGGGTATTAAACATAATAGTGAAGCAGTAATGAAGTGTAAATGGATTGCACAGCCCATCAAAAGCTAGGGAACCAGTCTCTGTGGAGGGCTTGCTCCAGGGGGAGCCAAATATCCTCATATTTACCCAGTTGTCCTCTGACTAGGTATTGTGTCCTTTCCAATTCCATTACTTGCACAAGGGATGTAATCCAGGAGGCTATAGTAGGGACCTGTTTAAGTCTCCAATACAAGGCAAGCTCCCGAATTCCTACTACTAGACCAATTCTCCGTAATAGCTGACCTCCCATAGGTTTCCAACTGCCCAGTGTAGGGAGCCCCAACAAAATTTCCATTGTATCTGATCTAGGTGTGATATTTAGAGTTTTGGATAAAATATCTATTATCCCCATCCAGAACCTCTAAACTTCAGGACACATCCAGACCATGTGGAAGAAGTCACCCACCTGGGTGGAGCATTTGGGACAATATGGAGAGGACTCAGGGTCTATTATATGTGCCAGTTTAGGGGAGTGAAATATTCTTAGAATGAAGTTATACTGAATAGCTCTTAAACAGTTATTAACTGAGCATTTTAAGATGTTTTTTTAAGAGTAATCTCCAGTCCCCCCGGTGAGTCCCTCTGGGTAGATGTATTCTTCCCAGGCCCTTTTGATTCTCTCCATAGGGTCCGGTAAGCCCCCCAATAATATTCTGTAACACCTATTTAATGGCCTAAATCCCATGGTATTGGACAATTTTATAAACAGTTCCTCAATTGGAGAGCGCTGTGTGGATTGGGATCTATGTGTACCAGACCTGTTAGGACCCTCTCCAACCTATTTGCCAAAATTTTGGCTAAAATTTTATAATCCGCATTAAGAAGTGAAATAGAACAGTAAGATCCACACTTGGTAGGGTCCTTTCCTGGTTTGGGGAGCACTACAATGGTGGCCAGCTTCTGAGAGTTTGGCAACTCTCCCTGTGCCCAAGCATTTTCTAGGACTTCTCCCATGAGAGAGCCAAGGGCATCCCAAGTGCATTTATAAAATTCTGTAGGAATACCATCGGAACTTGGTGACTTCCCCTTGTTTGTTTGCCAAACAGTCTGTCTGATCTCTTCAGGGGACAGGTGGGAGTTTAACTCGTATCTTAGTTCTTAGAAACATAGAAACATAGACTTTGACGGCAGATAAGGACCGCTAGGCCCATCTAGTCTGCCCATTTCCCTACCTACAGGATAGGCCGCAGATCCTATTTAACCAACAGCCTATATCTTCCTGCCCCCCACAAGAATTGCCTTATGTCTGTCCCATGCATTCTTGAGACAGACATAAGGCACCCAGGCACGGCATCTCCACTCCCTGGAGAAAGTCTTCCGGGTCACCCTCAGGTGGTACCTGAGTAGTATACAGCTGGGAATAAAATGCCCTGAAGACCTTATTAATTTCTTTCTGATCAAAGGTAGGGAGAGCCATCTGGCTTAGCCATTTTAAGTACTGCCCATTCCGCTTTCTTGTGTTCACTAGGCTGGCCAATCATTTGCCCGACCTGTCCCCCTCAAAATGCATGTATGATTTTGTCACCACCAGGTCTTGTTCAAGTTTTCTGGAGACAATCTGGTGCGCTCTCCTCTTTAATGATTTTAAGTTTTGTATTAGATGTGGGTGGGGCTGAACCATGGCCATCCTTTCTAGCTCCTGAACCTCATTCATGAGTTGTTCTTCCTCCTTGAGGGATTGTCGTTTTTTATATGCAGCGTGGGAAATTGTTTCCCCACTGATGAAAGCCCATAAGGCGTCCCACACAAAATTTATATGTGTCTCCTTGCCCTTGTGATCAATAAATTCTTTTTCCCATTTATATGCTTAATATGGTGACCATCTAGAAGAAGGATGGGATCAAATCCCCATTGGGGTCCAGTGGAAGGCTGTGACACTGCTGACAGGTGTAACTGCAGTTGAGCATGATCTGAAATTAGTGTGACCCTCACGTTATCTGTGACCATCTGGGGGGGGGACAAAAATGTAATCTAGACTAGTATAGACTCGATGTGAGTAGGAATAAAATGAGTATTCCCTGTCACCAGGGTGGGAGTGCCTCCAGACCTCAACCAGTGCTCTCCTGGCTATTAGATCCTGTAATGCCGCTACACATTAGGCAGTGTAGCGCAGTGGTTTAAGGCTCTGAGCTGCAAATCTGGAGACCTGGGTTTGAATCCCACAGCCCCCACTTGCATACTGTGTGACCCTCAGCAAGTCATTTAACTTCCCTGTGCTCCCAGTTTGCACCTGTAAACAAGCTTTCGGCTTAGTGTGTCTCACCTAGTTAAACAATTGGAAAACAAAAAACTTTCAGGATACGGTTTTGTTTTAGTCCCTGAATGATCCAACCCAGGTTTGAGGCAAGTACTAAAATCTCCTGCCAACACTCAGTTATCCTGGCAGGGAGTCAGGGTCACCCCCAGGTGAGTGAAGAAGTCCAGGAAATCTAAATTAGGGCCGTATATTGAGGCAAAGGTGTACACCCTGACCCCTTCCCCACATCCACTTTGGCTATAGCATATGTGCCCTGGGGGTCTGCCACAAAGCTGTTCACCTTGTGTGGGAGACCAGGATCAAGCCAAATGGCCACCCCCAGCCCTAGAGGTGAAGGACGCCACCAAGAGGACTCACCTATCCCCCACGATTGGGCAAGTTTATCTGCTTCCTCCCTTGTAAGATGTAATTCCTGAAGTAGTGCCACATCACCTCTTATTTTCTTAATATACACCCACACCCTTTTCCTTTTAACTACAGTTTTCAATCCATTGACATTCCATGATAGAATAGTTAAATCTGCTGTTGTTTCAATATCAAAATATGAAGAGCTTCATCTACATGTAGTACCTAAAACTAATAATGCTAAAAATAACAAGGCATTGTTCAAACAGTCCACAACTTTTAATTTTTAACAATTCCCCACTCTTAGAATCCCCCCCCGTCCTGAACAAACCTGAACCTCTTTAAACAGTGTACTCCCTAAACTATTCCCAGAGTCTCCCTTATCTGTAACAATTCTCTCTAATGAAAAATACTCCTCTTCCCCAAAGCCTTAGATATTCCTCGCCTTCCTCTTTTTTCCCCAGTGTGTCCCTCCTCCCACGTTCAAACCTTTGAAAACCTTGTAGTCCCCAATCCAGTCCCCCTTGAAAACTGAAAAAATCCGGTGTCCTCTACTCTAAGCGGAGTGAGCTTCAAAATCCACCAGAAAGGAAAAAAAAAGATGATATAATATGTAATACATCCTAGTTACTAAATATAAGGATGTACATGAGGGGGGAGATCCGTGGCCGGTGAGCTCCACCAGTCACAGGCTGGCGCACAAAAAGAAAACTTCCTCGTTTTCTACCAACCCACCTGATTATCTCTCCTGTGCACAGAGTGGGGCAGTGTTGAAAAGGAGAGGCCCCAGCGCCCAGGTCAGCGTGGTGCAAGGCCTCCCTCCATACTAGAATGTTTCCTACAGATAGTCATAATGGTGCTACCTAAGCAAGATAGCCTAGCCCCAGTTGTGCCCCAGAAAGCTATAGCTCATCAGCAAAGAGGCTCCTTCCTATCAGAGTAAAGAAGGATCTCCCGCCAGTACTTCTCCCCCTTCCATGTATTGCTGCTCATTATATCTCGCCCAAGGGATCTCGCAATGCCTTGGCTTAACAAGCATAGGCTACTGCTGGCCACGGCGGATACCAAAAAGGCCGTCCTGGTATGGTTTCCCCACTAAAGAAGCAAGTAGTCATGGCCCCCCCACCCCAAGGCAAGCACGTCCACATATAGACGGTATCATGCTCCCTCCTTCAAGAGCGGAAGCCAGTGTGCCACACCCCGCCCCGGGTGCACTCAGGACAGCCCTTCCCCCACCCAGCAGTTGAACAGATCACCCTCAGGCTGGTGAGAGCCTGCACGAGGATAAAGGCATACCATTGTTCAAAGTTAACAGCCTAATAAGAAATTTACAGCAGGCCATGTAAAAGTCTAAGCCCAGGAGGATTAGGCCCGGGAAAGGAGCCCGTATCATAAGGGGCCCAGACACCCCTATGCGGCGAAATCTCGGAACACTGAGAAATTCATATTCCTTCCTGTTAGAGAGGGTGGGTTAGCTCTGGAATCCACTCAGGCATGCCCTGATAGGCCTCCAACCCCAGAGTTGTGTGCTGTGATGGTCCACTCCCGAAAAACCCCTTCCCAGGAAACAATAAAGACATGGCAGATTTAGTTATTGTACAGTCACCAGAGTCATTCTCCATTTTCCTTCATATGTTCCTTGACATTACACCTCTGCAGTCCTCTCACATATTCCATGACAGCCCCCAGGTCAGTGGACAATCTCTGCCTGTTCCTGGATGGCGTACGATGAATCTTACTGGATAGGCCATCATAAATGGGCAATTCAGTTCGTGGAGCCTTTTTTTGACATCGACGAATGCTAGTCTTCTAGTCTGTAGAGGATGGGAGAAATCCGGAAAGGTACTGACTCTGGAGCCTTGGATAAGGATAGGATCAGGCTTTTGGGCTGCTGTTAAAATTGCCTGTCGGTCCTGAAAACGCAAGAATTTTACCAAAACATGTCTCGGTCTCTGATATGGAGATGGTCGTTGGCCAGAGGATCGGTGGGCCCTCTGGATTTCCAGGGTAAGATCTGGGGCTACTTGCAGATGATTTTTTAGCCTGATTCTGATGAAAGACAAGCAGTCTCTCCCCTCTAATCCCTCTGGAAGGCCTGCAATCCTTATATTGCAGCGCCTTTCTCTATTTTCGTGGTCATCCACTACTTGTTTCAGTATTTCAATATCTTTTAATGCTTGTTGCAGGTTTGTATATAATCTGTTCGTGGCGTCCTCCTGATTGCTAATTCTGGTTTCAGTCTCTGTAATGCGTGTTTCGTGGGCTTCCACAGCCTCGGAGGTAGTATTGACTAACTGCTGCAGATGCTGAATCTGTGCAGTCATATTGTCGAATCCGGACTGCATTCGTGTGCCCAAGTCATATCTTGAGTCCCGAATTAGTCTCTCCAGATTCTGATAGCCTGAGTCCATGGTTGTATTCTCGGCCCCGTTTCCAGAATCCTTCTGTAACTCTTGACCCTGTGCTGGAGAGCTCGCAGGCCGCGAAGAGGTTGCTGAACTGGAGGTCTGAGAAAATCTCAGTTTGGCTGGTTTCTTCGCAGATTTAGATAAAGTAGACATTGGAGCTTCAAGATCTGTCGATTTAAGCAGCTTTTAGTAAATTATGCCTCAGGATGTAGCAGATTTTAGGTGGATTTGGACGGAGCTCTCCTAAAACACCTCCATTCAGCTCCTCAGCTTGGCCACGCCCCCTGTTGTTTGCTGTTGACATGGAACCTTTGTACATGAGCTTAAAGCTCAAAGATATTAATCCGAGAACTGAATGAATAAATAAAGAAATAGGCCGATATATTATTTATTTTTATAATTTTGGGCCAGGAAAGACGCATTAAGCCAAGGCTTATTTCCATGAGCGTCCTGGGAACACAGGGAAGTTAAGTAACTTGCTCATGGTCACACAGTATGCAGGTGGTGGCTGTGGGATTCAAATCCAGTTATCCAGGTTTGCAGCTCAGTGCTCTTACCAGTTTATGCTATACTGCCTCCCAGGCCTTTTTATCTGATGACATTTTCTTTACTTCCATTAAATATGGCTGCCCCAGGTTTTCTTCAGTTTTTTTCTGCTGTTTTTGAACAGCCATGGTTCAGCATATCTCTTTTTCGAGATGATCAACTAGCACTTACAACAGATACTGCCCCCTGCTGACCTTATGGGACACCGGGGGACATTGGGGATAATGCCAGATCAAATAATTGAAACTCTGACTTGGTGAATTAAGCAATACGGCACACCAGGGCTTGCGACATGCTGGGATAATTCACACCTTGGGTACATTGTGAGGAATGAGTCCATAGGACGGATGCCTGCAACCACCCAAGAAGTGATGTCATTCCAGTGACACACAACCTTAAGTGCCTTAGTGTGATTATAAAATGGATCCATTTATGTGTTTACTGCTGTAAGCAGGCTGTTTTGTGGGCAGCATAACTTCACAGATGAAACTACCATTCCTCATTCAGCATTTTTTTTATTTTATATGTAACCCCCCTGCAAATGGGGGTTCCCAAAAGACTTCCAGGAGCTTGCTTGAATGCTCCAAGCCTGAATGGTGTTTGGCATTTAAGCCATTTATCAGTGAGTGTTTTTAGAACCTCTGGTACTGTCTCTTTAAGAGCTGTCTGCTTGCAGACATAATTAGTTTGTATGGGGGGACTGTGTGCTTCTCTGAGTACCACTCGAGCTGCTGCCAATTCACTTCATTTTGCAGTCACTAGGAGTGCAAAGGAACCTATCTGAAAGATGTAACTGTTTGCCAGAAATTATTTAGAGTAATAATGAAATTACAGTTTGTCTAACCTGCTTTCTTTGCAGTCAGAACTGTGTCTGCTAGTTCCCCATTCTAGTTTTGAACTGCTGAACTGGACCAATCAGTGTGGGTAAGCTAGCTCTAAAATGATGCCTTGGCGAATCAGAACTTGGACTCATAATCTGAGCCAGCCACAAGAGGATTGTATGGGCAGTGACTCTGGGAGATGTAGTTTAGACTTCAGTGCCTTTTTGGACCAACAGCAGCAGTCTATTGTGGTGACAGCCAATCCAGTCAAGAACTGGGAGGAACTCAAAGGAAGTGCCAGTTTAGTCAGTTGGAGTTCAGTTGAGCTTTGGCAGTGAAGAAGGAAGGAGCCCTGTGCATTTTCAGTGTGCAGTTTTAGTCAAAAAACGTGTGTAAGGCCCAGAGTTCCGGTCTGCAGCTTGTTAGGACTGAATCCGTCCTGTGAAAAGAATCAAAGGATCTCTGAAGAGTAGAAACCAGGCTCACCCTGTAGAAGACTGGAAGAATTGCTGAAAATTGCACTCGGTCTGTCAGGAACTGAATCTGCTGTGTGTTCTCCCGGTATTGTGCAGTAATTGCGATCGGGATACAGATGCAGCCTGCCTGGTATAGTGCTTTCTTTATATGGATGTGTAAAGAGGTTTGTGTACCTCAAGTGAGCCCTGCTGACATTGAAGGACCCTATCTTATTTGGAGGTCGTGAGTACTAATTCAGGGTCGCTCCCTGTTGAATTGCCACATTACATCCAAATGGAATTACTGTACTGCTGACTGTTTAATTCTCCTTTCTCTGTGTGAAAGGGCCCTACCAGCTGCCACGGTTTGGACTAGCCACTAGGGCTTGGGTACCCAGGGACAGTAACTGATAGGGATAGGCTGTGCACAGAGCCATAGATGAATTATTAGAGTGATAAGCTAATTAACCTGATTTCCCCTGTCCTTGTTATATCCCCTAAATAAATCAGAGCTGCTTGTTTCAGCAAAGTTATACTGCCTGAGGTATTTGTCTATGTTAAAGTACTGTACTGTGATTGTTGCACTGTATCTCATTTCACAGGAGGTCCCAGTGCGGAACCAGTCCTGGGGTAAGTGTATACTGTGAAGGTAATTCTGATATATTGTGTGGGCCACTAGTGGGAAGAAAGGGGTTGCAGTGTCCCAGAGGGCTGTGACCAAGTTAGTTTAACTATTGCAAACCCTGACCTCTGGGTGAGGCACCGCCATTGGATCCAGGCCCTCAACCTGTTAGTGGCAAATCAGGCAGGGGTAGTAGCCCCTGGATAGCGCCATCTAGGGGTTACATCTTGGAGGCTCACCGCTGGGATTGTGTGTCCTCTAGTGGCCATATTTACGAACCACTGTTAAGAAAAAATGGGTACCCGACAGAAGTGGCTGTGCACGGCTGGTGGAGTGGTGTACTGGGGAGGAGATCGACCCCAAAATGCTATGCTTATCCTGGACATCCCCTGGGTATCACTCGGACACTGTGCAGGGAGTACTTTCCAAGGTGGAAGGTTTACAAACCCTGTGGTGGTGGGTCGGCATGCTAATCTGCTCACCCACACTTTCCTGGCCCTAGTAGAGTTTAAGGATCCATAGATAGCTCCAAAGTGCCACAGACCATTACCCCAGAGGGAGCCTCACTGCTTGGAGAGTGATAACTAAGGACAGTAAAGACCCGGGGAATCAGCCCCACCACTATCTGAAACTTTTGAGGAGAAATTTGCTGAATGGTTGCTGGAGAGGGAAAACTGTGGAGGACTTGAAGAAACTATTCTTGCCACCTGGGGTGTTCCTCCCCAACACCCTCTCCTGCTCCAGTGCCCGTAATGGTGGCTGAACCAATGCAGACTCTATTTCTGCACCTGCCATTAGTCACGACTCTTACAAGGTTGAGGATCTTCTCTGGCACCTCCCCACCCCCAAGGGAGGATGACTGGGAGACCTGGATAGACTATGTTGCCCCCAAGTGCTAGAATGGCAATGCTCGGAAGGCGAGCGAAAGAGGGTTGAGTGAGGCCTCCGAGGTCCTGCCCTGGCTACCATCCGTGCTAAACGGGCCAGTAACCCTGAAGCGACTGCACAGGCCTATCTTGAGGCCTTGGAGAATGTGTATGGGAGCCCAGATTCTGATGAGGACCTATGGTGGAGAGTAAGAAATGCACAACAGTACCAAGGGGAGTTGTTGTCTGTGTATGTCTCTCGGCTGGAAAAATTGTTGCAAGAATGCCTCAGAAAGGGTAGTTTGCCAGCGATTGAACTGGACCGAACCAGACTGGACAGAATCCTTAAGTCTGCCCCTTCTCAGAACTGCTGTTGCTTCAAGTTCGCCTGGCAAATCGACTGGAATCCCACCCTCCTATGATGAGTTAATGAGAGAAATTCGAGGAGTTGAGAAAAGGCGACCTCGGGAGGTACCTGCACCAACAGCTGTGGCTACGACCCGAGTGACTGAGGGTGACCCATCAAGTGAAGTTCAGGGGCAGAGGTTGACAGTCAATGAGTGCTCTGACAAGGAAAAAGATATGCCACAATGGGGCGAACTGTTGAGAGAGATCCGGGAATTCAAAAACAGTCCCTTTATGAAGGCCACACCTGCAAGTACGGGCCCTGACCTATATCCGACTGCATCTGCTATGGGGGTGGGGGTACCCACCCATGTATCTCCTGCTGATAACAGCTCCAAACTCAATTCCTTGACCATGGAAGTGGAGAAACTGACGAGATGTCTCCAAATGCTTATCACGCCGCAGACAGAGATGGCACCCAGGTTTCCAGTTAGTAATACCCCCGCCCTGGCTCCCAGTTTGGCGCCTCGGCCAGCTCAAACTCCAGAAAGTATGTTTTGCTATAATTGTGGGAAAGATGGGCACATGAAAAGGGAATGCCAGTCCCCAAAAGACACTGACAAAGTTGCATATAGGCTACAAGGAGAGCTTGGAGAAGAAATCAGTGGTTAAAGGTGCACAACATGATCCCAGTGAGGGCACCAAAATGCTAATTCACGTCCTTTTGTGGCAAGGTCAGTTGCCCAGGCCCCCACTACCGCCTCTCAGACTGGTCCAGAATAGTGGGTCCCTCCATGGAGACCACTGTAAAGGTGAATGGAGTGTCTACAAGAGCTGTATTAGACAGTGGCTCCCAAGTGACAATTATGTTCCAGGATTGGTATCAGAAGCATTTGCCAGGCGTGCCCTTACAACCATTAGAAGGACTGCATGTATGGGGTTAAGTGAAAAGCCTACCCCTATTCCGGTATATCCAATTTGGCTGTCTTTCCCCACCTCCGTGGCTGGAGTGGCCGAACAAGTAGAGACCCTAGCCTTAGTGTGTCCCCCACTGGACTGTATGATGGTGTCCTTTGTTAATTGGAACAAATGCTCATATGTTGGAAGGCTGGCACAGTTGTGTTATGAAAAACAGGGGTCAAAGACTAGTAGAGCTTTAAGAGTTCCGGCTTTAATTAAGAAGGCCTATGAGGCACAGAGATGCTGAAAAACAGAACCAGAGGAACCGGTCGGAATTGTATGGAAGAAGGATCCTGAGTCTCTGATCCTGGCGCCAAATGCCCAGTGTACCTTACAGGGAGAGGTCCATTATCAGAAAGGATGTTAAGAATAAAATATTAATGTTGGATGCACCAGGCGATGGAAAATTGCCAGAGGGACTGCTGGTCAAGCCTAGTATTTTGCCCCTAGAGCCCATGCTTATGCCAGAAGGGTAATGGTCCAAGTTCATAATGTGTCTGAAAGAGACATTCGAGTAAACAGAGGTTGCATCCTGGCTAATGTGCATTGTGCAGACACTGCAGTGCTACCCAGCAGCAAGAGTTCAAGGAAGAATGACAGAGTAACGCCTGACTTGTTTGATTTCGCGACTCCCGCTGCCAGCTGAATGGAAAGTGAGGATCAGTGAGAAGCTTGCCCAGAGAGACCAGGTGTTTTCTTTAAAGGAATGGGATGTAGGATGCGTGCAAGGAGCTGAGCACAATATCCGGCTGCATGACGAAAGACCATTTCGTGAGAGGTCTCGACGCCTGGCACCTGCTGACATAGATGATGTGAGACGGCATCTGCAAGAGATGTTAGCTGCTGGTGTAATACAAGAATCCAGAAGCCCTTATGCTTCCCCCATTGTGGTAGTGAGGAAAAAGAATGGAACAGTAAGGATGTGTGTGGATTATCGCACCTTAAACGTGGACTATCCTGATCAGTACACAATGCCCGCATTCAGGATGCTTTGGACTGCCTAAGCGGGAGCAAGTGGTTCTCTGTGCTGGATCTCCGCAGTGGGTACTACCAGATCCCGATGGCCCCAGAGGACCGTGAGAAGACGGCCTTTATCTGTCCGCTTGGCTTCTATGAATTCATGAGGATGCCTCAAGGGATTTCAGGTGCCCCAGCCACTTTTCAACGATTGATGGAGCGTGCAGTGGGGGACATGAACTTACTAGAGTGCCTGGTATACCTAGATGATGTTATTGTGTTTGGCAGCTCACTGGAGGACTTTGGCCTTAAACTGTCCATTGATAAGTGTCAATTCTTTCAAACATCAGTAAAGTATGTGGGACACATAGTATCCACCGAGGGAATAGAGACCGACCCAAGTAAAGTTGAGGCCTTGACCACCTGGCCACAGCCCAAAAATCTAAAAGAACTGCAAAGATTCCTGGGATTTTGTGGTTATTATCGGCGCTTCATCAAGGACTATTCAAGAGTGATCCGCCTTTACTTAACCTTACTCAAGGGTATCCCCAACCCACAAAAAATACCAAAAGTCAGCTCCTCAAGACTGAAAGAGTGTATTTTCATCCAGTGAAGTATTTGGGGCCCGCTGGACCCTGATTGTGAGACTGCTTTTCATGAGATCATATATCAACTTACCCATGCTCCAGTGCTGGCCTATGCGATCCAAGAAAACCTTCGTCCTGCACACTGATGCTAGCTTGCAAGGGTTGGGGGCTGTGTTGTACCAAGAGCACGAGAATGGCCTGAGACCAGTGGCCTTTGCCAGTAGAAGCCTGACCCCATCCGAAAAGAACTATCCTGTACATAAGTTAGAGTTCCTAGCTTTGAAGTGGCTATTGTTGACCAATTCCATGAGTATGTATGGGGCTAAAATACTAGTAAAACTGACAATAATCCTTTGACCTATGTGCAGACCTCAGCTAAGTTGGATGCCACTGGCCATAGGTGGCTTTCTGCATTATCTACATATGACTATGCTCCGAATCCGAGCAGGTCTGAACCACATAGATGCTGATGCTCTCTCCGGAGGCCTGTTCCCCAGAATGATTGGGTCCGATTGGCAGAACCTGACATTCGGGCACTCTGCCAGAAGTTTGACAGGGAGGAACAATGTCCACGGACGCAGTGGACTGCATGGTGGATTGCTTGGGAGCCTCTGAGAATTGCATACCTGCTGCTTATTGCCACTTTCTGCAATAGACATTGGTGCACTGCCTCAGCTGGACAATGACAGTATTCAAGTGGCTCAATCCCGCGATCCCATGATCAAAGCAGCTTTAGAAGCCCTCTATGCAGGAAAAGATGTGTCCAAATACGCTCCACTGATTTGAGAACTGCACTGTTATACAAAGAAGGTCCTAAGTTGAAACTGATCAATAAACTGTTATACAGAGAAACAGTAGACAGAGGGGACAAGTAGACAAACAACAACTAGTGCTGCCACTGCCTTCGAGACTCAGTACTGAGGTCCTTGCACAACCACATGGGGCACCTTGGTATAGACAGAACACTTGACTTGGTGAGATCCAGATTCTATTGGCCTAAGATGGGGGCTGATGTGAGCAACACATTCGAACTTGTAGTCGCTGCTTACAGAGGAAAGCTTTGCCCCAGAGGGCTGCCCCTTGTTAACATCACCACCAGTGCACCCATGGAGTTGGTCTGTATTGATTTTCTGAGTTTGGAGTCAGATCAAAGAAATATCAGTAATGTGGTGGTCACTGACCATTTCCGAGATATGCCCAAGCTTTCCCCACCAAAGACCAGAAAGCATCCACTGTGGCCAAAGTACTTGTAGAAAACTTTTTTGTTCACTATGGGGCTCCACAAAGAATCCATTCTGATCAAGGGAGAGACTTTGAGATCGTCTGATCAAAGAGATGCTTTCTCTGTGGGGAGTGCGAAAGTCCAGAACCACTCCTTACCACCCCCAGGGGGACCCACAGCCTGAACGTTTCAACCGCACTTTGCTAGATATGCTAGGCACCCTGCACCCAAAGGACAAGCCTAGATGGAGCCAACAAATTAGCACCCTGGTACATGCTTATAACTGCACCAAAAGTGATGCCACTGGATTCTCCCCTACACCTGATGTTTGGAAGAGAAGCTCGACTACCAGTAGATGTGTGTTTGGGGTCTCTCTGATGGGGTTCAAGCTGACAACTATTTACAGTATGTGCAAAGTTAAAGGCCCAGCTAACTCATGCGTACCAACTGGCTCAAACCATGGCTGCCAAAAGAAATCTGGCCAAGAAAGAAAGGTATGATAAAGGTGAAAGCACAGAACTCCAGGAGGGAGATCGGGTATTGCTAAGAAATCTGGGACTGCATGGCAAGCACAAGATTGCTGACAGATGGCACCATCTCCCTCACATTGTAGTGGGCAAACTAGATGATCTGCCAGTGTACAAAGTAAGGCCTGAGAATAATTCAAAAGATGTAAAACAATGCATAGAAATCATTTACTGCCCATTGGACAAATCTTAATTGAGTCTGAGCCCCTAGAATGCCCCTCTGGACCAGTGACTAGAGCTGCTGCTAAGAAAAGACCAAGAAAGTCTGCACCTACAGAAGCAAAGTTAAAGTGTTCCCTCCACAAGTCCCAGTTGAGCATGACTGTCAGTCCATATCGGAAGAAAGTGAGAGTGACTTTGAATACTATCCTTCTTACGAACTGAGTCAATTGTTCGGGCAATCCCTAGTCAATACTGGAGACAAAGCTGGGCCTTCTGGACTGTCTAAGCCCCAAGCTTCATCCCTGGAGCCAATGCTCCCAGAAAGTGAAGTGCAAGCATCAGATCAGATGAAATGGAATCATTGTGCATGGTTGAACTGTTTGAGCTTTCAGGGAGGAAAATGATAGATTAGGGCAGACTGGTGATACACCGAACAAGAAGAGTATTTTGAGTGCCCTGACAGTCCACTGCCAGTGTCCCGAAAGCTCTCCATGAGCCAAATGTTGTGGACTCAGAAACTGTAACTCCTGGAGCTGAAAGTGCCCCAAGTTCTAGCCTCTCTACCCCATGGAACTCCCCTGACAAGTGAGGACAATGCTGAAAATGAGGCTCAGAGTGCAGAGACTATAACAGTTCCCCTAGAAAGACTGGTCGACTGTAAAGCCTGTGGTGCACCTCAGTTATGATTCACTTGGGAGGCCGTGGACTTGCCTCTCAATGTTGTCCATAAAGAGTGTATGTGTCCCGAGCTCATTGCCCAAACTGAGCGTCAGTGCTAACTCAAGTTACTTGTGTTGCCCTCTAAGTATGGTGCCTTGCCCCATCCAGCCCCAAGGTAACTGATAGGAAGGGCCCCTCTCTTCAAGTTTCATGTACAAGAGGTAATAACTTGAGTTATGGTACAATGTGTATGTAATACTGTGTAAAGAGTGACGACTGCAATGTTTCAGAAATGTGTTCTTGGTAAAATGATATATTGACTGATGATTACATGTGCGAGCCTAATGCAAATGTATATGGTTGCAGTTGAAACTTATGGGGTGTTTAAGCTGACGCGATCGCTGCTTTTCCCAGGCCAGGAAAGGTGTAACCCCCGCAAATGGGGGTTCCCAAAAGACTTCAGGAGCTTGCTTGAATGCTCCAAGCCTGAATGGTGTTTGGCATTTAAGCCATTTATCAGTGAGTGTTTTTAGAACCTCTGGTACTGTCTTTAAGAGCTGTCTGCTTGCAGACATAATTAGTTTGTATGGGGACTGTGTGCTTCTCTGAGTACCACTCAGCTGCTGCTAATTCACTTCATTTTTGCAGTCACTAGGAGTGCAAAGGAACCTATCTGAAAGATGTAACTGTTTGCCAGAAATTATTTAGAGTAATAATGAAATTACAGTTTGTCTAACCTGCTTTCTTTGCAGTCAGAACTGTGTCTGCTAGTTCCCCATTCTAGTTTTGAACTGCTGAACTGGACCAATCAGTGTGGGGTAAGCTAGCTCTAAAATGATGCCTTGACCAATCAGAACTTGGACTCATAATCTGAGCCAGCCACAAGAGGATTGTATGGGCAGTGACTCTGGGAGATGTAGTTTAGACTTCAGTGCCTTTTTGACCAACAGCAGCAGTCTATTGTGAGTGACAGCCAATCCAGTCAAGAACTGGGAGGAACTCAAAGGAAGTGCCCGGTTTCGTCAGTTGGAGTTCAGTTGAGCTTTGGCAGTGAAGAAGGAAGGAGCCCTGTGCATTTTCAGTGTGCAGTTTTAGTCAAAAAACGTGTGTAAGGCCCAGAGTTCCGGTCTGCAGCTTGTTAGGACTGAATCCGTCCTGTGAAAAGAATCAAAGGATCTCTGAAGAGTAGAAACCAGGCTCACCCTGTAGAAGACTGGAAGAATTGCTGAAAATTGCACTCGGTCTGTCAGGAACTGAATCTGCTGTGTGTTCTCCCGGTATTGTGCAGTAATTGCGATCGATACAGATGCAGCCTGCCTGGTATAGTGCTTTCTTTATATGGATGTAAAGAGGTTTGTGTACCTCAAGTGAGCCTGCTGACATTGAAGGACCCTATCTTATTTGGAGGTCGTGAGTACTAATTCAGGGTCGCCTCGTTGAATTGCCACATTACATCCAAATGGAATTACTGTACTGCTGACTGTTTAATTCTCCTTTCTCTGTGTGAAGGGCCCTACCAGCTGCCACGGTTTGGACTAGCCACTAGGGCTTGGGTACCCAGGGACAGTAACTGATAGGGATAGGCCTGTGCACAGAGCCATAGGTAGATTATTAGAGTGATGCTAATTAACCTGATTTCCCCTGTCCTTGTTATATCCCCTAAATAAATCAGAGCTGCTTGTTTCAGCAAAGTTATACTGCCTGAGGTATTTGTCTATGTTAAAGTACTGTACTGTGATTGTTGCACTGTATCTCATTTCACAGGAGGTCCCAGTGCGGAACCAGTCCTGGGGTAAGTGTATACTGTGAAGGTAATTCTGATATATTGTGTGGGCCACTAGTGGGAAGAAAGGGGGGTTGCAGTGTCCCAGAGGGCTGTGACCAAGTTAGTTTAACTATTGCAAACCCTGACCTCTGGGTGGAGGCACCCGTCATTGGATCCAGGCCCCTCAACCTGTTAGTGGCAAATCAGGCAGGGGTAGTAGCCCCTGGGATAGCGCCATCTAGGGGTTACATATAATTAACAGTAATATGCAACAGGGTGTGAGATAGCATGGGATAGTGTCACAACTTGGGTGCATTGTGAGTCACGAGGTTGCAGGCTGCAATTAGTCATGTGACTTGCACCTCATCTGGCAACCTGCATTCCCCAGCCTCCTCGACAAGGCCCCTGGCTGCATCCTTCCTCCCCTGCTCAGTCGCCTCTCTCACCCTCCCCCTACCTGTCACGTCCAGACCCTCCTACTCTGTCCCACTATGACCCCTGACTGACTCTTTTCCACACCTTTCCTCCTCCCCCTTCCCACCATCCCCCCCAACACCTCACCATCCCCTCCCTGCTATCACCTTTTCCTTCTGTGCCTGCCCCCGTTCCCACCCATTCTGCCCCTTCCTGCCTCGCCAACATGGTTGACAGTGCTGTCCGCTGCATCCCCCGCTCTCTGTCCTGCTGCTACTCTTTCATCCCTGACTTACCCTTCCGATTTCCAAATGGGATTACCCACTCATGTTTTCGCCTATAAAGTCCTAGAATGCCAACTATGTATCTAACTGCAATCACCTATGTTTACTATGTATTGTGCTGTTCTGTTGTATTTGATATTATCTGTACATGTTATTTAGCTTTATACTCTGTTTTGTGACCCCCTCCCCATTATTGACGTGGAACCTTTGTAAATGAGCTCCACTGTGCTCAAAGGTATTTTCTAATCCTAGATTGAAATAAATAAATAAATAAATAAAATAACTCATGCACCCAAGAAGTGACAATATAGTATGATATAACACATCCAGAAGTGTATTTATTTCTGTTATACAATAACTAAAAGGGACTTGAAAGATCTGTAATTTTAAGTGCAACAGAATCTTTTTGAGAAAAAAATAGTTCCAGCTTTAACAGGTTACAAACTTTAGTTAACAATTAAGTACTTAAATTTACCTTAGAAATGCCTGGTATACTGTGACACAGTCATCTAAGATGAGCTACTCAGAAGAGAATGGCAGTGTAGTGATTTGTTTATGTTATGAGTTTTCTGACTGGAATATTTTTCCTGTTACTCGTGGATTTTTTTTTTAACAGCTGTTAGCCAATTAAGTTTCTTTGTTTATTAAGACTTAAATTTGGCACCATATAAGTGGATTTCATAACAAATATGAATAGATGGGACCAAAATCAGGGGTTGAAAATAATGCAGTGCGAAGTACTTGAAAAATTTTTTTTAACATAACTATTGCTTTACCTGTTTTAATCTCTTAGAGCTCACTTTTCTGGGGTAATGGCAGCTGGCAGCAATTCATCAGATATCTTGAGGAAAGTACGGACTAAATTGATGGAGTTGATCGCGTCCCACCCAGATAGGGTACTGGATGAAGTGGATTCCCTTTTCCTCATCTCCAAGGAGGAGTACTTTGAGCTGGACTCCATCAGTAGCTCAGAGGGCAAAGTGCGAGCCATAATCAACACCATGCTGCGGAAAGGGGAGCCCGCATGCCAGCAGTTCCTGCTGGTGCTAAAATCCTTGGTGGAATATTTCCCAGGCATAGATCACGTAGTCCCATTTTCAGTGCATGGTAAGCCCATCCTAGTTTCTGGTGGTGGTGTTCTTTGACAGACAGCAAGGACCCTGATTGTCTTAGCCCATCTCGCAGTGCATCCTGGGAAATCTACTAAGGGGCTGCATCGTCCCTGCTTTGTTCAGATGCAGTGTCTGCTGTGCAGTTCCAGTTGCCCTCTGGTAACCCAGTCAACGAAATCTATCATATTCGTTTGACATGACCTCCCTTCTTCATGAATCTATGCTGCCTTGGGGTCTTGTAACCTATCGGATTCAAGATATTCCACAATCCTTTTCTTCAGTGGTGATTTCATTAACTTTCCCACAACCAATGTCAGGCTGACAAGCCAATAGTTGCTAGCCTCTTCCCTGCCACCACTTTTGTGAAGTGGGACTACCTCTGCTCTCCTCCAGTCCTCCAGAACCACTCCTGTTTCCAGTGAGTTGTTAAATAGAACTGTCAGAGGTACAGCCAGTACAACCCCCTTCCCCGGAGCTCTCTCAGTACCCTTAGATGCACTCAGTCTGGCTTCATCACTTTGTCCACTTTCAGATTTGCAAGTCACTTCAGGACTCTCTCCTCCGTTGGACACATGCGAATGGGAGCTGTGTTTGATTGTCGCAGATAGCCCCCTGCTGCATTTAACTGAGCGATGGACATAGTGGGGGTAGTGCGGGACATTGGTGCACCTGGTCGAGGTGTCTGATGTATCTTGAATCCATTTGGTTACAACACCAATAGCAGCATGGTTTCACTGGGGGAAGGGGATATGTCATGCCAGAGGAATCTCATTCATTCCTTCAGTAGGATGACCAGGGAAATAGATCATAGGAATGCATCAGAGGTGGACATGACCTACCTATATTGCAGTAAGGCCTTTAACACCATTCTACACAGGAGACTTGTAAGCAAGCTGAACAGCCTAGGAGTGGGTCCAAAGGTAGTAAAGTCAGCAAGAAATTGGTTTGGGGATAGGAGAAGAGGGTGGTGGTAAATGGAATTCACTTCAAAGAAGGGAGGGTGACCAGCGGGGTGCCACAGGGATCTGTATTGGGAACCATCCTCTTTAATGTCTTTATTAGCGACATTGCAGAGGGGCTGTACGGAAAGGGCTGGCATTTTTATGGATGATACTAAAATCTAAAATAAGATAGACACTCCAGGAGGGGTGGAAAAATTAGTAATGGTCTGAGAACGTTAAATGAGTAGTCAAGGGTATGGCAGCAGTGGTGGAGCTCGGGGGTGGTCACCCCTCCTGGCTGCCCCAGTGTGTGTAGTGGCACCCTGCCACCATCTTTATTCATTGTTTAGTGCCCATTGTGGAGACCATGACTGACTGAATGGCCCCCCCCCACCGGCTCCCAAACAGTCCTGAACCTGGCTCTGCCACTGTGTGGCAGCTGAATTTCAATGCAAAAAAAGTTCAGAATCATGCACTTAGGGGACAGAAACCCAGGGGCAGAGTGCAAAATGAGGGGAGTGATACTGATGACCACCAAATAGGAATGATACCTTGGGCTAAAAGGCGGCCAGGCATTGTGTAATAAAGCAGTCTGGAGAGCTAGTAGGATGCTGGGGTGCATAGGGAGAGGTATCATCAGCAGAAAGAGGGAGGTGGTGTTACCTCTGTATAGATCACTGGTGAGACCTCAGCTAGAGTACTGTGTCCATTTCAGAAGGCCTCACCTCTGCAAGGACATAGATGGAATGTAGGCAGTTCAGAGAAGGCCAACCAAAATGGTGCAGGGTCTGCATAAAAATCCCTATGAGGAGAGACTGAACGACCTCAATATGTACACCCTGGAGGAAAGGAGGGAGAGGGAGGGTATGATAGAAACTTTCAAATACCTTATGGGTTTAAATAAGGTACAAGAGGAAAGCATTTTTCAGGAAAAAAAGATGCACAAGGACAAGAGGTCATGCTATGAAGCTGTAGGGGGATAGACTTAGGGAAGATGTGAGGAAGTACTTCTTCATAAAAAGAGTGGTGGATGTCTGGAACAGCCACTGATAAGAAGTGGAGGTAGCTAAAACTAGCAGGGTTGAAGAACGTGTGGGATAGGCATAAGGGAACCTTAATGATAAGGCAGTAAAATGGTGCAGTGTCTGCATCAGAAACCATATGAAAAGAGACTGAGAGAGCTTAATATGTATACCCTTGACGAAAGGACGGACAGGGGGGACATGAGAGAAACTTTCAAGTACCTCAAGGGAATCAACAAAGTCCAAGAGGGTAGCATCTTTCATAAAAAGAGATGTGCAAAAACAATTTATTTATTTATTTAGATTTTGGTAACTGGGTAAGTCCACTGAGACCAGAGGTCTCTTTTTCAGAGGGGGGACGGCTCAGGGGCAACTTGAGGAAACATTTTCTCACGGAGAGAGTGGTGGACGCATGGAACCGCCTTTCTAGGGAGCCTGTAGGGTCTACAACAGTGGGGGAATTCAAACATGTATGGGACAGACATAAGGCAATTATAGTGGGGGGGTAGGAGGAAGTAAGCTGTTGGTTAACTAGAATCTGCAGCTTATACAATAGGTAGGGAAATGGGCAGACTGGGTGGGCCAAACGGTCCTTATCTGCCATCAAAGTTTATGTTTCTGTGAGGGGGAGCAGAGCTGGAGATCAAGCAGGGTCTGAGGTGACACACTGGGTGTGGAAAAATGGTCAGACTAGGTGGGCTAAGTGGTCCTTATCTGCCATCAAATTCTATGTTTCTATATAAGAGGGATGTGAGGAAGCACTACTTTACTGAAAAACTTGTGGATGCCTGGAAAAGACTGCCAGTCAAAGTGGTGGCGGTGAAAACAGTAGGGGGCCTCAAGCATGCATGGGATAGACACAGGGGAATATAGTATTAGTAAATAGGCAGGGAAGAGGAGGGTTGCCAGAGATTAGGTAGAGTCTGATGATACAGACCGGGTGTGCTGAACAGTCCTTTTCTGCTAACAAATTTTATGTTTCTGTGTCTGTATCGAGTGTATCGAAAATGGTCCCTGCCCCCTTGCAGACTTCTCATAAAACACGATTAGTTTATTTGTTTTAGAAGTCATCGCTGCAACAGTGTACGTGGAACTGCATCTTTATAGTTGCTTCTCAGATGCAGTGCCAGTGGTGTTAGTCCTCACCGTTCACCAGCACTAAATATATCACAGTGTAGCGACGTCTGCACTGTAGCAGCCCCATACTTTATCTGGCACTGTGAATAAACAGAGGGCTTCAGTCTCCAGTGCCATCGGTCCCTCACTTTTTACCAGCACAAAATACATCAGTGTGGGGAGTCCTGCACTGTACGTGTCTTACACCTTACCTGGCCCCAGGGGTCCAGATAAGATTTAGGACTGTGAAGTATTTACTACTAACTTCTTCAACCGGGTAGTATTTTCATCTAAATGGTAGTAATGCCAAGCCTGTAAACCATGTCTCAAACTGGTGCTGCCAAGGAGTTCGGGATACCTTCCTGATGCTACAGTGTTGTGACCTTATTTTTAACATGATGTCAGGTTACAACAACCCTTCTGGCCAGCCAGCTAGCAACTTCTAACATCGTCTCCTGTACTGCAGTCCCAACTGGTACTCCTGCTCTTTTCTGTGTCCACCCCATATGCTTGCACTCTTTTACTGCGTGGTACAGGAGCTGCTAGCAGTGCACTGTGCTGCCAATACTGTTCATGTGTAGCAAATATACTTTAAATATGTAGGGTTGGAAATCAATTCTTATATCAGAAAGTGGTAGTAAATCGGGCAAAAATGGCAATAAAATACTCCCTTACTCCCCTTATCTGTTCCCCTGCCTGGCCCTGTGGATAAACAGAGGGCTTCATTCTCCAGTGCTGTCAGTCGCTCACCTTTCAACAGCACTAAATACATCACAGTGTGGGGAAGCCTGCACTGTACCTGCATCACACTATACCTGTCCCTTTGGATAAACGGAGGGCTTCAGTCTCCAGTGCTGTCAGTCACTCATCTTTCACCAGCACTAAATACATCACAGTGTGGGGAAGCCTGCACTGTACCTGCCTGACACTGTACCTGTCCCTGTGGATAAACAGAGGGCTTCAGTATCCAGTACTGCCAGTCCCTCACCTTTCACCAACATTAAATACATCACAGTGTGGGGAAGCCTGCACTGTATCTGCCCCACACTGTACCTGTACTTGTAGGAAAACGGATAGCTTCAGTCTCCAGTGCTTTTAGTCTCTCACCTTTCACCAACATTAAATACATCACAGTGTGGGGAAGCCTGCACTGTATCTGCCCCACACTGTACCTGTACTTTTAGGAAAACGGATAGCTTCAGTCTCCAGTGCTTTTAGTCTCTCACCTTTCACCAACATTAAATACATCACAGTGTGGGGAAGCCTGCACTGTACCTGCTCCACATGGTACCTGCCCCTGTAGGTAAACGGATAGCTTCAGTCTCCAGTGCTATTAGTCCCTCACCTTTCACCAACACTGAATACATCACAGCGTGAGGAATCCTGCACTGTACCTGCTCCTGTTGATAAATAGAGGGCTTCAGTCTGCAGTACTGTCAGTCTCTCATCTTTCACCAATCCTGAATACATCACAGTGTGAAGAAGTATGCATTGTACCAGCCCCATACCGTCCCTGTCGATAAACAGAGGGCTTCAGTCTCCAGTACTGTCAGTCTCTCATCTTTCACCAAGACTAAATATATCACAGTGTGAAGAAGTATGCATTTTACCAACCCCACACTGTCCCTGTCGATAAACAGAGGGCTTCAGCCTCTAGGGCTGGCACTCCCCCACCTGTCACAAGCACAAAATACATCAGTGTTAGGAGTCCTGCACTGTACCTGCCCTACACTGTACTTGGTCCTGAGTGAATAAACGGAGGGCTTCAGTCTCCGGTTCTATCACTGCCTCACCTTTTACCAACACTGAATACAACACTGTGTGAAACCTGCTCTATGCCTAACTGCATCGTACCTGTCCCTGAGAATAAACATAGGCTTTTCTGTCTCCAGTGCTGTCAGTTCCTTACCTTTTACCAGCACAAAATCACATTTCTTGTCAGAAGCTTGCACTGTATCTAGCTCTGTGGATAAATAGGGCTTCAGTCTCTAGTGCTGAATCATGTCACCTTTCACTGGCACTAAAGTCATCAGTATGGGGAAGGAAGCCAAAACTCTGCCTTCCTCACAATGTGTCTGGCACTATGGAGAAACTGATGGCTTCATACTCCAGTGCTGTCACTCCTTCGATTTTCAAAAGCACTAAATGTATTCCTGCTAAAGCATAACAATTATTTTATTCAAGCTGTACTAGTAATGTTTAAGAAGAATGTAATTAAGACTTATAATATTTTTTTTTGCTTAGGGGACTTCATCACGAGAACAGAACCAGAAAACAAAGCCCAATCTCAAAGCTGCGTCCCCCAAACCTGTGAAGGTAGGGATCTTGTCCTATATCAGTAGTGAAAACTAAACACCTGCTCTTAGAGGCATTGTAACTCCGTGGTTAGAGAACCAAGCAGCGAACTTGGATATGCAGGTTTGAATCCCATTACCATTTCTTAAAGGAAAACTACACCCAAAACTTGAAAAAATATGTTGTGCAGAGTGTTTTAATTTGTATGTGAAGTTCTAGTGTTTCCTTCCCTCTGACTGGTGTTAGGAGTTTTTCCCAAATTAGCTTGCTAGCTTTGTGCTAGTTTTACGACCCCTGGGGATCTTCATACCTGATAGTGTAATTGTATTTCTTGTTCCCACAGTGCATCTTGTCTCACGTGACTGTGATGTAAGAGAGACCCAACAATCAGCACACACATGCCAAACAAACTAAATATCTTGGAAGCTTTATAAGCTGCACAAAAATTACCAGCAGCAAAGTTTTTCAGGACAGTAAAACATTTAGGATGAGGGTGGTCACCAAGCTGAATTCTACAGATTTTAAAATATAGCCATCTCTATTCTTGTGAACTGATTGTAATGCAATGCTTTCTGCTGCATTTATGGGCTCTGCTACATCACCATTACGTGAAACAAGGTGCATTGTAGGACAAAGAAATGCAATAAACCTATTTGATATGGAGATCTCCAGGGGTCGTAAAACTACCCTAAAGCTAGCAGGCTAATTTAGGAAAAACTCCTAATACCAGTCAGAGGGAAGGAAACACTAGAACTTCACATACAAATTAAAACACCCTGCACAACATATATTTTTTCAAGTTTTGGGTGTAGTTTTCCTTTAACTGTGATGTTGAGCATGTTACTTTCCTGTGCTTTACCTCCTATCTTTCTCGCTCTCTCTCTCGCCTCCCCCCCCCTCTCTCTAGCTCTCTGTTTTCTCCCTCTCCTTCTGTCTCGCACATATGAGGGTAGGGCACCTGGAGTGATGTACAGTGCACCACCCTCTTATCTGCCAATTTTTGTGCACACACTTTTTGGTGGATAATAGAGGTGTGTTATGTTGCATTGGAAAAATATTGGAAAATTAGCAGATGACTTCATTTAGGTGTTAACCATGCATTTTCTTTATTTTCTTTATTTTGTGTACAGTGTGGTAACAAAAATATGTAAAAAAACACAGTATGACTACTAAAATCTAGTTTAGTTCATTTCTCATTTACCATCAGTCAGCTTTAAAGTATTCATTAGTGGACATCTGTTTGGATTTATTTGTCATGATTAATTTCATTTAAAGATCATGTGCAATGGTTTTTACATATTTTTTAATAAAAGCTTGAAAAGCTAAAATTCAAGTCCTTTTGTCATGATTAGTGTTTCCTGAAAATTTCATGCTGTTTGGTTTTGTGGTTTTCTTTAAATTGGCATTTAACTTGCTCTACAGTGGCTGAAAACAGTGGAGTTATTTCTGTTCTCTCAGTCAAACTTGGTGTGTGATGACATCATTTTGGAGTAGTTTGCTGTTTCAGATTAACAATCAGAGCAGTAGTTTGTAGAGTTAATGGTTTGCTGAGCTTGCCAAGTTTCTTACAAACCCAGTCTGTGGTTTGTGTTTAGATACATCAACTTAAACCATATCATTATCTTCTCATAAAAAGCTGATCGTTTCAGTTTCAGTGCTGAACTGAAGTAGTGGAAATCTTTCTCTACGAGAAATCAACTTGTCTGTATCACAGCTCTCACTTTCTAATCAAAACTGTGATTTTTTTTCTAACTATATAACACGGCTATTTAATGAATATAAAATACATCTAAATTTTGTTCATTCGCAGAAACAGTTTGTCTTTGATGTAACCTTCATAAATGCATTCATGTAAGAACATTTTTTTCATGTCAGATTGACAGACAGTACATGTCCTTCAAATACTGCAGCAGAGTGTGACAGGCACCTGTCTAAACTCACAAATGTCAGTTCTTTGGTGGTTTCGGTGTGAAAATACATCATGTATGTGTATAACTAGAAACACTACGTGGCATCCCGATGCACCGCGTCTCTGCCCCACAGCTGAGGCAGCTGCAGTCTACTGCCATCTGTTCCTGCCCCATAAGTGCCCCTGCCTTCTGCTCCACATGCAAAGCTGCTGCATCCTGCTGTCCACTGTCTTCCCTCACATAGTCAGGGATTGTGCACTCTGCTGCCTCAGTTCCCTGCCTAAAGAATCACAGCTGCTGCACCCTGCTGCCCCTTGCCCAAACAGCTGGGGTTGCTGCACTCTGTTGCACTGAATTTCAGCTTTTCAAGCTTTTATAAAAAATATGTAAAAACCATTACGCATGATCTTTAAGCATCCAAATCTTCCTCTCTCGGCTTGCAATGTACTCAGTTGGGAAACTGGGAAGATAGAGGGAGAGGGAGTGACTATGGGGAGGCTGGGATAAAACCCACCACCTGCATGGCAGACACTATATACCTTTTAACATTTTGTCACTAAAATGTTGGACAGTGATACTCAAAATGTTGGAAAATGAGTGTCACTGCCCTTAATAATGTGGGGCACATTAACACACATGCAGACACAAACTCAGAACACTGGAAGCTAGTTACTTAACAGCATTCCACCCCTGATCACGACTTGGACACTAGTTGAAAACTCTAAAAATGGGGTGACGATGACTCACATTGATCCTTTTGTGGGTTACCAGCTTGTACTGACAAGTGTATTGCAATTGCAGCTCCTAAAGAGCTGTTAATCATGCCTGGCCATCAGAAACAATAAAGGAGATTACCCTGAGCATTAGAGCCTGCTAAAGTAGGGATTTTGTAACTTCACTGGCAGCCACTGAAGATCTGCACTAGTCAAAATGGACAAGTAGAGGGTTAGCTGCACTAGTGCAGGCCCCAAGCAAGCAAAGCAGTGTTAAAATTGACAGTTGCTTCTAATATAATCTTCCTTTTCTTTAACCCTTACAGTTTCAATAATCTCTTCATAAATGATGTTCTTAAAAACTTCAGCTCCATTCTCAAAGGTAATATAGTCCTCTATAGTGCACTGAATTTTTTTTATTAAGACTCTTACAACAACCAAATGAATCAGGGCCATAATGCACTAAAACAGGTGCAAGTGACTTAGTGGATAATAGAGGGAGAATAACATGAGAAAAATACAGCCTGTACACCAGAAAATGGTGGCAGATGGCAGATAGAGGGGGGTGGTGGATAATAGAGGGAATTTCTACAGAGGGAGAGAACAGTACAGGAGGTCAAGGTGGTGGATTATAGAGGGTGCACTGTTTTTATGGGGTTGGCACAGACTACTCCTAAGACGATGCTGGGATGTGATGATACACAGAGAGGAACAAAAATTGTCAAGAAATTAAAGAATCATCCAGCCTGTCGGCACAGTGATAAGGTTACCAAAATTGTGAATGATCCGGGTTGCAGAAATCAGCCGGGGATGGATCAACCTACGGGATAGGGAAGGTCACTGCCTCAGCTGCAGTGCTGCACCTGAGTGAACACGGATGGCAGCACTGTAATATGCAGCCAGGGAAGGGAGGGCATAAGCTGGGTGCATGGGTGACCAGGGCTGGTGGCACTGTAATATGCAGCCGGGGAAGGGAGGACATAAGCTGGGTGCATGGGTGACCAGGGCTGGTGGCACTGTAATATGCAGTCAAGGAAAGGAGGACATAAGCTAGGTGCATGGGTGACCACAGACGGTGGCACTGTAATATGCAGCCAGGGAAGGGAGGACATAAGCTGGGTGCATGGGTGACCACAGATAGTGGCACTGTAATATGCAGCCAAGGAAGGGAGGGAGGACATAGGCTGGGTGCATGGGTGACTACAGATGGTGGCACTGTAATATGCAGCCAAGGAAGGGAGGACATAAGCTGGGTGCATGGGTGACCACAGATGGTGGCACTGTAATGTGCAGCCAAGGAAGGGAGGACACAGGCTGGGCAAATGGGTGACATGCTACCTCTAGCACATGAACAACCAATGGGGTGTTGAAAATAGGCCTGGCACCTGAGGCAAAGCATCCAAGGCTATCCTTGCCCTGTGTGTTCACTACAGCGTCACCTGATGAAACCGTAGAACTCTGGGGAGAAACCATATTCTGCCTGTGGCACCCCCTGTGGGGCAAACCACAGCTCTGTGGAGGGGCAGTTGCTGGCAAGTGAGATGCAGGAAGAGTCCGGTGTATCTGGCCATTCCGGAGAGATGTGGGCATACAAAACGGTACAAAGGTGTGAAGTGCAAGTAAAAAAAAAAAAAGTTGAGAAGCAGGTGGCAGTGTGCATGCAGGCATTAAAGCACAGGAGTGTGATGTGGAAATCTGAGGTTTGAATTCGACCACATCCACCAGCATGTTAGGTGACCTTGGGCACTCCTTTGATCTTCCTGTGCTTTGGTCCCTCCAACAGAGCTTTTTTATGTTTTTACAGTTTACTTACTCGGGATAGCCCAGCTGAGCTGCAACATCTTGTTTCCAGTGGGGTTTGCTTTTTACCCGTTTCCCTAGCTAGGCGGACTGGAGCGCTGAAAGGTCTAAGTGGCTTGCCTGAGGTTCTGCAGTGAGTGTTTGGTCTCTAGCAGGGGTCTGAGCCTGTGATCTTCTGGTTCCCAGGCTGGTGCTTTAACCATAAACCACACTGCCTCCTTCTGCCAACCGCAAAGTATGGGCCCCAGGACCACCTGAGCTTTGCATGAGACTCTTAATCAGAGAAGCAGGGGTACGGAGGCCTGAGATGTACCACCTATACTTTGCCACTTCAGAGACCGGGCTGTTAAGCATAAGCTGCTCTGGGATCCCACAGAGAGGTTAAATAGGGGTCGAGCTCATCTTAGAGAAGACTCTCTCCGAGAGGGAGGGTGCAAGTCACCCTTAAAGTCTGCCAGTCACCTGTCAGTCATGCTGGAGAAAGGGTGCTGCCATGACTACCTCGATTGTTGGGAGAGGAGCACTGAGGATAAGGGAATAAATTGAGAATAACTGGGGTGGGGGAAGACTATCAGGACTGTTTTCCGCTCTCTAACACTTGAATTCATAGTGTCCATCTCCCTCGGTTCTAGTGTGTGTGTGTGTAACCCCCCATGGTCATAAAGTTAGGAATAATCAAGATCTTCTGTTTTAGGAGACATCAGCATTAAAACAGAATCAGAAAATAAAGCTTGTGCTCAGCGATGCCTTCCTGAAACATCCGAAGGTAGGTACTGTCTCTATTTTGCGTCCCATGTTACTGTTTCTGTTGTTCTTGCACCAGATGATATAATTCATCCATCACCCAGAAGATTGTGTGTGAGGGGTGCTGAGCTGTTGGGAGTATTTGGAGATGCTCAATCTATCAACATCTAGCATTGTGTATAGGGGATGCTGCGCTGTTGGGTATACCCGGACATTCTCCCATCTAACAACTCCCTAGCAGGATGTGTAGGGGTACCTAGACACACTCCATCCAGCAACACCGCAGTATGGTGTGCAGGGGTACCTAGACACACTCTCCATCTAGCAACACCTCAGCATGGTGTGTAGCGGGTGCTGTGCTTTATGAGGTACCTGGACATACTCCGTCCACCAAAACCCCAGTATGGTGAGTAGGGGATTGTGTGCTGTTGGATGCACTCCATCTACCAACCACCCAGCATGGTGTGTATGGAGTGCTGTGCTGTTGAAGGTACCTGGGCATACTACATCTGCCAACATCCCAGCATGGTGTGTAGGGGGCTGCTGTGCTGTTGGAGGTATCTGAACATACTCCTATCTATCACCACCCTAGCATTGTGTATTAGGGGTGCTGTGCTGTTGGAGGTATCTGGACACACTCCATCTACCAACACCCCAGCATGGTGTGTAAGGGGTGCCATGCTATTAGAGGTACAGTACCCTGACATACTTCCATCTACCAACACTCCAGCATAGTGTGTGAGAGGTGCCATGCTGTTGGAGGTACAGTACCTGGACATACTTCCATCTGACAACAGTCCAGCATGATGGGTGGAGGTATGTTGTGTTATTGGAGATGTACAGAAACAGTCCACCCATACTAGCATCCTGGTTCTATAAAGCCTCTTAGCTAAAAAATCACTGCTCGGACTTCAGCCTCCTGGAGTCACAAGCCTATTAAGCGTATTCACAGGCCCACAATGCACCAGGAACTCTGACCATCAGGTTCTCACCATCCCTCACTGGATAGCTGCTTACTGTCTTTTACCTGACAATGCCACCTAGGCTGCTGTTACCTGAATTATTTTAGTGTTGAAACCATCTCTGTTTCCTATTTACAATGTATTTTTGTCTCTGTTTACTTACCTAGCTAGATATTCCTAAACCCACAATGTATGTATACCCACCCTTTACGATGTGGAACCTTTGTAAAAGAGCGGTCTCCCGCTCAAAGGTATTGTAATCCAAGAGTGAATAAAAAAATAAATAAAATAAATAAATAAATATCAGTTTGAGCTCTGCTTTATATCCTGTTCAAAATGATACCCCAACAAAATGATGTTTTGGTATGTTTTAGGAGAATACTTCAGCATGGAAGTTAAACTGGAGAATGAAGAGGTCTCTGTAAGAACATTTACAGAAATGTCAGGTGTGTGTATATTATCCTTCCTTTCTTTTTTAACTGTATATACCGTAGAGGGTGGGCAGAATAAAGCCTCTCCCATTTAAGGTTGAGCAGTGCAAAGCAGTGACCATCTCATTCATGGAAACTCTTTGGGCGGTAGCAACTGACTACTCACCCCATCTGTCAACTCTGATGAGAAGGGATGGTCTTAACTCTCTGATATGCTGTTCAGCCCATCAGAGCTGTTGATTAACCAATACCCAGAGTGTGAACCTACAATCTTGAAATCAGCAGTTTTAATAAATTGCAACATAATTTAGCAAGTATTCATATGATTCAAAACATCCCCACTTACAAGTCAGAAAAATTCTATTTCTGGGAGCTGGCTGAGCTTACGTGTACTACTATGGATGGAGTTGTGTGTACTTCTGTAGAGTTGACAAACATTTATGATACTAAATGGTGTAGTGAGTAATGTGAGTAGTTTATGAAAGTCCATGAGAGAGTGACACTGAGGGCTGCACTGCTTTTATATAAGGGAGAGCGAACGACCCCATAAGAAAAAATTACTCACCTTAGTAATTGTGTTTCTTCTAATGCAGTCTTGCTGTATTCTGACTTATTGCAGTTAGCCCCAGCACTTGAACTGCTCCAGAGAGGAAATAGTTAACTCTGTGCCAGAGTATAGAACGTTGAGCTCAAGCTCAGTTTAAACCTCTGTCTGCTGCATTTCTAAGTGTAACCGTCAGATTCTTAGGAACTAATACTAACTAGCTACACCTACTGTGTGGAAATTGCAAAGTTACTAGCCCAAAGGACAACCAAATATTTTGGATCCCAAAAGACTCAAGTCGAGAAATCCAAAAGAAAAACTAGGTAGTGAACAACCATAAGTAACAACCAACATAACATAAACCACTCCACCTCTCTAACAAAGGAGGAGTGCCAACTGCACCCCTGAGGTGCAGCACTGCGCCTGCCAGCCCAGGTCCCAAAAAAACAGGTTCTGAGAGGGGAGGCAGGGAAGGAGGTCAGAATACAGCAAGACTCCATTAGAAGAAACACAGTTACTAAGGTGAGTAATTTTTTCTTCCGACAACTTGAAGTCTTGCTATATTCTGACTTATTGCAGACTACCAAGCAGTACCTCCATGAAGGAGGGATTCAAACCTATTTTGGGAATAGGCTGTACAGTACTGCTGTACCAAACCGAGCATCACTTCTAGCCTGGATATCCAGAGAGTAATGCTTGGTGAATGTATGTACTGTTTTTCTGGTGGCTGCTTTGCATATTTCTAATGAGGGTATGTCTTTGGCAGCAGCTAGAGAAGCAGCTGTGCCTCTAGTCGAGTGAACCTTCAGGCCTGAGGGGGGCACTTTGCCTAGCTTTTCATAGCAGAATTATATACAGGAGACAATCCACCTGGTAATAGTCCTCTTACTAGCAGGTTTACCCTTCCCTACTTCACCATAAGTGAAGAACAACTGGAGGGAGTCAAACCTAAGTGCCTTAGTATGCTCAATGTAGTAGCTAAGAGCCCTTTTAACATCCAAACTGTGTAATCTTCTCTCTCCTGGAGAAGAATCATCAGTGAAGAACACAGGAAGAGACACTGATTGGTTCAGATGGAAGTCTGAAACCACTTTGGGTAAGAACCTCCTGCTGGTTCTAAAGGACCACCTTATCTCTATGGAATGAGATAAAATCAGGCTCTACTGACAGAGCTTGTAATTCACTGATATGCCTGGCAGAGGTAATAGCTACCAGGAACACAGTCTTCCAAGTCAAGTACTTAAGTTCTACTGAGGCCAAAGGCTCAAAATGGGGTTGCATAAGCTGAGCAATGCAAACATTAAGGTCCCAAGCAGGAGTAGGATCTCTAAAGGGGGGTTGGTATGAAGTAACCCTTTGAAGAATTTACAGAAAACAGGGTGAGATGCCAGTGAGGAAGACTTCCCTACTGACAGAAATGCAGAGACAGCTGACAAGTGTACTTTGAGGGTAGCTGTTCTTAGGCCTAAGCCATTAAGGTGAACCATATAATCCAAGTCAGCAGAATCCGGGGATATGTGCTTATTGGAACACCAAATGCTGAACCTCTGCCATTTGGAATTATAAGTTTTTATGGTGGCAGGTTTTCGAGAGGCCTTGAGAATGTCCAGAACCCCTTGAGACAAAATTAGACTGGCATATTCTAGCTCTTCAAGAGCCATGCCTTCAGGTTATGAGACCGAAAATTGGGGTGCCATATTCTGTCCTGAGAGGAGGCTAGCAGATTGTGATTCTTGGTAAGATGGACTGCTAGGGACAGTATCAGAGGATACCAAGGCTGTCTGGCCCAGTCTGGAGCCATCAGGATCACTTTGCAAGATTGTGACCTTATCTTGACCAGAACTTTGAACAATAGAGGAAAGGGAGGAAAGGCATACAGAAATGTCCCCTGCCAATCCAGAAGTAGAGCATCCAGAGGGACTGAGTCCAATACTGGGGGTCTGCAACAAAAGAGAGGAAGTTGGTGATTGTCTGGGGCTACAAAGATGTCTATCTCTGGAGTGTCCCACCTTGAAAATATCACCTTCAGTGTTAAGGGATCCAGGGACCACTCGTGATGGCCCTGAAAAATCCTGCTCAAAGCATCTGCTAGCACATTGTCCTTCACTGGAAGGTGGTCTGCTATCAGAGAAGTCTGTAGAGAATAAGCCAGGGACCATATTTTCATAGCTTCTGTGCACAAAGCCATAGACCGGGTGCCTCCCTGCTTGCTGATGTACCACATGGTGGTGGTGTTGTCCGTTCTGACCTGAACCACCTTGTTCTGGACTGATTCTGAGAAGGCTTGTAGAGCCAGGTACACTGCCCTGAGCTCTAGGAGACTGATGTGAAGAAGAGACTCCTGAGGAGACCACACTCCCTATGCTGTAAGTGCCCCTAAGTGAGCACCCCATCCAAGGAGAGAGGCATATGTGGTGAGAACAACAGAATGAGATTGGGCGATGAATGGGACTCCTTGAATGAGATTATTCTGGTCCAGCCACCACTGAAGAGCTTGGATCAGGGTCTGAGTCACTGGAATCAGTTTGGTTAGGGGGTATTTTTTCTGGGACCAAAAGGCCCTCAAATGGAACTGAATGTCACTCATCTGAAATCTGGCTCCTTGAACCACTGCAGTGGAGGCTGCCATGTGGCCCAGAAGTTGAAGAAAATGCCTTGCTGGTCGAGACACCAGGAGGCGAAAGGAAGAAGCCAGATCTGTGAGGGCCTTTACCCTTGCTGGAGGAAGAAAGGCTCTTGTTTGGACAGTTTCCAACTCTACCCCATGAAGGTCAGGAGTTGCACTGGTTTGAGAACTGACTTTGGAAGATTGAGGAGGAGTCCTAGAGAAGTGAGCAATTGCTGAATCACTTGTAGGTCTGACTTGACTTGGTCTGGGGACTGCCCCACAATGAGCCAGTCATCCAGGTACGGAAATATGGAGACATTTAGTCTCCTTAGAAATGCCACTACTACTGCTAGGCATTTTGTGAATACCCTTGGTGCTGATGTTAGGCAGAAGAGCATTGCCCTGAACTAATAATGACCTGAAAGCAATTTGAACCTGAGGTATTTTCTGTGGGAGCACCTGATGGGAATGTGAAAGTAAGCATCCTTGAGGTCCAGGGAGGCTAGCCAATCCCCTGGCCTCAGAGAGGGAAGAATTATTCCCAGAGTTACCATTTTGAATTTTGACTTTAGTAGATGCTTGTTTAGGAATTTTAGATCTAGGATGGATCACCACACCCCTGTCTTTTTCGGGGTACGGAAGTATGTGGAAAACAGACCTTTGCCCCTGTGTACTGTAGGAACTCTCTCTATAGCTCTGAGAGCTAGTAGAGAGGAAACCTCTGCCTCTAGGGCAATGGTTTCAAAGATGTCTGCAGGTGGAAAAGACCTGACCCTCAGCCTTGGAAATCTTTTGAAGCTGAGGGCCAGTCCCTGGCTTACTACTTCCAGAACCAACTTGTCTGAGGTAACAGTCTTCCAGGCCTGGAAGTAGTAAGCCAGCCTGCCTCCTACTGGAAGGGGGAAGTCGACCTGGGCTGACACATCAGGGTGTCTGCTTGGCAGGAGCCTTGGACTTAGAAGAGGATGAAGCCCTGCTCCTCCCCCTTCTGCTTCTCCCTCTGAAGAGCCCCCCTCTGAGGAAAAGGAGAGGAGGCCTGTGCCTGGTAGAAAGGCCTTTGAAAAGGCCTGCCCCTACCCCTAGAATGCTGCTTCTGAGGAGTTGTCTGCCTTTCCTTGGCTTGTGCACTCCTGTAGGTGGTCCTATATTCTTCCGTTTTCTTCATATAATTCTCCGTCTGCTCCCCAAACAGAGAATTATCCACCACAGGGAAATCCATGGCCTTAGCCTGGGTATCCTGTGAAAGGCTAGTACATCTGAGCCAAGCCATTCTCTGAAGAGCCACAGATGTAGCCATGACTCGTGATGACACATCACTGGAGTCCACAGCAGCATGAAATTGGATCTTTGATGCCTCTATCCCATCAGCAGCCACCTCCTCCAGTTCCTTGGCTAGCTGGGGGGAAGCCTGTTTAGCCAATTCCAGAACAGTATCGCATCTGGACTTCCGGTATCTGCCTGCATAGGCCATGTAGTTAGCCTCTGAGTCCCAAAGAAGATACCAAATACTGTTTTTTAGCCATGGCATCTATCTTCCTGGAATCCTTATCGGGGGGGGGGGGGTTAGAAGCCAAGGGTATGTTAGCCTTATCACAGGCTGCAGCCTGCACAACCCCAACATGGCTGCACTGCTGGTACAAGAAATCCATACCTGAGCCTGACATCATATACCTCTTGTCCATTCGTTTGTCCAAAGGAGGTAGAAAATTTGGAGTCTTAAGCAGTCGATGTGTCTGTTTCCCAAAAGATTTATGGAGGGGAATAGTCAGTCTCTTGGACTCTGGGATGTCCATCATTTCCACATAGTCAAGTCTCCTCTTGTTCCTCAACAGCTTCAACCAAAGGAAGCTGGAGGGTTTCAGAGTGTTTCTGACACTTTTTTGTAGAATTTTTTTGTAGAACATAAAGTGGAAGGGGACTCAGAAAGCCTAGGAGGGGAAACACCAGAAGGTCTGTCTGGGGAGATGCCTGGTTCTATGGGCTTATCCCGACCTTCTATACCATCATCATCGTCATCATCATACTCTTCATCCCCCTCCAGGTCCAGTTCATAATACTCTTCAAGGGAATAATCCGGAACTGGAGGAACCAACCGAAGCGAACGCCTACCTGATGGCGCCGGATCAATCGGAACTGGATGGAGCGATTCCACAATACTAATCGCCGGGGCAATTTCTTCGGTGGTTGGACGATGCGGTTCTGGATCCGAACTGGCCGATTTGTCTTTCTTCTTTCTTTTTGACAGAGCCAATCCCTTGGAATCGGCTCTCCTTTTGCCCGAGGGAGTATCACCCTGGTCAGAGGGCACTCCTTCAGGTTCGATCGGAACTGAACCGGGCTGGCCATCCGGGTCAGCGGACTTCTCTGCCTCCTTTTCCCTAAGCCTGCCCAATCTTTTATCCAGGGTGGCCTTAAGAAAATGTTTACAGATTTGGCAGTCTGAATTGAGGTGGTCAAACCCCAGACAGTAAACACAGGTGGTGTGGGGATCAGCCTTAGCAAAGGCCCCCCACACACACTGCAGTGTTGAAACCCAGTGGGCCTGTTTTTTTTTCTTGCGTTTCTCAGACGTAGCCATTCTAACCAAAACTTACCCGTTACTCGGCTTCAGCCAGGCAAGACTCCCTTATCGGTTCCTAACTGCGTTATGGGTACTGGAAAAAAACATTAAAACACTTTTTTTTTTTTTTTTTAGAACTGATAAGGACCGGTACCTCACACTAACCCACAAATTCAATTAAAGCAACCAGATAAATTAGTTCAGTCAAACCGATACAAGAAACTTTTTTTTTTTTTTTAACAATTTCCACACACAAACACTTTAACAATCAGTCCACTACCTATACACTTACTGTGCCACAGACAGGGATCTGAACTGAAAGAATAACAAAATAAAATGGTATTAAACCAACGTTTTTACTTGTACCAAACCGAAAGCGTAGGAGAGATCTCTGGAGCGACTATTCAGTTAGGCGGAGTAAAGAATCTGACAGTCACACTTAGAAGTGCAGCAGACAGAGGTTTGAACCAAGCTCGAGCTCAGTGTTCTATACTCTGGCATAGAGTTAACTCTTTCCTCTCCGGAGCAGTTCAAGTGCTGGAGCTAACTGCAATAAGTCAGAATACAGCAAAACGTCATGTTCTTTGAACAAGATATAAGCCAGTCTGGTGACTGAGAGGCCCCTTGTCGCTTACCAAATCAATAAGCTGGCCTTGTGTCTTGATCTCTGATCTGTCTTGCAGGTGACTGGAACCAGGCTGAGCAGCCCACAGGACACTCTGTCCTCTGGGGGTGCAAACTAGCACTGGTGCACAATCACTGCCTGGTGGCCAAAGGAAATTGCTGTACCAAGAAATTGATGCACTTCGGGGAGAAAATACAGTGGGAAAAGGTGGCAGTCCAAGGTGGATGACACCATCACATCCACACATCCTACTTGAAGCGACCGAGCTTTCCCATAGATCACAGACCCCTTTCTCACCAAATATTGTTCCCACTTAGATAGCTGGGGAATGTAAGTCCAAGAAGACTGAGGAGAACCATTACAGATGAACATGAGCTAAAGAAGTGACAAACCTGTATCCACGTAGGTAGGCAGTGCAGCCATGCTCATACAGTCTTGAGGGAGGGGGCACGAACCCCTAACATGCCATCCAAGTGTTAAATTGTGTGCTGAGGAAGAAGGGCTTCAAGAGTATAAATTTATGATCTCCATTGATTAATTTGTAGAGAAAAACAGCTGCTGCATAAAAGGCTGAGTAGGGCTATTAACAATTAAAAACAAAACAGTTGGTACCTCTGTCATGTGTTTTCATATCCGAAAAGAACTGCTCAGATTTTCCTGTTTCCAGAGCCACTTGTGGTCATCTTACGTATACCTGGCAGCTTCCTGCACATAGGATATGGTACTTAGTGCTATCAAATATGCTAATTAGGCTACCAACTTTGCCATTAGCTGGTAGTACTTATTAGCATATCCCACACATAGGAAGCCACCTGATGTGCTAGATGGCAGCGGATGGGTCTGAAAACAGGAAATTTGGCACTATTAGGAATTCTGGAGGTCAGGGGTAAGGTGCAACAGACTTCTAGGAAAACAAACTGAACTTACAAGCTCAAATGGGCAGACTGGGTTGGCCATAGGTCCTTATCTGCCAACACTGTCTATGTATCTATGTATTCAGAAATAAAACATGTGGCAGAGGAACTGAAAAACTTTCTTTTTTTTTTTTTGTTTATTGGTAACAACCCTAACCAGATGTTTCTGCAGCAATTGATGTAGTTTCAGACTTAACCGTCTTTTCCTTTAAATGTGTGCCCCCCCGTAGTTCTCATGGCTTGATGATCTGGATGAGACTGGTAGATTAACAGGTATGCAAAACCAGAATAAGCAGTGTCTTTGCTTATGGGTTCTATGTGTGCCTCCCTCCCTTCCGCACTTTATGTTTTGACAGAAGACTTCAGTGAAGAAAATGGATACAAGTCTGAAGAACCGTCTCAGAGCACTTTTATGGAAAATCCTGACGGTACAGATCAGTAATTCTGCCCCTTAAGGATTTTAGCCCCTGGACACACGTGACTAGCACAGCAAAAAAGTATTTGGTTTTGGGAGGTGTCATAAGCTAAGAAAAAAAATCCTGTCTTTGGAATTTAAAATTTGTTAAAAAAGTTTCTGTAACCTGTGAGCCTTTATTTCCTGTAGAAGTAATTTTTCTAATACTTGTTCACAGTTTGTTTTTTCTCTACCTTTACTAGCCTTTCTGTAAACTCATCGGGTATTTCTGATAAAAGCACTGCTGATAAGGACCATTTTAGAACTAAATGATGTGTTTTATAGTCTCAGAATTACTGGTTGGGGTTGATTGCAAATCAAAACCAGTGCCTAAATCTCTCTGTTACACTGCAGTACACACATATACATGGGAGGAACTGCCTCCGATTCAAGTACTGACTGCATTGAGCATGGGACACAACAGCTGCTGCCAGAAGCTGAGGGAAAATCTACTTTTGTTTTCAGTCGACTTACTGCCGCTATTTCTCTGAATTGGTAATTATATAAAGGATGGGCAACATTGTTGCCCATACATTATTCCGTATGTAAAAGAGCAGCTGACATGGTCCCTGCAAGCTTTTAATACCAAGGAGTAGCCAGCCCAAGGAGCCAGTTTAGCTAGGTTTTGATTTTTCTTTTTTTGCAGAGTAATTCAATGAATACCTTAATTACAGTGCCTGCCGTGTAGCTTTCGCATACGAGCCAAGCAGCCGGGAAGTGCCGCAGCCTGCTGCTGAAATCAGATTTTTAATGGCATAAAGTATAGGACAGGGCTGTGGGCATGGTGTATGCAAAGTACTGGGATCTGGGGAGAGGTAAAGATACATATATGGGGCCAATATATGCAGTAACATTTACATTAATGAAAATAGATATCAGCTGCTCTTTAATAGAGATGTGTGTGTTGAACCTGTCACTTGTGCTGTAAAAGCCCATTTTTAAATACTAGTTTAAATTCTGTTACTTTTCTACTATCTGGGCTTTTTTATTATTTTAGTGGGAGGTTGTAATTTACACAAATGTAGACAGTACCATTTTAGAATTGTGTGCTGTAGTTTTTCCCTTGCTCTTCTGTGTTGGCACAATGCATCTGTGTTCTAATATAGAACTCTGCTTGAAAGGGACAGAAGGCACTACATGTGGTATGTTGTTGTGGGATAATGGCCCACCACAGGTGGGTTGAAGCACGTGGCAAAGCTGAATGCTTCAACCACCAGAGAAAGGTTATCCCACCGCAATGCAGTGCCTTACTGCGATTATGAAATGAATATATTAGTCCTTTCATTTATGAATTAGTTGTTTTAAAGAGATTTCGTTTAAATTCATAAAGGAAAAGAAAAAATAAGCAATGAAAAAAATAGTAAAGGGGGTACAGTCCAACCTCACTTATCCGAACTGCATGGGGACACAAATTAAGTTTGGATAAACGGGGAGGGGGGTCAGTTAAGAGAAAAACACACAAGGGATTACTGTATTCACCAGAGACAAAAAACAAACGCACAGTATGATGGCCTCTGTACTTTAATCAATTGGTGATTCAATTTAAAAAGTTAAAACACTATAAAAACACTATAAATAATGCACTGTATTGTGTAAATATTCACTTGCTACAGAATAGATCATTTTAAAAAAATCAGTCATAGACCGTTGTTTGAAACTGTATGTTTGAGGGCGGCACACAGTTTCGTATTCTGTAGTAACATGACCTGCACATTGTCACAGTCAGGCTGGCTTTCTAGATATAAAATGCATTTCCATGGATATACTATATTATCTGTAAACTTGGTATCCTGATGCTCAGGATACTGAGCCCAGATAACCAAAATACAGAACCCCGATGGTACCACTGCCCCTGTTGCACAACTTGGCAAGAAATGCCTTTTTTTATGTGGGGGTCTGTGCCTCCCTTACCCCCACACCACCTATATAGATACATAGACAGTGTCGGCAGATAAGGGTCTATGGCCCACCCAGTCTGCCCATTTGAGCTTGTAACTAAAATAACTAACTCCAAGGGGGAGCGGACTCCGGAGTCAAAAAACGGGTTAATCTTAACATTGTTTTACTAGCGCAAACCCTAGTGCAAATTGACCAGGCCTAGTGCAGCTAACTCTCTACTTGTCCGTCTTGACTAGTGCATGTTTTCATGGGTGTTAATGAAGTTAGAAGTCTCTAGTTTAGCAGGCTCTAGTCCTCGTGGTAATCTCCCTCAGTGTTCCAGATGGTCTGGTATGAATAGCAGCTTATCAAGAGCTGCAGTTATTTGGCAGTTCAGGGGGCCCCACAAGAGACTCAATGTGATTCATTATCACTCCACTGTTAGAACTTTCAGCTAGTGTTCAGGGAGTGTTCAAGGTTCGAGTGCTGTTAAGTCACTAGCTTCCAGTTTTCTGAATGTATCGCTGTCTAACAATTTTTCCTATATTATTAAGACCAGTGCCCCTAATTCCCCTACATTTTGAGTGTCTGTACCCAACATTTCAGTGACAGAATGTGAGGAGGTATACAGGGTTGGCCCTGCAGGTGGTGGGTTTCTCCCAGCCTCACCATAACTTAACTCTGTTTATATACATATTGTATGTATATATGTATGTATGTATGTTGTGTGTGTGTGTGTGTGTATGTATATATATATATATATATATATATATATATATATGTGTGTATCTGTGTGAGACATTGCAGAGGACTGAAGGAAAATATGTCTCTTTGCAGATGACACAAAGATCTGCAACAGGGTTGATACAAGGTAGGATGAAAAGGGATTTGGCAAGGTTGGAGGAATGGTCAAATGCATGGCAGCTTAGATTCAATGCAAAAAAATGCAAAGTAATGCACCTGGGAAACAAAAACACAGGGGAAGAGTACACAGTGGGGGGGTGAGATACTGTCAACAACAAAAAAGGAAAGGGACCTCGGGGTAGTCATATCAGACGACCTAAAGGGGGGCCAGCAATGTGAGAAGGCAGTAAGGAGGGCTGAGGGGATACTAGTATGCATAAGGAGAGGCATCATCAGTAGAAAACAGGAAGTTGTTGGCCCTTTGTACAGACAGTTGGTAAGACCCCATCTGGAGTACTGCGTCCAGTTCTGGAGACCCCATCTCTGCAAGGACATAGGATGGAGGCAGTTCAGAGAAGGGCAACTAAAATGGTGCAGGGTCCGCAAGAGAAGCCATACGAGGAGAGGCTAAAGGAACTTAATATGTATGCCCTTGAGGAAAGGGGGGGGGCATGATAGAAATGTTTAAGTACCTCAGTGGAATCAACAAAGTCCAAGAGGGTAGCATCTTTCAGAAAAAGAGATGTGCAAGAAGAAAAAATTACTCACCTTAGTAATGTTGTTTCTTCTAATGGAGTCTTGCTATATTCTGACAGTAGCAGTGAGTCCCAACCTTTGAACTGCCCCGGAGATGAGAGTTAACTTTCCATGCCAGGCATGGAACGCTGAGCTCGAGCTCGGTTGAGACTCTGTCTGTTGCTGTTTAAAATCAAACCGTCAGATCTTTATGAGCAAACTCACTAAGGCCCTGTGTGGAAGCTGTAAACCTACACTAGCCAACTGGCTACTAAACCTAAAACACATTTTCTGGTCCCACAACAAAGACTCAAGTCAGGAGACCCAAAAAATGAAAAGCACAACACCAGTTCACCCAAGAAAAGGGGGTGAAAACAACAAGGTGGGCATCTACTGAGTGCCAGCACTGCCACTGCCCACCCACATCCCAAAACAGAGGTTCTGAGAGGGGCAGGCGGGAGGTCAGAATACAGCAAGACTCCATTAGAAGAAACAACATTACTAAGGTGAGTAATTTTTTCTTCAAACAACATGAAGTCTTGCTGTATTCTGACAATAGCAGACTACCAAGCAGTACCTCCATGGAGGAGGGACAGAACCTACTTAGAAATAGGCTCTGAGCACATCAAAGAAACCGAGCATCACTCCTAGCCTGGATATCCAAGGAGTAATGCTTGGTAAAAGTGTGAACTGTTTTCCAGATAGCTGCTTGACATATCTCTAAGATAGGAATATCCCTGGCAGCAGCCAGGAAGCAGCTGTACCTCTGGTAGAGTGAGCCCTCAGGCCTGAGGGTGGAACCTACCCAGTTTTCCATAACAAAATTGGATACAAGAGACAATCCACCTGGCAATGGATCTTTTAGTGGCAGGTTTTCCTTTACCAACCTCACCATAAGTGAGGAACAGTTGGAGGAGTCAAACCTGTGACCCTTGGTACGTTCTATGTAGTAGCTAAGAAAAAATTACTCACCTTAGTAATGTTGTTTCTTCTAATGGAGTCTTGCTATATTATGACATATGCAGTGAGTCCCAACCTTTGAACTGCTCCGGAGGTGAAAGTTAACTTTCCATGCCAGGCATGGAACTTTGAGCACGAGCTCGGTTGAAAGCTCTGTCTGTTGTTCTTCAAACTTAAACTGTCAGATCTTTACGAGCAAAACTCACTAAGGTTCTGTGTGGAAGCTGTAAATCTACACTAGCCAACTGGCTACTAAATATAAGAACACATTTTTTGGTCCCAAAACAAAGACTCAAGTCAGGGGATCCAAAAAATAAAAACACAGCACCCGAACACCTCAAAAAGGAGGGGTGAAAAAAACAAGGTGGGCATCTACTAAGTGCCAACACTGCACTGCCCACCCACAACCCGAGAGCAGAGGTTCTGAGAGGGGCAGGCGGGGGGGAGGTCATAATATAGCAAGACTCCATTAGAAGAAACAACATTACTAAGGTGAGTAATTTTTTCTTCAAACAACATGAAGTCTTGCTATATTATGACATATGCAGACTACACAGCAGTACCTCCATGGAGGAGGGACAGAACCTACTTAGGAAATAGGCTCTGAAGCACAGCTGTACCAAACCGAGCATCACTCCTAGCCTAGATATCCAGGAGTAATGCTTGGTAAAAGTGTGAACTGTTTTCCAGGTAGCTGCTTGACATATCTCTAGGATAGGGATGTCCCTGGCAGCAGCCAGAGACAGGCTGTACCTCTGGTAGAGTGAGCCCTCAGGCCTGAGGCAGGAACCTACCCAGTTTTTCATAGCAAAATTGGATACAAGAGACAATCCACCTGGCAATGGATCTTTAGTGGCAGGTTTCCTTACCAACCTCACCATAAGTGAGGTACAGTTGAGGGAGTCAAACCTGTGACCCTTGGTACGCTCTATGTAGTAACTAAGGGCTCTTTGACATCTAAACTGTGCAGCCTCCTCTCGCCAGAGGAGGAATGGTCAGTGAAGTACACAGGAGAGACATAGATTGATTAAGGTGGAAGTCTGAAACCACCTTAGGCAAGAACTTTCTGTTAGTCCTGAGGACCACCTTATCTCTATGAAAGGAGATAAAATCAGGCTCCACTGACAAAGCTTGTAATTCACTTATGCGCCTGGCAGAAGTGATGGCTACCAAAAACACAGTTTTCCAAGTCAAGTACTTAAGCTCTGCTGAAGACAAGGGCTCAAAAGGGGGTTGCATAAGCTGGGCAATGCAAATATTAAGATCCCAGGCAGGGGCAGGGTCCCTGAATGGAGGGTTGGTGTGAAGCAGCCCCTTGAAAAACTTGGAGAATACAGGATGAGCTGAACGAGAAGAGGGTTTACCAGCTGATAAGAAAGCAGACACGGCTGCCAGGTGCACCCTTAGGGCAGCTGGTCTCAGCCCCAAAGTATTCAAATGCACCATGTAATCCAGGACTGTGGGTAAGTCAGCAGATTCTGGGGAAATGTGCTTGCCAGAGCACCATATGGAAAACCTCCTCCATTTGGAATTATAAGTAGCCCTGGTGGAAGGCTTCCTAGAAGCCTTCAAGATATCCAATACACCTTGGGAGAGGTGTAGGTCAGCAACTCTAACTCTTCAAGAGCCAGGCCTTGAGATTGAGGGATTTGAGATTTGGGTACCAAACTCTCCCCTGAGCACAGGTTAACAGGTTGTGATTCCTGGGAAGACACAGGGGAAGGTGGACTGCTAAGGACATAAGGAGTGGGTACCAGGGCTGTCTGGCCCAATCTGGAGCAATCAGGATCATCTTGCAGGGTTGAGATCTGATTTTGACTAGCACCTTGAGCAGAAGAGGGAAGGCGGGGAAAAGCATAGAGAAACTTCCCTTCCCAACTGAGAAGGAAGGCATCCAGAGGGACTGAGCCCAACACTGGGGGCCTGCAACAAAAAAGGGGAAGTTGGTGATTGTCTGGGACTGCAAAAAGATCTATCTGCGGGGTGCCCCATCTGGCAAATACTACCTCCAGTACTAGGGGATCCAGTGACCATTCGTGATGGCCCTGGGAAATCCTGCTGAGAGCATCTGCCAGGACATTGTCCTTGCCTGGGAGGTGAACTGTCGTAAGGGAGGTGTTCAGGGAATAAGCCAGAGACCACAACTTCACTGCTTCGGTGCACAAGGCCGTAGACTGAGTGCCTCCTTGCTTGTTGATGTACCACATTGTAGTGGTGTTGTCTGTTCTAACCTGTACAACTTTGTTCTGAACAGATGTGGAAAAAACTTGAAGTGCTAGAAAAACTGCTGAGTTCCAACAGGTTGATTTGGAGCAGAGATTCCTGAGGGGACCACAATCCCTGGGTAGTGAGGTCGCCCATGTGAGCTCCCCACCCCAAGAGGGATGCATCTGTGGTAAGGATTAAGGAGTGAGACTGAGGGGTGAAGGGAACCCCCTGTCTCAGATTGCTCTGGTCCTGCCACCACTGAAGGGCTTGGATCAGGGTTCGAGTCACTGGGATCAATTTGGTTAGAGGGTCTCTCCTTTGAGACCAAAAGGCTCTCAAATGGAACTGGATGTCCCTCATCTGAAACCTTGCTTCCTGCACCACTGCTGTAGAAGCAGCCATGTGCTCCAGGAGCTGCAGAAAATGCCTTGCTGGTCGAGAGACCTGCAGGGTGAAGGAGGAGGCCAGAGAGACCAGGGTCCTTGCTTTTTCCACAGGAAGGAAGGCTCTGGCCTCTTTTGTGTTCAGTTCTGCACCTATGAAGGTGAGAAGCTGGACAGGCTCTAGAACTGACTTTGGAAGATTGAGAAGGAAACCTAGAGATGTGAGCAGTTGCTGAGTTACCTGAAGATGTAGTTTGACTTGGTCTGGAGACTGGCCTACTATGAGCCAGTCGTCCAGGTAAGGAAAGATGGCACTCTTTTGCCTTCTTAAGTGGGCAACTGCTACTGCCAGGCATTTTGTGAATACCCTCAGGGCAGAGGTGAGGCCAAGGGCATTGCTTGAACTGGTAATGGCCTGAGGGCAGTTCAAATCTGAGGTACTTTGATGGGAGCTGCTGATAAGAACATGGAAGTAGGCATCCTTGAGGTCCAGGGACGCTAGCCAGTCCCCTGGCCTTAGAGAGGGTAAAATAATTCCCAGAGTCACCATTTTGAATTTTGGTTTTAAAAGGTGCTTGTTTAGGTATCTGAGATCCAGGATGGGACGCCATTCTCCTGTCTTTTTTGGGGTAAGGAAATACCTGGAATACAACCCTTTGCCAAGGTGTAGGGGTGGAACCCTTTCCACAGCTCTGAGAGCCAGGAGGGTAGAAACTTCTGTTTCTAGGGCAAGTGCCTCTGATGGATTTGCAGGTGGAAAGGACCTGGTTCTCATCCTTGGAAATGTTTTGAAGCTGAGAACCAGCCCCTGGCTTACTACTTCCAGGACCCACTTGTCTGATGTTAAAGACTTCCAGTCCTGGACAAAGTAAGCCAGCCTGCCCCCTACAGGTAGTGGAAAATCGGCCCTGGCCACCCCATCAGGGTGCCTGCTTGGCAGGGGTTTAGGCTGAGGGGTGGAAGCAGGTCTGCTTGTACCTCGTCTGCCTCTCCCTCTAAAGAACCCCTCTGGACATAAGCTGAAGAGGGGCCTGGGCTTAGTGAAAAGGTCTGCCCCTGCCCCTGGAAGGCTGCCTTTGAGGAGTGGCCTGCCTTTCCTTGGCCTGTGCACCCTATAGGTGGTCCTATACTCATCCATTTTCTTCATGTAATTCTCTGTCTGCTCCCCGAACACAGAATTACCCACAACAGGAAAATCCATGGCCTTAGTCTGGGTATCCTGTGACAGGCTAGTACATCTGAGCCAAGCCATTCTGCGAAGTGCCACAGATGTAGCCATGACTCTTGATGACACATCATTAGAGTCCACTGCAGCATGGAATTGCACCTTGGATGCCTCAATACCATCAGCAGCCACTTGCTCCAGCTCCTTGGCAGCTGGCCAGGGACCTGTTTTGCTAGAGCCATAACACTATCCCATCTGGATTTCTGATATCTAGCAACATAAGCCATATAATTTGCCTGTCTGAGTCCCAAGGATGCTGCCATGTACTGTTTCTTTGCCATAGTATCAATTCTCCTGGAGTCCTTGTCAGGGGGGTGTGAAGCCAAGGGAATATTAGCCTTGTCACAGGCTGCAGCCTGCACTACCCCAACATGGCTGCATTGTTGTGTAAGGAACTCCGTATGAGAGCCTGACAATGTGTACCTCTTGTCCATTCTTTTATCCACAGGAGGTATAGTGTGAGGAGTTTTAGAATTTTACTGTCTGTTTCCCAAAGATTTATGCAAAGGAATAGACAGTCTCCTAGACTCTGGAATATCCATCATTTCTACATAGTCAGGCTCCTCTTGATCATCCACAGCTTCCTCCACAGGGAGCTGGAGGGTTTCAGCCACTTTATTATAAAACGTAAAATGAGAGGGGGACTCAGAAAGCCTAGGGGGAGACACTCCTGAAGGTCTGTCTGGGGAGATGTCCGGTTCAATGGGCACATCCAGACTTTCAAATCCACATTCACTCTCCTCATACTCCTCTTCCCCCTCCTCCGGTTCATAAAATTCCTCTAAAACATATTCTTGAACCGGTGGAACCGACCAAACCGTATGCTTACCTGATGGTGCTGGTTCGGTCGGAACCGGGGAAAGCGACTGGACAATTTTAATCGCTTTGGCTATTTCTTCAGCGGTTGGAGATGGAAATTTTGGCTCCACACCTGCTGATTTTCTAGTCCTTTTTGCTGGAACTGACTCCTCCGAGTCGGCTCTCCTTTTGCCCGAGGAAGTATCGCCCTGGTCAGAGGGCACTCCCTCCGGTTCGGTTACAACCGAACCTGGCTGGCCATCCGGGTCAGCGGACTTCTTGGCCTTTCTTTCCCTGAGCCTACCAACTCTCTTATCCAGGGTAGCTGCAAGAAAATTTTTGCAAATCTGGCAGTCTGCATTGAGGTGGTCAAAGCCCAGACAATAAACACAGGTGGTGTGGGGGTCAGCCTTGGCAAAGGCTTCCCCACAAACACTGCAGTGTTAAAACCCAGTGGGCCCGGTTTTTCTTTTGGGTTTCTTAAACATAGTGCCAGCCTAACCAAAACTTGCCCGTTTATGGCAATCCGCCAAGCAAGACCCTCTTATCGGTTCCCAACCATGTCACAGGTCGTGGAAAAAACCGTAATGAAATCCCTTTTTTTTAGAACCGATAAGAACCGGGAACCGCACTCTAAAAGACAGAATTTAATGAATTTTCAACAACCTGATCGGTTCAAACTGAACCGATAATACCCTTTACAAGTTCCATACAGAAATAAATGTAAAACCTATCTAGTACTTACGGTACCACAGACAGAGCTTGAACCGACCGGTTGTGGTTTAAATTCGGTTAAAAAACCAAAAAATTGATACTTTAACCGACAAAATGAACCAAGCAGAAGGAGAAATCTCCGGAGTGACTGTTCAGTGAGGCGGAGTAAAGAATCTGGCAGTTTGAGTTTGAAGAACAACAGACAGAGCTTTCAGCCAAACTCGTGCTCAAAGTTCTATGCCTGGCATGGAAAGTTAACTCTTTCACCTCCGGAGCAGTTCGAAGGTTGGAACTCACTGCATATGTCATAATGTAGCAAGACTTCATGTTGCTTGACGGGTTCTTTTCACATCTAAACTGTGGAGCCTCCTCTCACCAGAGGAGGAATGGTCAGTGAAGTACACAGGAAGAGACATAGACTGATTAAGGTGAAAATCTGAAACCACCTTAGGCAAAAATTTCCTGTTAGTCCTGAGGACCATCTTATCTCTATGAAAGGAGATAAAATCAGGCTCCACTGACAAAGCTTGTAACTCACTTATGCGTCTGGCAGAGGTGATGGCTACCAGAAACACAGTTTTCCAAGTCAAGTACTTAAGCTCTGTTGAAGACAAAGGCTCAAAAGGGGGTCGCATAAGCTGAGCAATGCAAACATTAAGGTCCCAAGCAGGGGCAGGATCCTTGAAAGGAGGGTTGGTGTGAAGCAATCCCTTGAAAAACTTGGAGAATACAGGGTGAGCTGAAAGAGAAGAGGGCTTACCTGCTGAGATAAAAGCAGAAACAGCTGCCAGATGCACCTTCAGTGTAGCTGGTCTAAGCCTAAGCTATTTAAATGGATCATATAATCAAGGACTGTGGGCAGATCAGCAGACTCTGGGGAAGTATGCTTTCCAGAGCACCATATGGAAAATCTTTTCCACTTGGAATTAAAAGTAGCCCTGGTGGAAGGTTTCCTAGAAGCCTTCAGAATGCACATTACGCCTTGGGAGAGGTGTAAATCAGCAAACTCTAACTCTTCAGGTAGAAGACTTGGTTTGCTGGCCAAGGCACCTAGCTTCACCTGAGCTCTTTCCTTCTAAGACTGCTTGAAAGGCAGAGTAGAGAAACTTACCAGAGCAAGGGAGAAGGATTAAGACTTAGTTTGGCTAAGCAGATTTACTGTGTGGTGGTGTTTTTATTTTTTACTCACAGGGATTGCTACTGTTTGTTGCTAACATTTCATTGCTTATTTTTTTCTGATTCAAATTGTTGTTGCTGGTATACCTTCTTCTGCATTATTACAAGGTGTGCCTACAGGTGTGTGCTAACAGATTACTGCTGTAATCTTCTGAGTCAAATTGTCTTTTGCAAGGTATATCTTCTGTTACTGCTTTATTTTTCTCTGGAGCAAAGTGTTTTTACAGGGTATATCTTCTCTGAAATTATTACAGGTGGTGCTTTACAAGTTTTACAGTTTTATCTAACATTAGGATAAGCTTTCAGGTTACTGCATTTGTTGTTGACTGATTGTTTCTGCTCTTACCTCCTTGTTCTTTCGTCCGTGGTTCTTCTTTTTAGGCAGGGAAGGCCCAGCCACTCCCCCATCCCCAACCACCCCACGCCACCTTTTATAGGGTACCACAGTTGTGACATTTCTGTGGCAGAGCAGGAAGGGGCGGATCAGTGGGGCCTCCACAAGGTGATCTCATTTACAGGGCACTAGTAATTTAACTTGTTATAACAAGTTAAACAAGCACAATTAAACCATTACTTGCATTTTTTTTCCTTCTAATTATCCCTGACTAGGTTACAAACCCAGCAACTTATTTGGAATGGATTTCATTAACTGCAGGTACTGTGGAACAATTTTCAGAAGGACAGTCTTACAAGATTTGGGACACTGTCCTACATGCTGGGCCTTTGGAGATCTTAGGTCTCAGCTCCAGGCAGCATGGGCAGAGATTGCACCTCAAATTTCATATTGAAGAGGAAATACATTATAAGAACCACCCGCCATTTCCCCAGCATCCAACAGAAAACCTCGACCATGAGAGGGTGTTGGTCCAGGAGGTTGGCAGGTGGTTAGGAGGAGCAAATCAGGTGCCCCATCACTCTCTACTCTCCAACACATTACCTCCAAAACCATATAAACACTACAAACAGGTATCTGCCTCTATCTCTGAAATCAAATAAAGAGGCAGAAGACACTGCAGAGCAGGACACTGTGGCACAGGAGCTAGCACAACAATACTCACCCAAATCAGGAACCAAACTAAACAAGCACAAAGGAAATCCAAAAACTCTGATCATAGGAGACTCCATGATTCGGGAGTTGATACCCATCTCCAGCCAGGGTGATGGTCAGATGTCTCCCAGGTACATCAGCATGGAGAGACACTGACCGCATTGCTAAAATTGTTCACAAAGCAGGAGAAAACATTGATGTCCTAGTACACATAGGGACTAATGATCTCGCCAGCCGGTCAGTTGTGGAGACCAAGGAACACCTGATAGGCTGGGTGACAAACTATCATCTATTTAGTCGGCATCTCCTTCTCTGAGATCCTGCCAGTCTGGGAGAAGGGAGCAGATGGACGGAAGGTCAGAGAAGGGAGATAGGGGAGCTAAACACGTGGCTCAAGGACTGGTGCCAGGAAAAGGACACAGATTTGTGGGAACTGGCAACAGTTCTGGGAGCGAAAGTTCTTTAATTTGATGGACTGCATCTGACTAAAGAGGAGTCAGTGCATTGGGGCAGAAGTTTGACGTCTTTGCAGAATATTTAAACTAGCAATGGGGAGAGGTGCAGCACCCATACGTCAAATGGGAAGAACACCCTCCCCCTCAGCTAGTGGTCAAACAGGAATTCAGCGTTTGCCGTTCATTTGCATCACCAGGTAAGAAAAAGGTTTGTCTCCCCATACGATGCACAGGGTAATGCCAAACTTCACCCAACAACTAACGCACTCAAAATCTGGCCAATGGAAAATCATGTAATAAATGCTCACAGCCTGGGAAATAAGATCCCAGACCTGCAGGCAATAATGTCAGAGGCTAAACTGGACATAGTAGCAATTAGTGAGGCGTGGTTTACCAGTAACCACACTTAGGAGACTTCAGTACCTGGCTATGTATTGTTCAGAAGAGACGAAGTGCAAAGGGGGAGGGGTAGCCCTGTATGTTAATGAAAATATCAAAGCTACAGAAATTCAGAATACACATAAGGAGCCAGAAGAACTGTGGGTCACCCTGGAAACAGGAAATGGGACAGCCATAAGAACTGGGGTTGTCTACAGGCCTCTCAGACCAGAGGGAGGACATAGACACATTACTGTTAGAAGATATACAAAACATGACAGCTAAAGGGAGGTTCTGATAATGGGAGACTTCAACATGCCAGATACAGATTGGTCAATACCAGCAGGAACATCTGCCAGAACTAGACTCATAGTGGATTCCTGCAGGGAGGGCCTCAAACAACTGGTACAGCAACCCACAAGAGACAGGGCTATCCTAGATCTAGTACTGACTAACAAAGAAGGGATCACAGATCTCCAGGTAGAAGGTCACCTGGGGGCCAGTGACCATCACATGGTATGGTTCAATTTGGCTACTACATCTAAATCATCCCATTTCAAAGCAAAAATATGGGACTTCAGAGGAGCTGACTTTGATAAGATGGCCAACAGAGTTAAGCTAGCCCTGGCAAAAAGAAACACAGGTGAGGAGGTACAGGCAAAGTGGGCAAGCATTAAGGATACAATACTTGAAGCAACATCCCATGGTGTTAGACAGAAAAGAAGTGCAAAAGAAGAAGGAAACCACTTTGGTTCTCAAATACAGTAGCAGAAAGGTCAGAGCAAAAGGCTGGCCTTCAGAAAAATATAAGGAACACAGCGGATGAAGATAGGGAGGCATACCAAACTGCCCTAAGGGAAGCAGGTAAGGCAGTAAGGCAGGCAAAGTCCCAAACTGAGGAAACACTAGCACGAACAGTAAAGAAGGTGACAAGACTTTCTATAGATACATTAGTGAAAGGAGAAAGTCCAGAGGGGTGTGCTAAGCTTAATGGAGAAAGGGAGCATGTGAGGAGGAGGACCCTGTAAAGGCATCTATCCTAAATAGATACTTTTGCTCAGTATTTACTGAAAGAAGGTAGGCAGGGCCACAGCTCAGCATCATGGACACAGGGGAGGAGGTGAGCACTACTCCCTTCACAAAAGAAAGGGTCCCACAAGAGCTTGCTAAGCTCAGGGTGGATAAGGCAATGGGACCTGATGGCATACATCCCAGGGTACTTAAGGAGCTAAAGGAGGAACTAGCAGAGCCATTAGCAGAATTGTTTAGTGAGTCTCTGAGCACAGGAGAGGTCCCAGAAGACTGGAGAAGGGCTCATGTGATCCCACCCACAAGAGTGGTAGCAGGGAGGAGGCGGGGAACTACAGACCGGTCAGTCTTACCTCAGTAGTGGGCAAGATTATGGAGGCACTCCTTAAGGAAAGGATAGTGCAACACCTGGAATCCATAGGGGCACAGGATCCAAGACAGCATGGGTTTACAAAGGAAGGTCCTGTCAAACTAATCTCATAGATTTCTTTGACTGGGTAACCAGAGTGGTGGACCAAGGGGAGCAGTTGATGTCGCCTACCTTGACTTCAGCAAAGCTTTTGACACTGTTCCACAGAAGATTGATAAATAAGCTAGGTAGGCTCGGGTGGCTGAAGTTGGTCAACTGGGTGGCAAACTGGTTGACTGGCAGAAAACAGAGAGGGTGGTAAATGGTATACAGTCAGAAGAGATGCAAGTCACAAGGGGTACCTCTGGGATCAGTCCTGGGGCCAGTCCTATTCAACATCTTCATTAGTGACCTCATGAGATGGACTAGAGGGTAAGGCTTGTCTGTTTGCAGATGACACCAAGATCTGCAACAGAGTAGATGATCCAGATGGGGTGGGCAGAATGAGAAGAGATCTGGATAAACTAGCAGAATGGTCAGAAGAGTGGCAACTGGGATTTAATGCAAAGAAGTGCAAAATCATGCACATAGGGAAGAGAAACCTGAAGCCACTTATAGGCTGGGAGGGAGTTGCTAGCAGTCACAAAGGAAGAAAGAGACTTGGGCATCATCATCTGATGACCTAAAATCATCCAAGCAGACCTCTAAAGCAGTAGGTAAGGCTAGGGGGTGTTAGGTGTATTAGTAGGGTATCACAAGTCGTAAGAGGAGGTAATAATCCTCTGTACAAGACATTGGTTAGGCCTCATCTGGAGTACTATGCAGTATTGAGGCCACACCTTCACAAGGACATTAACCAAATTGAGGCAGTCCAGAGAAGGGCAACCAAAATGGTGCAGGCACTGCATCAGAAGACATATGAGGACAGATTAATGGAGCTCAATATGTATACCCTTGAGCAAAGGAGGGAGAGGATATGATCGAGACATTTAAACACCTTAAGGGCATAAACAAGGTGAAAGAGTCTAACATGTTTAAATATAAGAAAAATAGCAGGACAAGAGGACACAGCATGAGATTAGAGGGAGGCCGATTAAGGGGAATGTGAGGAAATCTTTTTCACAGAAAGGGTGGTAGATGCATGGAATGGCTTACCACAAGAAGTGGTGCTTATGAATACAGTGCAGGGCTTCAAACAGGCATGGGATAGGCATAAGAGGAGCAATACAAATGACTATGAATAGATAGGTCACTGACAGAGCAAAGGCCGATGGCACATTTATAAGGTAGAAAAAGAAATGGGCAGACTGGATGGGCCTTGCGGTCCTTATCTGCCGTCAACTTCTATGTTTCTATGTTTCTATGTTTCAAGAGCCAGGCCTTGAGATTGAGAGATCTGAGATTCGGGTACCTGACCATCCCCTGAGCACAGGTTAACAGGTTGTGATTCCTGGGAAGACACAGGGGAAGATGGACTGCTGAGGACAGTAGGAGTGGATACCAAGGCTGTCTGGCCCAGTCTGGAGCAATCAGGATCATCTTGCAGGGTTGAGATCTGATTTTGACTAGCATTTTGAACAGGAGAGGGGAGGCATACCGGAATTTCCGTTCCCAACTGAGAACTAAGGCATCCAGGGGGACTGAGCCCAACACTAGGGGCCTGCAGCAAAAAAGGGGAAGTTGGTGATTGTCTGGGACTGCAAAAAGATCTATCTGTGGGGTGCCCCATCTGGAGAATATCACCTCCAAGACCAGGGGATCCAGTGACCATTCGTGATGGCCCTGGGATATCCTGCTGAGAGCATCTGCCAGGACATTGTCCTTGCCGGAAGGTGAACCGCTGTGAGGGAGGTGTTCAGGGAATAAGCCAGAGACCACAACTTCATTGCTTCTGTGCACAAGGCCGTAGACCGAGTGCCCCTTTGCTTGTTGATGTACCACATTGTGGTGGTATTGTCTGTTCTGACCTGGATAACTGTGTTCTGAACAGATTTGGAAAAAGCTTGAAGTGCTAGAAACACTGCTGCGAGTTCCAACAGATTGATGTGAAGCAGAAATTCCTGAGGGGACCACAACCCCTGGGTGGTCAGGTCGCCCAAGTGAGACCCCCACCCCAAAAGGGAGGCATCTGTAGTAAGGATTAAAGAGTGGGACTGAGAGACAAAGGGGACTCCTTGTCTCAGATTGCTCTGATCCTGCCACCACTGTAGGGCCTAGATCAGGGTTCGAATCACTGGGATCAATTTGGTCAGAGGGTCCTTCCTTTGAGACCAAAAGGCTCTCAAATGGAACTGAATGTCCCTCATTTGAAATCTTGCTCCCTGCACCACTGCTGTGGAAGCAGCCATGTGCCCCAGGAGCTGAAGAAAATGCCTTGCTGGTCGACACACCTGCAGGGTGAATGAGGAGGCCAGAGAGATAAGGGTCCTTGCCCTGTCCAGGGGAAGGAAAGCTCTGGCATTTTCTGTGTCTAGCTCTGCGCCTATGAAGGTGAGGAGCTGGACAGGCTCTAAAACTGACTTTGAAAGATTCAGGAGGAAACCTAACGAGGTGAGCAGTTGCTGCGTTATCTGTAAATGTAACTTCACTTGGTCTGGGGACTGGCCTACTATGAGCCAGTCGTCCAGATATGGGAAGATTGCGAACCTTTGCCTTCTTAGAGAAGCAACTACTACTGCCAGGCATTTTGTGAATACCCTTGGAGCAGAGGTCAGACCAAAGGGCATTGCTCTGAACTGGTAATGGCCTGAGGGCAGCTCGAACCTGAGGTACTTTCGATGGGAGCTTCTGATGAGAATATGGAAGTAGGCATCCTTGAGGTCCAGGGATACTAGCCAGTCCCCTGGCTTTAGAGAGGGTAGAATTATTCCCAGAGTCACCATTTTGAATTTTGGTTTTAACAGGTGCTTGTTTAAGTATCTGAGATCCAGGATGGGCCACCATTCTCCTGTCTTTTTGGGGTAAGGAAGTACCTGGAGTACAACCCTTTGCCCTGGTGTAGGGGTGGAACCCTTTCCACAGCTCTGAGAGCTAGGAGGGAAGAGACCTCTGCCTCTAGGGAAAGTGCCTCTGAGGGGTTTGCAGGTGGAAAGGATCTGGTTCTCAGCTTTGTAAACCTTTTGAAGCTGAGAACCAGTCCCTGGCTTACTACTTCCAGGACCCACTTGTCTGATGTCAGAGACTTCCAGTCCTGGACAAAGTAAGCCAGCCTGCCCCCTACAGGTGGTGGAGAATCGGCCCTGGCAAACCCATCAGGGTGCCTGTTTGGCAGGGGGTTTTGGCTGAGGGGTGGAAACAGGTCTGCTGGTACCCCTTCTGCCTCTCCCTCTAAAGTAGCTCCTCTGAGCATATGCAGAAGAGTAGGCCTGGGCTTGGTAGAAAGGCCAATGAAATAGCCTGCCCCTGCCCCTGGGATGCTGCCTTTGAGGAGTGGCCTGCCTTTCCTTGGCCTGGGCACTCCTGTAGGTGGTCCTATACTCCTCCATTTTCTTCATGTAATTCTCTGTTTGCTCCCCAAACAAAGAATTACCAACAGGAAAATCCATGGCCTTAGTCTGGGTATCCTGTGACAGGCTAGTACATCTGAGCCAAGCCATTCTGCGAAGTGCCACAGATGTAGCCATGATGCTTGGTGACACATCATTTGAGTCCACTGCAGCATGGAATTGCACCTTGGATGCCTCAATACCATCAGCAGCCACCTGCTCCAGCTCCTTGGCAAGCTGGCCAGGGATCTGTTTTGCTAAAGCCATGACAGTGTCCCATCTGGATTTCTGATACCTAGCAACATAAGTCATATAATTGGCCTGCCTGAGTCCCAAGGATGCTGTACTGTTTCTTTGCCATGGCATCAATCCTCCTGGAGTCCTTGTCTGGGGGGTGTGAAGCCAAGGGAATATTTGCCTTGTCACAGGCTGCAGCCTGCACTACCCCAACATGGCTGCATTGTTGTGTAAGGAACTCCGTATCTGAGCCTGACAATGCATACCTCTTGTCCATTTTCTTAACCACAAGAGGTATAGTATTAGGAGTCTTTAAAATTTTAAATGTCTGTTTCCCAAAAGATTTATGCAAGGGAATAGACAGCCTCCTAGACTCTGGGATATCCATCGTTTCCACAAAGTCATGCTCCTCTTGGTCATCCACAGCTTCTTCCATAGGAAGCTGGAGGGTTTCAGCCACTTTTTTATAAAACATGAAAAGAGAAGGGGACTCAGAAAGCCTAGGAGGAGACACTCCTTAAGGTCTGTCTGGGGAGATGTCCGGGTCAATGGGCACATCCAGACTTTCAAACCCACATTCACTTTCCTCATACTCCTCTTCCTCCTCCTCCGGTTCATAATACTCCTCTAAATCATAATCTTGAACCGGTGGAACCGAGCGCCTCCCTGATGGTGCCGGTTCAGTCGGAACCGGGGAAAGCGACTAGACAATTTTGATCGCTTTGGCTATTTCTTCAGCGATTGGAGAGAAAAGTTTTGGCTCCACACCAGCTGATTTTTCTTTTCTAGTTCTCTTTGCTGGAACCAACTTCTCAGAGTCGGAACTCCTTTTGCCCGAAGAAGTCTCGCCCTGGTCAGAGGGCACTCCTTCTGGTTCGGTCTGAACCGAACTGGGCTGGCCATCCGGTTCAGCGGACGTTTTGGCCTCCCTTTCCCTGAGCCTACCAACTCTCTTTTCTAGAGTAGCTGCAGGAAAATTTTTACAAATCTGGCAGTCTGCATTGAAGTGGTCAAACCCCAGACAATAAACACAGGTGGTGTGGGGGTCAGCCTTGGCAAAGACTTCCCCACACACACTACAGTGTTGAAACCCAGTGGACCTGGTTTTTCTTTTGGATTTCTCAGACATTGTGCCAGTCCTAACCAAACTTACCCTTTTAATGGCAATCCGCTAGGCAAGACCCTCTTATCGGTTCCTGACCGCGTCACGGGTCGTGGAAAAAAACATAATAAAATCCTTTTTTTTTAGAACCGATAAGAACCGGTAACCACACTCTAAAAGTACAATGTAAGATTTTTAAACAACTTGATCGGTTCAAACCGAACCGATAAACCATTTACAAGTTCCTCACAGAATAGAATTAATATATAACCTATCTAGTACTCACGAATACCACAGACAGAGACTGAACCGACAGGTTGCGGTTTAAATTCGGTCAAAAACTGAGAAAAGCGGTACTTTAACCGACAAATTGAACCGAGCAGAAGGAGAAATCTCCGGAGCGACTGTTCAGTGAGGCGGAGTAAAGAATCTGACGGTTTGAGTTTAAACAGCAACAGAGTCTCAACCGAGCTCGAGCTCAGCGTTCCATGCCTGGCATGGAAAGTTAACTCTTTCATCTCCGGGACAGTTCGAAGGTTGGGACTCGCTGCTATTGTCAGAATACAGCAAGATTTCATGTTGTTCGAAGTGGCAGATCTTGTCCATTCTGCTCGTTCGGCCAGTCGGAACATGCTCTGTGCCACTTATGATGCAGTGGACACCGCTGGTCGGAGCTTGGCCTTCACAGTGGGTTTACGGCGTCATGCCTGGCTCCGTGTGTCAGGACTGGTCCCTGAAGTGCATTCCGCTATCCAGGACACTCCCTTCAATGGTTCGGTGCTGTTCAGAGGTGATATCAAGGACATAATTCCCAACCTGCAGGAGAAGGGCACTGCACTCAAGTCTATTGACTCTATGTACAAGCCCTCTCAAGGGCAGCGATGCCCTTTTCTTAGAAGGAACCGTCAAAAACCAAAGCTGCAGGGCAAATGGGCCAACAAGCGTCTGGGCCCTCCGGCAACGAAGACTCCCCCTAGCAAAAACCCGCAGGGGGCCTCGGCTGCTGCACTGCCCCACACCTCCTGACTCCCTGCCTCTCCCACTCCGTCTGGATGTTCCAGAGGAACCAGTAGAAGGGAGATTCGCCCTCCATTTGCCAGTTTGGGAGAAGATATCATCAGATGCTTGGGTGCTCTAGTTGATATCAGCAGGACACTCAGTAGAGTTTCTACAGAAACCACCACGACAACCCCCCGAGTCGTCTTACTCCCCACAACATCTTTCACTGGTACTGGAAGAAATAACCTCCCTTATTTCCAAGGCGGCGATAGAACCAGTCCCCAACCACTTTTGGGGACGGGTTACTATTCTCATTTCTTTCTAGTTCCAAAGAAGTTGGGAGACGTGAGGCCTATTGTAGACCTCACTTCCCTGAACATGTTCGTGGAGTACAAACACTTCAGAATGCTCTCCTTGCAGAGCCTTCTTCCTCTTCTTCGGCAGGGACAGTGGCTGTGTGCGTTGGACATGCAGGAAGCCTACCTGCATATCCCCATATACCCTTTCCACTGCAAATTCCTCCGTTTTTGCTTTCAGAGGGACCACTACCAATTCAGGGCCCTCCCTTTCGGTCTTTCCTTGGCTCCCTGAGTGTTTACCAAATGCCTGTCTGTGGTAGCGGCCCACATGTGTACCCAGGGGGTTCAGGTATTCCTGTACCTGACGACTGGCTTCTGGCAGCCCCATCCAGGGAAGAACTCCTGCACTCCCTTTCCCTTACTTTGCAGGTTTTCACCAACCTGGGTATCACCATCAACCAGGCAAAGTCCCATTTGGTCCCTTGCCAATGCCTCCAATTTATAGGGGCAATTCTGAATATGACTGTCGGCAAAGCCTTTTTGCCCCTTGACAGGGTAGACACCCTTCAGATACAGGCCCATCTTCTGTCTGGTCGCAGGAGGGTTGGAGTCAGGTCAGTCCTTCGCCTCCTCAGGCTAATGGCGGCTGCAATTCTGACAGTCCCAGGCGCGCGGCTCCATATGAGGATCTCTCAGTGGACGCTTCGGTCTCAGTGGGACCAAACCCTGGACGGTCTAGACCAAGAGGTGCTAGTGTCCGATCCTATGATCAGGGACTTGCAATGGTGGATGGTGCAGGAGAACCTATGCCTGGGAATGCACTTCAGTATCGAACCCCCCCCCCAAAGATGTTGATGACAGATGCGTCAGGAGAAGGCTGGGGAGCCTATCTAGGCTTTCACAGTACTCTGGGCAGCTGGTCAAAGTTTGAACAAAACCTGCACATAAATGTGCTCGAGCTAAGGGGAGTCCTTTATGCCCTCCAGGTTCTTCACTCCCTTATCCTTCCCAGTCATCTACTCATTCAAACAGACATGGTGTGGTCTGGTATCTCAACAGGCACGGAGGAACATGTTTCTACCCCCTGTGCCAGGAAGCAATTAGGGTCTGGCTTTGGGCAACCCAGCATCACCTTCACTTGACAGCGATTCACATTTCGGGAGCGGAAAACATGCTGGCGGATCGACTTGGTCATTCCTCGGCCAGGTCCCACGAATGGGAATTGGATCAAGAAGTTGTAAACTACATCTTTCGGTGATGGGGCACACCACAAATAGACCTCTTCGCTTCTCCCCAAAATGCAAAACTTCCTGCCTTTTGCTCGCTCACTCCAGGGCGAGGCATTTTTTGGCGGGATGCTCTGTCTCTTGCTTGGAGGGACAGATTAATTTATGCCTTCCTTCCTCTTCCTTTAATTCAAAGGGTCCTGAACAAACTCATTTTGGAGGGAGCTCGGATGATTCTCATCGCTCCCTTCTGGCCCAGGCAAGTTTGGTTCTCTCTTCTGCAACAGTATTCAGTGGAACCTACACTTCCTATGTCGCAACAATTGTTGACCCAGGATTAGGGGACCCTTGTCCATCAAGGTCTCAAATCTCTTTATCTACATGAGTGGCTCCTGCAGACATCGCAAAAGCCTGCTTCGGAGTTACTCCGCTCATAGCATACATCTTGGTAGAAGCTAGAAAGCCTTCCACCAGGCCTACCTACGCCATGTAGTGGAAACGGTTTGCCATCTGGGCCCTTCGAAAGACTTCTAGCCTTTCTCATGCCCTGCCAGTAAAGTCCTGGACTACATGCGTCACCTCTTCAACCTGGGTCTCATCCATTTCTCCTTAAAGGTCCACATGGCCATTATTTCAGCCTGTCATATTCACTCTGGGGACTGGACCTTCGCTCAGTTGGAAGTCTCCAAGACCTTCCTCAGAAGGGTTCTCCATTTGAGGCCCCCCATCCGGGTTCTGGCTCCTTCTTGGGACTTGAATTTTGTTCTGGAGAAGCTTACCCTGCCTCCCTTTGAACCAGCAGCTACAGACGATTTGAAGTTCCTTTCTTGGAAGACACTATCCTAGTGGTCATTATGTCTGTTCAACACATTTCCGAGCTTCAGGCCTTGATGTGTAAAATTCCGTACTTGATTTTCCACAAGGAACGGGTGGCTCTATGCACCAACCCTAAGTTTCTCCTTAAGGTGGTGGCTGAACCTATGCTGAATCAATCCATTTAGCTACCAGCTTTCTTTACACAACACTCCAACCAAGGGAATACCTCTTGCACAGTTTGGATGTTCACAGAATACTGAGATACTACAGCTCTCGGACTAAGGCTCTCCAGAAATCTGATCACCTTTTTTGTCTCTTTTGCTTACAAAAGAGAAGACAATGCTGTATCTAAGCAATGCCTATCGAAGTGGTTGGCTCATGGTATCACTTTCTGTTATGACAAATACAACAAGACCCTGCTGGGTCAGGTCAGAGGCCACTCCACCAGAGGAGTGGCTGCCTCCGCGGCTTGTTTCAAGAATGTGTCAGCAGAGGACATTTGTGCAGTCGCTACTTGGACTTCCATCTATACCTTTACCAAACACTACAATTTGGACAGTGCCTCTCGCCGTCGAGCAGGCTTTGGGTTGGCTGTGCCACAAGGTCTCCTTTCATGAGACCCTTTTCAGCCTGAGGTTGCAGGCTATGGATGACCATCCTCCTCCTCCCGAGTGCTTTTCCTTGTTCCAGACTGCTTGGGATTCAGTCCTATATGTGAATATCTACTGCAAGACCCCTCTTGAAGTAAGTTAGTACAGTTAAGTAAGAACTTACCGTAACAGTAGATCTTCGAGAGAGGCTCTTGCAGTAGGTATTGCCTTCCCGGCCTCCTTCCCCCTAGGCTTTTTTGGCTCCATTTCCACGTGGGGAAATATCCCTTTCTCTCTCATCTTGCCTCTTTTGGCCCTTCACGGGAAAGAACTGGAAGGTGGACGTGGGAGACCTCCCCTTTATACTGGCATTGCATGACGCCGGTCACCTGACGTGGGGGAGGTTCCCTGCCAGAGACTGCTAGCTAGAAATTTTTCTGTGGGGTCCTGACGCCTGGCCAGTCAGTTCTGTATGTGAATACCTACTGCAAAGGCCTCTCTCAAAGATCTACTGTTATGGTGAGTTCTTACGTAACTGTACTTTCCTTGGATATCCAGAATGTAACATTGCCTTTTAAAAGACAAAGAAGTTCAGTGTGAAAGTACTGAGGCAGTGGTTGCTCCAAAGGGAATTGCCCAAGAAGCCAAATTTCAAAGAAATACAAAATCACACATACCCCCATAATGCAAAGCATCATGGGCTGTATATGCAAATCACCACAGAATATTATGCTGGTTCAACTTTAAGCAGAAATGTATGGTGCTGAAAGGCCTCTCACACAGTTTGCAAAGGGTACCAACGAGACAGTATACAGCTTACTCACTCCACACTTCATAGATCTACCTACCCCGCTGTCTCATCGGTGTGCATCGTCTGTATGACACCCCAGTGGAATGAACCAGCTACCCTAAGATTGTCTATCTGGGTTATGTTGTGGTGAATCCACTAAAAACAAAAAACAAGTTAAAAGACAAAGCCTTTTATCCTTCTTGTTGTGAGGGGGAAGTATGTGCCTTGAATGCATGAGAGGGTGGAAGTAAAAAAAAAAGTGACTGCATCACTGACATTACTAAGATGGTAGAGGGCAGACCAGTTTACAGCCCTGGTGTCTCTGAGGACCGGCTGGGGATCCTGGCGATCAGACCTCCGGAGGGACAGAAGTTTGTGGGAGTGGGCTGCCCTGGTGGACAGGATGGCATAGGTAGGTGAGTGGTCGCTGACTGAATCAGACATAGTAGCTGCTTGCAGGATTAAGTCTGTGCAATTTGTGGTGACCCAGTCACTGAGGGAGTGGTTTAAGGTGCAAGCGTTGTGTCCTGTGGGGGTGGTGATAAGATGTTCTAGGTTGTGTTCTTGGCAACAGGTTGGCATAGGTCAGTGTAGCGGTGTCCAGCTAGTTGATGTTGAAGTCCCCAACAGTGACCAGGTCTCTTGTGGGTGCTAGGTGTCCCACTCCATCCAGGAAATGTGATACTCCAGGGATACTCCCAGATGGGGAGTTGTAGCAGCAGCCTACATGGATTTTTCTGGATTTGCCCAGGATTAGTTCAGTGAGGAGCCACTCACTTGCCGAGGTGGGGATGGAGCAGCTAATAGTGGTGATAGTGATATACTCTTGTACATAGAGTGCTACGCCACTGCCCCTTTTTCTGCCTGGTCTGTCCTGGCGCTGGAGTAAGTAGCCCTGTAGTTGAAAATGGGAGTCTGGGCGGCAGGGTTTGAGCCATGTCTCGGAGATGCCCAGCACCTGTGGTTTGTACTGTGCTACCCTAGACTCCAGTTCAAGGAACTTTGCTGGGAGGCTGCAGATAGTCATATCAACAATTTTTAAATTGAAGAGCTTTGCTCAAATAGTGTCAGTGGGGTTTATGAGGGAGTTTGTAGAACCGGAGGTAGGTTCAGTGTCTCCGGAGAGGAGGAGAGCAAGGAGAGGGAAGGTGGGCAGATACCAGTGGGGGAGTTTTAGGGCGAGGGAGTGCAGAAATAGCCCATGTAATCGTTGTTCATAGCTGGACTTAAGTACCAGAAGAATTTCACACATGAGGGTGATTTCATGCTTGCCCACATGGATTGGAGTATCCGAGCTACTGCCTGTGGAGGGTGAGGTGCATAGTTTTTGCTGATTGACTACTAGGATGGATGCACAACAGTCATACACGTGCTGATGTACACGTTGAGTCAGGAGGTGGTTGGCCTACAGGTTGTAACTGGGTCAGAGGAGAGCGCCAGGTAAAAGAGCCAGGCAGAGGGCTGTTGTTCTACCGAGTGCTAGCCTAGGGAAAAAGGAAACGGGGGTGCTATGGGACAGAGGGGTAGGTAGAGCTATCGAGTGTGGCGTGAGTAAGCTGTATACTATCGCTGAGGTTGAGAGAAGGTCGTGAGACAGTGCTGTTTACAACAGCGGATTTAGGAGAGGGGCAGCGAGGAAAGATTGAGACTGGCCAATAGAAACGGACAGGAAAGGCCAATAAGAGCAGGGTTAGTGCAGCTTTAGTCAGGGCCAGGGAGAGTAGGCAGGACAAATAATAGGTAGTAGAGAGAAGCAAAATAGGTGGTGATGAAAGCCGTTCCGTGCTTGAGAAACAGCAGCAGTGAGCGGGGGCCACAGGGCTCCTACAGGTCGGCTTACCGAGTGTCCAAGGACAGCCAATTTCTAGTCTAAACAAAGGCGAAGGACTCTGTTGGTGAGTGTTGAGCCTGGGTGGAGGTATTTTCAGTAAGGCTGTTGTGTTGGGATGATGGTCGAGCAGAAAGCACCTCACTGCACAATTTTACTACCATTTCATAATGATAATTAACATCAGAGTGTTAATCAAAAACACACAAACTCATTTTGACGTGGGTGGCCATCTCCTATTCAGATAACCAGTGGATGCATTGGGGGCAGCTAGGCAGTAGTTCTTATAGGTTCATAGGTTGAATACGAGTTCAAAGGACAAGCACATAGTAGAACTCGCCATCACCAATTAGTGATGGAAATGGTATTTCTTTTTTTCCATATACAGATCTAAATCATGTTTGATTCTTATATCTTTTAATCATGGCTCATTTTCAGGACATTAAGGTAATTTCCCAAAATGTAAATGGTTTGAGTGGCCCAATTAAGAGAGGGAAAATAATGTCTTGTCTAAAGAAGTTTCACCCTCAAATGATACTACTCCAGGAAACCCATATGAACCCCACTGAGCATCAAAAACTAGCAAAATTTGGTATGACCACAGCAGTTGCTAGCTCCTACAGATCTAGTAGAAGGAGGGGCACAACAATTTTAATACCAAAGTATTCAGCATTTCAGATGCAGGATTCTTTCCAAAGTAAGGATGGTACTTTAGCCATGGTAAGAGGAATGTGGTGGGGGGGTGCTGTAACAGTGGCTAGCATTTACGTTCCTCCTGGAGCGGAGCCTGCACAGCTGCAGAGTCTGTTTGAGAAACTGATACTATTTAAGCCAGGGACCTTGCTAGTGGGCAGTGATTTGAACCTCCGGATGGACCCGGGTAGGGATAGTTCCAACCCAACCCCCCCCCATGATCCACAGCAGGTCAGAAACATGGTAGGAAATTAATACGAGATCTGGGCCTTATAGATGTCAGGAGATATCAGCACAGGAGAGGCAGACACTATACTCACTATTCGGCTGCACATAGTTCATACTCTAGAAGAAAAAATTACTTACCATAGTAATGTTGTTTCTTCTAATTGAGTCTTGCTGTATTCTTAGTATTTGCAGTTAGCCCCAGCACTTGAACTGCTCCAGAGAGGAAAGGGTTAACTCTATGCAGTAGCATAGAATGTTGAGTTCGTGCTCAATTTTCAAACCTCTGTCTCTGGTACATCTCAGTGTAACCATCAGATTATTATGAGCAATACTAACTAACTAAATCTGTAGAAATTGTTGTAAAATTTTTAAGCCATAGGCAACAAAACTTGGGTCCAAAAGACTCAAGTCGAGAACCCAAGAACAAAACTGTGTAGATAGTGCCAGTATCTATATAAAAACCAAAAAAATTAACAAGGAACCCCACCTGATGAGGAGAGGACAAGGTACACCTCTGGGGTGCAACACTGCACCTGCCAACCCACATCCCAGAAGACTAGTTTCTGAGAGGGGAGGCAGGGTAAGAGGTCGGAATACAGCAAGACTCCATTGAAACAACATTACTATGGTGAGTAATTATTTCTTTAAACAACATAAAGTCTTGCTGTATTCTGACAATATGCAGACTACTAAGCAGTACTCCCCTGGAGGAGGGGACAACAAAACCTTACTTTGGAAACAGGCTCTGCAGTACTGCTATGACAAACCTAGCATCACTCCTAGTCCGATATCCAGAGAATAATGCTTGGTAAATGTATGGACTGTTTTCCAGGTGGCTGCTTTGCAAATTTCCACCAAGGGAATATCCCTAGCTGCTGCCAGGGAGGCAGCTGTACCCCTGGTCAAGTGTGCCCTCAGGCCTGAGGGTGGTTCTTTGCCCAATTTTGAATAGCAGAATTGGATACAGGAAACAATTCACGTGGCATTGGATCTTTTTGTGGCAGGTCTACCCTTACCTGTTTCACCATAAATCAGATATAGCTGAGTGCAGTCATTCCTGTGGGCCTTGGTCTGCTCAGTGTAGTAACTAAGAGCCCTTTTAATATCCAAACTGTGCAACCTCCTCTCTCCTGAGGAAGAATGATCAGTGAAAAAGACATGCAGAGACATAGACTGGTTCAGATGAAAGTCCGAAATAACTTTGGGAAGAAACTTTCTTTTCGTACTTAGGACTTATCCTTATGAAAAGAAATAGTCAGATTTCACTGACAAAGCCTGCAACTCACTGATTCTCCTGGCAGAAGTGATGGCAACCAGAAACACAGTCTTCCAGGCCAAATACATAAGCTCAGCAGAGGAAAGTGGCTCAAAAGGAGGCTGTATGAGCTGTGCAATACAGATATTCATGTCCCAGGTGGGAGTGGGATCTCTGAAGGGAGGGTTAATGTGGACCAGACCCTTGAAAAACTTACTGAAAACAGGATGAGATGCTAGGGAAGATCCCTTCCCTGCAGTGAGAAAAGCAGAGACAGCTGCTAGATAAACTCTAAGGGTAGCAGCCCTAAGACCTAACCCATTAAGATGAACCAAATAGTCCAGGGCTGTAGCAATGCCCACAGAAACTAGCAGTATGCTCCTTTGAGAACACCAGATACTAAATCTTTTCCATTTAGAATTGTTGTTTTTTCTAATGGAAGGTTTCCTTGAAACCTTTAGAATGTCCACTACTCCCTGGGATAGATTCAGACTTGCATACTAACTCTTCAAGAATCAAACCTTGAACCTGAGAGACTGAAGCTTGGGATACCAAATTCTCCCCTGAGAGGAGGTCAGGAAGTTGTGCCTCCTCGGCAGAAGTAAGGGAAGAGACACTGCTAGAGACAGTAGCAGAGGATACCTAGGTTGTCTGGCCCAATCTGGAGCCACCAGAACTGCAATGCATGGTTGAGGCCTGATCTTGATCAGGACTCTGAATATCAGAGGAAAGGGAGGAAAAGCATGGAGAAACCTGCTTGTCCAGTCTAATAGGACAGCATCCGGAAGGACTATCCCCAGGACTGGAGGGCTGCAATAGAACAGGGGAATCTGATAGTTGTCCAGGGCTGCTAAAAGATCTGTCTCTGGAGTGCCCAGTCTCCTGAACACTACCTGAAGGACCTGGGAATTCAGGGACCACTCGTGGTGGTCCTGGGAAATCCTGCTTAAGGCATCTGCCAGCACACTGTCCTTCCCTGGGAGGTGAACTGCTATCAGAGTCATCTGAAGTGAGTGAGCTAGAGATCATAAATTCATGGCTTCTGTGCACAGGGCCAGAAACATAGAAAAATAGAATTTGACGGTAGATAAGGACCGCTTGGCCCACCCAGTCTGCCCATTTCCCTACCTAATTGATAATCTGCAGATCATAGTTAAACAGCCTACTTCCTCCTACCCCCCCCCCAAGAATTGCCTTATGACTGTCCCATACTTTCTTGAATTCCACCACTGTTTTTGACTCCACAACCTCCTCAGGAAGGCCGTTTCATGCATCCACAACCCTCTCCGTGGAAAAAAAAATATTTCCTCATTACCTCTGAGCCATCCCCCCCTCTATCTTCAAATTGTGCCCCCTTGTTCTTGCACATTTCTTTTTCTGAAAGATGCTACCTTCTTGGACTTTGTTGAGTCCCTTGAGGTTTCCATCATTCCCCCCTCTCCCTCCTTTCCTCGTGGCTATACATGTTAAGCTCCTTAAATCTCTCTTCATATGTCTTCTGGTGCAGACCCTGCACCATTTTAGTTGCCCTCCTCTGGACTGCCTCCATGCTGTCTATGTCTTTGTGGAGACTGGGTCTCCAGAACTGCACGTAGTACTCCAGATGTGGTCTCACCAGCTGTCTGTACAGAGGGATAACAACTTCCTGTTTTCTACGGGTGATGCCTCTCCCTATGCATCCCAGTATCCCCCTATCCCTCCTTACTCCCTCTCACATTGCTTGCCCACCTTTAGGTCATCTGATATGACTGCCCTCAGGTCCCTTTCTATTTTTGTTGTTAGTATCTCGTCTCCCATTGTGTACTCTTCCCCTGGGTTTTTGTTTCCCAGGTGCATTACTTTGCACTTCTTAGCAGTGAATCTAAGCTGCCACACATTTGACCATTCCTTCAACCTTTCCAAGTCCCTTCTCATCGTTTCCACCCCATCTTGTGTTTCAACTCTATTGCAGATCTTTGTGTCTTCTGCAAAGTGACATACTTTTCCTTCCAATCCCTCTGCAAAGTCACTTATAGAGACATTGAAGAGGACTGGTCCTAATACTGAACCTGCGGTACCCCACTAGTAACCCCCTTTCTTCAGAGTGTACTCTGTTTACTATTACCCTCTGTGTCCTTTTCTCCAGCCAATTCTTTACCCAGGCTACCATCTTGGGATCCACTCCAAGGCTGGTGAATTCCTTGCTAAAGTCTAGGTAGGCCATGTCCACAGCCCCTTCCTGATCTACCACTTTGGTCATCCAGTCAAAGAAATCTATTAGATTTGTCTGACATGACCTTCCCACTGTGAATCCATGCTGCCTTGGGTCCTGTGCCCCTCTGGCCTCTAGGTACTCAACAATTCTTTCCTTCAGAAGTGATTCCATCATTTTCCCTATTACTGAGGTTACACTAACAGGTCTATAGTTTCCTGTTTCTGCCCTGCTCCCACTTTTGTGAAGTGGAATAACATCTGCCCTCCTCCAGTCCTCAGGTACCACCCCATCCTCCCATGATTTGTTAAAGAGTCAGTGGTGTCACTAGTTCTTCCCTTAGTTCTTTTAGAATTCTGAGATGAATCCCATCAGGCCCCATCGCTTTGTCCACCTTGGCCATGGACCGAGTGCCTCCCTGTTTGTTTATGTACCACACTGTAGTGGTATTGTCTGTCCTGACCTGCACCACGTTGCCTTTGACTGAATTTGAGAAGGCCTGGAGGGCCAGAAACACTGCCCTGAGCTCCAGAAGATTGATGTGGAGGAGAGACTCCTGTCGAGACCAGACCTCTTGTGCAGTGAGGGTTCCTAGGTGAGCCCCCCCACCCCAGGAGAGAGGCATGCGTGGTTAGGACCAGAAAGGGTGTCTGCTTGAGAAAAGGCACACCCTGTCTGAGGTTGTCCTGATCCAACCACCACTGGAGAGCCTGGACAAGAGTCTAAGTCACTGGAATCAGTTTTGTGAGAGAGTCCTTTCTCTGCAACCAGAAGGACCTTAAGTGGAACCGACTGTCCTTCATCTGAAACCTGGCTCCCTGAACCACTGCAGTGGAAGCTGCCGTGTGGCCTAGGAGCTAGAGGAAATGTCTGGCTGGATGAAACACTAGAGGTCGGAAGGAGGAAGCCGGATTTGTAAGGGCCTTCACCCTTGAAAGTGGGAAGAAGGCTTTTACTTTGATAGTATCCAGCTCTACCCCATGAAGGTAAGGAGTGGCACTGGTTTGAGAACTGAGTTTGAGAGATTGAGAAGGAACCCTAGTGAATTGAGGAGGGACTGGGTAACCTCTAGAGCAGACTTGACTTGATTTGGAGACTGGCCTACAATCAGCCAATCGTCTAGGTAAGGGAAGATAGAGATGCCCTGCCTTCTGAGGAATGCAACCACAACTGTAAGACATTTTGTGAACACCCTTGTGGACAAAGTCAGGCCGAAAGGCAAAGCTCTGAACTGGTAGTGACCTGAAAGCAACTACAACCTGAGGTATTTTCTGTGGGAGCACCTTATAGGTATAAAGAGGTAGGCATCCTTGAGGTCCAGGGAGGCTAGCCAGTCCCCTGGCCTCAGAGAGGAAAAAATCATTCCCAGAGTCACCATCTTGAATTTTGGCTTTGTGATACGTTTGTTCAAATATCTCAGGTCTAGGATGGGTTGCCACTCCCCTGACATTTTTGGGGTAAGGAAGTATCTGGAATACAGCCCTTTGCCCTTGTGCTGTGTAGGAACCCACTCTACAGCTCTGAGGGTTAGAAGGGAGGAAACTTCTGCCTCTAGGGTCATAGTTTCTGAAGGTGTTGCAGAAGGAAAAGATCTGGCTCTCAATCTGGGGAATCTTTTTGAAGCTGAGAGCCAGTCCCTGGCTTACTACTTCCAGGACCCAGCTGTCTGAGGTGATAGACTTCCAGGCCTGGAAATAGTAAGCCAGCCTGCCCTCTACTGGGATAGAGGAGGTGACCCAGACTGACACATCAGGGTGTCTGTTTGGCAGGAGCCTTGGACTGAGAGAAGGATGCAGCCCTGCTCATCCCTCTTCTGCCCCTCTTGCTGAAGTACCCCTCTGCTGAAAAGAGGAGGCCTGAGCTTGGTAAAAAGGCCTCCGAAAAGGCCTGCCCTTGCGTACCCTAGACTGCTGCTTTTGAGGAGCAGCTTGCCTTTCCCTGGCCACTGCACTTCTGTATGCAGTCCTGTATTCATCCGTTTTGTTCATGTAAGACTCTGCTCCCCAAACAGAGAGTTACCAGATACAAGGAAATCCATGGCCATAGCCTGGGTATCCTGCAACAGGCTAGTATATCCTAAGCCAAGCAAATCTCCTGAGAGAAATAGATGTAGCCATGACTCTCAATGCCACATCGTTGGAGTCCACGGCAGCATGGAATTGCACCTTGGATGCCTCAGTTCCATCAGCAGTCACTTCCTCCAGCTCTTTGGCCAGCTGGGGGGAAGCCTGCTTAGCCAGTTCCAGAACCGTATCCCATCTGGATTTCTGGTACCTGGCTGTGTAGGCCATATAGTTAGCCTGCAAAGTACTGTTTCTTGGCCATGGCATCCACCTTCCTGGAATCATTATCTGGAGGGTGACGCCAAAGGTATGTTTGCCCTGTCATAGGCAGCAGCCTACACTACCCCAACACAGCTGCAATGATTATACAAAAAAAAATCTGTATCTGAACCTGCTAACATATACCTCCTGTCCATTCTTTTATCCACAGGAGGTATAGGACAAGCATGCCTCCCTTATCAGGCGGAGAGTAAGGGGGTCTGCCACAAAATGTCTGCATGGGAGTCTCCTAGCCTTCATGAAGTCTAGAGACAAGTGTTGGGCCAACTTCAAGGCCATAATGGATCAGGCCATATTTCAGCAATACAGGAGGCTCAGAAATGAATGAAAAAAAGCAACCAGGGCAGCCAAAAGTGAATGCTGTAAAACTGCCTTACTCAACTCAGCTAAGGAGCCTAGAAATTTCTGGAGGAACATTAAAAATATAGTTAGTGGTTCCTCTAGCTGTGGGGTCTCTGACCTGCTCATGGGCAGGTCTAATTGTAACAATCCACTAACTACTGCCAATGCATTCAACTCCCATTTCTCGGACCTGTCCGCCTTCATCTCCCTATTCTCTGCTGATGGGAGTGATAGCCATCTCCCGGCCTCCATCCCACAGGTGGCCTTCACCTCCCATCCATTATTTTACTTTAAGGCTGTGACAGCACTGGAGATGCAGAGACATCTCTCTGGTCTCCCCCACATTCTACTGCTGGCCACGATGGCATGGAACCTAAACTCCTCCATCTTGGCGCCCCTTTCATAGCCTTCCCAGTGGCCCATATCTTCAATATGCCCTTGCCTCTGGTGTCATCCCTGTCATCTGGAAGGTGGTGAGGATTGTCCCTGTTCTCAAACAGGGCAACCCTAAGATGCTTGACAATTACTGACCAATAGCCATCTTATCAGCTATCAATAAACTTATAGAGAAAGTTGTGGCTGGGCAACTCACGGATTATATCCAGGCCCATGACATATTGTCCTCTGCGCAGCACAGCTTTCCAAAAGGGCACAGTACATCCTCGGCTCTTGTCACTGTCTCCTTTGGAATCCAGGCTGCCATAGACCAGGGCAAACTCTGAGGTGTCATATTCGACCTAGTTTACCATGTCTTACTTTGCTCTCAAATTTGGTCCCTAGGTCTGCCCCCACCTGTCCTGAGTTGGTTCAGTAATTACTTCCAGGGCAGGAAGCAACTTACCAAGTTCAGCAAGGTCCTCTCGGACACCACTCCTGTGACCTCCGGTGTCCCCCAGGGATCAGTCCTGGGGCTCCTTCTCTTCTCTATATTTGTCAACAATCTTCCAGCTACTGCTACCAACTGTAGTCCTATCCTATACGCAGATGACCTGGTCATCCTCACCCATTCCCGCGACACTGAGGTCATCAACCATCAATGGAGTGAGGATTTCAAAAATATCCAGTCCTGGGTAATGACTCACAAGTTGGTCCTCAACCTAAAAAAAAAAAAAAACTCAAGCCATGCTTTTTGGGTCCCTGGCCAAGATTAAGGCCTCCCCTGCCCCTCTGTGTGGTTTCTGGTATCAGTGGTACTCCTCTTCTAACCACTGACTCCATGAAATACCTTGGGGTGACACTGGACCCCCAACTTGACCTTGGGTGCCATATCCAAAATGTATGCAGAGCTGTCAGCAGCAAACTGGGTCTGGCCTACAGAGCGAAGAAAAATCTTACATCTGCTGCTCGTCTTGCATTGGCCAGAAGAGTGTTGCTTCCCTCTCTTTGCTATGGACTTCTCCTGTTTGCACGCACTTCCAGAGTTCACCTCACTAGATGGAACACAACCTACAATAACATTTGCCGCTTTGCACTTGCTGCCCCTCACCTCACCCACCACTGTGACCTATATGACAAACTTGGGTGGCTCTCCCCGCCCAACCACATGAACTTTGTCCTGGGCTGCTTCATGGGCAAGGTGCTCATTACTGGCACTCCCCCAGGGCTGGCTGAGCTTCTCAAACTGGCTGTCTCTTCTGCCTACTCCCTCAGGTCTCTGGCTCCTGGCATTCTTAAAGTCCCCATCACCCACATGCAAATGGGGGACAGGGATTTTGCTTCATTTGCCCCATGGCCATTGAACTCCGTTCCTGCTCAAGTCCGCTCCTCCCCTGTCACTCATGCCTCCGGAGTGCCCTGTGGTATCACTTGAAGCTCTCCTCTGCATGTGGGTGTCCTAGACCTCCATAGCTAGTTCTGGTCCCCTGCACCGGACTCACATGTCCTTCCTGGCACCCCTCTTGCAGCTCCTGTTGATGCAGCCTGTCTAACTGGACTCTTGAGGTGTTATAAAATGTATTTTTTCTCTGTTTCAGGAGATACTCAGACTGTGGTTCTGTTTGGGGCTCAGAGTCATGTATACCTTGTAAAATTGTACTGTTCTTAGCTTTGGTGTCTTCATGTATATATATTCTTGTACATATCTTAACTGTGCTTACTGTCTACTGGTTATGTTCACATGGTTCTAGTTTGACTCTGTATACTGCCTAACTTGTGTCATGTTGTCCTCTGTATGACCCTGTATCTCACTGTATCTGTATCTCATTGTATTCTCCCGGGTCGTACCTGAAAATAGGCATATAACTTGTTTAGTGTACTTACCTGGTCAGCAGAAGCAGTGTCAGTGGCTCAGCAGGTAGCACACTCGCCTCTGAGGCCAGGAGATCAGAGGGCTGTGGATTCAGTTCCCACATCTGGCGCTTGGGTTAATATCCCAGTACTGACACTAACGTCTTTCGGATGAGACGTTAAACTGAGGTCCCATTGCCTGGATTGGTGGTAGTTCAGGTGAATGTTAAAGATCCCATGGCACTTATCGAAAAGAGTAGGGGAATTTCCCCGGTGTCCTGGCCAAATTTCCCTCATTCACTAAAAATACCGCCAACAGCTTAATCTGGTTCAAGGTCAGTTGGCATTCATCTGTATCCCCCTTCCCTGGGTCATGCCTGAAAATAGGCAGGATTTGTCTAGTGCGCTCACCCGGTCAACAAAAAAAAAAAAAAAAAAAAAAAGCTATCAGGAAAAGTGTCTAAACCCCCTTTATATGTAAGCCTGACCACGTTATGCCTTTTGGCAGGATAAACATTTTGCTGAAAAAAAGATGCATATGATTTTTTATTCTGTTCAGGAAGAATCTGTGAAAGACCTTCTTTTTCTACTACTACAGGCTCATTCCTAACTTCTGCAGGAATGTTTTTAGGAATGTCTGAAAAGTCAGAAAAATCACTCATATGATCCTCCATATTATCCTGTTCATACTCATGTGTCCCTTCCTTTTGTAGCACTGCCAGTACTGGATGTTGCGTAAGTGCAAGCTCAGGAGGTAATACTGACGGGGAGTGCATTTCCCCCATCAACCATCGACTGCCCCGCTATTGAATTAACTTCATTAACAGGCTTTATATTTGCAGCCTGACAGCCGTTCTCTTTACTCACTGTGTATGAAGAAACAGCTGCTGTCATCATAACCCCTGGAATTTTAATAGGGGCAAAGCCAGAAATCCACTGTTTTGTGTCCGGTGAGCGAACCCACCCTGCTGCTTTCAGTGAATCCTCTGCCAACCAAGGACTTGTGTCTGTGACAGGTGCATCTGCCCAACATAGTTTGCTTGGTACTCCTTTCTTCTTTATATGCTCTGGAAGCTGTTTCTCCTCGGTACCTGAGAAAGAAAATATTGAAGCTGCACTTTGGTCGCTACCAACTCCACAAAACACAGTGTTTGGCTTGCTCTGTTCCTCTGTGTGAGCCGTTTCCTTGACAGCGGGTAAAATGTGCTGTACCTCGCTCTGAAGAGGTTCCACACTCTTCTCCGAATCCTGAGGTTTGAAGTGATTAACACATTCCTTTTTCCTTTGTAGAAACAACATTTTTTCTTGTAATAGCAGTTGCTCCAGAGATGTCGGTTTTTCCAACATCCTCGGTGATCGTCTGTACACTCGTCCGCTCACTCGCGTTCTCTTTTGCTACTTTATTACTTCCAAATCCTTCTTTGACAGTTCTGCTACTCCAGCCAGATTAACACTGGTCATAGCGTCAAAGAAAATTTCAGCCTCAGCAAGCTCTTTAGCCGAGGAGGAGACCGACTCCCCGTCCTGCTGCACATCCATATCATCACATGTCAGTTCAGAGACTGACTTAGCCATTCTGAAATGGCCAGAGGTTCCTCCTACAGGAGTGTAGGGGAATTTTATTGAAAAATGGACTTCAATACAAAAAAATACAATAACCAATCAAACAGAAATCAAAAAGAAATAAACATTCCAAAAAAAATCATTAGAGAAAAACAGAAATCAGTCAATCAGTCCACGTATTGCAGTGAATCCAGTAACTTGCAGATTGTTCATATGGGCCGTTAGTAAAGTCAAAGTGCATCAGTCTTTTTACGGCTTTACAAACCGTCGAAATCAATTCTTCATGTAGAACATGCTTCTGTTGCAGGATCCAAAGGCACCTAGATTGCCAAATATGAATCGCAAAATGCAAAAAATAACATAAAGGGTATCACTATTATATTTGACAAAAAGTATTCAGGAAGGGACCAAACCTAACAGTAGGATAATCAATATTCCGAAATTCAGGCACATTCCAGTAATCAGCCAGTAAATCCCAAAATGGTTTAATATATGAACAATCTAAAAATAAATGACATTGGGTTTCTAATATTTGAACACAAGTAGATCTAGGACAATACCTGTCCGATAATTGTTTATGTTTGCCCCTTAACCCCTAATCTACCATAGTTGCCTAACTATAAACAATCCCAAGCATAAGACGGAATGCGTTTATTCATAAGGAACTTTAAAATAGCCACCTGTCTATCTGGCGGACAATCAGGGAAAAGTACCTCAGTGGTACGTTCTGTTGAGAGAATGTGCCTATAAAGTTGCTTCCTATCATAAGTCTGTAAATGCTGAAGGGTAACGTCCCACTTAATGAGTTGCTTCATACCTTCCTGCATATATATATATATATATATATATATATATATATATATATAGGTAACTCAGGGAGTCTAGACAATAGCCTAGGTTTCTTATCCTGCCAACTGGGCCTACATATCTGTAACCATTGCTCCATTAATGGTCTCCAAATATCACACCCAGGTTTCAAAACTTTCCCCAAGTTATACATAAAAAAAAAGACCAAAAAAGGAAGCAATAGGGTGGAGCATAGAAACTCCACCTTCAGTGATCGGGAGATAAGTTAATTCCCTTTTAAGAGGGTTCAAACGAGACCCCCAAAATGCTTGGAAAAAAAACATTAAAAAGCTGTGTCCACACAGGGGATGGTGGAGGAAAGATGTAGCTAATATATAAAAAGATAGGGGCAAGGGTAGTTTTAATCAGCATGACCCTCTTTTTTTTGGAAAGTTGCTGTCCTTTCCAATCCCCCACTAGCCTAGTCCCCCTAGTCAAGGCCATATCCCAGTTGTATCCTGCCATGTCACCGGGACCTAAAAATATCCCCAAAATTTTAATAAGTGCTCTGGAAACAGAAATCCCTGCTATACTCCCATTTCCTGGCACAGGAGTGGACCCAATAACAACCCCAGTACTTTTACTACAATTAATTCTAAAACCAGATATACTTAAAAAAAGGTGAAAAGACTCTTGCAAGGCTGGGACAGAAAAGTGAGGGGGCAAAAGTAACACTAAATCATCTGCATAAGCCAGCACCTGCTGTTGTGGCATAAAAGGAGACACGTCAAGACCCCATAAAACAGTATTAGATTGTAATAATCTAATGAAAATGTCAATAGTAAAGGCATAAAGGGTAGGGCTCAATGGGCACCTCTGTCGTACCCCTTTAGCAACGGCCAGTTTCTGTCCAGACCAGCCATTTACATTAGGTATAAGAACTGCTCCCTGATACATTGCCGAGATCCACAAAACAAAAGTATCCGGTAATCCAAAGGCCTTCAACACCAAAAATAAAAATTTGTGAGCCACCCGATCAAAGGCCTTTTCTTGATCCAACTCAAACACAAAACCCTTTAAATGTCCAAAGTCACCCCTAGAAAAAAACTCTCTAAGGTAAATAAGGTTATCCTACTGTTTTCTTCCCCGAACAGCATAGGTCTGTGCTGGATGAAGAAGCTGTGGAGTAATCCTAGAAAGCCTGGCCAATAGAATTTTGCTGAGGATTTTCATATCAGAATTCAGGAGACTAAGGGGACGCCAATTTCCAATATCAGTCCTGTCACCTTTTTTATATATGAGAAGCAAAATTGCCTCATTCATAGAGGGAGCATAATTCCCGGAATGCAAAATATAATTTAGAAGAATAACCAAAACAAGGCCAAGAGTCTGTAAAAAGGTCTTATAAAATCCTGCACTAAGACCATCCGTACCCGGGGCGGACTGGGAGGCCAACTCATGGACAGCAGAGGTCACTTCCTCCAAAGTAACGTCAACTGCTAGATCATGCTGTTGTGCCAGGGATAAACTTGGTAACTTTAAATCTGTTAAAATCTTATTAATACCAGTATCATCCAAAATAGGATCAGGGCCCAAACTAGTAGACAAATAAGTCTCTACAACTTCCAGAAGTTGGTATGGGTCACTTACAAGATGTCCATGCACACCTGTTAGGGAGGTAATAAGTCTGGAATCTACCCTCTTCTGACTTTCCCTAAAAGGGTCCAAAGATTGTTTGGACATATGTGTTCCAAACCGTAGCTCCTGGTCTAAAGACCTCCCCTGATTGTATTGCAAATCCACCCATTGCCTCTTCACAGTGGCAATAAGATCACTGTAGTTATGTGTAGTAGTCTCAGTAAGTGAGAGAAGATGTTGTAGCTGATGTCTCAGCTTTAAATATCCCATATATTCCTTAGTGGACTTAACGTGTGCCTGATGCTGAAAAAAGTTTTTCCAACTCAGTTTGGTATCTTCCCACCACTCTAATATGGAATCATAACATTCCAAAACCGAAAACCTGGCCACCCAGTCTTTCAACCGTAACTGTTTAAGAAGAGGTTCCTCAAACAATGTCTCATTCAACCTCCAAATATTTTTCTTACATCTAGGGACCCCGTCCCAAGAAATAAAGACTGTAAGAACATTATGGTCTGAAAATTCTATCAGTCTAGTGGAAGCCTGTACTATATGCAAAACTGCTGACAAAAAAACAAAATCTATTCTAGTCCGAAGAACACCCCTAAAATAAGTATAACCCCCTGTCGGATATAGGACCCTGTAAGCATCTAACAAGTGGGCCATAGAAACAACCTTATTTAAAGCAACCGAATCACAAAATAATTTGTCAGTTTGGAGTCCTCTATCAGCAGTAGATAAACCACAATTAAAGTCACCCAGCCAAATTACCAGCCGGGAGGTATGCAAATAAGGCTGTACCTCCTTAAAAAGAGCTATCCGTTGTGCTTTTGTTTGTGGAGCATATACAGTAATAATCCAAATTCGTGCTGAATAAATGGAGACATCCAGACACGGAGCCCTCCCAGGGTGAATATCAACCAATCTAGAGACTGAAAAAGCAGAACTAGAAAAAAGAATATCCAAACCATCATAAGGGTCTTCCCCAATGGACCAAAATGAAGGGCCCAAAAGCCAGCAGTTAGAAGCATGCTGGAGTTCCTGATATGTCTTCAAATGGATATCTTGTAAACAAATAATATCTGAGTTAAAAATTTTAAGAAGTGAAAAAAAAACAATACGCTTCTTCACACCCTTTATCCCATTGGCATTTAATGTGGAAATCGTTAAGGAAGACATATCAGGGAGAGAAAAGGAAGGGAAACAGCAAAAACCTTAAAAGATAACCTCAAGGGGGTTTACCCACTTGTCTACATCTGGTCCGTTTGGCAATAGAATCTTCAGGCCTACTTTCTGTATCCATGTTGGAAACAACAGATGAGGTATCGGTTTCATCCCCAGAGTCCCCACTGCTATTCCTCTTCTGGGGGGGGGGGACACATTCCCTACCTTTACGGGATCCCTTTGAGTCATGATTTTAGGGAGGGACTTACGTTCCATCATGGCTTTACCATGTCTTTTCCTTTTCCTAGGTTGAACAATCTTAAAGGGGCTTCGGGTGGGGTGGGGAGACATGTGTACCTCAATGTCCTCTACAGGAGTAACAACATGAGTATCAACACTGACAGGAGCGAGGTCTACCTCAGGGTGTGCAAGAGGGGGAGCAACACTCGTGGTGTTAAGAGGGGCAACACTAGGTGAAACTACTGGGGCAGGAGCCTGAACAGAGTCTGGGGACTTGAGCATAATATTGTCTGCCTTCTGGGCAAATACATGCTGAGCCTGATTAATAAGTCCCTCATGAGATGGACAATCAGCTCGATTGTGTGAAGCCCAGGGACAGCGCCCATAGGCATGACCTGTCTGCTCACATAGATTACATTTAAAGAGATTCAGGCAAGCCGAGGCCAAATGCCTGTACTCCAAACAATGACTGCCATCTAGAAGTATCACAGGCCAAACTTAGATGCAAACGAGACCCACATTTAAAGCAAGATCTAGGCTGTCCAATATAAAAGATAGACCCCCCTATCTTTTCCTAGAAAGAACATGCTAGGTAGATGTACAGGACCAGAATTAGTGGAAAAAAGCTTCACCTTCACCTTCCAACCTCCATCCCAGATTTGCTCACTATCCATAGTAGGCCTCCCCAAAATCTCACAACGCTGTCTCAACCAAAACAGAATATCTTCAACATTGACGCCTTCATTCTTAAATAAAACAGTAATGGTTTTAATTAAAGGTTTGGTGAGTGGAATAGCTTGAAAAGGAACCCATAAAGGGCCATTCTTAAGGGACGTATATTGTGCCCAAAACCTATCAAGGTTAGACACATTTTTAAAACTAATGTCATAATTACCATTCCCTAACGAAATCAAGGCAAATATTTTGGAAGAAAAAAATTTCATAGACTGTTCAACAAGTTTCTGGCTATAAACAATCTATCAGGAGCATGTTCTAAGCCCCCTCTGTATAACAACCGGACTGCGTTCCTTCTGGGGGCAGGTTCCCCGGTGGAGTGAAACAAATCAGCCAGGTGAAACAAGGGGGCCAAAGAAGATTTTTCCTGGTGCTCCGCCAAGGCGGCCGAGCTAGGCCCCATCCGGACCTCTGAAGGCAAGGAAGTGTCAACAATAACCATGGGGGGGTAGGAACAAATTCAGAAGGATTAGAAACAGGAACAGCAGTTAATAAACCAGAATTATTACCCCGGTGTGCGATGGAGCTCTTTGAAGATCTGTCATTGGTGGCCACAGACAAAGTGGAGGAAAACTGCTTCTGAAAGGATGGGTCAGGAGTCCACTGACCCGAAGCTCCTGGAATCCAGACTGCCGCAGTTAGGGCTCTTTCAGGGGACCAGGAGGTGTCCTGCAATGGAATGGGAACTGTAGGGGGTTCAGGGGCTAAATCAACCCATTTGGTTGATTTCCGATGGTCCAAGAATGAAAAAGTTTGCTCCGTAATAAGCGGAGTGGCTGCTGAACACACCGATGCCTCCGGGACCTTCCGCAGCATGCCAAGTCATGTTTTTTTGGTCGCTGAAGTATCCAAAGGAACAGGGACTGTAGTAGAAACAGATGGCTGTGGGCACACAGCAGGAACGCCATTATCACTGCCAGCCACCCGAACATCCAGAATCACTGCAGGAGGAGGAGGAACGTCAGCAGGTGAAATATCGTCCAACCGGACTGCATGCTCTATCCGGTCCAAGGATTCCCCATCCCCTGGGGACTCAGCTGGCAGGGAAATGAGTTCCACCTCAAATTCCTCCCCTTTTTTGAGCCATGTTTGCTTGCAACGAAGGAGCGCCTGACAGCGACTAAAACCAGACATCATAGGGGGATCTTCGTGAGCCGCAACAGCTTCAAAGGCAGGTAGGTCCATAGAAACGGACATGAATTCCATAGCAGTATCAACTCTCAAATCTTGCAAGAAATCCTCGACTGCCATTACCAATTCTACAGCCTCCTGTGTTGAAAGGACAGGAGCAGAGGCCAAAGCTCCCGTCCCAGTAGCATCCTCCCTCTCCACGGATCCCGGCGACGTGGCCATCTCAGCAAGACAGCCGGCAAGCCCCCCAATGGAGAGTAGGGGAATTTCCCCAGTGTCCTGGCCAGAGTTCTCCCATTCACTAAAAATACCACCAACAGCTTAATCTGGTTCAGTTTCAGTTACTTACCATCTGTAAACCCCGGACGCCCGTGAAAAGGGACTTCTAGGCCCAGTGGGACTACCGGGTGAACAAAATTCAATAAATAAATAAATAAGATACATTTTGTGTTTTATAAGCTTGTTTTTAGACTTCAGTCAGGTTTGTATTGTAGTCCTTGCATGTGAGCATCTGGGGGGTAGATTGCTAAGAGCGAGATCACTGTTAGCAACTAGCTTATTCAAGTTTAAAATCAGCAGTGCCATCCAAAAATCCTCAGCTCTTTGAATCAAAACTAGTCTGAATGAAAATATGCTCACAAGGAAAAACTTGCCCTGCCACTTACAAAAAGGCTTCATAGTTAGCACCCCATTTAAATGAATAGGATAGTTTGCACCTTTTCTCCCATCTTTTATTTCAGTCTGTGTGGTAACCAAAAGTTTTCCAGTAGACTTCAACACTAAACAAATGTTAAATGTTGAGGTGTACTTATGCTTGATTTTGAAACAAGACAAGTATTCAAAAGAAATCAGTGTCACATAAAACCCTTGCCCTGCATTGTTTCAGCCAAACCCAAGTCTGCATGCAAAACTGTCAATATATTTGACAGTATTTTATTAAAAATGTTAATACTTTTTACACAGTTCAGTATAAAAACTCAAAAATTGCAAGAAATTGCAGAACATGCCAGTTTTTGCGGAGAATGGTGCACATTGTGGATTCCGCAAAATAATTGCAGGTGCAATTTTCCAGTGGCCCTGATCAAGACCCATATCCCAGTTGTACAGATTGTTGTCAGAGAAGGAGCTACGGACAAGTTAGGAGAAAGCTGTAGTTGAACAGGTCTCCCCAGTCATCTGGGCTCTAAGGTTAGAAAAAGGGACATTTCCAGTGATGTCATCCACCTGATGGCTGCCTGATTTTGGAGCGCTCTTACTTTTGCACCTTTAAAATACTCCTAGAACAGTATATAATTACATCCAAACCTAAGAGAATGGCATCTGTCATTTCTAGGGGTAAAGGTTCTGCCAGACATCTTTCTGGGAGACATCGGGGAAAGCAGGATGACATTGGATCCCCACATAGACAGCCAGTCAGCCGGAGTGCCTCCCCAGCCAGCAGCAGGGCCTTGGGACCCAGACACTGACCAGGAGAGTGAAAGATTGTCACGCTCTCGATTTGAGACATTGTTGATGGAAATCAAGGTATTCTGGGCAGAAAATAAAAAGAAATTTCAGTTCTTCAAGTCCAAATACAAACATTAGAGGGGAAGCTGGAGGCGTCAGAGACACGAGTGGGGGAGATTAGAGAGGAGACCCAGCAACTACACTCGGCAGTCGATTTCCTCATAGACCAGCAAGAAGCAATACAGAAAAAACTTTTGGATTTAGAGGCCCGCTCTAGAAGAGATAATCTTCAGATTTATGGGCTCCCTGAAGGAGCAGAGACTGGGAAAATGGAAGAATTTGTGGAAGATCTCCTTCGGGATGTCCTAGCTCTCCCCCCAATCTTTCAGTTTTGAATTGAGAGGGTGCACCAGTCCTTGATACAAAAACCGAATGACCCGACAGCTAGAGCCAGATCAATTATTCTTAAACTTGTGAGCTTCAGAGACAGAGTTTATTCTCAGCACAGCTTGGGTTAAAAAAACTGTTTACTACAACAAAGCCAGGCTACTGTTTGACCATGATTATCCTACCGAAATTTTCCGAAAAACAGCAGCCTGCTCACCCATCCTAAAGGTGCTGTGAGGACATGGGGTCCGATTCCAAACCCCATACCTGACAAAACTTCGGGTCTTTTGGGACTCTGGGGTACAATTTTATAACAACTCTGAAGAGGCCAAGCAGGAACTAAAATCCAAGGGATGGAATTGCCAGCCGGACCGTCCAGCAGACCAGAACTCCTGCCAACGAAGGTGGCAGTGGCAGAGAGTCTCGGGATGCCGTGGAACAAGGAGAGCAGGAGCAGAGGGGCTGTGCACAAAATGGGACATGAAGCAGGCACTGCAGAAGCTCGGCAAGGGCAATAAGGACACAGTGATGGAGTCACAGGCACCTGATACCTGAACAGTAAGTCTATACTTTTCAGGGTGAACTTAAACTTGGTTTCTAGGAGCGTGGATATGTTGTTCATCCACACTGTTTGGCATTGTCCCTTTCCCCTTTAAATCTGCTGGAAGTCTTCAAGCTGGCTCCTCCCACCCTCCCGGGTGGTATATGCCTCGGCTCTGCCCCATGACGCCAGATCTTCCTTTCCGCTGGAAGATACAGGTTGCCTCCCTCGTGCTCTCGCATTTCGTAGGCCCTGGCTTTCAAATCGTCGGTTTTACTGAAATTGAAACTAGTTCAAGTTAGCGATCGCGCTTTTGCAGCTACAATCATGGAGAAGAAATCTTCCCCAGGATTTCGCCAGCGTCCCTGTGGCCAAAAGATGTTGCGCACCGATCCCCACCTCATGTGTGTCTACTGCCTAGGTGTCTGCCATGACACCTCTTCCTGCAGTTTTTGCTTGGCCTTCCATCCCAATGTTCTGGACAACCGCATGGCACGGCTGAAGTTGGGGAGACCGGAGAAAAGGAATCCTCCAGTGAAGTCTAAGGAGGCTAGGTGGGTGGTTTCCGGAGCTGAGGGCTCCGACGAGCAGCTGGAACAAATGAAGGCATTTGAGGAAAAAGCCTCTCGTGCTTTGGCAAATCAAAGCTTTTTTGTTCCACTCAACCTAGGCTCCATCTTTTCAGGTCCGTTTAAGGAGTTATGCCAGTCTCTCCCCATTCGAGGTGAGGCGTCCTCGGGCTCGCACTACTCCTGCTTTCGGAAGAAGGAAAAAGAACCTTCCTCATCTTCGTCTCGATGAAGATGATCTTGGGACTGAGAGAGGTCGGAGTCCCAAGAGCATGCGGTCTCGACCTCGGTCGAGATCGCCTCCTCGGCCGCAGGCTTCACGGATCTTCACGTCTGGCCAGGCAGTCGAGGAAGTGGCGATGAAGTCGAGATAATCCTCTCAGCCCATTCGACCCTTTGGCGCGGCCCGTGGTCGACGATTCTTAGAAAGGACTCTGGTCCTAGTATTTACCGATGAGGAGACCCAGCCCGCTGGCGTCCCCATCAAGGACCCGGTTCCAGACTCTCAGGTTTCACAGATCCCTCCGGTGTCTCCCGATCGACCGAGTCGGCCTGCCCCATCTCGGTCGAGGTCCAGAACCCCCTCGGCTGAACGACCGAGGAAGAGCCACAAGCGCTCTAAGAAGAGGCGACGCCACAGGTCGTCCTCTTCCTCCTCAGACGAGGAGAGGCTCTGGCAGAAACTCCATCGGCGCTATGAGGACTTTACGTGACAACAGCTGATTCTGTCTGGGCAGAAGCCGGCTTTGCCTCCCAGGCCGAAGCTGACCCCTCCGGAACCGAAGCCTTTGATTCCTCTGCCCATGGGGCCGGCCCGTTCCCCCGATTCGGCCTATTCTGGTCTCTCCACCTATACGGGTGGAACCGCTGCCTAAACAGCCTTTGGGAGGGGCTCCCTCGAAAGAAGACTGACAGGACACCAGGCTTCCCTGACGTCTGTTGATCACAGTCACCCCGGACCGCCCTGGGTGGATCAAGGGTGATTTAGGCGGTAGACCACTGTATCCTGACTTCCGAGACTCTGATGTCACCAGGCTCCACTCCCATCCTGGGGATGATGAGTCCTCTGTTGGCACAGGGATGGAGGAAGGCCCTTCCTCTTTCCAAGGGATTCTACGTCTCATTTCTGTCTCCACTGGAATGCCCCTGGAATCTATCCAGAAAAAGGCGGAGTATCCTCTCACAGACATTCTAAAGAGAAGGGATACCCCAACGGAGGCCTTTCCAGTGGCCGAAACCATTGTTGGCCCGGTCCTTGAACTTTGGCAGCGCCCTGCCTCATACCCAGCACCGTCTGCCCGTATGGATCGCAAGTACACGGTGCCCCATGGGGCCCCTTGTGGGGTTCACAGAGCACCCTTCAGCCGAGAGCCTGGTGATCACTTCTGTGTTCAGGCATACTGGTAGTTCGGCCAGCACGGACTGACCTCTGGACAAAGAGTCCAAAAATATGGACCACTCTGCCCGAAAGGTCTATGCGGCCTCTTCTTTGGGCCTTCGTCAGGCCAGCTCGGCTGTCATCATGGAACACTTCTCTCATGCCCTTCTCGGGTCATTAGATGAAGTCCTCCTTCATCTCCCCGCAGACATGCAGACCACGGTCAAGCAGGTCTGTGACCAGGGCCATGCTCTTGCAAACAATAGATCCAGACGGCCCTGGACATTGGAGATTCTTGTGCCCGCTCGATGGCCACCGCTGTGGCCTCTCACCGTAGGGCTTGGCTGAGCCTTTCCTCCTTTCCGACGGATACTCAGCATGAGCTTGCTGACATGTCTTTTCTGGGGACCGACTTGTTTGGTCCGGGAGTGGCCGGTCACCTTCAGCATACAGAGCAGTCCAATGCCACCTTGGATGCTGCTTCTGCCAAGGGTTCTTTGGGCAAGAACCAGCAGAAGAAGAAGAAGCCTTTTCAGCACTCTTCCCCTGTGGTTCGGCAGCCCTCATATCAAGGAGGACAGCAACATCAGCAGCAGCAAGCTCATGCTTGGCACCCTCGGCCCAAGTCTGGACCTCAACAGGCCTACAAGGGAGGCCAAGGCTCAGGTCCTGGAGCCTCCTCTTCCTCTAAGCCTGCCGAGTGACAGGATGGGGGTTGCTACCCCTATCTCCGTCATGCCTGCTCTGGGCCCTCCCGTGTGGGGGTCGGCTCCATCACTTCCTTTCCGCCTGGTCCGCTATCACTTCGGACAGGTGGGTACTCAAAGTGGTCGGTTGGGGACTGCCTCTAGAGTTCGAGCAGTACCCTCCCAGCCTTGCCCGCACCCCTCAGGAGGAACAGATTTCCACATGCACTCAGTCGGCTCTTTGAGATGACATAGCTCAGCTCCTCCGCAAGGAGGCAGTAGCTCCCGTGACAGATCCTCCAGCAGACCCAGGCTTTGTCTCGGGCTATATCCTGGTGCCTAAGTAGATGGCGGGTTGGCGCCCCATCCTAGATCTCCATGACCTGAATCAGTTTCTCAGGTCTCGCACCTTTTGGATGGTCACTCTGTCCCAGATCATACCATCCTAGGAGCGAAACATGTGGTTCTGTTCACTGGATCTGCAGGATGCATTCTTTCATGTCCCAATCTGTCCATCCCATCAGCGGTTCCTCCACTTCAGGGTCGAGGGGACCCTATACGAGTTCCGAGCCATGCTGTTCGGCCTGTCATCAGCCCTATGGGTCTTCACCAAATGCACTGCAGTGGTGGCAGCCCATCTTCGGCATTGGGGGTTCAGAATCTACCCCTACCACGACGACTGGCTCCTGGCAGGTTCCACCCAACTGGAGGTGGAGAGGTCCAGGGATCTGGCCCTCCAGATCTACTGTCAACTCTGCCTCCTGATCAACGAGGCCAAGTCGGAACTTGTGCCTTCTCAGGTGATGGGCTTCATTGGGGCAGAGCTAGACTCTTGTCAAGCCAGAGCTCAGCTCCTGGTGGACAGGGCAGAGGTTCTCTCCTACTTTGCCCAATCATTTCTGGTTGGGCACTTGCGCCCTGCCCAGGACTTTCTGCGCCTTCTGAGTTACATGGTGGTGTGCACCTCAGTGGTCCGTTGGGCCTGGTTGCACATGCTCCCCCTCCAATGGGAGCTGGCCGCCCAGTGGTCTCAGCATCATGGTCATTTCGACCAGCTGATCACTGTAACTCAGAAGATGTGGGATGCTCTCAAATGGTGGACCGCCCCAGACCAGTTGCAGGAAAGGATCCTGTTTGTCCACCCCGAGCCGATGATTGTCCTTACGACTGATGCCTCTCTCATGTACTGTGGAGCCCACATGGGTGATAACAGGGCCCACAAGTTCTGGACCCCCGAGGAGTCCCAATGCCACATCAACCTGTTGGAACACAGAACAGTCAGACTGGTGCTGTCAGCTTTCGCTCCTCAGCTCCGGGGTCAAATGGTTCAAGTCCACATGGACAATACCACAATCACGTACTACCTCAACAAACAGAGCGGCACGCACTCCCATCTGCTGTGCAAGGAGACGCTACGCATTTGGACCCTCGTAAGCTGGTTGGAGGCGGATCTCCTAGCCATCCATGTGGCAGGAGCCTCGAAACAGCTGGTGGATGCTGTCAGCCGCATAGGCCAGACATCCCATGAGTGGTCTCTCCATCCAGAGGTAGTTTACAGCCTGTTCTCCCATTAGGGCAAACCGATGGTGGACCTGTTTGCCTCCAGGGAAAACACCAAGCTGAGTCTGTATCATGCCTGCCCCCCTCAGCAGGATTCGCTGCAGGGGGATGCCTTCTCGAGGCCGTGGACCCCAGGCCTCCTCTACGCCTTCCCTCCATTTCCCTTGATCCACAAGGTGTTACGCAAGGTGAGGAGGGACAAGGCGAAGGTGTTTCTGGTAGCCCCAGACTGGCAGCGCCAGTTCTGGTATCCAGATCTCCTCAGCCTCAGCTGCAGGGCCCCTGGAGCGGCTTTGTACATGCCCGGAGCTGATATCTCTGAACCAGGGGAAGGTCTTCCATCTGGACCTTCAATCCCTGCACCTCACAGCCTGGTACCTGAGCGGCTAGAGTTCCAGGCTTTGGGTCTTTCCGAAGATGTCTACACTGTGATTAAGGCATCTAGAAAGGAATCGACCAGAAAATGTTATGCCTTAAGATGGAAAAGGTTGTCCATTTGGTGTCAGGGTAAGGGTCTGGACCCCTTATCCTGTTCTGTGGCTAACATTCTCGACTACCTTTGGTCTCTCTCCAAAGGGAGTCTACGGTCATCAACTCTTAGGGTGCACCTGGCAGCCACTTCTACTTAACGGAAGCGGGCCAGTCAGCTGACATTGGCGCAGGAGACAATGGTCGGGCGCTTTTTCAAAGGCATGGATCACATATCCCCTCCAGTGCGTGAACCTCCATCTCCGTAGGATCTACTGCTGGTATTGGCAAAGCTCATGGGCAAGCCATTCGAACCCATGGACAAGTATGAGCTGTCACACTTGTCATGGAAGATGGCCTTCTTGGTGGCTATCACATTTGCCAGAAGGACAGGGGAGCTCCAGGCACTTTCGGTGGACTCCCCTTATCTGGTCTTCCACAGGGGCAAAGATGTCCTGCGCCCCCAACCGAAATTCCTTGCGAAGGTGGTGTCAGAGTTTCACCTTAACCAGGTGTTAACTCTGCTGGTATACTACCCTAATTACACCTCGGATGCCGAGTACAGGCTCTATACTTTGGACCTGAGACATGCTCTCTCCTTTTGCAAGGAGAGGATGGCGGAAATTCGTGGAGAGGTTCGCCAGCTGTTTATCACCTATGCTGAAGCCGTTTCTGGCAGACCTGCAGCCAAACGGACCATAGCAAGATGGATTACATCATGCATAGATTTGTGTTATGAGTTGGTGGATATGGAGCCTCCCAGAGGGATAAGAGCTCATTCTACCCACCATACTGCTGCATCGGTGGCTGCTACCAGGGACATCCCCATACAGGAAATCTGTCACGCTGCTACCTGGAAGTCAGCAAATACCTTCATTACCCCCTACCACATCAACCTTCAGTCACACCGGGATGCTGGTTTTGGGACCTCAGTTATCCAGTCTCTGTTCTCTAAGTAGGGGGTGTGCACCTTGCCTCCCTCCTCCCAGAGAACTGCTAGGAGTCTGCCAAACAGTGTGGATGAACAACATATCCACGCTCCTAGAAAGAACAGGTTACTCATCTGTAACAGTAGTTCTAGAGGTAGTATATGTTGTTCATCCACCTAATTTCCTGACTGGGCCTTTCACACAGCCTGTTTCAGCGGGCTAAGATCTGGCGTCATGGGGCGGAGCCGAGGCATATACTCTCCTATTCTCTCTTTATATAAATAACATTGGAGCTGCTCTAAAATCCTGCTTTGCTATTCTGTATGCTGATGATCTTGTCATCTATACAAGTTCTACTAATATAGACACTATCAACACAACCCTTTCCTCTGACTTTAACAATATCCAAAACTGGCTATACGACCACAAACTGGCTGTCAACATTAGCAAAACTAAAGCCATGCTACTTGGATCAGCCCCAAAGTTTCATGCTTGCACAACAGCACTCACGGTGCAGGACTTAGAAGGTCAATTACTGGAATGTGTGACCTCTTTCAAGTACCTGGGCATCCTGCTAGATCAATCTCTGGATCTTAATATTCATGTACAGTCTGTTTGCAGAGCTGTCAACTCCAAACTGGGTGTTGCATATAAGACTAGTTATATGCTTATGCCGTCGACTAAAATGGCCATTGCGAGGGGAATTCTGCTCGCCACCCTAACCTATGGGGCTCCCTTATTTGGGGCTGCCCATAAAACTGAACTACTCAGATGGGATATTACGTTTAACAACCTATGTCGCTATGCCTCTTCTGCTCCTCGGCTTAAATACCACTGTCAACTTTATAATGATCTTGGTTGGCTCTCTCCATTAGCTAGTAGGAAATACTACCTTGGCTCTCTTATTGATTCGATAATTCGAAATCAAACCTCTAGGTGTCTTGCAGCTATGCTTGTTCCTCAGGACACACTCCATGGTCTACGATCAGCTGATAAATCCTTTCTGAATTTGCCGAGGTGCCGCACTAGGAAAGGAACTGTTGCATTTGAGCAGGCGGCTCCACAGCTGTGGAATTCCCTTCCCCTCAACATTAGATTTTCTAGCTCCCACACATGCTTTAAGAGAAAACTGCGCTCGAATCTGTTGATTGCTGATACCTGTTGCTGCTTTCACCCTACCTAATGACTGATGTCTCTGGCCATACAATAGTATCTCCTCACCTCTATATAACCCTCTTACTGCCTCAGCCTGTCCCTGCTCCCTTTCCCTGCCCATATACAATCTTGCACTGCAGGCATCTCCCTTACACTTACATACACTCATATAATCTAATTTCATGGCTTGCTCCCCCTCTTCCTCACTTACCGACCTTTTCCTTAATGACACCCCTGCTCTCAATGGTTATTTCTTCGTTTTGTATCACCTGTTTTTGTTTTTGTGTACCTTGTTCTGTTCATATGATATGTCACCTGATAATTTATTGTCCAGGGTCTTCTCTATTCATTGCATAGGTAGGCACCTATGAACTTATGAGTGGTCTACTCTGTATGTCTCTGATATATTGTATCCACTTTAACTCATTGTATGTAAAGTGCTTTACATACAATGAGTTAAAGAGGGTACAATATATCAGAACAAACAAAGTAAAGCACTTTACATACAATGAGTTAAAGTGGATACAATATATCAGAGACATACAGAGTAGACCTAGCCCTAGCTAAGGTGACCAATGATTGGCTCCTAGACCTTGACAACAAGAAGCATGTCTGTGCTGTTTTCTTGGATCTTAGTAAGGCATTCAACGCAGTTGATCACAGCCTGCTTCTTTCCTTCCTAAGCACCTTAGGCCTGGACCATAAATCTGTGTGCTGGTTTGCAGACTACCTCGGAGAATGGAAATAGCAGGTTAAAGCTGAAGGTGATCTTTCTCCATTAAAACCTATGCTGAGGGGTGTGCCCCAGGGCTCTATTCTTGGTCCCCTACTCTTTGCAGTCTACATTAACAACATCAATGACCCCGTCAAAAAAGCCAACATCCACTTATTTGCAGATGACACTGTACTATACTTGAGTAGTCCCACACTGGAAGTAGCCTGTGAAGACCTCCAAGCTGAATTGAACCTTCTACAATACCAGCTCATAAACAAAAAGCTTTTGCTCAATGCGAAAAAGACAAAAGCCATGCTCTTCTCCCCCTCCTTGCATGCGGTAATTCCTGCTGGGGGGCTGCTATCCCACAAAATACCACTGTTCTTGGAGAAACACTAGAGTATGTAGCTAAATTCAAATATTTAGGAGTTTGGCTCGATCATAAACTTTCCTTCACCGACCATCTCGAAGAACTACAGAACAAACTAAGGCAAAGATTAGGACTGTTCTACAAAATTAACCACCTGCTCACAAAGGAGGCCAAGATTCAACTGGTTCAAGCTACCTTCCTATCTTTAATAGATTACGCAGACCTGCTCTACAGCCACTGCACTGCCTCTGCACTGGTAAGTTGGACACCCTCTACCACAGAGCTATCATGTTCATTACTGGCCTTCCACTTTCCACACACCACTGCTCCCTGTACTCATTGTTAGGCTGGACTTCCCTTCACTATAGAAGGAATAGAAACGCCGCCCTATGGGCCTTCAGAGCAGTGACCAACAAGCTCCCCTCATATGTCTCAGATTGTATTCCCCGGAGTGTGTTAGGCACCTACGCTCTAAGGAGCTATTCCTTAATTGCCCTCCAAGTTCCAAGGGTCAAAACTAATTTCTGCAAAGCTGCTCTAAGCTTCTCTTTACCCACATTGTGGAACGGTTTACAAAGGAACTTGAAGCTGAGCTGCCCTGTTAGCCTGAATATCTTCAAGGCGCTATACGATCGCTACACGAAAGCACCTTGTAAATGTTTTCCTCACCGCTAGCCCACTAATTCCGCAACTTCCCCTTTCCACCCTGACGCTCGCCATGTTTCTATCCCTAGCTCTCACTCTTCCTCTATTAACTCTTCCTGCTGCACCCACCCTTCCTTGTCCACTCCAGCCTGGCTAAAGTCCCACCCCATCCATAGCAGTGTCCCAATTATCTACCCCTCCTCCGTCATTATCATAATAAACAAGTACATGACAGCCATCGTCACTTTCTGTGGTTTTAATTCAATTTTTCCCCCAGTCGTCAGTAATATATCCCTCCTCTTCTTTACCTCTCTAACCTGCCACCCCATACATGACCTCTTTCCCCTATATGTGTAGTTGCCGGCTGCCTCACTCAAAAGATCTCTGCTTCAAACAACATGAAATCTTGCTATATTATAGACATTAGCAGTTTGATCCAGCTCTAGAACTGCCCCGGGGTGAAATGGTTAAAACCATCCCAAAATAGAATTTTGGCACGAGAGCAGCTCTGTCTGTGTCATTTCAAACTTGAACTGTCAGATCTTTACGAGCCAAACTCACTAAGGTCTGTGTGGAAGCTGTAACCTACACTAGCCAAATGGCTACCTAAATAATAACAACCATTGATGGTCCCAACACCCAAGACTCAAGTCAGAGGACCAGAAATACTAACACCATTCTAATAATATGAAAATGGAACATAAGTATAATAAAACACACACACGCGTACACATACACACCCCCAAAGTCCCAAAGGGGACAAAATGCTAACAGGACATAAGTAGTGCCCACACTAAGTTGCCCGCACCCACCAAGTAGAGGTTCTGAGAGGGCAGGTTGGGGAGGTCTATAATATACAAGACTCCATTAGAAGAAACAACATTACTAAGGTGAGTAATTTTTTCTTCAAACAACATGAAGTCTTGCTATATTATAGACATTAGCAGAATACACAGCAGTACCTCCATGGAGGAGGGGCAGAACCTACTTAGGGAATAGGCTCTGAAGAACAGCTGTGCCAAACCGAGCATCTCTCCTGGCCTGGACATCCAGGGAGTAATGCTTGGTAAAAGTGTGTACCGTTTTCCAAGTAGCAGCCTGGCAAATCTCTAATAAAAGGATATCTCTGGCAGCAGCTAGAGACGCAGCTGTACCCCTGGTAGAATGAGCCCTCAAACCGGGGGCTCTGCCCACTTTTGATAACAAAATTGGATACAAGAGACAATCCACCTGGCTATTGATCTCTTAGTGGCAGGTTTGCCTTTCCCAGCTTCACCATAGGTAAATAAAAGTTGGAGGATTCGAACCTGTGACCTTTGGTACGCTCTATATAATAACTAAGAGCTCTCTTAACATCCAGGCTGTGCAACCTCCTCTCACCAAGAGGAGTGATCAGTGAAAATACTGGAAGGAGATAGATTGATTAAGATGGAAATCTGAAACCACCTTAGGCAAAACTTCCTATTAGTCCTAAGGACTACCTTATCCCTGTGGAAAGAAATAAAGTCAGTCTCCACTGACAAGGCTTGCAATTCACTTATGCGTCTGGCAGAAGTGATAGCCACTAGAAAAACAGTTTTCCAAGTTAGGTACTTAAGCTCTGCAGAAGACAGAGGTTCAAAGGGGTTGCATTAACTGGGCAATGCAAACATTAAGGTCCCAAGCAGGGCCGGTTCCTGAAAGGGAGGATTAGTATGGAGTAATCCCTTAAAAAACTTGGAAAACACAGGATGAGAGGAAAGAGGGGATGACTTTCCTGCTGACACAAAAGCAGACACAGCTGCCAAATGAACTCTCAGGGTAGCTGGTCTGAGACCCAAGGAATTAAGATGTACCATGTAATCTACTGTCAGATTCTTTACTCCGCCTCAGTGAACAGTCGCTCCGGAGATTTCTCCTTCTGCTCGGTTCATTTCTCGGTTTAAAAAGTGTTTTCTCGGTTGGATTTAACCGAGAATAGTTTTATTTTAACCGCAAAACCGTTCGGTTCAAGCTCTATCTGTGGTAACCGTAAGTAAATGAAGGTTTTGTCTGTGTGGAACTTGTAAGTTATCGGTTCGGTTTTGAACCGTCAGTGGGTTTAAAACTCATTTAAAACTAAAAGTTACTACTTTGAGTGCGGTTTCAGTTCTTATCGGTTCTAAAAAGCGGATTATTCGTTTCCAATACCAGTGACACGTTGGAACCGATAAAGGGTGTCTCTGCCTGGCACTGCTGCTAAAGGCAAGTTTTGGTTAGCCTTGGCATTATGTCTGAGAAACCCAAAAGAAAAACTGGCCCACTGGGTTTCAACACTGTGATGTTTGTGGGAAGTCTTTGCCAAGGCTGACCCACACACCACATGTGTTTATTGTCTGGGGTTTGACCACCTCCAGTCAGACTGCCAGGTATGTAAGAATTTCCCTGCAGCCACCCTGGAAAAAGATTGGGCAGGCTCAGGGAGCGAGAGGCCAAAAGTCCAGCTAGACCCGATGGCCAGCCCGGTTCAGTGCCAACCTAACCAGAGGAGTGCCCTCTGACCAGGGCCAGACTTCCTCGGCAAAGAAAGCTGGTTCTGAGGAACCAATTCCAGTAAAGAAAACAAGAAAATCAGCAGGTCTGGAGTCCAAAATTCCTTCTCCAACTGCTGCAGAGATAGCAAAGCCATACAAATTGTCCAGTCATTGTTCAGGTCCGTCCGAACCACCACTATCTGGTAAAAGGTTGGTTCGTCCGGTCCCAGTGGTTCAGGATTATGATATTGAGGAATTTTATGAACCAGAGGAGGGGAGGAGGATTATGATCAGTATGAATGTGGCTGGAAGGTCTGGGTGTGCCCATTGAACCGGACATCTCCCAGACAGACCTTTAGAATCTCCCCTATGCCGCCTGAGTCCCCATCTCATTTATGTTTTATAAAAAGTTGTTGAAACCCTCCAGCTTCCTTTAGAAGAGGCTGTGGATGAGCAAGAGGAGCCTGGTTTTGTAGAAATGATGGATATTCCAGAGTCTAGGAGATTGTCTATTCCTTTACATAAGTCTTTAGGAAACAAACAATTAAAATTTTAAAGCTCTAATTCTGTGCCTCCTGTAGATAAAAAGAAGGACAGAAGGTATACATTGTCAGGCCCTGATACAGAATTCCTTTCTCAGCAATGCAGTCATGTTAGGTAGTCCAGGCTGCTGCCTGTGATAAGCTAATATTCCTTGGCTTCACATCCTCCTGACAAGGATTCCAGGAAGATTGATGCCATGGCAAAAACAGTATATGGCAGCCTCTCTGGGACTCAGGCAAGCAAATTATATGGCTTATGTAGCTAGGTATCAGAAATCTAGATGGGATACTGTTATGCAATTGGCCAAGCAGGCCCATGGCCAGCTGGCTAGTGAACTAGAACAGGTGGCTGCTGATGGCATTGAAGCCTCTAAGGGTTCAGTTTCATGCTGCTGTGGATGTTAATGATGTTTCCTCTAGGGTCATGGCCACATCTGTAGCTTCAAGTAGGTTGGCCTGGCTCAGGTGTACTAGTTTGTCACAGGATACCCAGACTAAGGCTATGGATTTTCCTGTGGTGGGAAATTCTCTGTTTGGAGAGCAGACAGAGAACTACATGAAGAAGATGGATGAATATAGGACTACTTACAAGAGTGCCCAGGCTGAGGAGGCAAGCCACTCCTCAAAGGCATGCCCCAGGGGCAGGGTAGGCCTTTTCACAGGCCTTTCTACCAGACTCAGGCCTCCTCTGCCTATGCTCAGAGGCTTCTTCAGAGGCAGGGAGAAGGCAGGGGTGGGCAGACCTGCTCCCACCCCCAGCCTAAAGCTCCTGTAAACAGGCACCCTGATGGGGTGCCCAGGGCCGATTCTCCTGTACCAGTGGGGGCAGGCTGGCTTACTTCAGTCAGAATTGGGCTTCTTTAACCTCAGACAAGTGGGTTCTGGAAGTAGCAAGCCAGGGTCTGGTTCTCAGCTTCAAAAGTTTCCAAAGTTGAGAAGCAGACTTTTCTCCTACAAGTGCTTCAGAGACCTCGCTCTGAAACAGAGGTCTCATCCCTGTTAGCTCTCAGAGCAGTAGAAAGGTTCCTCCCTGCATCAGGGCAGGGTCTGTATTTCAGATACTTCCTTACCCCAAAAAGACAGGAGAGTGGCAGCCTATTTTAGATCTCAGATATCTGAACAAGCATCTTTTGAAACCAAAGTTCAAAATGGTAACTCTGGCAATGATTTTACCTTCCCTAAGGCCAGGGGACTGGCTAGCCTCCCTGGACCTCAAGGATGCCTATTTCCATGTCCTAATCAGAAGATCCCATCGAAAGTACCTCAGATTCGAACTGCCCTCAGGTCATTACCAGTTCAGAGCAATGCCCTTTGGCCTTACCTCTGCTCCAAGGGTATTCACAAAGTGTCTAGCAGTGGCAGTGACCCACTTAAGGAGGCAGAGGATTGCTGTTTTCCTTATCTAGACGACTGGCTCATTGTAGGCCAGTCCCCAGAACAAGTAAAATCTCACCTGCAGGTCACCCAGCAGCTTCTCACCTCCCTGGGTTTTCTGCTAAACCTACCAAAGTCGGTTCTGGAACCAGTCCAGGTACTCACCTTTATAGGGGCAGAATGGACACAAAGCTAGCCAGAGCCTTTCCTCCCCAGAAAGGGTAAGGAATTTAGTGGCTCTGGCCTCTTCCTTCACTCTGCAGGTCTCCGACCAGCAAGACACTTTCTGCAGCTCCTGGGGCACATGGCTGCATCCACAGCTGTTGTGCAGGAGCCAGATTTCAGATGAGAGACATTCAGTTTCACTTGAGAACCTTTTGGTCTCAGAGAAGAGACCCCTTTCCAAGTTGGTCCCAGTGACTCGAACCTTGATTCTAGCTCTCCAGTGGTGGCAGGATCAGAGCAATTTAAGAGCGGGGTCCCTCATTCCCTTCTCACAACTTGACTCTCACTACAGATGCTTCCCTTCTGGGTTGGGAGCCCACATGGGTGACCTTTCCACTCAGGAGTTTGGTCCCCAGGAATCTCTGCTCCACATCAATTTGCTGGAACTCAGAGCTGTCTTTTAGCTCTTCAAGCTTTTTCTGCATCTGTCCACGACAAGGTGATACAAGTCAGAACAGACAACACCACAACAATGTGGTACATCAACAAACAGGGGGCACTCGGTCTTCGGCCTTGTGCACCGAGGCAATAAGTTGTGGTCTCTGGCCTATTCCCTGAACACTTCCCTCATAGCAGTTCATCTTCCAGGAAGGACAATGTCCTAGCGGATGCCCTCAGCAGGATTTCCCAGGGCCATCACGAATGGTCCCTGGATCCTCAAGTGCTGGGGATAGTTTTTGCCAGGTGGGGCATCCTCAGATAGATCTTTTGCAGCCCCAGACAATCACAAACTTCCTCTGTTCTGTTGCAGGCCTCCAGTGCTGGGCTCAGTTCCCTGGATGCCCTTCTTCTGGATTGGGAGGAAGTTCTCTATGCTTTCCCTTTCCTCTCCTATTCAAAGTACTAGTCAAAATCAGATCTCAGCCTTGCAGGGTGATTCTGATTGCCCGGATTGAGCCAGGCAGCCCTGGTACCCACTCCTTCTGTCTCTGACAGTCCATCTTCCCCTGTGCCTCCCCAGGAATCACAATCTGTTGACTTGTGCCCAGGGAAGGGTTTGGTATCCGGACCTCAAATCCGGCTCTTGAGGAGTTAGAGTTTGCTGATTTACACCTCTCTCAGGGTGTTCTTGAGATCCTAAAGGCTTCAGAAAGCCTTCCACTAGGGCTACTTACAGTTCTAAATGGAAAAGGTTTCCATTTGGTGTGCTGGGAAAATATTTCCCAGAATCTGCTGAATTGCCCATTTTGTTAGATTACATGGTACATCTTAATTCCTTGGGTCTCAGACCAGCTACCCTGAGAGTTCATTTGGCAGCTGTGTCTGCTTTTGTGTCAGCAGGAAAGTCATCCCTCTTTCCTCTCATCCTGTGTTTTCCAAGTTTTTAAGGATTACTCCATACTAATCCTCCCTTTGGGAACCGGCCCTGCTTGGGACCTTAATGTTTGCATTGCCCAGTTAATGCAACCCCTTTGAACCTCTGTCTTCTGCAGAGCTTAAGTACCTAACTTGGAAAACTGTTTTCTAGTGGCTATCACTTCTGCCAGACGATAAGTGAATTGCAAGCCTTGTCAGTGGAGACTGACTTTATTTCTTTCCACAGGGATAAGGTAGTCCTTAGGACTAATAGGAAGTTTTGCCTAAGGTGGTTTCAGATTTCCATCTTAATCAATCTATCTCCCTTCCAGTATTTTTCACTGATCACTCCTCTTCGGGTGAGAGGAGGTTGCACAGCCTGGATGTTAAGAGAGCTCTTAGTTATTATATAGAGCGTACCAAAGGTCACAGGTTCGAATCCCTCCAACTTTTCCTTACCTATGGTGAAGTTGGGAAAGGCAAACCTGCCACTAAGAGATCAATAGCCAGGTGGATTGTCTCTTGTATCCAATTTTGTTATCAAAGTGGGCAGAGCCCGGTTTGAGGGCTCATTCTACCAGGGTATAGCTCGCCTCTAGCTGCTGCCAGAGATATCCTTTATTAGAGATTTGCCAGGCTGCTACTTGAAAACGGACACTTTTACTAAGCATTACCCCTGGATGTCCAGGCCAGAGAGATGCTCGGTTTAGCAGCTGTTCTTCAGAGCCTATTTCCTAAGTAGGTTCTGCTCCTCCTCCATGGAGGGTACTGCTGTATATTCTGCTAATGTCTATAATATAGCAAGACTTCATGTTGTTTGAAGAAAAATTACTCACCTTAGTAATGTTGTTTCTTCTAATGGAGTCTTGCTATATATATGAACCTCCCCAACCTGCCCCTCTCAGAACCTCTACTTGGTGGGGTGCGGCAACTTAGTGTGGGCACTACTTATGTCCTGTTAGCATGTTGTCCCCTTTGGGACTTTGGGGGTGTGTATGTGTATGCGGTGTGTTTTATTATACTTATGTTCCATTTTCATATTATTAGAATGGTGTTAGTATTTCTGGTCCCCTGACTTGAGTCTTGGGTGTTGGGACCATCAATGGTTGTTATTATTTAGGTAGCCATTTGGCTAGTGTAGGTTACAGCTTCCGCACAGACCTTAGTGAGTTTGGCTCATAAAGATCTGACAGTTCAAGTTTGAAATGACACAGATAGAGCTGCTCTCGTGCCAAAATTCTATTTTGGGATGGTTTTAACCATTTCACTCCGGGGCAGTTCTAGAGCTGGATCAAACTGCTAATGTCTATAATATAGCAAGACTCCATTAGAAGAAACAACATTACTAAGGTGAGTAATTTTTTCTTATAATCCCTGTATGCCGATGGTTGATTGTACATCTGCTGACTTCTTCAATTGTAAAATAATGCTGTTTTTTTTTTTTTTTTTATTTCAACCTTGTACTATACTGTATACACTGTATATACTTTTTCTTCCTTGTATATTATTGCTTTTTGTATACCTGCTTCTGTGCTGTACTTTGATGTATTCATGACCAGGTCCACCTTGCAAATGAGCCTTGTTCAATGGTGCCCGCCTGGATAAATAAAGGTTTTGATTGACTGATTGTTATCCTGCTAAGTTTCTGCGTGTCTGTACTCTCCTGGGTCATGCCTGAAAATAGTCATTTTATGGCTAGTGCACTTACCCGGTTAACAAAAGCTAAGTAAAATATACCACCCGGGTGGGTGGGAGGAGCCAGCTTGAAGACTTCCGGCAGACTTAAAGGGGAAAGGGATGATGCCAAACAGTGTGGATGAACAACATATACCACTCCTAGAACTGCTGTTACAGGTGAATAACTTGTTCTTCTTGGCAGGATAGCTGAGAGACAGGGGAGCCAAGGGGGAATAACTACTAGGCTGGCGTCTTCTTTCTTTTATACTTGTAGTGACTATTAAGGGGGTATAATCTGCAACATTAACATGCAGTATGCAGCTCAACAACAATATTATTTTGCTCAAGCTGCTTTAACAAACACTGAGTCAGGGTTTGTGAAATTTGGTCTGTACAACTGAAGAGACAGTGGGCACTTGCCTTTATGCCAGCAGCAGATGAGCAACATTATCTGGAAACAGGGGCTTTCTAACCCGACAGACTAACCAATCGAAATGAGCATAATAGTGTGTTTAAGGAGACTCTCTTAATAGTATCATCTTGGCACAGCACGAGAGAAGGTTCCTCTTTTGTTTTTCAGTTATTTAGCTCAATCCCCACCCCAACCCCAGCTTTGATGTGCACATAGATGTTTCAGATAAGTTTAAAGTACTTAAGCATTATAGGTAATCTATGCTTAGAACCTAGAGCTCTAGGGATCACATTATTGTAAAACTACTGTATGTTTCCCGGTGATGATAATTCTCTGGGGGGAGCATCGGAGGGTTAATTTGTTTGTCTGCCTCTTATACTGCCCTCTCATAACACGGAAGGGGTGTAGGAGTGGAGGAGCAGCTATTTGATTGTAAATCACTACAGAAGAGGGTAGGGAGGCAGACTATCGCTTTCTTCCTCTTTACAGGTAGATGGCGCACCTACGGATGCAAGCAGCATCCGGTCTCGAATTTAATCGGGACCTGGGAGGTGTGGTGGAGATTTTGGCTACTAATCCTCCCCCGAGGACCGTCCCTCTCGTAGGGAGGTGGCCTTCATCAGGTATAGGGCATACATTACAGCCCTCCTATTTTGGAAGTAAACTTGCACATCATTTCAGTTCATTGTTCTGGGTCTGTTTACTCATTGTTTATTTCTGTATACTTTTTTGCCTGACTTGAATACGTGGAATCTTCTTGTTGACGACAACCATGGGAAGCTAAGAGATTATATATTAAAAATGCAAAGGCGGCCGGCCCAGTGGCACTGAGGGTTGAGGCGGGATGCCACACCTCGCTCTCCACCGGTGACCCAGGTTAAGGGACGAGCTCAGGCCGCCAAGGGTCAGCAGCGGGAGAGAAGAATTCAGCACCCAACGGCGGCTCTCCTTCTCTGGGGAGGGTTCCGTGCAAGTCTCGCTGCTCTATTGCCAGCTCTCGGGTGAACCCGAGGTTGACAGTGCAGACTGGGTCATGCAAAAAGGGTATGGGGCAGCGTCGGGCGAGAAGCCCTGGGAGGAGTTGCATCTTTACGCATACCTCGCAATTGGCTCTCCTAGAGTGCTGACATCTGCAGGGAACAGAACAATGAAAATGGTGGCCCATTACTCCTAGGTGACAACCCCTCGCTGAGTGCCTCGGCAACCAACCAAGACAGGAGCAGATTCCGCTGAGCAGCACCCACTCCACCATTGTGCGGGGAGAAGTTAAGAGGGGAACCTCTCCTCGCTCCACCAGGGGGGATATCTGGGATACCTAGGGCCACTGAGAGGGTGAGCACTCTAGGGGCAGACTCCTGTGTGTTGGGCCGCCGAGACAAGCAAGGCATGTAGAGACTCTGAATGAGTGAAGTGATGTGGCAGGAAGGAGTAAAAAGAGCACAGTTAAAAAAAACAAAATGCTAGGGCAAGGCAGGAGGATCCATACTGAGGTAGGGGCTTGGGGCAAGGGTTCAGGAACATTCTATATGGGCGGGAACCCAGGAGATGGTCAGAGAGGCCCTCCTTCAGCTATACTCAAAGGCCTGTACAAAGATGGGTAGTAAGCTACCAGTAGGTATTTGTTCCCGTAATGTTAATGGATTAAACAATACAAGGTCATTGCCTCAATTAAAAACTTAAACCCACATTTGCATTTCTCCAGGAAACCCATCTAACTAGAGATGAGCATTTAAAGTTGACCAAATTTGGTTTTGAGCCAGTGGTGGCCTCTACATACAAAGGGGAAGAAGACAAGTAATGGTTGTCTTGGTCCCTAAAACCATACCGTTCAATTTGACAGCCTTATATGTGGATCCGGAGGGCCGCTTGGTCATTGCTGTTAGGTGGTTGGAGGGACAGGACAGGAGATCACCCTAGCATCCATATGTATTCCACTGGGCTCAGGTGCCGAGGTGGTGAGGGCCTTGTTCTGGAAGGTTACTGAATTCCGTAAAGGGGTTCTAGTATGGGGGACCATAATCGGATCTCCTCCCAACTGGACACCTTGAATCCTAGACCTTCCAGACGAAACGCAGCACAGATTCATCTTTCAGAAGCGCAGTGGGCAGACACATGGAGGGCCTTGAACCCGAGCAAACATGAATTTACACGTTACTCGGCCCTCCCATAGAGTGTACACCAGGATAGATTATTTTCATATTACCAGAGAGCACATCTATAAGGTAAAAGACTATACAGTCCCCATCTGTATTATCTGACCATTCATTACTAACCCTTAAGCTGGATTGTGAGGGGGAGACAACGGAGACCCTGTGGAGGTTCAGTAACTTTCTACTGACTTTAAAGGACTTCAGGGAAATGATTACTCAGAGGATTACACAGATCCTCCAAGAAAACTGCACACTGGATATTTCAGAGGGTGTCCTTTGGGATACTCTCAAAATAGTGCTGAGGGGGGATATTATAAAATATGCCTCCCACTACTGGAAGCAACAACAGGCCTGTCTAGATAGACTATATCAACAACTCAAGGAACTTCAGGCTCAACATGCAGCGGTGGATGGGGGAGCCCTACCCCTCCTGCAGGCTAAAAGGGAACAGATACAGCGGATTCTGGATGTGTGCACGGAGCATGTGTTACAGTCCCTGCGACAGAAGTACTACAACTGAGGACCACGGTCGACCCAGTTGCTAACCCACAGGCTAAGATAGCAGCGAGTACAGTTCACCATATCTCAGATTAGGAATCCAATACGTGGCAACATGGTCAAATCCCCATTACAAATTAAGCAAGCTTTCCAGAAGTGTTATGAAACATCATATACTCCAGAACAGGAGATAGACATGGAGGCAGTAGAAACCTTTCTAGCAGGGCTTAAACTACTGAAACTTAATGAAGAACAACGGGCAGCATTGACCCGTCCAATCTCAGAGGGAGAGTTAGAGGGAGCAGTTAGCAACTTAAAATATTTCAGAAGCCCTGGCCCAGATGGCTATACTGGGGAATTTTATAAGATGTTTAAGCAGGAGTTAATCCCTGCATTGTTGAGTGCAGCTATGGATTTTAAAATTGGCATATGCCTAGTGATGGCAGGCTGGAACTTTTTATTTCCTGGGAGTCTGTTGACAGTTAATGTACCCCCAGCATGGGTACCAGCCAGTCAGAGCACAAGAAATAAAAAGTCAGTTTTCTAAAAAACATTAGAAAACCTATTACAGATTATAAAAATCAATACATGAAATAACACATGCCCCTTCTGGTGTCCCTAAACACTAAATGTCTCACTTAAATGGTGATATACAAAGCCTAAGTAAAAATGGCTTGTCCATGTGTGAGGGGTTGGGTGGATAGGGGTCAGGGAGGGAGGGATGTTATGATGTAAGCAATAAGCTATGACGAAGGAGGCATCTAATGGGAAATTAATACATGGTTTGGGGGGGGGGTTGTGGTACGAGGCCAAAGTCTGAGTGCCTACAACCACCTAACCATGCATTGACTCCCCATTAGATGCCTCCTTCGGAGTGGCTTAATGCTCTTGTAACATGGTCATTTTTTGTTTTAGGTGATCTTTCTGTTTTATATACTATGTTAAAAAAATTACAGAGTGATTGTATTATTTGAATGACATGATTACACTAATCATATTCATATGCTGATGTTCACAGCATAACAGCAGATGTTTGTAATAATAAAGTATGATTTAACATTTTTTTATACATTTTTCAACACTGTGGACAGTTATAATGTTTATAAACAGCCTAGGAGGACCAAACATTTTCAATCTGTACCTACCAAATCTTCGAGGATGCAATGCTGCTTCAGAGTTTGCATATTTACACATGTGCTCTGTTCTCCATTGCTCAGTGGTCCAATGTAATTTCAACTATTTCTGCGCTCATTTTCCAGGGGTTCCATGTCTGCGACGCATGGTGTAGCAACAGATTAATTCATATTTGTCCTACTATTTTTCATTATCACTGTTTGCTTGTGGGATAACTGAGAGGGCTCTCTGAAAGCACTGGAGCAGGTACTCTTGTTACTGTTTGACACTGTTAGGCATTTGAGTTTAGCGGGATTGTTTCACTTGCAGTACTTCTCACGTTACTGTTTTGGGTCACATTATCCTGTATACTACTGCTGGTTATGTTTTTTTGTTCCTAGTTAGTATTTCGTGATTACTGATGTTTTCCGGTGATAAGAGTTCTCTTCAGTGCGACATAATCATGGGCATTTGGGTCGGTGGGTGGGAAAGACAAATGACGTTTGTTTTTCATTTCTACACTACTGGCTCTACTGCTTATTTTTCTTGTGTGGCTGACATTAGTACTTCAGTTTGGAGCGGGCATTCCTGGAGAATTAATGCCATCTTCAAATTGAGGCACGTGATGGTTACCTATTGTATCACTTCTTTTGTGTGTATAAACACAAGAAACTTTAAGGCCCTGTCCACACTACACCAAAAAAAACCTCTGTAATATTACAGGGCTCAAACCATTACCGTAACGGTTTGCGTTTACACTGCTAACGTTACAGAAGGTATTTTCCGAACCGTTACAGAAACCTGTTGTTACCTGTCCTGTAACGTTACCAGTGTGTGTCTAAATGCTCCACCATATAGCCTCTAGTCTCCCGCTACACCTGCATGCATTGCAGCACTGTTTTAATGCATGCAGGGAGGTCGGAGGCTACCAGGACGTACACAGACGGCAGTGTGGGGCACAAGCGTAGGCTGCAATACTGGAATACCTCTATAGCACAGTAACCTGACTGATAACTGTATGCCCACCGCTGGGTTTACCCCATGTCCCCACCTAACCTACCTCTCTGTCCTCACATGCTTCCCTGAGAGCCGCGTCCTGAAAGTATCTGTTTACTGTCCTTGATGATGCTTCTCACTGTGACGAGAGTCGGGAGTACCCTGCCTGCCCATTAGAGATGTGGCATCAATACTAACTGCAGGGTGGTGCCAGTAGTGCAAACATACATTAGTTGAGCTCCTGAGTGCATTGTGAAACACTGTTGTGGTGGCCAATAGACATGTGGCACCATTTACAGTGGAGCAGTGGGGAACACTGACGGCAGTAGTGGAGGGGCTGCCTTCAGCGTTACATGAACATCTGTTTTGCCCTGGTGCCCTAATACTGTCGGACATGATGCCATGTGTGTGTGTCTCTCTCCCTGCAGTAGCTTTCTGATTCCAACATGCAGATCTCCTCCTCCCTCGAACCTTCTCTCTGTCACTTCCTCAACATAAGTGTATCACTTATCATCGCCATAATGTATGTTGCACAATATAACTTTTACAGAAGCATACTACTCCATATGTACCTGTATTGTAGGAGGGCGTCTCTCATCAAAGCTGTCCTCGCCAAATGCACCATGGGATGTGCTCTGCTATAACGGGGTTGAGAGCCTCCCTCCTCCCCTCTTCCCTCTCCCTATGGCTCTGGCACATCTTATCTCTTGTCTGTTTTCCCTGACAAATGCCGCTGACTGCCTTGCTTACAATGTTATCCTTGAATTGTATTAATCTGTAATCTGTTTGCAAAGTCCACATTGTTGTAATGTCTGTCTTGATGTTCCCCATAATTTGTATTTCTCTGACGTGGAACCTTTGTAAAAGAGCCTTGGCTCAAAGGTATTTGTAATCCTAGACTTGATAAATAAAAAAAAAAAACAAAACACTACCACACACAATGTGGACAGGCTGTACCGTTTTCAAACCGTTATCTATACTGTTCACTGGGATTGTGGACACACTGTAACATTTACAGTCTGTAATGGTCTGAAACCATTACAGCTTTTTCAAGTGTTGTGTGGACAGGGCATGAGAGTGATAATCACAGCTACATTACGATGGGAAGGGCTTGATGTCCCAGTTTATATTGAGGCTTATTGGCTGTAAAGTTTTGAGACCGTGTATCCAGCAACTCTCTCTCTTTTTCTCTTTGTGAAACTTGACCAAGTCTGTTGCCACCTCGTCTGGCCTCTCTCACTTGTTCAATCCCCATAAAAAGTAAGCCACAAACTTTTATCATGCTTGAGTAAAAAGTAGGGTTACCATAGCAGAAAACATTTTTTCTAACTTTCCTCTAAATGTTGCAGAAAACTATAGTACCTTAACTAAAATACCTTACAATGATAAGAAAAAATTGAAACAACTAAAAAAGTACAAAGTTTGTCTTTATTCTGATTATTGGGCTGGCAGTATGGCCTAGAGGATAGAGTAACGAGCTGTGAACGAGCTTGGTACATCCATCAGACGAGACCTGGGTTTGATTCTCACAACCTCCACTTGCATGCTGTGCGACTTTGAGCAGTCACTTAACCGCCCAGTGCTCCTAGATCCCCCCTGAAAACAGGCACTAGTGACTAGTGGGCCTTGCCCGGTTACCAAAATACTAAAATAAAAAAATAAAATAAATAGGCTCGTGAGCCTTATGTTAGTGATAGGGACACTAATGGTGACACTTTTAAAGGAAAGATTGGTAAGAGTATCTTGAATCCAGTGGTCTGCAAGACCAAAGGCAGCATGGATTCATGAGCAGAGGGAGGTCATGTCAGATGAATCTGATTTAGTTCTTTGGTGGGGTGACCAGGGAAATAGATCAGGGCAAGGCAGTGGACATAGTCTACCTGGCCTTTAGCAAGGCCTTCAACACTGTGTCACACAGGAGACTGGCTAAGAAATTGAGCAGCCTGGGGACAGGATCCAAAGTGGTGAACTGGGTTACCAACTGGCATTTGTCTTTTGGAATGAAATGTGTTTATAAACTCTTAAACAGGTGTTTGTAAACACTTAGATAGGGGTTTATCTGTTCCTTGCTAGTGCGCTGACTTCTGTCTACGTAGTTTGTACCTCTGGGGGCAGCACATCCCCCTCCCGGACCCTGGACTGGCATCATATGAGCACCAGCCTTTCACTGGTGCCTAAGAGACTGTCCACTGTGACATCTGCAGTGTTGTCCCTGTTTGTAAGCACAAAGTCCAGCACTGCCTCATCCATCGTGGGTATGTTGACTAGTTGCCTGAAAAAAGACCCCTTGTAGGGAATCAAGGGTGACCCTGCTCCTTGCCAAAGCTGCAGCTGGAAGGCTCTAGTCCACATCTGGCAGACTGAGGTAACCAACTAGCAGTACCCCCCCCACCTCCTTATTTTCCAAGGTGGAGCTTTTCTGCTGTCACTTTGTCTGCCCTGGTACACCATGTGGTTTTGTTGAGACAGTGTAGCAGGGCAGACATAGGGGTTCAGAACACTGCAGCTTTTGGCATTTTCAGCATTTCAAGGTTACTAAAAGTAGTAAATCAAGGACTTCAGTGTCCTCAGGGATACAGTATTCCTAATGTTTTGGTGCTTGTTTTGAGTGTTTCCCAAAAGGTTGGTAGCCAGAATGCAGAATCCTGGTGAGATGAGTGCTGTCTGATGCAAGGAACTGCTGGCTGTAAAATTCACAAATAAGATTGATTAGTGGCTCCTGAGTACATTTCAGGATGATCTACAGCAGCAGCTCTAGTTTGTGATGAGGACAAAAGCCCTGTTTACGTGACTGCACCATTTATCTTCTGGGTCTGCTCCTGTGCTGCCCCAGCCTCCTGCACCAGTCCTGTCTCATGTCTGCAAGGCCCCTCTAACACCGATGCAAATTGTGCTAGACAGGACCTATGAGTCCAGGAGCCACTGAAGAGGATGCTTCCAGAAACAAGCAGGAGCATACACTGTGTGCCAGAGTGAGTGATGAAGTCTGTCCACATAACTGCTGGTTCTGGAACACATTCCCTGGACTCCAGCAGCATAGGGAGTGGTTTACTGAATGACTTATTGCAGTCCAGTAAGTGTCCACACAGCCGCATTTGCACCGTGGCAACCCAAGCAGTCAGATTGCTGCAGTGCAAATGCGGCTTTGTAAACTGGCCTAACTAGACAGATAATCCTCAGTGCGTCTTTGACTAAAACCAGCGTGTGGGAGGTGTGGACAAGAAGGCCCAGATCCTACAGCCCTGTGATGCCACTCAAGAAAAACACGGGTTGGTACAAGAAATTAGTTTTTTACCTATTTCAGTTGGCTTGTACAATGTTTATATTCTGAACTGGACAAAGACATCTGGTTCTTTAAAATCCTTACAGTAGAAAGAGGGAGGAAGTGTTTACCCCTGTATAGATTGATGGTGAGGCCTCACCTTGAGTACTGTGTCCAGTTCTGGAAGCCCCATCTCTGGAAGGACATAGACAAGGTGGAGGCGGTGCAGAAGAGGGCAGCCAAAATGGTGCAGGGCTTGCATAAAAAGCTATATGGAATTAAATGTGTACTTTCTAGAGGAAAGAAGGGACATGATAGAAACATTCAAATACCTCACAGGTATTAATAAGGCATATGAGGGTAGCATTTTACAAAGAAAAAAAATGCTTGAGGACAAGAGGTCACGCTATGAAGCTGGGGAAGGCTCAGAGGAGATGTGAGGAAATACTTGTTCACAGAAAGGGTGGTGGACGCCTGGAATAGCCTCCTAGCAGAGGTAGTGGCTGCTAAAATGGTAACAGGATTCAAGCATGCACTAGGATAGACACAAAGGAACCTTAGAAATAAGGTGGGGGGGGACTGGAGATCGAGTAGTTTCTGCGGCGGCACTGTAGGTAAGGAGAATAGGGCAGACTAGGTGAGGCAAAAGGTCCTTATCTGCTGACAACCTCTGTGTTTATTTTTTTTAGATTTCCAAACCAATGCAGTCTCGAGTCTTGCATTTAATTCAACAGAAATCCCTGAAGTGGAAAGAAATGAAGAGGTAGCCAGAATGACTGAAAGACATTTCTGCAGAGCGATCCCACCTACTGAAAGGAAGGCTAGACCCCAAAGGAGATGTAGGGTCTGCTATAAAAAAGGAATAAGGAGAGACTCAAGATATTACTGTCCACAATGCCCCACAAAGCCAGGCTTGTGCCTGGAGGATTGCTTTGAAATATACCACACCAAGCTCATGTATTGGAATGACTAAGTCAACTAATGGTGGGTACAGAAGCTCATCCTTTTTCAGAGAAGACGACGACCAAGGCAGTTTTTTTTGCAAGGTTACTGACATTTAGGGCAGGTTATTATTTTTTGCATCTCACCACCCACAAAATGTTCAATGGACCTCAGGCTACAGTTTATAATTGACAGAGTAAGGTATGTTATATTGTCCTGTATGAGAAGAACAGGCTGAAACTGTCACTTGATATGCTGAAAACCTTTGGGGGTATTATTTTAACCATCTCAGCATAAGGGGCAGAAGTTGTATAGGATTTTTATATTAGTTTAAAAGTATGCAATGGGTCCTGAAGATTAAGTGCTCAGCGCTGATTCTTTGGTTTGTAGAAACGAAGGGTAATAGGTCATTACAGGATGATTATATGTGTTTTGAGTCTACAAAAAAATAGAGTTCCATACATGAGTAACACCCCCATCCAAAGGTGTGCGGCTCATAATTTTCAAATGAATTATGCATAATAACGTAAAACACACAAAAGTGCAATATTCACTCTTTTCAGCCTACCTGTTTATTTTACATTACTTGAGAAAAATCACTCTATTTGTGATTTTTATTACGAATATTCTGGTAACAGACGTATCAGCTATGTGCAACCATACCATGGAATTCTGTTCACATCTGCCTATTACTATATGGCTATGTGATACACTTTGTCATATGGCTCCTTCTTGCCCACATTCTTTAACCCCAGCAGAAAAAATTACTTACCATAGAAACATAGAAGTTGACGGCAGATAAGGACCGCAAGGCCCATCCAGTCTGTCCATTTCTTTTTCTACCTTATGAATGTGCCATTGGCCTTTGCTCTGTCAATGGCCTATCTATTCATACTCATCTGTATTGCTCCCTTATGCCTATCCCAAGCATGTTTGAAGCCCTGCACTGTATTCATATCCACCACTTCCTAAGGTAGGCTGTTCCATGCATCCACCACCCTTTCTGTGAAAAAGAACTTCCTCAGATTACCCGTTAATCGGCCTCCCTCTAATCTCATGCTGTGTCCTCTTGTCCTGCTATTTTTCTTATATTGAAACATGTTGCACTCTTTCACCTTTAAAGTGTTTGAATGTTTCGATCATATCACCTCTCTCCCTCCTTTGCTCTAGGTATACATATTGAGCTCCGTTAATCTGTCCTCATATGTCTTCTGATGCAGTCCCTGCACCATTTTTTTGCCCTTCTCTGGACTAACTCAATTTGGTTAATGTCCTTGTGAAGGTGCAGCCTCCAGTACTGCAGACAAGTACTCCAGATGAGGCCTAACCAGTGTCTTGTAAAGAGGGATTATTACCTCCCTCTTCCGACTTGTGATACCCCTAATACACCCCAACATCCCCCTAACCTTACCTACTGCTTTAGTGGTCTGCTTGGATAATTTCAGGTCATCGGTGATGATGATACCCAAGTCTCTTTCTTCCCTTGTGACTGCCAGCAACTCCCCTCCCAGCCTATAGGTGGCTTCAGAGTTTCTCTTCCCTATGTGCATGATCTTGCATTTCTTTGCATGAAACCCCAGTTGCCACTCTTTCGACCATTTTGCTAGTTTATCCAAATCTCTTCTCATTCTGCCCACCCCATCTGGATCATCTACTCTGTTGCAGATCTTAGTGTCATCTGCAAACAGACAAACCTTACCTTCCAGTCCATCTGCAGTGTCACTGATGAATATATTGACGAGGACTGATCCCTGAGGTATCCTCACTTGTGACTTGCATCTCTTCTGACTGTATACCATTTACCACCACTTTCTGTTTTCTGCTCGCCAACCTGTTTGCTATCCAGTTGACCAACTTCTGACCCACCGTGAGCCTACCCAGCTTATTAATCAATCTTCTATGTGGAACAGTATTGAAAGCTTTGCTGAAGTCAAGGTAGGCGAAATCAACTGCTCCCCTTTGGTCCACCACTCTGGTTACCCAAAGAAATCTATGAGATTAGTTTGACAGGACCTTCCTTTTGTAAACCCATGCTGTCTTGGTTCCTGTGCTCCTATGGATTCCAGGTGTTACACTATGCTTTCCTTAAGGGAAGGGAAGGGAACATTGTTTAACCAGAAGTAGCACACTAAGCCAAAGCTTGTTTTCAGATGCGACCTGGGAGCACAAGGAAGTTAAGTGATTTGCTCAGGATCATACAGTATGCACCTAGGCGGCTGCAGGATTCAAACCCAGGTCCTCAGATCTGTAGCTCAGAGCCTTAACCTGCTGTACTATACTGCCTTCAAAGGAGTGCCTCCATAATCTTGCCCACTACTGAGGTAAAGTCTGACTGGTATGTAGTTCCTGCCTCCTCCCTGCTACCACTCTTGTGGAGTGGGATCATGTGAGCCCTTCTCCAGTCTTCTGGGACCTCTCCTGTGCTCAGAGACTCACTAAACAGTTCTGATAATGGCTCTGGTATTTCCACCCTTAGCTCCTTTAGTACCCTGGGATGTATGCCATCAGGTCCCATTGCCTTGTCTACCCTGAGCTTATCGAGCTCTTGTAGGACCCTTTCTTTTCTAATGGAGTCTTGCTGTATTCTGACTAATGCAGTATAACCAACCGGTTCAGCTGCCCCAGAGAACAAAGAGTTAACCTCTATGCAAATGCATAGAACGTCGAGCTCGGTTTTCAAACCACCATCCTCGGTACGTTCTAGTAATTGATCAGATTCCTGTGAAGCCAACATATAGTAATAAAAAAAAACTATTTTCTAAACCTGTAAATCCACCAAGGGCAACACAACACAAAAAGGGTAAAATAAGGAAGGCTCAAGCCACTGATACCCAAAAACAGTACCTTATCCACAGGTGAGTAGACTAAATCTGAAGTCAGAGCCAGCCTAAAGATCCCCTAGGTTCTGTAGAGGAGGCTGGGAGGGATGTCAGAATACAGCAAGACTCCATTAGAAGAAACAACATTACTATGGTAAGTATTTTTTTCTTCAAACAACATGAATTCTAGGACCGTGGATATGTTGTTCATCCACACTTATTGGCATGTCCCCTTCCACTTTAAAGGAGAAGTCCACCCAGAATGTGCAAAAACATATGTTATGTAGAGTGTTTTTATATATATGTTAAATCCTAGTGTGTTCTTTCCTCTGTCTGCTATTAGGAGTTTTTCCTAAATTAGCCTACTAGCTGTATGGTGGTTTTACGACCCCTGGGGATCTCCATCACAAATAGGTTTATTGGCTTTCTTTCTCTTACGATGCACCTTGGCTTATGTGACAGTGATGTACAGTAGCTATGCCCTTAAATTTAGCAGGGTCTGTCACAGCTCAGCCACAAAGATAATACTTCTTTCAGAGAAGTCACACTGCTAGATTTTGGGTGAGTGTAATCATTATTTTTTGACATTAGTACCTTGTCCTGCTATGTCAAAACCTATAAGGTGATGTTCAATTTTTACTACTTAGTACTGGTGCAAAAACTGAAAGTGACTGAGAGGAACAGAGTAAAGAGTGACATGATTCAAACACACACACAATAAAAACACAGCAGAACATAGCAGGACAAGGTACTGATATCAAAAAATAATAATGATTACACTCACCCAAAATCTAGTAGTGTGTCTTCTCTGGAAGAAGTATTTTCTCTGTGGCTGAGCAGTGACAGACCCTGTAACAAGACACCGGCTTCCTGCAGGGGCAATTAGACATCACACCAAAGGGCACTCTGGGAAGACTAGAGGCCATAAAAGAAACCAGAATGGCAACCTCCAAGGGCAATAAAACAGTTAGGGAAAGTTAGAAAAAACATCTCTCACAACCAGAGGAAAAGAAAACACTGGGAACTGGTTAGAACACAGAAAAAAAGACTACTACATTTCTTTTTCTAATTTTAACATGGAGTTTTCCTTTAAGATCAGCCAGAAGTCTTCAAGCTGGCTCGTCCCACTCACCCAGGTGGTATATAAGTCAGCTCTGCCCCATGATGCCAGATCTTCCTTTCCGCTGGATGATTCAGGGTGCCTCCCTCGCGCTCACGCATTTTGTAGGCCCTGGCTTTCAACCCTTTGGTTATTCCGAAAATTTGCATCGTTCGCATTAGCGTTCGCAAGTTTACCACTTCGATTATGGAAGACAAGCCTTTTCCCGGATTTTGTCGGTGCCCTTGCTGCCAGAAAATATTGTGCACAGATCCCCACACCACATGCGTTTATTGCCTCAGTGTCGACCATGACACTTTGAAAAGCGATATGTGTCTCGCCTTTCATCCCAGCGTCCTCGATGACTGTCTCGCACGCCTGAAGCTGGGAAGGTCGGAGAAACAGAACCCTCCAGTGAAATCCAAGGAGGCTTAGTGGGCAGTTTCTGCGGCTGCAGGATCCGCCGAGCAACTGGAACGCATTCAAGTGTTTGAGGAGGAAGAGGCTTGTGCTGCAGAGACTTCTCGGAGCTTCTTCATTCCACTCAACCTGGGCTCCACCTTCTCGGGTACCTTCCAAGAGTTGTGCCAGTCTCTTCCAACCAAGGGAGAGGCGCCTGTGGGCTCACACTCCTCTTGATCCCACAAGTGGGATAAGGATCCGGGATCAATGGAGACGTTCTTGGGAGCAGGAGAGATCTCGGTCCCAGGAACATGCGGTCTCGACCTCGGTTGAGATTGCTTCTTTGGCCACCGGCTTTGCCGTCTGGTCAGTCCACCGAGCTGTCGATAGACGATGTTGAGATCATCATCGATCCGATCAATCCGTTATCGCCGACTCCGGTCGACGATTCCATCGATTGAACTCCTAATTTGGCCTTCCCAGATGACGAGACCAATCCTGCTGGGACTCCCATCGAAGAAGTGGTCCCTAATCCCGGGAAATCACAGAGTCGGCCTGTCCGATCTTGATCGAGGTCTCAGACCCCCTCGACCGAAATGCCGAGGAAGAGCCATAAATGCTCTAAAAAGAGGTGACACCATCGGTCATCCTCGTCCTCCTCAGATGAGGAGAGGCTCCGGCAGAAACTCCAGCACTACAAGGACCTCATGTGGCAACAGCTGATTTTGACCAGGTACAAGCTGACTCTGTCTTCCACACCGGCCATTACCTGGCTTTCACCTCCTAGGCCGAAGTCGACTCCTTCGGAGCCGATTAAATTGGTTCCCCGGCCGATGGAGCCAGTAAAACCAGTTCAGCCCATAACAGTCTCTCCACTGATTGTGGTGGAACCACCGCCCAAGCTGCCTGTGGGAGGGGCTCCTTCCAAGGAAGATAGACTGGACACCAGGCTTCCCCAGTGTTTGTCGGTCACGGTCACCCCAGACCGCCCTAGGCGAGTCGAAGGTGACCTTGGTGTTCGGCAGTTATATCCGGATTCCTTGGATTCAGACGTCACCGTCTTGCTTTCTCTCCTCAGCTCCGGGGTCAAGTGGTTCAAGTTCAGATGGACAATACCACAACCATGTACTACCTCAACATACAGGGCGGCATGCAGTCCTGTCTGCTGTGCAAGGAAATGCTCTGCATCTGGACCCTCATGTGCCGCTTAGAGGCAGATCTTCTAGCCATCAATGCGGCAGGAGCCTCAAACCATCTGGCGGATGCCCTCAGCCATTTAGGCCAGACATCCAATGAGTGGTCTCTCCACCCAGAGGTAGCTTACAGCCTGTTCTTCTACTGGGGCAAACCGATGGTGAACCTGTTTGCCTCCAGGGACAACACCAAGCTGAGGCTGTTCCATGTCCACCTCTCTCAGCAGGGCTCGCTGCAGGGGGATGCCTTCTCGAGGCCATGGACCCTAGGCCTCCTCTACACCTTCTCTCCATTTCCCTTGATCCACAAGGTGCTCCTCAAGGTGAGGAAGCACAAGGCGAAGGTGATCCTGGTAACCCCAGACTGGCCGCACCAGTTCTGGTATCCAGAGCTCCTCGGCCTCAGCTGCAGGGCCTCGGAGTGGCTTTCAGCACACCCGGACCTGATATGACTCAATCAGGGGAAGGTATTCCATCTGGATCTTAAATCCCTGCACCTCACAGCCTGGTACATGAGCAGCTAAGAGTTCCAGGGTTTGGGTCTTTCTGAAGATGTCTACACCGTCGTGGAGGTATCCAGAAAGGAATCGACCAGGAAACATTACACATTCAAATGGAAAAGGTTTTCCATTTGGTGTCAGGGCAAAGGCCTGGACCCTTTGTCCTGTCCAGTGGCTAACGTTCTCGACTACCTGTGGTCTCTCTCCAAAGGGGGTCTATGATCATCGACCCTTAGTCAAAACACGCATATTGGGAGGGTGGGGAGAAGGGCGGCAGGCTGCTCGCTTACCAACTGTGGAAGCAGCAAGACTTCTAGAATTCAGGCCCTCTGCACCTCCTCAGGCTCGATCACCACTGACCCTGCCGGCATCAATGAGACCATGAAGCTGTACTACCAGGCTTTGTACCAGTCTCATTCTTCCCTGTCTCAGGCCCAACTGTTCCATGCCTTATGCCAGTTTTGTCAGAACTCTACACTACCAGTTCTCTCCCCCAATCAAGTGGAGCTCTTTGATGCACCAATCATGATCCCGCAGTTTACGGCAGGCCCTATTTCAGATGGCCAAGGGGAAAGCCCCAGGACCAGATGAGATGACTGTCGAACTTTACCAAGCCCTGGCACAGGAGATCGCTCATCCCCTGCTGCTAGTGCTACAAGACGCTCACTCCTCAGGGTCTCTTCCCACTACAATGAAAGAGACCCTTATCACTCTTCTCCCCCCAAAATCTAATGACCCCTTAAACTGTGCCAGTTGCCGATCCATTTCTATACTTTCAGTTGACACCAAAATCCTGGCCACCGGAATGCTGAAGGCCCTTCCCTCTTTAATACACCCAGCCCAGGTGAGGTTCATGCAAGGGAAGACTGGCTCCGATACCACTAGGTTACTACTCAACTTAAAATGGCTGGCGAGTCACTTGAAAATACCTATGGCTGCTTTGGCCGCTGATTTTACCAAAGCATTTGATTCAGTACAATGGAACTACCTACAGGAGGTCCTCTAACTGTATGGTTTTGGCCCTCGGTTCTGTCAGTGGGTCTCTATGTTCTATAAATCTCCCACAGCCAGAGTTTTAACCAACTCAGATATTTTCTCTCCCTTCCGCCTACATAGGGGCACATGTCAGGGCTGCCCCCTATCCCTGCTTTTGTTCCTGGTCGCTTTGGACCCGCTGATACGGCGCTTGTTGATACTGAGGGTCTCACTGGTATCCCAGCCTCTGACAGCTCGTATGTGGTGATGCCATACGCTGGTGACCTTCTTACGCTAACCCACCCCCAACACTCACTCTCAGGGCACTCTATGTCCTGCGAGAGTTTGCCACCCTCTCAGGGTTGCAGGTCAACCAATGGAAGACTACTCTTGCCCCACTTAACTCGCGATGTGTGAGTGTTTGCATCCAGGGCACCGAGTTGAGCTGGGCCGCACAGGGTTTCACATATCTGGGGGTCTACATACCTACTAACTGGGCTGACTTTGAATCCTCTAACTTCTTTCCCCCTCATAAAGCAATTATCTACTGAGGTAGAAGGCTGGTGCCAACTACACCGTTCCTTACCAGGCAAGGTGGCTGCCATCCATATGCTTTTTCTCCCCAGGGTGGCCTACCTGTTCAACAACCTCCCAATCCATCTAGCACCGAAGTTGTTTACTTCTGTCGAGTGGCTTGTAAACTCCTTTTTATGGAGGGCCGAACGCACCAATAAAGTAAGATTAAATTGTGTTCTTATTAGTCTAGGGCTCCCTTGGTTTCAGGACTATCACTTAGCGAGTGTCACTGCTCAGGCCACAAAGTTGTTTACCCTACGGTCTCCCCCCAGTGGGTTAATCTTGAAGATAGTCTAACAAAGCCCACCCCGCTTAGGTTGCTGTTATGTGCTGGGGACCCTCAACTCTCAGGTCTTTTCCCCCATCATGAAGGCAACCAGACGTGCCTGGCATCGTAGCATGATCTTATCCTGCACCCCAAAAAGGGCCTGGGCAACCCCATTACAGTATGCTGAACTGTGGTGGAACAACCTCATCACAGTAGGAGGAGAGCCGCTGTAGTGGCCTTCCTGGGCAGCGAAGGGTATCAGACGTGTACAGGACCTTTTGATGCCCAATGTGGACGCTCTACTATCCTTCGATCAGTTAAAGGCTAAATTTAACCTTCATAGCAGGGACTTCTGGGAGTACCTCCAGATCTGTAGCACTGTTAATCATCTCCTACTCCAGCACAGTTCGGACAGGAAATGGGGTTGGCTAGCTTCCCTACATAAATTCCCTTCTTCCGGAGGCTTGTAAGCTGATTCTGTACTACCTGGCGGGACTCCCAACCTGACCCCACTGAGCATTGCAGGAGGAAATGGGCAGCGGACAT